>OZ038466.1:20972496-22172496 GCA_964036295.1 Plumapathes pennacea
ATTCGTTCCTTTTATTTCCCTCTATTCCATTCTTCTCTCCCTCACCCCCTATTGTTTCTTTTTTTCCCGTAAAACACGTAAATCGCATGCCGTTCATGGACCGTAACTTATATCTGTCATTTCGTTGAACGTTGTGTTTGGAGATCTTTAATGTTAGTGCTTGCGTTCAACATATTTTCCATTCTGCAGAAGCCTACCTTATCACTATCACTGCTTCTTTAGTCTATTTCATTCCAATCAGAATATTTACAATATATACAATTAAATATATACAAACCGGATTTTTTTTTTCGGGTCTGTTTTTAAAATATAATTGTCCCTGTATTTGATGCCCAGTTTGTGAGATACAACGTCGAAGTGTTGGACTTGTGCTTTGCTGGACTGTACGTTGCCACCAATAGCGACCAGGTCAGAGTGTGTGACGTCACTGTGGCTGCCAGCTGTCAGAGGGACATTGTAATAGTGTGCTGCAACATTGGTTGTGAACCATGATGGTCTAATGCTAGTCACAGGTTCCAAGGTACGCGACCATTTCTGAATTGCCTTCTGCCTTTATTACAAAAACGAGACTTGGTCCATAAATAAATATGTTTGGAAAACAAATCTTGTTTCTCGGAAACAGAAAAATGTTTCTAAAACAGAGGAAACAATGTTATATAGTTAGTTCAGTGCGGCATTTACGAATTAGTGTTTCTTTGTTTAACCTCCATAGCAACAGAACACTGTTTTCATGCTCTCCTCTCCTTATCAAAAGAACCAAAAAGTGACTTTTGAACAGCGGTGTGCATGCACCAATAAAATCTCAGACCGGTTCCAATCATACTCGCACGCATTTTCAAATGTTAAATACTAGTGTACAATGTATATAGGAGGCCCATCATAAAGTGTGTGCTGTTTGGAGTCCGTACATGTACAATACATGTTTGTTGTACTACCTACATGTTTGTGTAGCTGTCTACCAATGTATGACAGTACGAAACTACAATGTACGTCCCTTAATCTCACCAATCCCACTACTTCCAGTACATGATGAAAACGTATTTGTCACCCTCCCTTAATTAAGCCGTGTTTGTTTGTTTATGAAAGTATTTTCCTCATATCCTTGTTTCTGTGTTTTGTCCTTTGCTGTTTATTTATTGATTTATTATATAATGTTTATTATCCTAGTGATCATCGTTTTGAACAGTAATTATAGTCATCATCATCGTCATCGCCATGTCTGTCATCACGACCGTCGTTATCGTCAGCTTCGCGATCATCGTCATCGACTAATAGGAAGAGGCTTCGCTTATAAGGGTCTCTTTTCGCTTCTCTGATCATGCATGTATCTGTTTACTGGTCTTTTTCTGTACGACAGGCTTTCTTCTCTTTGTTTTTCTCTAGAGAATTGAGTTTTCCTTTCTTCCTCAAAGCCGGTCGTCAATAACGCATAAGCATAAGAGAGCGAGATTAGCGACGTATGGATAAAAATTGTCCATTTCTGACGTCTCATGTTTTATGTCGCCACTGTCGTTCTCTTGTGCTTATACTTATGCTTATGCGCTAGTGAAGACCAGTTTAGACCTCTATAATACTGCTCCACCTTTGTAGCCTGCACCTTTGTGTCTGTGTTCCTATTTTGTTTTTTGTTTCTTGTTTGTTTTTTTATATAGTTTTGTCTTTCTCTGCGTCCAATCTTCCTTTATCCCTTTCCTTCGTTCCTCCTCTATTCCATTCTTCTCTCCCTCACCCCCGTAAAATACGTAAGTCGCATGCCGTTCGTGGCCCGTAACTTCTATCGGTAATTTCGTTCAATTTAACGTTGTGTTTGTAGATATTTAATGTTAGTGCTGACATTTAACAAATATTCCTTTCTGCAGAAACCTGTCTTATTACCATGACTGCTTCTTTAGTTTAATTCATTTCAGTCTAAGAGATTTTTTCTTTAGGTCTGTTTTTAAAATGTACTTGTCCTTGTATTTGATGCCCAGTTTGTAGGATATAACGTCGAAGTGTTGTGCTTTGCTGGACTGTATGTTGCCACCAATAGCGACCAGTTCAGAGTGTGACGTCACTGTGGCTGCCAGCTGTCAGAGGGGCATTGTAATAGTGTGCTGCAACATTGGTTGTGAACCATGATTGTATAATGCTAGTCACAGGCTCCAAGGTACGCGACCATTTCTGAATTGCCTTCTGCCTTTATTACAAAAACGAGACTTGGTCCATATTTAATCTGGTAGCTAAAGGTGTCCGTTTTAATCGTCACAAGAAGTAACTATTTTCACTGGCACTGAGGACTGCGCGATCAGGCCCCAATTGAAGGTCAACAAAACTTGCAAATTGCAAATTCAGAGATATTAGTCACAACACTCACCTTTCACTTCGTAATACTCTCTTTCACGCTTCGGCGATGGCATACTGCTGACGTCAAAGAGCAGGCTCGGCACAAATCCCCACCTAAGGCCCGTACCCTAGGGACTGAAATTTACCACTCACTTCAAATCCCCCACCACCTCGGGCATTGTTTTATATCAAATCCCCCTCAGTACCCCGCTAATCCCCACATCATCCCGGGGTGGGGGTCGGGGTTTAAGTTGACTTATGTATTATGATAATTAATATTGTCTTTCAGGCCGATTCGCGGGCAGATTTGAATACGGAGCCTTCCTGTTCAGTGGCATCATGCGTTCTAGTTTGACCTCTATGAGCATCTTCTGTCGTTCTGCGGACCTCTAAATTGGTGCGTTATGCAAGGAGGACCTTTGGCCGACTTTGTGAGCTGTAAAACGACGCATGGTCTCATTATGAGCACGAACAAGATCAGATGCTGTGTCAAGGAAATGTTATCTCTGCTCTCTACAGAACGGCTAATGAAGTCAAGCCAGCTGCATTTCGAGGAACCTGAATGCAACGCATTGATGACATACTCCACCCGCTACAGTGTATAATTGCATGGAACAATAGCGTATGTTCACGGCAACAGCAACATTATAGCCTCAGTATTTCGTTGAAATACGGTCATTTTTCGACCTTCTTTGAATCGCGTGAAACTTTCAGGAAACGTTCCGGACTATGCCGACGGTTGTTATTTTTGTAAAATTTTATCCAGCGGGTCGTGGCATATTAAAGCAAATTAGAGCAAATCATCGACTAGTTAAACTTCAGACCTCTCGAAGTTTGAAGCGGTTTTGCTGCTAGTTTCTCTTCAGAACGGTTGAAGATAAATAAAGCAAATGTTGCAAAAAGTCTTGTTATAGTCCCAGGAAGGTTTCCTAAAGTTTCAAGAGTTTTCCATTTTTGGCCAAAACCTTTGTATTTTGTTGAAATACGGTCATTTTTCGACCTTCTTAGAATCGTATGAAACTTTCAGGAAACGTACCTAGATTATACCGACGGTTGTCATATAGTTTTTGTAAAATTTTATCCAGCGGGTCGTGAGATATTAAAGCAAATTAGAGCAAATCATCGTCTAATTAAAACATCACACCTTTCGAAGTTTGAGGTGCTTTTGCCAAACTGTTTGTCATTCATTAAGAAAAAACAAAAAAAACAAAAAAACAAAACAAACAAACAAGTATTCTTGTTGACAAATTTTTCTGGTGACGCAGATTTTCAGAGAACGGTTTGGAACGTTCCGACCACCTCAGATCCACCACCTCAGGCCCCAACAATCTCAGACCCCTCGGGGGATTGGGGACCAACCACCTCAGACCCCTCGGGGGATTGGGGACCAACCACCTCAGGCCCCTCGGGGGAATGGGGACCAACCACCTCAGGCCCCTTGGGGGAATGGGGACCAGCCACCTCAGACCCCGAACAGCGGGGAACTTCTCAAATTTCGCAAATGTCTACGGTTAAATACCACAAGTTTCCGCTGTCTTGAAGAACAATTTATGCCTTTGAAATGTTTTCACAGGTCGTATGCGCGCATGGATGTGAGTAGCTTGTTGTTTTTTTACCTTTCTTTTATTCTTGTTGCAAGTAGTGGTTGGTCCCCATTCCCTCAAGGGGCCTGAGGTGGTGGGTCTGAGATGGTCGGAACGTTCCAACTGTATATGGATTTTCAAGAAAGAATACCATTACTATGCTTAATGAATGACAGAAGTTGTGCGTCTGTTGCTTTTGTACAAGAAGAGTAAAGTGCGAAATTACTTTAACTAACATCTTCTTACACGATGGCCCTGGGGACGAGGTTGTAGAAATCCGCTGAAATTCTGGAGCCCGCGTTCTTCAATGGCGGACGAATGTGTTTGTAAACAGTCGCTGTTGGAATCAAAGATTATCAGGAAACTCAAGGCCAGATAACAGGTACGGACATATTTTGTGTGTGTCTATGTAACTGGTTTCACAAAAACGCGAATGTAAACGATATGGTAACACACAGCGTCAGGAAACAACGTTATACATGACCACCGTCAGCTGTGATTGTTCGTATATTTTTATCCGACCAGTACGGTTTTCATGGGAACAGAAAAGCTCTCACCGAGTTACTTAAGCATAAACATTTACTGTAATGTTTGATTCGTCACTTGAAGTAGCTGCAAAGTCGTGGAGATCTTGTTAACATGAATCACATGCATGTCCGAGAAAAAGTTCAATGGTTCTGCGTGGATATTGATACTATTTGTTAGTATATAAATCTAGCATGGCAAATGGTTTGAACCCAGGATTGTAAATAGTAGGTTGGTTGTGAACGTCCGGGTTAGAGTAGTCTCCAGGAAGACTGTTGTTGGTGACTGACGTTTCGACTCCCTGAGCGGAAGTAATCTTCATCTAGACCGGAAGTTAAACAAAGTACTGGGATCAGTCTAACTATCCAGGCTACCAATCAATCAATTTATTTGACTCATTATACAAAAGATAATTTACGAGATTAAGGAGAGTTTAGAAAAGTATGGATTAGTTACATAGAGAAATTTGATTTACATATATAGTAGATAGTTTGCAGAAGAAAATAATGGTACATGTCACTGTGTTACATGTGTTACTAGTTGTGTGCCTAAAGCATTGTTGAAACGACTGGCATGGTTTTGTTTTGCGACGGCCCCAATTTCTAGGGAAATTTACTGACGTCGCTGAAATTGCAGTAAGGAATCAGGAAGCTTTGCGGCCAATTCCTTTCCCAAATTTCAGAAATCAGAAAACTACAAATTTGTAGCAATTCATAATCAGAAAACACAGCTGTCTGACCTGTGGTCTCTGCGATTTCTGAAATCAGACATTTCCTGTCAGGGGGTGGGTGGAACATATTTTATACTTCCGGTTCTTCTTGTCTTAGCGGGTGAGGGGGGACGGGCATCCTTTTTACTTCCGGTAAACATGACCTAAGCGGTAGAGAAAGGATAACACTTCCCTGCCTTTTTTTGATTTGGAAAAATTTGCTGAACCTGGGACAACATGATTCTTCTGCCGCTTTAATTTTAGCTTCTTTGAACATAATTTATTTGATGGCTCTGATATATAGAACCTGAATTTAATGGCATATATGAACTGATAATTCATGCTCACACTAGAAATAAATCTGCTTCTTGTTACGCCTCGTGTTGATCGTGCTCTAATTTAAATAGAAGTCTCTTATTTGGGAGTCCATTGTTGACATAGAAGGAGAGGGAAAACCTGAGGCTCGTCAGGTCTATAATGTTTACTGGTTAGCATGCTGCTGATGTCACAGCTATGGCACTGCATTTGCCTTACTAATACCCTCATCCGATCTAGCACACAGAGTTGTGGGAGATGAGCGATGCTTTAAACAGTCATGCATGCTGTTATTGCTGCTAAATTCTGCACAAGTGGGAGTCATTATGCTTGAGGCTTTGCTGCCATCTGTTAGGCTCAATCCCCCAAATATATGCCATAAATGCTACTGTTTTGATGTTAAATGCAAAGGGTTATGTAGGAGCTGTAAGGAGCAACTTTAAGTGATATGTTTTGAATTAGAAGAAGTATTTTAGTCAAACCTTTCTTGAAATTTTTTGTTGTTGGTCAAGAAATTTAAGACAATGATGATCCTGGGTTAGCTTAGCCTGCCTAGCCAGCGTTACTTTTCATTTTCAGGTGAAGTTCAATTCAATTGTAAGCCTGGAGTGAGTACAAAAATCTCAGAGGGGGAGGGGGCCACTTAAAGAAGTCATGTCATAGATGGTCAGATGCAATAGATTTAAAAAATGATATTTTACTGTTTGCAGGAATTTTGTAGACAGTTTCAAATGTTATTATTATTCATCTGCCAGGAAAATATGTATGATTCTTTCCTTTAAAATCCTCATTATTCTGGGAATCAAATCACTTTTGACTTCTTACTGAGAACCAACATTGTCTCTGCTCAACATAATTTGTTCAAGAATTTAAAACAGTATTATTTGTTTGTTATACCAATCATAAAGAGCAAAATATCTTAGTTTATAGAAATAAATTCTCCATACTTTGAAAAGTTTTGAAATTAGTTTAATTTTAAGATATACTGTAGTTGTCCTGAGCCATTTGGCTTGTCTAGTATTCCACTTGAGAAATTAGGAAATAAGATTTTTGATGGGAGATTGAACCTGATAATGATATTAAATACAGCAGTCAGCTTAGCTTTGCTGATAAGGGAAACCTGCTACCCTTTAACTCATTTTGTTTTCAGAACTGCTTCTCCTTTTAACCATATTGCATCCATCTGAGTAAACATGTCCTAAATATGTCTTGCTGAAATAACTTGTTCTTTGGGAGCACCCTGTTCTTCTAAATTATTAATTTAGATTGCCTCTTTCCCCTACACAAACCATTATTTTTTTGAAAAATGTCATACCCTAATACCCTGTCCTTTCAAATTATTGCTATTGAGACACCCATTTTTCCTCTGTTTACATGACACAAGGGTATACTCTGTTGTATTCATTGCTAGGCTCCCAATAAGATATACATCCACATCAGTGGCAGTGCTGGGTGTAGGCCTTAGCTCTTCACTCTACAGTCCCCTGAAGGATCCTGGTTATGATTGGGTTGGACTACAGGCATCAAATTGCTGAAGAGTCTTGTTTAGTTGATGTTGTCAACAGGTGTGGCAAGGTGAGTGCTGCTATTTGGTCACTTGTTTATGGCTGAAATTAAGAACTCACTTAATTGCGGGTACAAAAATTATGCTAGTAAAGTATTTTACCCTAACTTCACATACCTTTTTTAGGGATTAATCCTATTAGTAATAACACTATTTTAGCCAAATCGCTCAAGTTGTTCCAAGATCTCAAAAGTCAAACCAACACTATGGAGAATGTGCACAGAGAAAATCAAGACTTTTAAGAATACGTTAAGGTGATTCAATTGTTTTGCATTGTGCATCTTTACTGCGCATAACACACTTTCAAGATGGTGGACATTGAGAACCACTAAAATTTCAAGATCGAAAATATATTTTGTATGCAACGAGTTTTCATCACTTTTTACAACTCAGAATGAGTTTGCAGAAGGTTTCAGCCCACGTGTTATGACTCGCATCAGCACTGGTCCACCAGTTTGAAAATCTGGTTGTATATTACAAAACAAGTGGAAATTCATAAATTTTTACCACTGAATACAGGGAGGAGACATGGAGTTCCTATACATGATCAAACTAACAATTCATTTTTAAAAAGGACAGAAACACTATTTTGTTGTCAAATCAATGAATTTGTGCGTTTTTCTGTATAGGGGTCTTATGTAGACTTATGCAGACTTATGTTGACTTATGTACTAGACTTATGTAAACGTTTGTAGACTTAAATGTTGACTTTTGTTGACTTATGTTGACTTATGTAAACTTAATATGTTGACTAATGTGTAGATTTTTGTAGACTTAAGTTGACTTATGTTGACTTATGTAGACTTCTGTTGACTTGTGTAGTGGGTAGGGGAACCATTTTTGAAGGACATTAATTTAAGTATAAACAGTTTTTTGTAAAAATAGTGCTTAAGATGTGCTCTTTGTGTCCATCAGTTTGTATCTGCTTACTAGTTTTAACGTTTGTATATGTCATTCAATTTTTTTGGCCACATACACAAATTGACATCTAATGTATTAAGTGAGCCGCTCTGAAATGCGTATACTGGGGAAATTTTGGCTGACCAAAATTCCCTTATTATTATGGTGACCCCATTTTTTATTGTGTTATTAAACTAATCCGGTATTGGTGAGCAAATAAACAGAGTTTAAAGTATTTTTTATTACAAGCTGGCAGAGGTTCGAACCTCGGAGCTATAATATTCAACCAAACCTTATTCTTTTCTTTTTTATGGTCAAATGTCTTGGGACAACACTGTTTGAAAATCACAGACGTCTAGCAATAGTTCGCATCTTTTGGACGCATAATTAATTAGGCTAGTCGAGCCCCACTGACTTCTATTCATTATGGGAAGTGCACACTGACTTCTATTCATTATGGGACCTGCACGTATCATTGAGTTTTTGTCAGCAAAAGTGAAGTGTTAATAATCGTTACTTTTGGTCCGAATAAGTTCTTAGGAGTAATAAGTATTTTGGCCGTCTTGCTCATTGTTGCAAGGGTACATTTAATATCTCTTCTTTTCGCAAGTCAACCAAAAATATACGTAGAATGCGCAAGGAAAAAGTACGAATTTTGAGAATAAATTAAAGAGTGTAAAGAGGCAGGGTTCGAAACTCAGAGTTGTAATATTCAAGCAAACCTTATTCTTTTCTTTTTTTCTTACTTTCAAGTTCACATGGAGAGTGAAGCAGACGATCGAATGTCTTAATACAACTGTTGAATAATGACAATGAGGTCTAGCAATAGCTAGCAATTGCTTTTTTACTCAAAAGCAAATGCATAGATAGCGAAAGCAGCATCTCAGCACAATATGAAATATCGATGTCGCAGGTAACTTGATCTAATACTCTATCTCTGTAAAAATATTGAATCAAACTTAATATATAAACCGATATTTCTCTAAGGTTAGCTTGGTAACACATCTTTTTGACGCATAATTAATTAGGCTAGTCGAGCCCCACTGACTTCTCTTCATTATGGGACGTGCACACTGACTTCTATTCATTATGGGACCTGCACGTATCATTGAGTTTTTGTCAGCAAAAGTAAACTGTTAATACTCGTTACTTTTGACCCGAATAAATTCTTAGGAGTAATAAGTAATTCGGCCGTCTTGCTCACTGTTGCAAGGGTACATTTCACATCTCTTCTTTTCGTAAGTCAACCAAAAATATACGTAGAATGCGCACAGGGAAAAGTGCGAATTTTGAGAATAAATTAAAGAGTGTAAAGAGGCAGGGTTCGAAACTCAGAGTTGTAATATTGAACCAAACCTTATTCTTTTCTTTTTTTTTCTTCTTCTTTCAAGTTTACATGGAGGGTGAAGCAGACGATCGAATGTCTTAATACAACTGTTGAATAATCACAATGAGGTCTACCAATAGCTAGCAATTGCTTTTTTACTCAAAAGCAAATGCATAGATAGCGAAAGCAGCATCTCAGCTATATATGAAATATATGAAATAAATAAATAACAAATAATATGAAATATCGATGTCGCTGGTAACTTGATCTAATACTCTATCTCTGTAAAAATATTGAAACAAACTCAATATATAAACCGACATTTCTCTAAGGTTAGAAGTAATTTAGCTTGGTCACACATCTTTTTGACGCATAATTAATTAGGCTAGTCGAGCCCCACTGACTTCTATTCATTATGGGACGTGCACACTGACTTCTATTCATTACGGGACCTGCACGTATCATTGAGTTTTTGTCAGCAAAAGTGAAGTGTTAATAATTGTTACTTTTGGCCCGAATAAATTCTTAGGAGTAATAAGTAATTTGGCCGTCTTGCTCATTGTTGCAAGGGTACATTTAATACCTCTTCTTTTCGCGAGTCAACCAAAAATATACGTAGAATGCGCAAGGGAAAAGTACGAATTTTGAGAATAAATTAAAGAGTGTAAAGAGGTAGGGTTCGAAACTCAGAGTTGTAATATTCAAGCAAACCCTATTCTTTTCTTTTTTGTTTCTTACTTTCAAGTTCACATGGAGAGTGAAGCAGACGATCGAATGTCTTAATACAACTATTGAATAATCACAATGAGGTCTAGCAATAGCTAGCAATTGCTTTTTTACTCAAAAGCAAATACATAGGTAGCGAAAACAGCATCTCAGCACAATGAAATATCAATGTCGCGGATAACTTGATCCAGTACTCTCTCTGTAAAAATATTGAAACAAACTCAATATATAAGCCGACATTTCTCTAAGGTTAGAAGTAATTTAGCTTGGTAACACATCTTTTTGACGCATAATTAATTAGGCTAGTCGAGCCCCACTGACTTCTATTCATTATGGGATGTGCACACTGACTTCTATTCATTATGGGACCTGCACGTATCATTGAGTTTTTGTCAGCAAAAGTGAAGTGTTAATAATCGTTACTTTTGGCCCGAATAAATTCTTAGGAGTAATACGTAATTTGGCCGTCTTGCTCATTGTTACAAGGGTACATTTAATATCTCTTCTTTTCGCAAGTCAACCAAAAATATACGTAGAATGCGCAAGGGAAAAGTACGAATTTTGAGAATAAATTAAAGAGTGTAAAGAGGCAGGGTTCGAAACTCAGAGTTGTAATATTCAAGCAAACCCTATTCTTTTTTTTTTTTTTGTCTTACTTTCAAGTTCACATGGAGAGTGAAGCAGACGATCGAATGTCTTAATACAACTATTGAATAATCACAATGAGGTCTAGCAATAGCTAGCAATTGCTTTTTTACTCAAAAGCAAATGCATAGATAGCGAAAGCAGCATCACTGCATAATATGAAATATCGATGTTGCGGGTAACTTGATCTAATACTCTATCTCTGTAAAAATATTGAAACAAACTCAATATTTAAACCGACATTTCTCTAAGGTTAGAAGTAATTTAGCTTGGTAACACATCTTTTTGACGCATAATTAATTAGGCTAGTCGAGCCCCACTGACTTCTCTTCATTATGGGACGTGCACACTGACTTCTATTCATTATGGGACCTGCACGTATCATTGAGTTTTTGTCAGCAAAAGTGAAGTGTTAATAATTGTTACTTTTGGCCCGAATAAATTCTTAGGAGTAATAAGTAATTTGGCCGTCTTGCTCACTGTTGCAAGGGTACATTTCATATCTCTTCTTTTCGCAAGTCAACCAAAAACATACGTAGAATGCGCACAGGGAAATGTGCGAATTTTGAGAATAAATTAAAGAGTGTAAAGAGGCAGGGTTCGAAACTCAGAGTTGTAATATTGAACCAAACGTTATTTTTTTCTTTTCTTTTCTTTTTTTTTCTTTAAAGTTTACATGGAGAGTGAAGCAGACGATCGAATGTCTTAATACAACTGTTGAATAATCACAATGAGGTCTACCAATATATAAACCGACATTTCTCTAAGGTTAGAAGTAATTTAGCTTGGTCACACATCTTTTTGACGCATAATTAATTAGGCTAGTCGAGCCCCACTGACTTCTGTTCATTATGGGACGTGCACACTGACTTCTATTCATTATGGGACCTGCACGTATCATTGAGTTTTTGTCAGCAAAAGTGAAGAGTTAATTATAGTTACTTTTGGCCCGAATAATCTCGTAGGAGTATTAAATATTTTGGTCGAAATGCTCATTATTGCAAGGGTACGTTTAATATCTCTTCTTTTCGCAAGTCAACCAAAAATATACGTAGAATGCGCACAGGGAGAAGTGAGAAAAGTGCCAATACTTAGGGTAGCAAAATCGGATTAAGGTAGGTTAACGGACCCAGCTTCTTCTGTACTTGTTCAAGTTCAGAAAGCGCACCTATTTGTTTTCTAGATCAGAGAATGTACCGATGTTTGTTCCAAACTTGAAACTGGTTGGGACAAGGACCGGTGTTGCATGTCAATTAGATGTTTAAACACCGCTCAAGTTCAGAACGAACACCGCCTATCAAGTTTATAGCAATGCCTAACAAGTTCAGTTTAAACACCGTTCATGTTTAGCTTAAACACCGTTCAAGTTCATATCAAACACCGACCAAGTTCAAAACAAACACCGTTCAAGTTTATGAAATACACCGATCAATTACGATTCATGTTATGGCTCCAGTGCTTTTCAGCTTTAACTTATATAACGGGACACAGTTTCTACAAAATATGTCGCGTATTCAAATACATTATAAAAAAGATAACCAATAAATACAAATAAAACCTATGGAATTGTGCTTCTTTTGAACTTGATTGATGATTGTTGTGAATCTGAACGGTGTTCTAATTGAACTTGTTTAAACTGTTCGGTGTTTTGATTGAACTTGATCGGTGCTTGTTCTGAACCTGTTAACGGTGTTGATTATGAACTGGAACGGTGCGGATAGTGTACCTGACAGCTAACGTCACAAGTACAGGAGCAACACCGGCTTGTTTACTGTACTTGAAAGCAGACAGTGCCTTTTCTGAACCTGTTCGGTGCACTTTCTGAACTTGTCCGGTGCTTTTTCTGAACCTGATACAAGCGGTACGTTTTCTGGATCTGAACAAGAACAGAAGAAGCTGGGTCCGTTAACCTAACATGAACCGCAAAAGCAGTATGAGCGCAAGATGAAATATTGACGTCGCGGGTAACTTGAGCAACAAGGTTGGTTGAACGGATATGACACCTATAAAATTGCTTTCGTCCTGTGCATGTCTGTGTCGGAAATCTGGAAAGTTTCAGTTGCAGTGCAGTGCATGTGTTTTCTAGCCCAGTCTTGGCAGCTACCTTCGGGCCTGTTTTCATCCTGAACTTTGCGTCACTCTCGCGCTGGGGTCAACCTTCCGTTTTCTGTTTACATGTCAAAGGTTAGACTTGTCTAGGGCGACAGGATGACTTTAGCACTGGGTTCAAACTTTTTGAGAGCTGGAGTTATCCTAGCGCGAGGATTATGTTTACGTCTTTTAAACGATTGAGTTAAGGATGAGTCGCCTACCCGGGACAAGACTTGCTCGTCCCAGACCTCTCGACTCATTGATAATAAACAATTATGACGCTCGCGCAATATAATTCCGAGAACATTCTTTCGTACTTGTCAGCGAGCTATACTACTTTTAGCCGCCACAGGACATATTTCGACGTTCCCATCGACCTAAGCAATGAGTCCAAAATGTCTCACGATTGGAGTAAAGCTATCGAGTCACTTTGGTGGTGTTTTGAACATTTAAACATCCACCGGCGTTCTTTTGTCTCGTAGCAGCATGATCTTTTGTCTATACCGTTTGATTGCTTTGTCTACGCAACATATTCTTTTGTTGTTAAACAAAAATCGTTGCTCTCCACTCTATTGTTTTACGCAGCATATTCTTTTGTTGTTAAACAAACATCGTTGCTCTTCACTCTATTGTTTTACGCAGCATATTCTTTTGTTGTTAAGCAAACATCGTTGCTCTTCACTCTATTGTTTTACGCAGCATATTCTTTTGTTGTTAAACAAAAATCGTTGCTCTCCACTCTATTGTTTTACGCAGCATATTCTTTTGTTGTCGACAAAAGTAAATTCCAAAACACGCACGCATTACACGTTTTTGCTTATGAGGTTCCATTGTCTTTCAGGTTGTGCGCGTATTTGCATTTGATATTGGACCTTCCAGATGGCTCGTTGAGAGTGATACTTCTTCTTGTTTGGACGTCTGCGAGCGATTTCTATCGTCCTATCTACTCTAAATTGGTGTCTCATGCCGTACGAAACTCTGGCTTGGATGACTGAGCAGTAAATATCGCAAAGCCTCACTCTACGCAAGAAACGTGTGTCGTTCTTCAACGGAGAGTTTAGCACAAGACGAGTCACCTGTGAAGGAATCGTTGCTCACCGCTCTTTGCAGAGTGGTTTCTATCGTTCTGTACTCCTCTAAATTGGTGTCTCATGCCGTACGAATCTCTGGCTTGGATGACTGAGCAGTAAAGATCGCAAAGCCTCATTCTAGGCAAGAAACGTGTGTTGTTCTTCAACGGAGAGTTTAGCACAAGGCGAGTGACCTATGAAGGAACCGTTGCTCGCCGCTCTGTGCAGAATGCCCTCTTGATGTTGAACCAGTTCAATGGAAACCGGATGCAATTACTGATGACATATTGAAACTGCTACGGACAATTTGCCGTCGAACAGCAGCAAATGTTCAAGACAGCATCAAGAGACTTTTGGATTTGATGGAAGTGTTAAAGACAGCAGTATGAAGTTATGAGAAACGACGGGCACGTTAAATTACATAGTCTTCATCACTAAAGGAGAATCAGGGAAACGCTTCGTTGCTCGTTTAAAGAGATATTGACTTGCGAGCGAACGCTCTGAACACTTTGATACATTTGTTGTGAAGGCCGAAACGAGCCAGTTTGTGAAGGATATTCCGCTTTTGAAGATTACAGAAGGTTCGTAAACTCTGCCGATTGCTGTATAAGTCGTTTGTATAAGTTGTACAAGTCATTTGAACTCTTAAAACGTGATTTGAAGCCAGCTAGCGCCGAATCTTAAGATATGTTGTGAGACTTGTACTTGAGATTTTTCATTTTTGGCTTTGTTTTTATTGGTGTAATTGCGGTGTAGCCAATAAATGATGTTCCTTTATACTTGCGTGCACTTGTTGAGTTGAGTTTGAACGTATTGAGCTAAGAATAAGTGTAGAAGTACGTGTATTTTGCGAGACTTGTACTATTATTTTTCGGAGACATGTCTTTGGTAAACAATAGGTCGTCTATGCTAATTTTATTCAGAATTATTAATGAAGCTCTGAGCCAATCAGAAGGCCGGAAATTAATTGGTTGCCATGGCAACGGGCTATTTTAGCTAAAAACGGGCCAAAATTCGTTAATGAGATGCTAATTAGGTAGTAAGCACTACTGCGCATGCGCAGTGTATATATTAATTTGTAGTCGCCATTTTGAATTTATTAATAAGCTGTATATATTATTTGAGTTCATTATACATTGATTTTTTTCTTGTTGATGTCTTTCATTTGTATTGGAATCCTATGATTCCAGCTGTCCAAGTTCTGGAACTTGGAGTTCCCCTTTTGGTAAGTGTCCCACTGGTGCTGTAGCATCAGCGGTCCACCCCTCAGGGGTTTCCCTTCCACGAGAGAGCTAACCAGTGGCCCCTTAGAAGCAATGGCAGGTTTCCCTCAAAAAAGTCCCCCTCCTTAGAAGTCCAACTAGCGCCGTAGCACTAGCGGTCCACCTCAAAGGGTTCCCTTTCTGAGAGTCCTGACCAGTACTCATCCAGAGCAATGGCTGACTCCTCTAAAGCACCTCAGCAAAGGATCTCTTCAGTGAAGTTTTCCCAGCTGAAAGTGCTTGAAAGGCAAATCTGGCACTAAAAGAAGTGCCGCCGATTTGAAGGCAAGTGTATACCAACGACACTAGCAAAATCTGCCTTATTGGCAGCGCTCTCCTTCCACATGTGGGACTCTTGATGACGTCATAAAAAAGGGTAATGCGCATGCGTAAACTAGGAGAAAAAGGAAAAAGAAAGAGCCAGGATTCGAACCCCGAACCTCTGTATTCGTTCCTGGGCGTCCTGCCGACTGCGCTGTTGCATCAGTTGAGAATTAGCATGTTCAGATTTGGCAAATGCTTTGAACCCTGGAGTGTGAACAGTAAGTTGATTGTGATCGTCCAAGTGAATAAATACGTAAGTTTGCACCCGGACGATCACAACCAACCTATCGCTCAGATTTGTTGCATATAGAACAAGATCTCACGGTTCTTTCCTAATAAAAGTTAGTTTTAAAAAAATGTATTACTTTTTCTGCGACCTCAGCTCTTTTAATCAAATTGTCGCACTCCAACAATTAAAAGAGCTGAGGTCGCAGAAAAAGTAATACATTTTTTTAAAACTAACTTTTATTAGGAAAGAACCGTGAGATCTTGTTCTATATGCAACAAATCTGAGCGATAGGTTGGTTGTGATCGTCCGGGTGCAAACTTACGTATTTATTCACTTGGACGATCACAATCAACTTACTGTTCACACTCCAGGGTTCAAAGCATTTGCCAAATCTGAACATGCTAATTCTCAACTGATGCAACAGCGCAGTCGGCAGGACGCCCAGGAACGAATACAGAGGTTCGGGGTTCGAATCCTGGCTCTTTCTTTTTCCTTTTTCTCCTAGTTTACGCATGCGCATTACCCTTTTTTATGACGTCATCAAGAGTCCCACATGTGGAAGGAGAGCGCTGCCAATAAGGCAGATTTTGCTAGTGTCGTTGGTATACACTTGCCTTCAAATCGGCGGCACTTCTTTTAGTGCCAGATTTGCCTTTCAAGCACTTTCAGCTGGGAAAACTTCACTGAAGAGATCCTTTGCTGAGGTGCTTTAGAGGAGTCAGCCATTGCTCTGGATGAGTACTGGTCAGGACTCTCAGAAAGGGAACCCTTTGAGGTGGACCGCTAGTGCTACGGCGCTAGTTGGACTTCTAAGGAGGGGGACTTTTTTGAGGGAAACCTGCCATTGCTTCTAAGGGGCCACTGGTTAGCTCTCTCGTGGAAGGGAAACCCCTGAGGGGTGGACCGCTGATGCTACAGCACCAGTGGGACACTTACCAAAAGGGGAACTCCAAGTTCCAGAACTTGGACAGCTGGAATCATAGGATTCCAATACAAATGAAAGACATCAACAAGAAAAAAATCAATGTATAATGAACTCAAATAATATATACAGCTTATTAATAAATTCAAAATGGCGACTACAAATTAATATATACACTGCGCATGCGCAGTAGTGCTTACTACCTAATTAGCATCTCATTAACGAATTTTGGCCCGTTTTTAGCTAAAATAGCCCGTTGCCATGGCAACCAATTAATTTCCGGCCTTCTGATTGGCTCAGAGCTTCATTAATAATTCTGAATAAAATTAGCATAGACGACCTATTGTTTACCAAAGACATGTCTCCGAAAAATAATAGTACAAGTCTCGCAAAATACACGTACTTCTACACTTATTCTTAGCTCAATACGTTCAAACTCAACTCAACAAGTGCACGCAAGTATAAAGGAACATCATTTATTGGCTACACCGCAATTACACCAATAAAAACAAAGCCAAAAATGAAAAATCTCAAGTACAAGTCTCACAACATATCTTAAGATTCGGCGCTAGCTGGCTTCAAATCACGTTTTAAGAGTTCAAATGACTTGTACAACTTATACAAACGACTTATACAGCAATCGGCAGAGTTTACGAACCTTCTGTAATCTTCAAAAGCGGAATATCCTTCACAAACTGGCTCGTTTCGGCCTTCACAACAAATGTATCAAAGTGTTCAGAGCGTTCGCTCGCAAGTCAATATCTCTTTAAACGAGCAACGAAGCGTTTCCCTGATTCTCCTTTAGTGATGAAGACTATGTAATTTAACGTGCCCGTCGTTTCTCATAACTTCATACTGCTGTCTTTAACACTTCCATCAAATCCAAAAGTCTCTTGATGCTGTCTTGAACATTTGCTGCTGTTCGACGGCAAATTGTCCGTAGCAGTTTCAATATGTCATCAGTAATTGCATCCGGTTTCCATTGAACTGGTTCAACATCAAGAGGGCATTCTGCACAGAGCGGCGAGCAACGGTTCCTTCATAGGTCACTCGCCTTGTGCTAAACTCTCCGTTGAAGAACAACACACGTTTCTTGCCTAGAATGAGGCTTTGCGATCTTTACTGCTCAGTCATCCAAGCCAGAGATTCGTACGGCATGAGACACCAATTTAGAGGAGTACAGAACGATAGAAACCACTCTGCAAAGAGCGGTGAGCAACGATTCCTTCACAGGTGACTCGTCTTGTGCTAAACTCTCCGTTGAAGAACGACACACGTTTCTTGCGTAGAGTGAGGCTTTGCGATATTTACTGCTCAGTCATCCAAGCCAGAGTTTCGTACGGCATGAGACACCAATTTAGAGTAGATAGGACGATAGAAATCGCTCGCAGACGTCCAAACAAGAAGAAGTATCACTCTCAACGAGCCATCTGGAAGGTCCAATATCAAATGCAAATACGCGCACAACCTGAAAGACAATGGAACCTCATAAGCAAAAACGTGTAATGCGTGCGTGTTTTGGAATTTACTTTTGTCGACAACAAAAGAATATGCTGCGTAAAACAATAGAGTGGAGAGCAACGATTTTTGTTTAACAACAAAAGAATATGCTGCGTAAAACAATAGAGTGAAGAGCAACGATGTTTGCTTAACAACAAAAGAATATGCTGCGTAAAACAATAGAGTGAAGAGCAACGATGTTTGTTTAACAACAAAAGAATATGCTGCGTAAAACAATAGAGTGGAGAGCAACGATTTTTGTTTAACAACAAAAGAATATGTTGCGTAGACAAAGCAATCAAACGGTATAGACAAAAGATCATGCTGCTACGAGACAAAAGAACGCCGGTGGATGTTTAAATGTTCAAAACACCACCAAAGTGACTCGATAGCTTTACTCCAATCGTGAGACATTTTGGACTCATTGCTTAGGTCGATGGGAACGTCGAAATATGTCCTGTGGCGGCTAAAAGTAGTATAGCTCGCTGACAAGTACGAAAGAATGTTCTCGGAATTATATTGCGCGAGCGTCATAATTGTTTATTATCAATGAGTCGAGAGGTCTGGGACGAGCAAGTCTTGTCCCGGGTAGGCGACTCATCCTTAACTCAATCGTTTAAAAGACGTAAACATAATCCTCGCGCTAGGATAACTCCAGCTCTCAAAAAGTTTGAACCCAGTGCTAAAGTCATCCTGTCGCCCTAGACAAGTCTAACCTTTGACATGTAAACAGAAAACGGAAGGTTGACCCCAGCGCGAGAGTGACGCAAAGTTCAGGATGAAAACAGGCCCGAAGGTAGCTGCCAAGACTGGGCTAGAAAACACATGCACTGCACTGCAACTGAAACTTTCCAGATTTCCGACACAGACATGCACAGGACGAAAGCAATTTTATAGGTGTCATATCCGTTCAACCAACCTTGTTGCTCAAGTTACCCGCGACGTCAATATTTCATCTTGCGCTCATACTGCTTTTGCGGTTCATGTTAGGTTAACGGACCCAGCTTCTTCTGTTCTTGTTCAGATCCAGAAAACGTACCGCTTGTATCAGGTTCAGAAAAAGCACCGGACAAGTTCAGAAAGTGCACCGAACAGGTTCAGAAAAGGCACTGTCTGCTTTCAAGTACAGTAAACAAGCCGGTGTTGCTCCTGTACTTGTGACGTTAGCTGTCAGGTACACTATCCGCACCGTTCCAGTTCATAATCAACACCGTTAACAGGTTCAGAACAAGCACCGATCAAGTTCAATCAAAACACCGAACAGTTTAAACAAGTTCAATTAGAACACCGTTCAGATTCACAACAATCATCAATCAAGTTCAAAAGAAGCACAATTCCATAGGTTTTATTTGTATTTATTGGTTATCTTTTTTATAATGTATTTGAATACGCGACATATTTTGTAGAAACTGTGTCCCGTTATATAAGTTAAAGCTGAAAAGCACTGGAGCCATAACATGAATCGTAATTGATCGGTGTATTTCATAAACTTGAACGGTGTTTGTTTTGAACTTGGTCGGTGTTTGATATGAACTTGAACGGTGTTTAAGCTAAACATGAACGGTGTTTAAACTGAACTTGTTAGGCATTGCTATAAACTTGATAGGCGGTGTTCGTTCTGAACTTGAGCGGTGTTTAAACATCTAATTGACATGCAACACCGGTCCTTGTCCCAACCAGTTTCAAGTTTGGAACAAACATCGGTACATTCTCTGATCTAGAAAACAAATAGGTGCGCTTTCTGAACTTGAACAAGTACAGAAGAAGCTGGGTCCGTTAACCTACTTTAATCCGATTTTGCTACCCTAAGTATTGGCACTTTTCTCACTTCTCCCTGTGCGCATTCTACGTATATTTTTGGTTGACTTGCGAAAAGAAGAGATATTAAACGTACCCTTGCAATAATGAGCATTTCGACCAAAATATTTAATACTCCTAAGAGATTATTCGGGCCAAAAGTAGCTATAATTAACTCTTCACTTTTGCTGACAAAAACTCAATGATACGTGCAGTTCCCATAATGAATAGAAGTCAGTGTGCACATCCCATAATGAAGAGAAGTCAGTGGGGCTCGACTAGCCTAATTAATTATGCGTCAAAAAGATGTGTTACCAAGCTAAATTACTTCTAACCTTAGAGACATGTCGGTTTATATATTGAGTTTGTTTCAATATTTTTACAGAGAGAGTACTGGATCAAGTTATCCGCGACATCGATATTTCATATTGTGCTGAGATGCTGCTTTCGCTACCTATACATTTGCTTTTGAGTAGAAAGCAATATTGCTAGCTATTGCTAGACCTCATTGTGATTATTCAACAGTTGTATTAAGACATTCGATCGTCTGCTTCACTCTCCATGTAAACTTTAAAGAAAAAAAAAGAAAAGAAAAGAAAAGAAAGAATAAGGTTTGGTTCAATATTACAACTCTGAGTTTCGAACCCTGCCTCTTTACACTCTTTAATTTATTCTCAAAATTCGCACATTTCCCTGTGCACATTCTACGTATATTTTTGGTTGACTTGCGAAAAGAAGAGATATGAAATGTACCCTTGCAACAGTGAGCAAGACGGCCAAATTACGTATTACTCCTAAGAATTTATTCGGGCCAAAAGTAACGATTACTAACACTTCACTTTTGCTGACAAAAACTCAATGATACGTGCAGGTCCCATAATGAATAGAAGTCAGTGTGCACGTCCCATAATGAACAGAAGTCAGTGGGGCTCGACTAGCCTAATTAATTATGCGTCAAAAAGATGTGTTACCAAGCTAAATTACTTCTAAACTTAGAGAAATGGCGACTTATATATTGAGTTTGTTTCAATATTTTTACAGAGAGAGTATTGGATCAAGTTAACCGCGACATTGATATTTCATATTGTGCTGAGATGCTCCTTTCGCTATCTACGTATTTGCTTTTGAGTAAAAAAGCAATTGCTAGCTATTGCTAGAACTCATTGTAATTATTCAATAGTTGTATTAAGACATTCGATCGTCTGCTTCACTCTTCATGTGAACTTGAAAGTAAGAAAAAAAAAAAAGAAAAGAATAGGGTTTGCTTGAATATTACAACTCTGAGTTTCGAACCCTGCCTCTTTACACTCTTTAATTTATTCTCAAAATTCGTACTTTTCCCTTGCGCATTCTACGTATATTTTTGGTTGACTTGCGAAAAGAAGAGGTATTAAATGTACCCTTGCAACAGTGAGGAAGACGGCCAAATTACGTATTACTCCTAAGAATTTATTCGGGCCAAAAGTAAGAATTATTAACACTTCACTTTTGCTGACAAAAACTCAATGATACGTGCAGGTCCCATAATGAATAGAAGTCAGTGTGCACGTCCCATAATGAATAGAAGTCAGTGGGGCTCGACTAGCCTAATTAATTATGCGTCAAAAAGATGTGTTACCAAGCTAAATTACTTCTAACCTTAGAGAAATGTCGGTTTATATATTGAGTTTGTTTCAATATTTTTACAGAGATAGAGTATTAGATCAAGTTACCTGCGACATCGATATTTTATATTGTGCTGAGATGCTGCTTTCGCTATCTATGCATTTGCTTTTGAGTAAAAAAGCAATATTGCTAGCTATTGCTAGACCTCATTGTGATTATTCAACAGTTGTATTAAGACATTCGATCGTCTGCTTCACTCTCCATGTAAACTTTAAAGAAAAAAAAAGAAAAGAAAAGAAAAGAATAAGGTTTGGTTCAATATTACAACTCTGAGTTTCGAACCCTGCCTCTTTACACTCTTTAATTTATTCTCAAAATTCGCACATTTCCCTGTGCACATTCTACGTATATTTTTGGTTGACTTGCGAAAAGAAGAGATATGAAATGTACCCTTGCAACAGTGAGCAATACGGCCAAATTACGTATTACTCCTAAGAATTTATTCGGGCCAAAAGTAACGATTATTAACACTTCACTTTTGCTGACAAAAACTCAATGATACGTGCAGGTCCCATAATGAATAGAAGTCAGTGTGCACGTCCCATAATGAACAGAAGTCAGTGGGGCTCGACTAGCCTAATTAATTATGCGTCAAAAAGATGTGTTACCAAGCTAAATTACTTCTAAACTTAGAGAAATGTCGGTTTATATATTGAGTTTGTTTCAATATTTTTACAGAGATAGAGTATTAGATCAAGTTACCTGCGACATCGATATTTCATATTGTGCTGAGATGCTGCTTTCGCTATCTGTGCATTTGCTTTTGAGTAAAAAAGCAATTGCTAGCTATTGCTAGACCTCATTGTGATTATTCAACAGTTGTATTAAGACATTCGATCGTCTGCTTCACTCTCCATGTAAACTTTAAAGAAAAAAAAGAAAAGAAAAGAAAAGAATAAGGTTTGGTTCAATATTACAACTCTGAGTTTCGAACCCTGCCTCTTTACACTCTTTAATTTATTCTCAAAATTCGCACATTTCCCTGTGCGCATTCTACGTATATTTTTGGTTGACTTGCGAAAAGAAGAGATATGAAATGTACCCTTGCAACAGTGAGCAATACGGCCAAATTACGTATTACTCCTAAGAATTTATTCGGGCCAAAAGTAATGATTATTAACACTTCACTTTTGCTGACAAAAACTCAATGATACGTGCAGGTCCCATAATGAATAGAAGTCAGTGTGCACGTCCCATAATGAACAGAAGTCAGTGGGGCTCGACTAGCCTAATTAATTATGCGTCAAAAAGATGTGTTACCAAGCTAAATTACTTCTAAACTTAGAGAAATGGCGGCTTATATATTGAGTTTGTTTCAATATTTTTACAGAGAGAGTATTGGATCAAGTTAACTGCGACATCGATATTTCATATTGTGCTGAGATGCTGCTTTCACTATCTATGTATTTGCTTTTGAGTAAAAAAGCAATTGCTAGCTATTGCTAGACCTCATTGTGATTATTCAATAGTTGTATTAAGACATTCGATCGTCTGCTTCACTCTTCATGTGAACTTGAAAGTAAGAAAAAAAAAAAGAAAAGAATAGGGTTTGCTTGAATATTACAACTCTGAGTTTCGAACCCTGCCTCTTTACACTCTTTAATTTATTCTCAAAATTCGTACTTTTCCCTTGCGCATTCTACGTATATTTTTGGTTGACTTGCGAAAAGAAGAGGTATTAAATGTACCCTTGCAACAGTGAGGAAGACGGCCAAATTACGTATTACTCCTAAGAATTTATTCGGGCCAAAAGTAACAATTATTAACACTTCACTTTTGCTGACAAAAACTCAATGATACGTGCAGGTCCCATAATGAATAGAAGTCAGTGTGCACGTCCCATAATGAATAGAAGTCAGTGGGGCTCGACTAGCCTAATTAATTATGCGTCAAAAAGATGTGTTACCAAGCTAAATTACTTCTAACCTTAGAGAAATGTCGGTTTATATATTGAGTTTGTTTCAATATTTTTACAGAGATAGAGTATTAGATCAAGTTACCTGCGACATCGATATTTTATATTGTGCTGAGATGCTGCTTTCGCTATCTATGCATTTGCTTTTGAGTAAAAAAGCAATATTGCTAGCTATTGCTAGACCTCATTGTGATTATTCAACAGTTGTATTAAGACATTCGATCGTCTGCTTCACTCTCCATGTAAACTTTAAAGAAAAAAAAAGAAAAGAAAAGAAAAGAATAAGGTTTGGTTCAATATTACAACTCTGAGTTTCGAACCCTGCCTCTTTACACTCTTTAATTTATTCTCAAAATTCGCACATTTCCCTGTGCACATTCTACGTATATTTTTGGTTGACTTGCGAAAAGAAGAGATATGAAATGTACCCTTGCAACAGTGAGCAATACGGCCAATTTACGTATTACTCCTAAGAATTTATTCGGGCCAAAAGTAACGATTATTAACACTTCACTTTTGCTGACAAAAACTCAATGATACGTGCAGGTCCCATAATGAATAGAAGTCAGTGTGCACGTCCCATAATGAACAGAAGTCAGTGGGGCTCGACTAGCCTAATTAATTATGCGTCAAAAAGATGTGTTACCAAGCTAAATTACTTCTAAACTTAGAGAAATGTCGGTTTATATATTGAGTTTGTTTCAATATTTTTACAGAGATAGAGTATTAGATCAAGTTACCTGCGACATCGATATTTCATATTGTGCTGAGATGCTGCTTTCGCTATCTGTGCATTTGCTTTTGAGTAAAAAAGCAATTGCTAGCTATTGCTAGACCTCATTGTGATTATTCAACAGTTGTATTAAGACATTCGATCGTCTGCTTCACTCTCCATGTAAACTTTAAAGAAAAAAAAGAAAAGAAAAGAAAAGAATAAGGTTTGGTTCAATATTACAACTCTGAGTTTCGAACCCTGCCTCTTTACACTCTTTAATTTATTCTCAAAATTCGCACATTTCCCTGTGCGCATTCTACGTATATTTTTGGTTGACTTGCGAAAAGAAGAGATATGAAATGTACCCTTGCAACAGTGAGCAATACGGCCAAATTACGTATTACTCCTAAGAATTTATTCGGGCCAAAAGTAACGATTATTAACACTTCACTTTTGCTGACAAAAACTCAATGATACGTGCAGGTCCCATAATGAATAGAAGTCAGTGTGCACGTCCCATAATGAACAGAAGTCAGTGGGGCTCGACTAGCCTAATTAATTATGCGTCAAAAAGATGTGTTACCAAGCTAAATTACTTCTAAACTTAGAGAAATGGCGGCTTATATATTGAGTTTGTTTCAATATTTTTACAGAGAGAGTATTGGATCAAGTTAACTGCGACATCGATATTTCATATTGTGCTGAGATGCTGCTTTCGCTATCTATGTATTTGCTTTTGAGTAAAAAAGCAATTGCTAGCTATTGCTAGACCTCATTGTGATTATTCAATAGTTGTATTAAGACATTCGATCGTCTGCTTCACTCTTCATGTGAACTTGAAAGTAAGAAAAAAAAAAAGAAAAGAATAGGGTTTGCTTGAATATTACAACTCTGAGTTTCGAACCCTGCCTCTTTACACTCTTTAATTTATTCTCAAAATTCGTACTTTTCCCTCGCGCATTCTACGTATATTTTTGGTTGACTTGCGAAAAGAAGAGGTGTTAAATGTACCCTTGCAACAATGAGCAATACGGCCAAATTACTTATTACTCCTAAGAATTTATTCGGGCCAAAAGTAAGAATTATTAACACTTCACTTTTGCTGACAAAAACTCAATGATACGTGCAGGTCCCATAATGAATAGAAGTCAGTGTGCAAGTCCCATAATGAACAGAAGTCAGTGGGGCTCGACTAGCCTAATTAATTATGCATCAAAAAGATGTGTTACCAAGCTAAATTACTTCTAACCTTAGAGAAATGTCGGTTTATATATTGAGTTTGTTTCAATATTTTTACAGAGATAGAGTATTAGATCAAGTTACCTACGACATCGATATTTCATATTGTGCTGAGATGCTGCTTTCGCTACCTATGCATTTGCTTTTGAGTAAAAAAGCAATTGCTAGCTATTGGTACACCTCATTGTGATTATTCAACAGTTGTATTAAGACATTCGATCATCTGCTTCACTCTCCATGTGAACTTCAAAGTAAGAAAAAAGAAAAGAATAAGGTTTGCTTGAATATTACAACTCTGAGTTTCGAACCCTGCCTCTTTACACTCTTTAATTTATTCTCAAAATTCGTACTTTTTCCTTGCGCATTCTAGGTATATTTTTGGTTGACTTGCGAAAAGAAGAGATATGAAATGTACCCTTGCAACAATGAGCAAGACAGCCAAAATACTTATTACTCCTAAGAACTTATTCAGACCAAAAGTAACGATTATTAACACTTCACTTTTGCTGACAAAAACTCAATGATACGTGCAGGTCCCATAATGAATAGAAGTCAGTGTGCACGTCCCATAATGAATAGAAGTCAGTAGGGTTCGACTAGCCTAATTAATTATGCGTCAAAAAGATGCTAACTATTGCTAGACGTCTGTGATTATCAAACAGTGTTGTACTAAGACATTTGATCATAAAAAAGATTTGGTTGAATATTATAGCTCCGAGGTTCGAACCTCTGCCAGCTTGTAATAAAAAATACTTTAAACTCTGTTTATTTGCTCACCAATACCGGATTAGTTTAATAACACAATAAAAAATGGGGTTACCATAATAATAAGGAAATTTTGGTCAGCCAAAATTTCCCCAGTATACGCATTTCAGAGCGGCTCACTTAATACATTACATGTCAATTTGTGTATGTGGCCAAAAAAATTGAATGACATATACAAACGTTAAAACTAGTAAGCAGATACAAATTGATAGAGCACATCTTAAGCACTATTTTTACAAAAAACTGTTTATACTTGAATTAATGTCCTTCAAAAATGGTTCCCCTACCCACTACACAAGTCAACATAAGTCTACATAAGTCAACATAAGTCAACTTAAGTCTACAAAAATCTACACATTAGTCAACATATTAAGTTTACATAAGTTAACATAAGTCAACAAAAGTCAACATTTAAGTCTACAAACGTTTATATAAGTCTAGTACATAAGTCTGCATAAGTCTACATAAAAAGACCCCTATACAGAAAAATGCACAAATTCATTGATTTGACAACAAAATAGTGTTTCTGTCCTTTTTAAAAATGAATCTTTTGTTAGTTTGATTATGTATAGGAACTCCATGTCTCCTCCCTGTATTCAGTGGTAAAAAATTATGAATTTCCACTTGTTTTGTAATATACAACCAGATTTTCATACTGGCGGACCAGTGCTGATGCGAGTCATAACACGTGGGCTGAAACCTTCTGCAAACTCATTCTGAGTTGTAAAAAATGATGAAAACTCGTTGCATACAAAATATAAATATTTTCGATCTTGAAATTTTAGTGGTTCTCAATGTCCACCATCTTGAAAGTGTGTTATGCGCAGTAAAGATGCACAATGCAAAACAATTGAATCACCTTAATGTATTCTTAAAAGTCTTGATTTTCTCTGTGCACATTCTCCATAGTGTTGGTTTGACTTGTGAAACAAAGAGATCTTGCAACAATGAGCGATTTGGCTAAAATAGTGTTATTACTAATAGGATTAATCCCTAAAAAAGGTTGCATGTGAAGTTGGGGTAAAATATTTTACTAGCATAATTTTTGTACCCGCAATTAAGTGAGTTCTTAATTTCAGCCATAAACAAGTGACCAAATAGCAGCACTCACCTTGCCACACCTGTTGACAACATCAACTAAACAAGACTCTTCAGCAATTTGATGCCTATAGTCCAACCCAATCATAACCAGGATCCTTCAGGGGACTGTAGAGTGAAGAGCTAAGGCCTACACCCAGCACTGCCACTGATGTGGATGTATATCCTATTGGGAGCCTAGCAATGAATACAACAGAGTATACTCTTGTGTCATGTAAACAGAGGAAAAATGGGTGTCTCAATAGCAATAATTTGAAAGGACAGGGTATTAGGGTATGACATTTTTCAAAAAAATGATGGTTTGTGTAGGGGGAAGAGGCAATCTAAATTAATAATTTAGAAGAACAGGGTGCTCCCAAAGAACAAATTATTTCAAAAAGACATATTTAGGACATGTTTACCCAGATGGATGCAATATGGTTAAAAGGAGAAGCAGTTCTGCAAACAAAATGAGTTAAAAGGGTAGCAGGTTTCCCTTATCAGCAAAGCTAAGCTGACTGCTGTATTTAATATCATTATCAGGTTCAATCTCCCATCAAAAATCTTATTTCCTAATCGTCAAATAGTTTTCTTCTGCAAACTATCTACTATATGTAAATCAAATTTCTCTAAGTATGTAACTAATCCATACTTTTCTAAACTCTCCTTAATCTCATAAATTATCTTTTGTATAATGAGTCAAATAAATTGATTGATTGGTAGCCTGGATAGTTAGACTGATCCCAGTACTTTGTTTAACTTCCGGTCTAGATGAAGATTACTTCCGCTCAGGGAGTCGAAACGTCAGTCACCAACAACAGTCTTCCTGGAGACTACTCTAACCCGGACGTTCACAACCAACCTACTATTTACAATCCTGGGTTCAAACCATTTGCCATGCTAGATTTATATACTAACAAATAGTATCAATATCCACGCAGAACCATTGAACTTTTTCTCGGACATGCATGTGATTCATGTTAACAAGATCTTGACACGACTTTGCAGCTACTTCAAGTGACGAATCAAACATTACAGTAAATGTTTATGCTTAAGTAACTCGGTGAGAGCTTTTCTGTTCCCATGAAAACTGTACTGGTCGGATAAAAATATACGAACAATCACAGCTGACGGTGGT
Source organism: Plumapathes pennacea (assembly GCA_964036295.1). Lineage (NCBI taxonomy): Eukaryota > Metazoa > Cnidaria > Anthozoa > Antipatharia > Myriopathidae > Plumapathes > Plumapathes pennacea. The sequence goes on from OZ038466.1 coordinate 21,000,822, forward strand.
CATGTATAACGTTTGTTTCCTGACGCTGTGTGTTACCATATCGTTTACATTCGCGTTTTTGTGAAACCAGTTACATAGACACACACAAAATATGTCCGTACCTGTTATCTGGCCTTGAGTTTCCTGATAATCTTTGATTCCAACAGCGACTGTTTACAAACACATTCGTCCGCCATTGAAGAACGCGGGCTCCAGAATTTCAGCGGATTTCTACAACCTCGTCCCCGGGACCATCGTGTATTAAAGAAGATGTTAGTTAAAGTAATTTCGCGCTTTACTCTTCTTGTACAAAAGCAACAGACGCACAACTTCTGTCATTCATTAAGCATAGTAATGGTATTCTTTCTTGAAAATCCATATACAGTTGGAACGTTAATTGTATTACGGCAACTAAAACATCCAGGTCAGTAACCCGAAGGGCAACCAACCTAAAACCTTAAGTGTTGAGCACTGCATGAAGAATTATTTTGTTTACGGTCATTTTCAAAGCTGTTGAGGCTGAACGCAAAGCCAAAATCGTTCCGGCATACCATTTGTAAATGATATGAGCAATCCAATAACGAATCCACAGAACTATCTACGATAGTCAAGCAACGTCCTATTCTGTACAATTTAAGTCTGTCAAGCCAATTCAATCACCCACAACTTAACCTGCGATCAGGCCCTCCTTTCCCTTCTCAGTGGCGAAAAACACGAAAAATGTAATTGGGCGTGAGAGACTGGGGAGGGGATTGTCGGTATTGTCTTTCCTGGCAATCCCCTCCCCAGTCTTTCACGGCCAATTATATTTTTCGTGTTTTCCGCCACTGGGGAGGGAAGGAGGGCCTGATCACAGGTTACTCACATCTTAAGTTGCTCACAAGTAAATCATGCTTACTTTTCACATAACGTCATCACAAATCACGTGATCAACTACTGTACCAATCACTGTGTGCAGATTGCCAACACAATAAAAAATAAAAATAAAAATAAAAAACAGAAAAATATTAACCCTGTGCAAACTATGACTCAATTGTTGCCCTTTCGGGGCATGAGTAATTAGGCCTTATTTACTTTACTGGAAATACAATAATCGCAGATACCCCCTCGCTCTGCCACTGATGGGACTTTTACATTGGTACTCCCAACAAGAGTAGCCTTTGTTTTATCGAAATGTTGACTCAATCTTTTCTTCGAATCAAGTGCTACACGCAAAGGAAGGAGAAAAAGAATGGTGTGTGTTATACTTTTGCGTTGAAAAAAGAGTCGATTGCGTGACGAAGTACGTATTTCCCACGGTCGGCACGTCAAATTAATTTATACAGTCTGCCAAGCACGTTCTAAAAATTTATTACTTAAAATTTTGAAGTTGGTCGGCCGTCGTATTTTCCAATTTTGAATTCATAGGCAGTACAATTAAATAGGCTTCCTGTGCGATTTGTTTTTACTCTGGACTGCATGCACCAGACTCAGGCATGCATATTTAATGAGCTCGAATTGTTTTGTATGTGAACTCGCTCAAAACAGCATGATTTCTCCCAGAATCAAAGCAAAACTTGAACGGCTTACTTCAAATTATACACGGGCTTCAGACCTAGTCATACTTCTAAGGGTTGTGAACGATTCTCGCTGCAATCACCGCATGTCAGATTACAGCATTTGTTACAGTTTTAGTCTTGAAAGAAAAAATAAGACATCTGACTAAATAATTCAAGTCTCCAATTCCGATTCCGATTCCTCTGAGCGAATACGGTAGCCGAAACTGGCGACAGAAGCGTATTAAAACAATACTTCGAGGGAAAATGATCGAGTTACAAGATACGGGTAGAATATATTTGTCACGGTGATTGTAAGATTTCCACTGACTAACCTTCGTTGCTTGTCTTTTCTGAATAAGTATCTGAGTTTAACACAAAACGGCGTCTGAAGCTCCCGATTTACTTTCAAGCGCTGTTCCCTTTGCGGAGCTGTTTCTTCGGCACGCTTTCGTTCATGATGCTGTCGGTTATAACATGTTTGTCGTCTTTTCTCTAGACATATTTGGCGTTGTTCGATCGTTTCACGATTTCGCCTTGCCCGTGCCTGTTCCCTTCTCTTTTGAAGACGAGCTTCGCGAGACCGTTCTGTTTAAAGTTTTTCAGTTTTCAAATTCATTTTCGTGAATGCAGTTACGTACAATTATTGCTTCGTTCAGATCTTTGATTTTCCGAATGTCAGTAAAAACACTGGCGGAGACGCTAATCGATAATTATTACGTCATTGCCCTAGGCACCTGGCCTAAAAAGTCGTACGTAACACTGACTGACTGACTGACGAACATTAAATTTCGAGATGGCGACACGATTGGAGTCTTCAAATAAGGCAATTTTGCTGCATTAGCGTCGTGATTATTACCCTCGCTTCGCTCGGGGACAAACAACATTGAGCCAGAACCCACAAAGGGAGGGGGTGGGGATACTCCCTACAACGGACTATATGGGGGAGGCTCCACCCAAAAGGGGTACCTTTTTCAGGCCGAAGGTACATGAAAGGGGTGCCTCTTGTCTAGAGTATCTTGACTCTCGCAATAAAGTGAACTGAATAAATGAAACTGTTTTGCTTCAACACCTCTATGTGTAAAACTTCATGTTCTTGATGTTCCCTAAGTTAATTCTAAGGGTACAGAAAAGGGATAGAGTGTTTGTGCTGCAAGTGTATGAAAGGGGTAACATTTTTATGAAAGGAGTGTTAAAGGGGTACCTTTTGCTTTCAAAAATGGTATGTGAAATGGTAAGTGTTTGGACCTCGGGCCAGAGCCTCCCTGTATAAAACTTTACTGAGTACCCCAACCCGCCCCCAACCCCAGAGGAAAGACTATAGCAATGATCACACTGATGTCACCTATCGTTACTACTGTGCCATCCAGAGATCTATTGGCTGTTAAAACAAAGAGTTCGTTTGTTTCATGGTTGGCAAAATTACAATATATACCACTAATAATGATAAAACACTAACACCATCTCATGCGCACATAGCTAAAATATTGCCTTTGACCTTTATTGTAGTCAAATTTATGGTTCACGGCCGAAGGCTGAACTTAAATAATAAATTATGCGAAGTTAATTATGCATGACGTCATAGCGCGAGCATTTGGCCGGAAAGCGGTCAATATTTTCACGCTAAATAGCATCACGGAGGCAAATTAAAGCATCGTTTGGATTGATGATATGTAAAGTAAGTCTTGTTTGAAAGAAAGTTATCGTTTCTGTTTTCAGAATTTTGGTTTAAAAAGGTGCAAAATGAAGTGTCGTGTTGTTAAAAGGCAAAATTTCAGTGGCAAACTTTTGAATTTTGAAATTATGGAACGACAATTTCTTGAGAAATGTACTCAGTTTGCTTCTGGTGGTGAAAGTAACACAGTGAATAGTTCCCTCAACCTTCCATTTCGATTTACGTTCAACTGGTTCGTGCGTTTCTTCGACGTGAATCCGAACCATGCAGCATCGAAAGACGACAAGAAGAATCGAAACCACAACACCACACAAGATGTTGAAAAGTTTACTTTTTATATTTCGCGCGGAGCAATTTGTTGCCATAGTTATTATGCTGGCAACCGCGGCCAAATCGCAGGCGCGAACTTTCATGACGTCATGTACAAATTCAAGACTGCATCCGATTTGCCCACAGGCCGTGAACCATAAAATTGCATGTACTGTAGGATATGAAAAATGGAGAATTGGTTTACCTTCGCATTTAAAGTTCTCTTGCTTTGTAGATAAAATATTTTCAAAATATAATCCCAAGCTCCACGAGGGTAATAATCACCACACTAAATGCTGTAGTATCACGCTATTTGGAGACTCCAAGCGGGTCACCATCTCGAAATCTAATGTTCGTGTGTCAGTCAGTAAGTCAGCATCCACATTTAATTCATTACGGTAAACAAGATGCAGATACAAGGCCAAGCATTTTGACCGACGACTGTAAATGACCCGGGTATTATGCCATTGCATGAGAGGCAAGCCCACTAGCCGTAAAATGAGTGAAATGATTTCTTTAAGGTGTCGACTGGAGCTGACCTGACCACAATCCCAGATGCCAACATTGTGCTAAAACTTGAATACTTCTTCAGAAAGGACAACTAAAATACAGTCAGTGGAAATTGAACAGCCACCGTGACAAATTTCACCCTCTGACCGTTCACAGGATGATCCAAGTTTTGACAAGATTGCCACGGGTGCTCAATGCAATGGAGATTGGAATTTTCGAACTGTATGAGGGCTGCTCTATATTTTGAAATCACTGAAGGATAACGTAGACGATAATATTTGGGGTTTTGTTTCATTTGCAGGAAAAGAAACACTATGACTCTCAGGAATCAGTGAGTTCTTAATAAATACAGCTGACTACAATATGCTATTTGCAAACGTCTTTCATGTACTTCAATAGTTGCCCTATTATCGTATTTCTAGTTACATGATCAATAGTTGAAGAAAGACCCAAACAATGCCATAAATCCATGGCATTGAAGAAGTCATAATCTGTAGCTGCTTTGCAATTCCAGGTCGAGCAATCTTGATATTAGATAAAATAATGCCACTTTTGCTAAAGTCGGTTTTGAGGGATTTTCGGCCAATACAGGTTTTCAAACTTTCCGCCATAAAATTCAGTATTTCTAAAACCAACCACGCCCTGGTTTGCTCCTCTCTAAGGATATTTTTCAGACACAAAACTTGAGGAAAATCAATTTTGTGACTAATATGTGCCGGCCGTTTGATCGATTCGGACAGTCATTCACTTTTAACCCCTTCATTCCCAAGAGTGATCAACTCTCCCAGGCATATAGAATATAATATGTCAAGCAAAAACTCACCTTCATTACTGAGAGAATCCGTTTTTCGCTGTTCAATCCTATGCGCCCTCAGTGAGTTCATGGGCGACCATTTTCTTTGTTTGAGCCATTGCCGACGGCGTGACATTTTCACCCAAGTATATTCGAGTCCCAGGTCATAATATTGTCGCTAACAATGCAGATATTAGGGGAAATCTTCAGTTCAACCTAAAACTGAATACGTCCGCCATTTTGTCCACAGAGCCTTGGGTTAGTACTTGGTGTAACCCTATTGTAGTGTTTCTATAATTGTATATAAACTATCTATGATACTACACGCGTTCTGATTGACTAATAACCGTGTAAAATGAGAGTTCATTACACGCTGACGTGATGTATAGTATTGACTATTTATACATGGAGATTTTGAGGTAGGCAAAAAATGCCCATTTTTCGATAAAATGGTAAGGCTAGGACCCATGCTTTTTGTCAAAAATAGCCGATTTTGACGACAAATTTAAAACTATTCAAACTTAAAGGAAACCTTCTTGGGACTATAACGAGACTTTTTGTCGATAAATTTGTCTTATTTTTCAATTCTTCGGCCGCAATTAAGAAAATTATGCATTTTTATGATCTTTTGATTGTAAGCATTGTAAGTAGTAAATTCTGAGGAACACTAGATTTGCTCTTATTACTCGCGACCCGCTCTATAAGATCACACAGCTCATATCCAAAACTTTGTTATACATCCAGAAACAATTATTTCTAAAAGATTCATGAGATTCTAATGTAGGCTCTACTTTGATTTTGAGACTGGGCCAAAAATGGCCGTTTTTTCCATAAAATGGTAAGGCTATAGTCCATGCTTTTGGTTCAAAACAGCCGATTTTGACGACAAGTAAAAACCCTTAATAATTTCAGGAAACCTTCCTAAAACTATAACGAGACTTTTTGCAATACATTTGTCTTATTTTACTTCAGCCGTTGACGAGATATAGCAAGAACACTAAGCAATTTTATGTTGCTTTGTTTGAAAAAGGCGAATTTTTAGGCAAAGTTTTGCTGCTATTATTCGCACCCCGCTCAATATACTATTACCATTTTGATATCAAAACCTTCTTTATACATCTAGAAACAATTCCTAAAAGTTCCATGTGATTCTAATTTAAGGCCGAGGTTCTACTTTCTTTTGAGACTGGGCCAAAAATGGCCGTTTTCTCCATAAAATGGTAAGGCTATAGTCCATGCTTTTGGTTCAAAACAGCCGATTTTGACCACAAATTAAAAACCCTTAATAATTTCAGGAAACCTTCCTAGAGCTATAGCGAGACTATTTGCAATACATTTGTCTTATTTTACTTCAGTCGTTGACGTCAGATATAGCAAGAACACCACGCATTTTTATGTTGCTTTGATTGAAAAGAGTAAACTTTTAAGCAAAGTTTTACTGCTATTACTCGCGCCCCGCTCAATATATTATTATTAGTTTGATATTAAAATCTTCTTTATACATCTAGAAACAATTCCTGAACGTTTCATGTGATTCTGATCTAAGGCCGAGGCTCTACTTCGATTTTGAGATTGAGCCAAAAATGGCCGCTTTTCCATAAAATGGTAAGGCTATAGCCCATGCTTTTTCTCCGAAAATAGCCGATTTTGACGAAAAATTAAAAACTCCTAAAACGTTCGAGAAACCTTCCTAGGACTATAAGGAGACCTTTTGCAATACATTTGTCATATTTTACTTCAACCGTTGACGAGATATAGCAAGAACATTACGCAATTTTATGATGTTTGGTTGAAAAAGGTGAATTTTTAAGTAAAGTTTTGCTGCTATTACTCGCGCCCCGCTCAATAAACTATTATTATTTTGATATCAAAACGTTCTTTATACATCCAGAAACAATTCCTAAAAGTATCATGTGATTCTGATGTAAGACCGAGGCTCCACGTCGGTTTTTACACTGGGCCAAAATTGGCCGTTTCTTCCATAAATTGGTGAGGCTATAGTCAATGCTTTTGGTTCAAAACAGACGGTTTTGATGACAAATTGAAAACCCTTAATAATGACAGGAAACCTTTCTAGGACTAAAACGAAACTTTTTGCAATACACTTGTCTGATTTTTCTTCAGCAGTTGACGAGATATAGCAAGAACACTACGCATTTTTATGCTGCTTTGATTGAAAAGGGTGATTTTTTTTATGCGAAATTATGTTGCTATTACTCGCGCCCCGCTCAATATACTATTATTATTTTGATCTCACAACCTTCTTTATAAATCCAGAACCAATTCCTGAAAGTTTCATGTGATTCTGATCTAAGGCCGAGGCTCTACTTCGATTTTGAGATTGAGCCAAAAATGGCCGCTTTTCCATAAAATGGTAAGGCTATAGCCCATGCTTTTTCTCCGAAAAAGTCGATTTTGACGAAAAATTAAAAACTCCTAAAACGTTCAAGAAACCTTCCTAAGACTATAAGGAGACCTTTTACAATACATTTGTCTGATTTTTCTTCAGCAGTTGACGAGATGTACCAAGAACATTACGCATTTTTATGCTTCTTTGATTGAAAAGGGTGATTTTTTCGGCAAAGTTTTGCTGCTATTACTCGCGCCCCTCTCAATACATTATTACTATTTTGATATCAAAACCTTATTTATACATCCAGAAACAATTCCTAAAAGTATCATGTGATTCTGATGTAAGGCCGAGGCTCTACTTCGATTTTGAGACTGGGCCAAAGTGGCCGTTTTTCCCATAAAATGGTAAGGCTATAGCCCATGCTTTTTGTCCGAAAATAGCCGATTTTGACGAAAAATTAAAAACTCCTAAAACGTTCGAGAAAACTTCCTAGGACTATAAGGAGACCTTTTGCTATACATTTGTCATATTTTACTTCAACCGTTGACGAGATATAGCAAGAACATTACGCAATTTTATGCTGCTTTGATTGAAAAGGGTGAATTTTTAAGCAAAGTTTTGCTGCTATTATTCGCACCCCGCTCAATATATTATTACCATTTTGATATCAAAACCTTCTTTATACATCTAGAAACAATTCCTAAAAGTATCATGTGATTCTGATGTAAGACCGAGGCTCCACGTCGGTTTTTACACTGGGCCAAAATTGGCCGTTTTTTCCATAAAATGGTAAGGCTATAGCCCATGCTTTTTCTCTGAAAATAGCCAATTTTGACGAAAAATTAAAAACTCCTAAAACGTTCGAGAAACCTTCCTAGGACTATAAGGAGACCTTTTGCAATACATTTGTCTTATTTTACTTCAGCCGTTGACGAGATATAGCAAGAACACTAAGCAATTTTATGTTGCTTTGATTGAAAAAGGTGAATTTTTAGGCAAAGTTTTGCTGCTATTATTTGCACCCCGCTCAATATACTATTACCATTTTGATATCAAAACCTTCTTTATACATCTAGAAACAATTCCTAAAAGTTCCATGTGATTCTAATTTAAGGCCGAGGTTCTACTTTCTTTTGAGACTGGGCCAAAAATTGTAAGGCTATAGTCCATGCTTTTGGTTCAAAACAGCCGATTTTGACCACAAATTAAAAACCCTTAATAATTTCAGGAAACCTTCCTAAGGCTATAGCGAGACTATTTGCAATACATTTGTCTTATTTTACTTCAAACGTTGACGTCAGATATAGCAAGAACACCACGCATTTTTATGTTGCTTTGATTGAAAAGAGTGAACTTTTAAGCAAAGCTTGGCTTCTATTATTCGCGCCCCACTCAATATACTATTATTATTTTGATCTCAAAACCTTCTTTATACATCTAGAAACAATTCCTAAAAGTTTCATGTGATTCCGATGTAAGGCCGAGGCTCTACTTCGATTTTGAGATTGAGCCAAAAATGGCCGCTTTTCCATAAAATGGTAAATGGCCCATGCTTTTTCTCCGAAAATAGCCGATTTTGACGAAAAATTAAAAACTCCTAAAACGTTCAAGAAACCTTCCTAGGACTATAAGGAGACCTTTTACAATACATTTGTCAGAGTTTTCTTCAGCAGTTGACGAGATGTAGCAAGAAAATTACGCATTTTTATGCTTCTTTGATTGAAAAGGGTGATTTTTTCGGCAAAGTTTTGCTGCTATTACTCGCGCCCCTCTCAATAAATTGTTATTATTTTGATATCAAAACCTTATTTATACATCCAGAAACAATTCCTAAAAGTATCATGTGATTCTGATGTAAGACCGAGGCTCCACTTCGGTTTTTACACTGGGCCAAAAACATACATCCAGAAACAATTCCTAAAAGTTTTATGTGATTCTCTTGTAAGACCGAGGCTCTACTTTGATTTCGAGACTGGGCCAAAAATGGCCGTTTCTTCCATAAATTGGTGAGGCTTTATTCAATGCTTTTGGTTCAAAACAGACGGTTTTGATGACAAATTGAAAACCCTTAATAATTACAGGAAACCTTTCTAGGACTAAAACGAAACTTTTTGCAATACACTTGTCTGATTTTTCTTCAGCAGTTGACGAGATATAGCAAGAACACTACGCATTTTTATGCTGCTTTGATTGAAAAAGGTGATTATTTTATGCGAAATTATGCTGCTATTACTCGCGCCCCGCTCAATATACTATTATTATTTTGATCTCAAAACCGGAAACCTTTCTAGGACTAAAACGAAACTTTTTGCAATACATTTGTCTGATTTTTCTTCAGCCGTTGATGAGATATAGCAAGAACACTACGTATTTTTATGCTGCTTTGACTGAAAAGGGTGAACTTTTAAGCAAAGTTTTGCTGCTATTACTCGCGCCCCGCTCAATATACTATTATTATTTTGATCTCAAAACGTTCTTTATACATCTAGAAACAATTCCTAAACGTTTCATGGGATTCTGATCTAAGGCCGAGGCTCTACTTCGATTTTTAGATTGAGCCAAAAATGGCCGCTTTTCCATAAAATGTTAAGGCTATAGCCCATGCTTTCTCTCCGAAAATAGCCGATTTTGACGAAAAATTAAAAACTCCTAAAACGTTCAAGAAACCTTCCTAGGACTATAAGGAGACCTTTTACAATACATTTGTCTGATTTTTCTTCAGCAGTTGACGAGATGTAGCAAGAAAATTACGCATTTTTATGCTTCTTTGATTGAAAACGGTGATTTTTTCGGCAAAGTTTTGCTGCTACTACTCGCGCCCCTCTCAATACATTGTTATTATTTTGATATCAAAACCTTATTTATACATCCAGAAACAATTCCTAAAAGTATCATGTGATTCTGATGTAAGGCCGAGGCTCTACTTTGATTTTGAGACTGGGCCAAAAATGGCCGTTTCTTCCATAAATTGGTGAGGCTTTAGTCAATGCTTTTGGTTCAAAACAGCCGAGTTTGATGACAAATTGAAAACCCTTAATAATTACAGGAAACCTGTCTAGGACTAAAACGAAACTTTTTGCAATACATTTGTCAGATTTTTCTTCAGCAGTTGACGAGATATAGTAAAAACACTACGCATTTTTATGCTGCTTTGATTGAAAAAGGTGATTTTTTTATGCGAAATTATGCTGCTATTACTCGCGCCCCGCTCAATATACTATTATTATTTTGAAATGAAAACCTTATTTATACATCCAGAAACAATTCCTAAAAGTATCATGTGATTCTGATGTAAGGCCGAGGCTCCACTTCGATTTTGAGACTGGGCCAAAAATGGCCGTTTTTTTCCATAAAATGGTAAGGCTATAGCCCATGCTTTTTGTCCGGAAATAGCCGATTTTGACGAAAAATTAAATACTCCTAAAACGTTCAAGAAACCTTCCTAGGACTATAAGGAGACCTTTTGCAATACATTTGTCTTATTTTACTTCAGTCGTTGATGAGATATAGCAAGAACACTACGCATTTTTATGCTGCTTTGACTGAAAAGGGTGAACTTTAAGCAAAGTTTTACTGCTATTACTCGCGCCCCGCTCAATATATTATTATTAGTTTGATATTAAAATCTTCTTTATACATCTAGAAACAATTCCTAAACGTTTCATGTGATTCTGATCTAAGGCCGAGGCACTACTTCGATTTTGAGATTGAGCCAAAAATGGCCGTTTTTCCATAAAATGGTAAGGCTATAGCCCATGCTTTTTCTCTGAAAATAGCCGATTTTGACGAAAAATTAAAAACTCCTAAAACGTTCAAGAAACCTTCCTAGGACTATAAGGAGACCTTTTACAATACATTTGTCTGATTTTTCTTCAGCAGTTGACGAGATGTAGCAAGAACATTACGCATTTTTATGCTTCTTTGATTGAAAACGGTGATTTTTTCGGCAAAGTTTTGCTGCTATTACTCGCGCCCCTCTCAATACATTGTTATTATTTTGATATATAAACCTTATTTATACATCCAGAAACAATTCCTAAAAGTTTCATGTGATTCTGATGTAAGGCCGAGGCTCTACTTTGATTTTGAGACTGGGCCAAAAATGGCCGTTTCTTCCATAAATTGGTGAGGCTTTAGTCAATGCTTTTGGTTCAAAACAGCCGAGTTTGATGACAAATTGAAAACCCTTAATAATTACAGGAAACCTTTCTAGGACTAAAACGAAACTTTTTGCAATACATTTGTCAGATTTTTCTTCAGCAGTTGACGAGATATAGTAAAAACACTACGCATTTTTATGCTGCTTTGATTGAAAAAGGTGATTTTTTTATGCGAAATTATGCTGCTATTACTCGCGCCCCGCTCAATATACTATTATTATTTTGATATGAAAACCTTATTTATACATCCAGAAACAATTCCTAAAAGTATCATGTGATTCTGATGTAAGGCCGAGGCTCCACTTCGATTTTGAGACTGGGCCAAAAATGGCCGTTTTTTTCCATAAAATGGTAAGGCTATAGCCCATGCTTTTTCTCCGAAAATAGCCGATTTTGACGAAAAATTAAAAACTCCTAAAACGTTCAAGAAACCTTCCTAGGACTATAAGGAGACGTTTTGCAATACATTTGTCTGATTTTTCTACAGCAGTTGACGAGATGTAGCAAGAACATTACGCATTTTTATGCTTCTTTGATTGAAAACGGTGATTTTTTCGGCAAAGTTTTGCTGCTATTACTCGCGCCCCTCTCAATACATTATTATTATTTGGATATCAAAACCTTATTTATACATCCAGAAACAATTCCTAAAAGTCTCATGTGATTCTGATGTAAGGCCGACGCTCCAGTTCAATTTTGAGACTGGGCCAAAAATGACCGCTTATTCCATAAAATGGTAAGGCTATAGCCCATGCTTTTTCTCTGAAAATAGCCGATTTAGACGAAAAATTAAAAATTCCTAAAACGTTCGAGAAAACTTCCTAGGACTATAAGGAGACCTTTTGCAATACATTTGTCATATTTTACTTCAACCGTTGACTAGATATAGCATAAAAAGTACGCAATTTTATGCTTCTTTGATTGAAAAGGGTGAATTTTTCGGCAAAGTTTTGCTGCTATTACTCGCGCCCCGCTCAATAAACTATTATTATTTTGATATCACAACCTTTTTTATACATCCAGAAACAATTCCTAAAAGTATCATGTGATTCTGATGTAAGGCCGAGGCTCCACTTCGGTTTTTACACTGGGCCCAAATTGGCCGTTTTTTCCATAAAATGGTAGGGCTATAGCCCATGCTTTTTCCCTGAAAATAGCCGATTTTGACGAAAAATTAAAAACTCCTAAAACGTTCGAGAAACCTTCCTAGGACTATAAGGAGACCTTTTGCAATACATTTGTCTTATTTTACTTCAGCCGTTGATGAGATATAGCAAGAACACTACGTATTTTTATGCTGCTTTGACTGAAAAGGGTGAACTTTTATGCAAAGTTTTGCTGCTATTACTCGCGCCCCGCTCAATATATTATTATTAGTTGATATCAAAATCTTCTTTATACATCCAGAAACAATTCCTAAAAGTTTTATGTGATTCTCTTGTAAGACCGAGGCTCTACTTTGATTTTGAGACTGGGCCAAAAATGGCCGTTTCTTCCATAAATTGGTGAGGCTATAGTCAATGCTTTTGGTTCAAAACAGACGGTTTTGATGACAAATTGAAAACCCTTAATAATTACAGGAAACCTTTCTAGGACTAAAACGAAACTTTTTGCAATACATTTGTCTGATTTTTCTTCGGCAGTTGACGAGATATAGCAAGAACACTACGCATTTTTATGCTGCTTTGATTGAAAAAGGTGATTTTTTTATGCGAAATTATGTTGCTATTACTCGCGCCCCGCTCAATATACTATTATTATTTTGATCTCAAAACCGGAAACCTTTCTAGGACTAAAACGAAACTTTTTGCAATACATTTGTCTGATTTTTCTTCAGCCGTTGATGAGATATAGCAAGAACACTACGTATTTTTATGCTGCTTTGACTGAAAAGGGTGAACTTTTAAGCAAAGTTTTGCTGCTATTACTCGCGCCCCGCTCAATATACTATTATTATTTTGATCTCAAAACGTTCTTTATACATCTAGAAACAATTCCTAAACGTTTCATGTGATTCTGATCTAAGGCCGAGGCTCTACTTCGATTTTTAGATTGAGCCAAAAATGGCCGCTTTTCCATAAAATGGTAAGGCTATAGCCCATGCTTTTTAAGGCCATGCCAAATTAAAAACTCCTAAAACGTTCAAGAAACCTTCCTAGGACTATAAGGAGACCTTTTACAATACATTTGTCTGATTTTTCTTCAGCAGTTGACGAGATGTAGCAAGAAAATTACGCATTTTTATGCTTCTTTGATTGAAAAGGGTGATTTTTTCGGCAAAGTTTTGCTGCTATTACTCGCGCCCCTCTCAATAAATTGTTATTATTTTGATATGAAAACCTTATTTATACATCTACAAACAATTCCTAAAAGTATCATGTGATTCTGATGTAAGGCCAAGGCTCCACTTTGATTTTGAGACTGGGCCAAAAATGGCCGTTTTTTCCATAAAATGGTAAGGCTATAGCCCATGCTTTTTGTCCGAAAATAGCCGATTTTGACGAAAAATTAAATACTCCTAAAACGTTCGAGAAACCTTCCTAGGACTATAAGGAGACCTTTTGCAATACATTTGTCTTATTTTACTTCAGTCGTTGATGAGATATAGCAAGAACACTACGCATTTTTATGCTGCTTTGACTGAAAAGGGTGAACTTTAAGCAAAGTTTTACTGCTATTACTCGCGCCCCGCTCAATATATTATTATTAGTTTGATATTAAAATCTTCTTTATACATCTAGAAACAATTCCTAAACGTTTCATGTGATTCTGATCTAAGGCCGAGGCACTACTTCGATTTTGAGATTGAGCCAAAAATGGCCGTTTTTCCATAAAATGGTAAGGCTATAGCCCATGCCTTTTCTCTGAAAATAGCCGATTTTGACGAAAAATAAAAAACTCCTAAAACGTTCAAGAAACCTTCCTAGGACTATAAGGAGACCTTTTACAATACATTCGTCTGATTTTTCTTCAGCAGTTGACGAGATATAGCAAGAACATTACGCATTTTTATGCTTCTTTGATTGAAAACGGTGATTTTTTCGGCAAAGTTTTGCTGCTATTACTCGCGCCCCTCTCAATACATTGTTATTATTTTGATATATAAACCTAATTTATACATCCAGAAACAATTCCTAAAAGTATCATGTGATTCTGATGTAAGGCCGAGGCTCCACTTCGATTTTGAGACTGGGCCAAAAATGGCCGTTTTTTCCATAAAATGGTAGGGCTATAGCCCATGCTTTTTCTCTGAAAATAGCCGATTTTGACGAAAAATTAAAAACTCCTAAAACGTTCGAGAAACCTTCCTAGGACTATAAGGAGACCTTTTGCAATACATTTGTCTTATTTTACTTCAGCCGTTGATGAGATATAGCAAGAACACTACGTATTTTTATGCTGCTTTGACTGAAAAGGGTGAACTTTTAAGCAAAGTTTTGCTGCTATTACTCGCACCCCGCTGATTATATTATTATTAGTTTGATATTAAAATCTTCTTTATACATCCAGAAACAATTCCTAAAAGTTTTATGTGATTCTCTTGTAAGACCGAGGCTCTACTTTGATTTTGAGACTGGGCCAAAAATGGTCGTTTCTTCCATAAATTGGTGAGGCTTTAGTCAATGCTTTTGGTTCAAAACAGCCGAGTTTGATGACAAATTGAAAACCCTTAATAATTACAGGAAACCTTTCTAGGACTAAAACGAAACTTTTTGCAATACATTTGTCAGATTTTTCTTCAGCAGTTGACGAGATATAGTAAAAACACTACGCATTTTTATGCTGCTTTGATTGAAAAAGGTGATTTTTTTATGCGAAATTATGCTGCTATTACTCGCGCCCCGCTCAATATACTATTATTATTTTGATATGAAAACCTTATTTATACATCCAGAAACAATTCCTAAAAGTATCATGTGATTCTGATGTAAGGCCGAGGCTCCACTTCGATTTTGAGACTGGGCCAAAAATGGCCGTTTTTTTCCATAAAATGGTAAGGCTATAGCCCATGCTTTTTCTCCGAAAATAGCCGATTTTGACGAAAAATTAAAAACTCCTAAAACGTTCAAGAAACCTTCCTAGGACTATAAGGAGACGTTTTGCAATACATTTGTCTGATTTTTCTACAGCAGTTGACGAGATGTAGCAAGAACATTACGCATTTTTATGCTTCTTTGATTGAAAACGGTGATTTTTTCGGCAAAGTTTTGCTGCTATTACTCGCGCCCCTCTCAATACATTATTATTATTTGGATATCAAAACCTTATTTATACATCCAGAAACAATTCCTAAACGTTTCATGTGATTCTGATCTAAGGCCGACGCTCCAGTTCAATTTTGAAACTGGGCCAAAAATGACCGCTTATTCCATAAAATGGTAAGGCTATAGCCCATGCTTTTTCTCTGAAAATAGCCGATTTAGACGAAAAATTAAAAATTCCTAAAACGTTCGAGAAAACTTCCTAGGACTATAAGGAGATCTTTTGCAATACATTTGTCATATTTTACTTCAACCGTTGACTAGATATAGCATAAGAATTACGCAATTTTATGCTGCTTTGATTGAAAAGGGTGAATTTTTCGGCAAAGTTTTGCTGCTATTACTCGCGCCCCGCTCAATAAACTATTATTATTTTGATATTACAACCTTCTTTATACATCCAGAAACAATTCCTAAAAGTATCATGTGATTCTGATGTAAGGCCGAGGCTCCACTTCGGTTTTTACACTGGGCCCAAATTGGCCGTTTTTTCCATAAAATGGTAGGGCTATAGCCCATGCTTTTTCCCTGAAAATAGCCGATTTTGACGAAAAATTAAAAACTCCTAAAACGTTCGAGAAACCTTCCTAGGACTATAAGGAGACCTTTTGCAATACATTTGTCTTATTTTACTTCAGCCGTTGATGAGATATAGCAAGAACACTACGTATTTTTATGCTGCTTTGACTGAAAAGGGTGAACTTTTATGCAAAGTTTTGCTGCTATTACTCGCGCCCCGCTCAATATATTATTATTAGTTGATATCAAAATCTTCTTTATACATCCAGAAACAATTCCTAAAAGTTTTATGTGATTCTCTTGTAAGACCGAGGCTCTACTTTGATTTTGAGACTGGGCCAAAAATGGCCGTTTCTTCCATAAATTGGTGAGGCTATAGTCAATGCTTTTGGTTCAAAACAGACGGTTTTGATGACAAATTGAAAACCCTTAATAATTACAGGAAACCTTTCTAGGACTAAAACGAAACTTTTTGCAATACATTTGTCTGATTTTTCTTCGGCAGTTGACGAGATATAGCAAGAACACTACGCATTTTTATGCTGCTTTGATTGAAAAAGGTGATTTTTTTATGCGAAATTATGTTGCTATTACTCGCGCCCCGCTCAATATACTATTATTATTTTGATCTCAAAACCGGAAACCTTTCTAGGACTAAAACGAAACTTTTTGCCATACATTTGTCTGATTTTTCTTCAGCCGTTGATGAGATATAGCAAGAACACTACGTATTTTTATGCTGCTTTGACTGAAAAGGGTGAACTTTTAAGCAAAGTTTTGCTGCTATTACTCGCGCCCCGCTCAATATACTATTATTATTTTGATCTCAAAACGTTCTTTATACATCTAGAAACAATTCCTAAACGTTTCATGTGATTCTGATCTAAGGCCGAGGCTCTACTTCGATTTTTAGGTTGAGCCAAAAATGGCCGCTTTTCCATAAAATGGTAAGGCTATAGCCCATGCTTTTTAAGCCCATGCCAAATTAAAAACTCCTAAAACGTTCAAGAAACCTTCCTAGGACTATAAGGAGTCCTTTTACAATACATTTGTCTGATTTTTCTTCAGCAGTTGACGAGATGTAGCAAGAAAATTACGCATTTTTATGCTTCTTTGATTGAAAAGGGTGATTTTTTCGGCAAAGTTTTGCTGCTATTACTCGCGCCCCTCTCAATAAATTGTTATTATTTTGATATGAAAACCTTATTTATACATCTACAAACAATTCCTAAAAGTATCATGTGATTCTGATGTAAGGCCAAGGCTCCACTTTGATTTTGAGACTGGGCCAAAAATGGCCGTTTTTTCCATAAAATGGTAAGGCTATAGCCCATGCTTTTTGTCCGGAAATAGCCGATTTTGACGAAAAATTAAATACTCCTAAAACGTTCGAGAAACCTTCCTAGGACTATAAGGAGACCTTTTGCAATACATTTGTCTTATTTTACTTCAGTCGTTGATGAGATATAGCAAGAACACTACGCATTTTTATGCTGCTTTGACTGAAAAGGGTGAACTTTAAGCAAAGTTTTACTGCTATTACTCGCGCCCCGCTCAATATATTATTATTAGTTTGATATTAAAATCTTCTTTATACATCCAGAAACAATTCCTGAAAGTTTCATGTGATTCTGATTTAAGGCCGAGGCTCTACTTCGACTTTGAGATTGAGCCAAAAATGGCCGTTTTTCCATAAAATGGTAAGGCTATAGCCCATGCTTTTTCTCCGAAAATAGCCGATTTTGACGAAAAATAAAAAACTCCTAAAACGTTCAAGAAACCTTCCTAGGACTATAAGGAGACCTTTTGCAATACATTCGTCTGATTTTTCTTCAGCAGTTAATCAATGCTTTTGGTTCAAAACAGACGGTTTTGATGACAAATTGAAAACCCTTAATAATTACAGGAAACCTTTCTAGGGCTAAAACGAAACTTTTTGCAATACATTTGTCTGATTTTTCTTCAGCAGTTGACTAGATATAGCAAGAACACTACGCATTTTTATGCTGCTTTGATTGAAAAGGGTGATTTTTTTATGCGAAATTATGCTGCTATTACTCGCGCCCCGCTCAATATACTATTATTATTTCTCAAAACGTTCTTTATACACCCAGAAACATTTCCTAAAAGTTTCATGTGATTCTAATTTAAGGCCAAGGCTCTACTTTGGTTTTCAGACTGGGCCAAAAATGGTCGTTTTTTCCATAATGGTAAGGCTATAGTCCATGCTTTTTGTCCAAAAATAGCTGATTTTGACAAAAACTTAAAAACTCCTAAAACCTTCAGGGAACTTTCCTAGGACTATAACGAAACTTTTTTGCAATTTATTTGTCTGATTTGTTTTCAGCAGTTGACGAGATATAGCAAGAACATTACGCTGCTATTTTTGCTGCTTAAAAAAAGGGTGAATTTTTAAGCAAAGTTTTGCTTCTATTGCTTGCGCCCCGCTCAATATACTATTATCATTTTTATACCAGAACCTTTTTTATACATCCAGAAATAATTCATAAAAGTTTCATGTGATTCTGATGTAAGAACGAGGCTCTACTTCGATTTTGAGACTGGGCCAAAAATGGCCGTTTTTTCGTAAGGCTATAGTCTATGCTTTTTGTCCAAAAATAGCCGATTTTGACGAAAAATTAAAAACTCCTACAACCCTCAGGAAACCTTCCGAGGATTATAACGAGACTTTTTACAATACATTTTTTATGTTTGACTGAAAAAGGATGAATTTTTAAGCAAATTTTTGCTGCTATTACTCGCGCCCCGCTCTATATATCATCATCGTTTATACATCCAGAAACAATTCCTGAAAGTTCCATGCGATTCTGATGTAAGGCTGAGGCTCTACTTTGATTTTGATACTGGGCCAAAATGGCCGTTTTTCCATAAAATGATAAGTCTGGTACTGGTTCTGCGTGTAATAGTACATCTTGAGAGTATTCGCAGAACTGTAGTGGAAAACCCGCAATGGTTACATGTGATTTAATTCATAACGTGCCAGTAATCCGCGTTGTTACCTTTGACTGCCAGAAACGAAATTTACAACTCCTCAAAAGAACTTTATTTTTTATTTAATTTGCATTCGTTCTGGAATGTAGTTTGGGCAGAAAAACATGGCCTATCGAAAGGTCAGTTTAGAAGTATATATAAAATATCAGATTTTCTGCAAACTCAAGTAACGTCTGGCAGCGCCGACAGAATGATCCCCTTTCTTCTAGACGAGGTAGATTTAGGAAAGGTAAAATCTATTGATACCAAGCATTTAGTAGCCTTCTACGCAGCCGTTTTCAGCCGTCTCACTCCCTCTCGAGAGGGCTAAGCATTTAGCGACAAACACGATTACAGACTGCATCAGATGTGATGTGTACGGCTGAAGTAGCGTACTGAGTCCAAACCTATTCTGTCAGTATTCAAAATATCTTGTTGCTATATTTAGTGACCAGATGGAATAGTCCTTGTTAGATGGATTGAGGCAAACGATGCACCAGCTTGCTGTATTAAAATGGAACTCAATAGCGAGGTTAATCCCAGCCAGACGGATTATCTGGTGCTTGGAGCACTTGTAACCGCCCGAACCTCCCGCGAGAACGACAGCTACTTCCTGTGTCTAATTTCAGCACGAGAAAGGGCGGGAGCCAGTTTTCTTAATTGCAATATCTCGTAGTCAACGGCTGAAGAAAAATAAGACAAATTTATCGGCAAAAAATCTCGTTATAGTCCCAGAAAGGTTTCCAGAAAGTTTGAAGAGTTTTAAACTATCTCTGGCGGAGGGCGTACGTTCGGCATGCGAGGATCGATGTGCGATCGGTAACCGATATCGAAAGTCTGGCTTGGATGGACTCTCTGGTTTTCAGTACCCGCTGGTCCTGTGCATTTAACTTCGAAGCGGGTACTGAAAACTGGAGTTACAGTAAATTCCGGCCGGTGTAATTCGGCTGAACCCATGATTTCGCGCCGTTTTTTTAGTTATCCGTGGACTGCGGTTTGGCCGGTTGCCGTACTACCCTGGCCGCTGTCTCGAACCCGGCTGTCCCGAATTCTCGGCCGCTAATTCGAACAGGATCTGATTAACTTTGGAAAAGGACTTAGGACCCCGCTATCTTGTGACTATTTCACGCTTCCTTTGAGAGTTCGAGATAGTAGTGGCGGCATAGATGGAAGAGTCCTTGAGTTGTTAGACGAGGCCAAACGATGCACCGGCTTGATATATCAATTGATACTGTTTTACTTTAGATGATAAAACATTAATAAAGGTTTAAACTAAAAAACACAGAACAGAAGTTAAAACACCAGCTCAAATTAGTTGTCTAAAGCGGAATGTCATGTGATGACCGATGACCTGTTTCTCTTGCACGTCACTGGTCATTTTTTTCCTAAAATCCAAATAGTAATCACTGTCTCCGTGTCCGTCAAGTCCCCGATTCCGCAAGCGAAGTCATGGACAATTAGATCGAACCTGCCTAAATGATGTGTGGTGGTAGAATTCGCGTGTGGTTTGAGCGTTTCGCACCGACTGACCTGTGACCGCCCATGCTATTGATATTATAATGAAATACATTGTGCATATACTTAGTGTTAGACAGGCTCTGCAGTCATCGTAAATGCTCTAATAAGCCCCCCGTCTACAAAGTCAAATCGGTTTGAATCAGTTTGCATGTAGTATCAGTGTGTATCCATGTATTTATCAGCATGTATCCTGTGACCCAAATTCACACGCCCGTCGCGCTACTTCCGCATTGTTGGGCTACTGATTAAAGACACACGTAGCTGCAGCCTGCTAATATGACTTGCTTGTGGTCGATCCGCTTTGCAGGCCCTGTTAGCTGATGTTGTTCTGAACTGTTTTCTATCGACCTGTAGAACAACATTGATACTGATACAAGTAATGCTAATTCTCTCTTTGAGTCACGTGACTCCCTCGGGTCACCAGCCAACAACTCATAGTGGCGGCATTTTAGTATTCGACTTGTGTTTCGACCCGTCTGTTTGGTTATATTATATTGCTCAATGCAGGTTTAATTTACACTTCCGGCTTAATTGGTAATACCGCCCTACAATTATGTAATTATGTATAAAGCAGCCGTCGGATTTTCAGTCTAGCCTGCTCAGACAAATACACTCGAGTCACTCGTTGATCGAGTTGATTGAAGAAAGAAGCTCATAAGGGTTCAATTTTAACCTCCTCTTCCTCCTGGCCGCTATTACTGTCCAGTAAATCTTTAAACTATTGGGAATACAAATGTGACAAAAGATAATTCAACTGTCCCTGTAACTATCAATCGGCCACATTGTGGAACTGTGCAGCATGCTTGCCTCGTTCAACCGAAAGCTCCGACATCAGTAAACAGATCTTTTGTTTGGGATTTTGACCCAGTAACCCCCCGTGCACTCGTAAACAAAATAAGCTACTTAAGATGTACTCATTGAAAGTTTCATTTGAGTGGCCGCATGTTTTGAGTTTCAGTATAGTGTTGTAGACGTTTTCTTGGTCGAGTAAAAGCCGGTTTCAACTGGTGGTTACAAAATACGCAATGGTGAAATACAAGTTCCAAGAATGTACAACTAGTTATAAACTCAAAAGGCAGCTGCACTTCACTTCCAATTATAGCACTGTTAGTCTGTCTGTAAAAGGATGTTGCGGGGACTTCAGTGCAAAGCATTCGAAGCACGCAGTATTTGAGAAGACCGCACCGTCCGTGGAAATAATTCTGGCCCGTATTCTGATTCTACCGGAGATACTTAGCCATTGCGTTGCGGAAGAGTACTTGGTCAGTCGCTATTTAAAATCAGCACATGTTCTTGTCGACCATCGTTTTCCCAATTCTGCAGTAAAAATGGCCCTAAAGGAGGTGATACGTGTCGGGTTTTCTGCGAGCTTTTCGCTTTGACAGCCGCTAGTTGCGTAACAGCTTGATGGAATAAGATCGCATGTTTGTTTAGTGAACTGATCATAACTATGCCTGCTAACTCGCTCTCTGGTCTTGACACTACTGTAATGAGCCCCTACGGCAAACATGATGTCTTTGATTTGAAGACTAAAGGGAGTGAAAACAAGGTTATGAAGTTAAATAATACTGGTTTGCCACTGACGGCGTAGACGAAAATAGTTCTGCGAAGGGACCAGCATTCTGTTGAAAGTTCTACTTTGATAAGCGTATGACCATCCAAATAAAATAACAAACATAATTTAATAATATAATGTACTTAAGGGTTTCCGGTTGGGGTGGGCGGCACTTTTATTAGGTTTCATCAAGCTTCATTTCACACTTGAAGCTTCTACAGTTTGAATTCTCGGCAGTTATATTCTCCTCTTTGCTAGAACTTTTATGTCTCCTTATTTGGGGATAACATAAGTGTGCAAAAACATCTTGAGCCCGAGGGAAGATATTCCATGCCATGTGAGTGCCCCAAACGGTATGTTCTTTTTCAAGTGTTGTTAGAGTTATAGGATGAATAGATAAAGATGTTTCGGTCTGGGATAGGGTCCGGGATCAGAGTCTTGGGGCACAGGTCTGAAAAGATCGCAGTCTTTCTGGCAGAGGAGGGGAGGGGGAAATGCCGCACGATTCTTAAAGTCCTAACCCAAAATTCTGAGGAGATTCTCCTCCCCTCCCCCCTGAGATCCTAAATGTCTAACTTCTTGTTTGTGGCCTGAGGTTACAGGTAGCAATTCCGATAATGGACAGCGTTCCCCGACGGGTATTAATTCCGCGGCCGCAAACTAATAGGGATGTTGATGTACCTACCGCCATCCTGAATCTTCATGTCTCTGCTAAATCAGTCGCTCTGACGAACAGCTAGTGCTTAAAGCTTTAGCCAAATACATCTTTAAGAAAGAAGTACCAATTCTGGGAATGACGTAGAAACAAACGCGGATGACACAGGGGTAACACAAGCTTGTAAGCTAAACCAAATCTTTTGGCTTCAGTACAAAAATATGACAGTTAGAGACAAGTATTCCAGATTTAGTTTTTTTGCGGACAAATGAATTATTTGGTCGACAGTAACTTCGCAAACTCCCACAGAGGTAACGGATAACATTGACGGAGCTTCTTTCCAGAGTAGGATTACATCGGATCTAATTGAAAATATGTTTCATGTCTTAGTCCCAGTGAAGTTCCTTAACATAAGTAGCTCCTTCTTTCTTATAACCTTAATGGTTAAAATTTACCCCATTAATATATCACATCCTCTAAAATGCTGTGGGCTTTGTGTCGGCCGGAAACCAACTGCTTGCAGATCAATTTGTAAAAGAATGCAAGCAACGCTTTCAGAAGGGCGTCAAAAACTTCGCAGTCGGTATAAACGTTTGGACGGAATGTTAAGTGAAGGAATGCATTAAAGCATCACAGCAGGACAAAATATATAGATTGTTACTTGATATGTCTTTTCAAGAGAGAAAAATTGCGGAACTTCATACCAAACTTGACAGGAAGTTACACTCATGCCAGCTTATCAAAATCTCATTAACCAAAGTTCAGTTTTGACACTTGAACCTTTCATTCAGTGTATACGCAATTTAAAAACGTAAAAATTCTAGAAAATACGAAAAAAGCAGCACACACACAACATTGCAAACGTGGCAAACGGCATACTGGAATTAGTATACTAACCGAGAACTTTTATTTAAGGGGCCACACTTTGATTTGACTGTAGTCCAGGAGTTGGAAATTATAGAGACCAATTTTATACCTTTGGCATTGAAACAGTTGTTTTATGATCACTGCGCTTGGTACACCTACAGTCCAGGTTCCTTGAGCCTCATTTTTATTGTTCTGCTGTTCCCAAGTGGCCTTCAGTTCGAATGCCTCCTCTTGAGAGATGACAACGAATTGTAAAAGGCTCACAACACTGAACAGAACTTCACTGTTAGTAATTATTGCCAGGGAGGGAGCAAAGGTCTCTCGTTCTGAGGCTTCTAGTAGTCACTCTGGCTGACAGGTCCTATTTTTAAATCTGACATGCCTGCTGTTTGCCAAGAAGTGACTTTTTTGTTTCTTTAGAAGAATTTGTTTCATTTTCCTAGCAGTTCTGAGGTAATAGCCAGTCGCTGTCAGTTCTATTGTACTCTCTGTCAAATTCGTGGTGCCATAAGCAAACCAGACGTATTGAGTACAAGACAATGGATTGGGGTGAAGACACAAGCAAGTTTTGGGCCCGTTTTGGGCAAAATGCTGGTCCTTTGATGATGTGTAATATCGCGGTGAATACTTTCCAAATATGTTCATCTGCCAAATCATTTCCATTTTAACGATGTCTCAAATTGCGTTGCGTTTGAACGATGAACTGCTACAAATGTTTCTTGGTTTTTGGCTTAGTTCTAGTAATATTAAAACTGCGCTACGCTATGGAGATGGACTGGCTTTTTTGGGGGACAGTGCTAATCCATTCAATGAAGTTTGTTCTCGTCAGTTACGCGCGCACACTTATCGGTCACGAAATTGACACATTAGCCAAGTGATCCATCACCCGTTTGGTAATGTGACTAATTCGCGCCTGAGAAGTCGATGAAAAGAGTTAACTGATTGCCCACCCAAAACAATTAGCGGGCAAACTGACTACATGATCCATGTACTCGTAAACTTAAAATTGAATGTGTTATGTCAGTTTTTGTACAGTGTCAGACTTGATAAGGTCACGTGAAAAGAACAATGAATAGTTATCTTGGCATAGCTCCGAATAATGAGTTCGATAATAAGTGTCAATCAACAGTAATTGTCTCTCAAATAAGAAGCTTTTCAAAAATTTCACATTAACGCAATTGCCACTGCAGAGTATACACTTGATCGCTCGCTCAGCTCGTGTCATCATGGCGTCGTTTTTCACCAGTCTACTCGTAGCACAGTTCCTGGTAGCTCTTCTGAATTCTGCCGCACCCTCTTCAGGTAGCAGCAACAAAATAGCTGGAGCCTTGACAAATAACTCGGCGTTGCAAGGCCAAATCTTGGTTAAAAACAACGGCTCTGCCATTCTGTCCGAGCTGGAGCGTTCGAGGAAACCGCAGCAATCGGCCGCCCCTTCACGCGCCCATTCCGGTGCTCCGTTAACGCCACGAGGAGCGGACACCGAAGTACACCAGCTGCGCCTGGAGATGATCAAAGCACAGATCCTGAAAAAACTTCACATGGATAAAGAGCCAAAGTACGTCGCCAGACCCGACGTTAGTTTGCCGGAACCCTTAGCTGACTTCAGCATCGACAATAACAAGTCAGGAAAGACCGCCGCAGAATATTCTCAGCGCAAGCAGGTCGAAGTCATCGTCATGGCTGAGAAAGGTAGGACGCGCTTTTCTCATGGCAAGATTCATGTTCCCGAAAAATGTGCACTTCTGACCTCTTAAGCGTCGGCTGTTCAATTGCCCCATTTATGCAAAAGCACTTCGAAGGTATAGAGTGTCTCGGGTGAAAAATACCTGAGACGCAGTCGTCACGTTGTTTGCGATTATCAGACGTTTTAATACGGCAATAGGTTGCTTTGATATGTAGTTTTTGCGTCCCATTTTGCTTGATATGCTTTTAGTCTCAGATATTGCGGAGGTGTCCGAGAGTTACACTCTTGCAAAATACTCCGCTTGCGCAAACGCTCTTCCTGGTCAGGAGGTTCTAACGGCCAGAAATGTATCGCCTGAATCACAAACGACAGCGGAATTCAAATTTTCCCTGCAGCAGGAGAAAAACAGATGAAATTTTAGACCTGGTCAAAAATAGCGCTAATCCGGACTCTTAAAACTTTAATGCACTTAGGAATAACGCACTTAACAAGGCATAAAAGCACATGGTTTATTTAATCAACCTTTTTTTTTTTTTTTTTTTGACCAGATCCTCATTATTGTTCTTATCTGGTTTCAGATTCAACTTCTCCCGTTACAAATGGACAAAGTGGTGTTCCACAGAAACTCTCTCTCAAATTTCGCCTTACGGAAAAGGTTTACACCAATGCCATTAGCTCGGCATTTCTTTGGATTCGCAAACGGCAGAATTCCAGTTTGGGTGGACATAATGTCCGCATTTACAACCCTGAAGGACCTTCAGGAAATACGACTAGGCGATTTGTAAGAACAAAGATCAAGAGCAAAGGGGCCTGGTTGATCATCAGCTTGAAGAAAGTCGTTCGAGACTGGGTTAAGAGAGATCGCAGTGAAAACGCGCCAAAATCGGTCAGTTTCTTGCATACCTTGGAGGTATCCTGCACAAACTGTAACGCGCATGCCAATGGTTTGCTGGCCACAAGAGGGAAATTTCGGCCATTCCTGGTGGTAGACATTTCTAGTCAGAACGGAGAAGAAGCTCCACGGAGAAAGCGCTCAATAGAATGCCAGCCGACCACGAAAGATTGCTGCAAAGAGAGTTTTTATGTTTCATTCCAAGCACTTAATTGGTCCAACTGGATCGTACAGCCTCGGGGATTCTACGCGAACTACTGCAAAGGGTCTTGCAAGGGGGCTTTCGCCACTAAATACCATCACACCTTCATCATGAGAAAGTTATCGGTTTACCAATCTCAGCTCGAACCTTGCTGTTCCCCAACCAAGCTGAGCGGTCTGTCGATGCTTTACTTTGAAACTAACGGCTCGAACGTGGGCACTCAATTGCTCAAGCGGGATCTTCCAGATATGAGA
This sequence comes from Plumapathes pennacea, assembly GCA_964036295.1. Lineage (NCBI taxonomy): Eukaryota > Metazoa > Cnidaria > Anthozoa > Antipatharia > Myriopathidae > Plumapathes > Plumapathes pennacea. Next base: position 21,027,538 of record OZ038466.1, read on the forward strand.
GTAGAGGAGTGCGGGTGTACATAAGAGAATGGCGCAACTTGTACTAAACTCTAAGAACGCTGCAACATCCTTTTAGGAAGTTTAAGCATTTCTTTGTCCTGGTGCTGCGCTTTGTAGATTCGGACGTTCAATTGCAGGAAAGTACGAGAATAGGATAAACTTTGTGCATTTCCTGTGTGTAGAAATTAACGCTAATCCTCCCCAAGTGGAACGTAGAGAGATGGGTTCCGAAATAGTTTAACAATGGGCACGAAACCAAGAAACTTTCAAGGTATATAGGATTACATGGGGGAGGCGTCTAAGCTGTTTTCAGATCGAGAATCCGACCGCTTTCTCGTACACGCAATACTTAGAATGACGATGCCTGGAGAAGAATTTTCCTTACAAATTTCCTTACACTTCGAATTGATTTTTGTTGTTAACAGTTAAAAAATCAAGATTTTTTTAAATGCAAGAATGAGTGGGTGAAAATGTGATCAAATCTATCAGATTTGCCACAGTAAAATGTAGATTAAATTCTGGAATCTTATAAGTAAGCACTCATGTGCTTTTAGGTTACTTTCGTTTATTTCTTACAAACGACCATGAACAAGTATTTTCTTCCTCCGTAGATTTATAGTTCTCAGTCGACTCTGGTGTTTAGCACGATAAATCAAGCAAAGAGTTTACAGTTTGTCCCAAGGGGAAACGTCTCTTTGGATAAACAATTTCTAGATATAGTACAGGGATCAGATAGATGACAAAATGTGATCACGGCACAATAGGTGGTGGTGATGGAAGGATTCAATTGCAATGGGAAAAAAAAAGACAAACGCTGTAGTCGTAGTGAACGGCATCAAATGCCTTAGATCAGCGACAAAAAGCTGCAGGTTGAAATTTAAATGTGATAATTTGCCAGTTCCGGTTCTTCTAGAAAACAGCACGGTGGATTAGGTGGTCACGCCTGGAAATTAAGTTCAGCATGAAGCATCAGAAGCCAGTTGTATATGTTTTGTTTCGACTAACCCTATGGGACTCTCAGGTTTTGACAAGTTGACTAATCATCGAGTGACGTAGCTGGTATTTCTCCTCGAAAGCATGCAAGGCTGACATTAGTGTAGTTCCAGCTGATATCTTAGGGTGTATGGACTTTGTCCTTTCAATTAGTGACGAAATAAAAGGATGAAAGAACAATATACTTGTTTTCAATAGATATTGCGAGTTTATCACGTTTTTAAACTGAAGCATAACACCATCGCAGAGGGCCAGCCAATCTTTTCGCAGACAAACGGCAAATGTGACTCGACCAACTTCTGAACCTAAAGTTGTCACTACTCAAATGAAAGCTCTCAAAAATTAGTATGTTCTACAGAATAGCAGTCAGTTCACTTTTAAATAGCAGTGTTCACTTCTAACTCCTGGACTGTCAAATGAAACCTGAAGGTATGACCACAAAAATGAAAGTACAATTCAATCCAATTCAATTCATCGTCTAATGGCAATGTTCACTTTTAGCTCGTCCTGAACTCTTGATTGCGAAAAGCTCTCAAACTGTAGCGCACATTCCAATAGAAGTGTCCAGTTCTAACTCTTGAAGTCTCAAATGAAACATAAAGGTAATTAGTGACCACTCAAAGCGCTCACTGCGGTGTACATTATGACTGAGCATTGTTGCTGTTGAGTGGAGTGTTTTTGAACAGATAAACATGTGTGGTGAAGGCAATTCACCCATGACCTGCAAGTAATGCAGTGGGGAATTCTCCATACTATATGGATATCCTCCGTTGAGAGGAAACCAACGCTGATCACGAGGATTAATTCGGTGTTATGCTTTAGGGGCGGGTTATTCCAGACCGAAAAGACGAATTACTAGCAGACCCTAATCCAGGCCAAAACGCTATTATCTGAGTAAATACCAATATGGCGGTACCTCAGGGCGTTACGTGCATATTACGGAAGGATTGAGACAGAAGGGAGTGTTATCGGCTTCCTGGGATCTAAAGCAGGAAGCTCAAAATAGATCTGCAGCTATGCGTGCGTCCATGCGGTCGGCATATGGGTGGTTTTACACTGGTCGATTTGCAACGATACGATGTTGCGCTAAAAATCGTTGAGGTGTAACACCCCATTGCGAACGATTTTTCGCGTCGTTTGCAGTGCTACAACGCGTTACAAGTTTTTGTAAGCGATTCAAAAATTAGCAACAGCGTTGCGTGGATTTGGCGCAAATCGTCGTTGAAAATCGACCGGTGTAACACCAGCTTATAAAAACATGACATGCACAGTTCAATTCGTTGCCTGAAGCGAAGTTACTGCAGGGTGCACAGCATGCCGGTGCAACTCAAAACCAAGGAAAAACTTTTCGTCTCACTGTTGCATTGTTCTTTTATTAGAAGCCGCGGTCAAACTCTGCGTGAAGGTTTATTTTTGCTTCGCGTTTGAACGATTTACCACGCCGAGTTAAGCTATTTTAAAAACGTTCTAATATTAGATCAAAGATGGACTAGAAAAAATATCTCTACTTACACAAGGAGGTCGCAGTACAAGTGCCATTTTACTCCGAAAGGCCTGTCGAATGAAACCTAAAGGTGTGACCATCCTCAGTAGCAGTTTCACTTCCAAAATTTAAAGGCGGTGACTTACTCAAATGAAAGGTCGCAATATGAGTAAATTGTTTAACAGCAGTATTCACCTTTCGAGAGTTTTATGTTATGTTGTACTTGTAGTCTTGTGTTCGTTTCCAACTGTGCCCTTCAGGGCAAAGTGACTACATCCGCCAAACTACATCTGGGGACTTCCGGTAACACGAACGAAGCAATGCAGTATTGTAAAAACTCGCAGCCACAGAGAATTTTCCAGAGTTCCCCAGTTTAGTCGCGGAAAACAAAAGAAAATAGAAACCATTTTGTATTAATAAAATCGGAAAGAAATATTGATTTCGCCCCAGAGTTGAAGCGAGAAAAAAGAAGTCTATCTGATCTAATGTTTTTCCTTCTTTCTGTTGTTGGCTTTAGTGTTATCATACGACATTTTCCTGTGGAAAGTTTTCACATCTCCAGGCCAGATACAGCCGCATGGTCTAAAATAAAATGACTCCTTTGTGCAGTCCAAAACACTTTAATCGCACCATTTTTGCGCAGCAGTTGCTTACCAAAGTGGAGTGATGGTCGTTTATCAGTTATCGTCACACGAACTAAGGCCCCGTCCACACGTACCCGGATATTTTTGAATCCGCAACTTTTTCGTTACGGATTGGCCTCCCGTCTACACGTATCCAATGAATAGAGTTGATGAATCCGTAACTTTTTAAAAACGCTTCCGCGTGGACGGGAGGCCAATCCGCAACGAAAAAGTTGCGGATTCAAAAATATCCGGATACGTGTGGACAGGGTAAAACGATTCGAATACGCTATGTGTGAAAGCGAATTGTTTAAAGTCCGCATCGAGAAAGTTGCGGATTAAAAAATATCCGGATACGTGTGGACTGGGCCTAAGGCCCCGTTTATACGCAGAAAAGTTGTCCCTGAGACCCAAAGCACTGTCCCCTTGGGTCACCCTGGGCGCGCCACCCAATCATACATCTCTTTTACAAATCAAAGCGAGCCGTTTATATTACATGAGGAACAACAACTCGTCCCAGGCAGCCTAGCCCCTCATTCCCAGTTCCCCGCCTAAAGGGGAGGAGGGCAGGGAAAAGAACCTGGGTGACTCGGGGAGGTCCACCCGGGAGAACCCTTCGCCAGGGTCAAAAAGTTTCACTGTGGCGTTTTCTTTACAAGCAGAAACGCTCCGTATTTTTTTTTTTTTTTTGTTCATGTGTAAAGCGAAGTTGAGGCCAAGGAGCAAATTGAAGATAAACAATGCAATTGTATCTGGGAGGTTAATAAACTTTTGTCCAAACTATTTCGTTGCCAAAGTAGGATTTGACTAAACTTTAAGCTGTTTTTGCAGGGTAACACGATGAAACCAAATACATGGCAGTACTTAGTACTGTTGGACAAAACCCAAAGGTGTGACCACTCAAATGCAAACCCTCGAGGAGTACATTCTAATGGCAGTGTTCACGTCCAACTCCTGAACTGCGAAATGAACCGAAATAAAGTGTGACCAATCAAATGAAAGCTCTCAATGAGTACATTCTAATGGCAGTGTTCACGTCCAACTCCTGAACTGTCAAATAAAACCGAAATTAAATGTGACCAGTCAAATGAAAGCTCTCAATGAGTACATTCTAATGGCAGTGTTCACGTCCAACTCCTGAACTGTCAAATGAAACCTAAAGGTGTGACCACTCAAATATAAGCTCTCAATGAGTATATTTTAATGGAGTGCTCACGTCCAACTCCTGATATGTCAAATGAAACCTAAAGGTGTGACCACGCAAATGAAAGCTCTCACTGAGTACATACGTTCAACAATAGCGGTGTTCACTTCGAGCTCTTGAACTGTCAAATGAAACCGAAAAGTATGACCAGATGTAAGCCCTTGATGAGTACATTCTAACGGCAGCGTTCACTTCCTACTCTTGAACTGCGAAATGAAATCGAAACTAAGTATGACCAGTCAAATGAAAGCTCTCAATGAGTACATTCTAATGGCAGTGTTCACGTCCAACTCCTGAACTGCCAAATAGAACCGAAATTAAGTGTGACCAGTCAAATGAAAGCTTTCAATGAGTACATTCTAATAGCAGTGTTCACGTCCAACTCCAGAACTATCAAATGAAACCGAAATTAAGTATGTCCACTCAAATGAAAGCTCTCAATCAGTACATTCTAATGGCAGTGTTCACGTCCAACTCCTGAACTGTCAAATAGAACCGAAATTAAGTGTGACCAGTCAAATGAAAGCTTTCAATGAGTACATTCTAATAGCAGTGTTTACTTCCAACTCCAGAACTATCAAATGAAACCGAAATTAAGTATGTCCACTCAAATGAAAGCTCTCAATGAGTACATTCTAATGGCCTTCTCATGACAGTGTCCAAGCTGTAACTAGGCAGAGTTCATGCAATTCTGCATTTTAATTGACATATGCACAGTACTGAAAGGCCAGCTGAATCACTCTAATTCTCTGTGTTATTTCTAGAAGCAAATTAGCAGTTTTTGAACATAAATCGATTTTGTCAAAACTGACACCGATGTTTTGTAAAAATGTGACTGAGTGAATGGTTCAAGAGATGTACTGTTGTGGACCTTATAACCACAAGCTTTGTTTGGCTTTGTCGGCGGATCATCTAAAATTTGAATAATCCACTTTTATGGTCACCCACACACGCACGTACTGGCAAAATTGAGGTTAGCACAGCAGATTCCGTGCAACAACACACGGTAAATCCATATCCTGAACGTTATTCGTGGTACTAATACGTCCTGGGTTATGGGCATTTAAATTGAGATAAATCGCATCCGTATCACTGGCCACTCACTCAGAACGTAACACGTAATGAGCAATCTAACTTTACTGGTTTCTCAGACCGACGTCCGTGAAACAACGCATCATTGTCACATTTATCTTTTCTGTATGTAATTCTTAGCATACCAGATGAGTTCAAATAAAACTTGAACTTATCAATCTTTCAGAAACCAGACGTAATACATCCCCCCAAAATGTTGTATAGATGTACTATACTTTATTTTTACGGAAACACTGGAATTTTAAGACCAAGAGTTGGTAATTTTCTTTAATAAAGTTAAAAATTCGAGAGCAAAAAGGCAATCAGTAATTCCTTTCATGAAGACAAAATGATGGTACAATGCGTACACAGTGCCGCCTCACAGCTCCTCGTGTTCGTGCACCATTTGGTCGCTATTCTGACAAGCGGCGGGGGATTTAAACTCCATGGAGTATTCACAGCGATTCGGCTCAGACACAGCCACAAGCTCGTTTGTCGAGCCACACGAGATCTTCACCTGCAATACGAGGTTACGAGAAACTCAGGCTGAGTTAACTTGGGAAAAAATAAAAAATAAATAAAAACTCATACACAAAAACAAATGGGTCTCAATGGCTGACTCAATGAACAACTTGTCGTACGGTCAAACATTTGGACTTTGAAGATAGTGGTGACGATGATGGTGATAATGAGGATGGTGATGATGATGATGATGATGATGGTGATAATGAGGATGATGATAATGATGATGATGATGATGATGGTGATGATGATGATAATGATAATGATGATGATGATGATAATGATAATGGTGATGGTGATGATGATGATGATGATGGTGATAATAATGATGATGGTGATGATGATTATGATGGTGACGATGGTGATGATGATGGTGATAATGATGATGGTGGTGGTGATAATGATAATGATGATGATGATGATGATTATGATGATGGTGATGATGATGGTGATGATGATGATGATAATGATGATGATGATGGTGATAATGATGATGATGATGGTGATGATGATTATGATGATGGTGATGATGATGGTGATGATGATGGTGATGATGATGGTGATGATGATGATGATGATGATGGTTATGGTGACGATGATGATAATGGTGATGATGATGATGATAATGATGATGATGATGATGGTGATGATGATGATGATGATGGTGATGATGATGGTGATGATGATGGTGATGATGATGATGATGATGATGGTTATGGTGATGATGATGATGGTGACGATGATGATGGTGGTGGTGGTGGTGATGATGATGACAATGACAACAATAATGATGATAAGGATCAGGTAGTGATGATGATAATGCTTACGACGAAGACGATGATAATTACAACAACAGTGACGATGAAGGTGGTGATTGGTTAGTGGTGATTGGTTAGTGGTGATTGGTTAGTGTTGATTGGTTAGTGGTGATGGTCATAGTGGCGGAGATGGTAATAGTTATAGTAGTGATGATAACAATGATGACGATGGTGATAATGACGATGAGGTGGTGTGGCGATTTCTTCCCCTAATCTCCACCTAATACTAGTAGTTGTAGCAACAATGAGTACCGTCCATACATTAAGACCACACACCCTTACCTCAGATGATCTGTCAGGGCCATTCCAACAGTTTTGCCCACCAGAATACTTCATTTTACTGTAGAGATTGGGGTTCCCAGTCCAATCACCCCAAGTACTGCAGAAATACAACAACATGAGCGCTATCATCAAAGAGATGTCGAGAATACAGCGGTTTCAAGATTCAATTTTACCTGCTACAAGGGTGAATCATCCAGGATAAAATCTGCCTGTGCTAACAGTGAACTCTGTGAATGGAGTGGTTCGCCCATTTCCATCTCGCTCACTACGTCCAAGATGGCGGTGCCCAAAATCAATATTCAAGGTACGCAACGCTTGAATCGATTCACTGACAAAATTCACCGTCGAATTGGACCACTCAAATGAGTGTTAATTTTGTAGTTGAACGAAGCTCATGATTTTACCTCGGTTTGTTGCTTTTGTGATGTATTTTGAAACAGCACAACCCAAGATGTATTCTTCCAGTCGCCTTTGATTGACTGCGAAAACATGCTACTCATAATTCTGTCCGAATTGTCGAAAGACTTGTTCGAGGATGAAAAATACGTCTTTGTTGGTTTGTTCGCGGTTTGCTATCCAGCCCACTGCACACGATTAGCGGGTATCATAATACATACTTTGTGGGTTGCTTTATTCTTGGCCAATCACGAGCAAAAGCATACTTTGTGGGTTTCTTTGTTCCTTTCCTGTTTGTTTGTATGTCTGTTTTGTTTTAATCAATTTACTTTAATTACTACTGTCTATCTCCCCCCCCCCCCCCCCCCCCCCCCCCCACCCTTCTCTGGATGGATGGATGGATGGATGGATGGATGGATAGAAAAACCTATGGACAAAAATGACAACAAATAACTAGGTATAATCCCCTCGTTATGCGTTGGGAGATGCGGTATTCTTAGATAATCACACAAAATTACCCAAGAGAAGTTTCCGATCCTCCGTCTTTGGGTTGTTGGGAAGCCTTGTCAAACGGACACAACTTGTAACGATACCTGGCCAGGGAAAGATACCAGTATTAAAAAACAGTACAGTCCACAAAGTCGCGAGCTTTCTTTGTTTGCCGCCACCGTGCGCGGACGCAGAGAATGGAGTCAGGCAAGACGTCTCGATGATTGGTTCGCCCCATTCCCAGCGCGCCTTGCGCTTCGACGCGTGCTGCACGATCAATGGCGGAAAAAGAAGGACAGTGTTGTGAGTGGTTGAGCTTTGTTTGTGTACTCACTCTCTGTCGGTGTATTCGTAGCACTCCCCGTACAAAGGCGCAAACTCCTCCTCCTGACCAAAATTCATGTTCAGCACGCGTTCCAGGTCACTGACAAAAAAAAAAAAAAAAAAAAATTCAGAGAAGTGGCTTGCGTAGAAAAACTTGCGAGTGTAACCCCGCTCCTAGAACCTAGTTCTCCACATCAAACGTCTCACAGTTGCTTATAAACTGGAAGGAGAAAATCGATCTTGAGAAACGGGAAGAACACCCCAAAAGTCAGAGCACTAAAAAAAAATCGTACAGGAGAGATGGTCTAAGCCACTGTGCAGCCGTGAAGTAGCTAATCCTTTAACAACTTGGGGGAGGGGAGGTCTAGTACACCAGAATAGTTGCCTCACGTCGCGCGCCGAGTGCCTGCGATTCAAGCCAGAAAAACCAGCCCAGAATTAGGAGTTTCTTTACAATGGAGACTGTCATCATGGTTTTTTCGTTCGTAATCGTCTTACGTCACTGGGATGATAAGACCACAGGAAAACGTTCACGAATAAAGTAGAGATTTCACTTGCGTGGAGGCAGACTAATGATGTCATAGGTTTAGTGGATTCTTTGGGCTTGAATGTCAGATGCTTGTCTCGGAATGCGCCCGACGTGCTGGGTTCTGTTGCCGTGTCGTGGGTACGTCATACCCTTGGAATGCATTGTCTCAAGCAGACAGAGAAACGCAACAGGTCTGTTTTGCGCTACCGTGCGCCAGTCACATGCCGTGGCACCGTCTCATTTTGTGATCGTCTTGCGTTAGTTGTAGTGATGTTACACAACCCAAGCAATTTCGTAATGGAATGGCGGTCACATTATGCAACAAGCAATCAAGTAGACGTAGTGCTATAATGCACGGATCATTTTGCAATTTCAAAATGCCCCGGGCATCTGGCAGCTCTCCTTTGCCACAGTAGTAAATGTAACTAGTAACGCATTTGACTTCAAGGGCCGTGGGGTGGAGAATTTAACACCGAATCCATATGATACATACTGTATTATGTACGTGGCCATTGAACACGGAGCCAAACGTCAAACGAAACTTTTGAGTGATTTTAGCGGATATAAGCATGTACTTTATGCAGAAAATGTAATTATATGTCCACCCTTTCATCCAAATAGTCAGATACTCAAGTGGTACGGACAGCATTTGTTTTGAAACGAGCTTGGTTTACTATGGAAAATCTTCTGTACATGTGGGACAAATTGGTGAACCACGTTTCAGACCAATGAAAGCCGTTGAACCAATCAAAATACCCTGGGATGTGCCCACATGTCACGGTCGTGAAGAAAACTCGCAGCTGACGTTTCCAGCGCAGTTCTTCGTCAGAGTTCCGATCGTAAATGCTCTGACTCAAAAGTGTGAGCTTTGTTAAACCCTTCAGTCACGGCAGAACATTACCCCTTCGACCACGGACCCCAGACAGCAAGGGAGTTTGCGGTTCGGTGACCGTATGGTTACTTGGTACGGCTACTGTACTTTACACTACAGCTGCAGCATGCATTGATTCCCGGCCCCACCTCACCTGGTTTCGCGCTCGACGTCTCCTTTGGACCTTTCTGCTTCATCAAACTCTTTCCTCGCGTCATCTGCGACTGAAACAAGAACACAACAAAGCCGACATGATATTTAGCAGACAAACGCAAATGCCCTACATTTGTTTTGTTTTGTTGTTGTTGGTGTCGGCTGCATTTTGCCATGTCTTTGTATTTGAAGCAAGTGTTAGGTCGGCCTCTTGTTTTTCAGTCCGGGGCTCAGAGGGGGTTGGAACCATGCTTAGAAGAAAGGGGGGAGAGGGGAGGGGGGATGGTAACAGTTTGATTACAAGTAAGTACTCTTCCACCGCTGCAGTCCGTCTAACGGGGGCGAAGCTGGGGTATAAAGACTGGACAATACCTTGTATTTTCGCCTTGGTATCATCGTCATACTCTGGCATCTTCAAGTCGTCACCAGCTTCGTCTTTCGCTGGAAAAAACGTAAGGATAAGACCGCGAAGAAAGAAAAAGGCCCTGGTGAACCTGCCTAAACTGTCAAATGAAACAAGTCAAGCATCTCAAATGAAACCTAAAGGTGTGACAACTAGTCAAACGAAAACTCGCAATGACCCCTAAACAAACACTGGACCAAATTTCACAAAAGCATGGTGGTAGTTGACTTACTAGTGGCTGTGGCTTCTGCCTGTCTTTGAGCTTCTTCTTTGATTTCATCATATTCTTCATCGTCCTCGTCGTCTTCGTCTCCATCTGTGTCCGGAACGTCTTCGTCCTCGTCGATCGTGTCGTCTATGGGAGGAGGTTGGGGCGGAGACTCGGTTGATGGCACCTCACGTGATTCTGGCGTGGCTACAGAGGGAAAAATATGTGAGCAACGTGTAACATTGTGACAATATTGTGACTATCACGTGCACGCCGCATCAGAACCAGGGCCGTATACACAAAACTAACGCACGAATGAAATGTCCCAAAAGTATAACTTGCACATGCTATCTCTATGCTGTAAGTCCGTATTCACGAAAGGAAAAGTTGTTCCTAAAATGTGTTTGTAACTTTGCGAGAGTTCTTGACTAACACTTTCGCGTACGACTATTTTTCGCGTTTGTATTAAAAGTCTGGGACTTGATGCAAGCCATGTGAACAGCATCTCTATTATGAACTAACTTTTTATTTGTACGAACGTTCGCACAAAAAACCGAGTTCATGAGCAGTGCAAGCAAAAGCAACTATCACTTGCTTTAGTGGCTGGCTAAGCCAACCACAGATTCTTCTTCCGAGAATATTGTAAAATTTACTTCAACTAATCGAATAGTGTAGTCAAGGCAAAACCAATCACACATCAACAAAAAAGCTTCCTAAATATCACTGTTCTCTATTTAACATTTTACAAAATATATCAGCGTCATATTGTACCTTCATCTGTGGGTGTTTCCTCCTGTCCAGCTCCTTCACCATCAGGTTTCTCTTCTTGCCCAGCTCCCTCCTCGGCAGGTGTCTCCTAAAACCCAAGAGTTTGCGTCAAAACGTAACAGGGATGCCGTAGTCAATCTGAGTTTGGTTGGTTTCAAGCCTATAACGGAACTTTCACACAAGTTTGTCTGTCTAAACTATTAATCTTGGAAAGCGAAAAACGTGAACTGCTAAACAGCGCAAACATTGTCAATATGGAATAGGGTAGGCGTGCACAGTACCGTGGGAGGAGGTTTATATTTGTCCTTAAAAGTGCTCCACAGCCCTGTCACAAAGCCTTCGAGGTCAGTTTCTTCATAACCACCCAGCAGCTCCTAAAAGTATGCAAATAATTACAAAACTCTCCTCCAATCATGGCAGGTTACTTTAACATCAAGTCACATTAATTTAGCCACGTACCCTGGCTTCGTCTTCTGTGTATTCTTTGTCCAAACTTTTGCTGGCCATGACCTCCTGAAGGGTTAGACTGCAAAAAGAGCAGAAAGAATTGAATCACTCTCTGCTATAACTGTGTTTATAAAACGTTCACATCTATAAAATCCAACTACCCCATACCAGCCATGTTACTAACCATGTGTAGAGATTGTGCATGACTTGTCATTTTCACTGTCACAACATATCTCCTGGAATATGTAAATTGTACAGTATGACAGTCACTTGCAAACTTAATTACCATACCTTCCACTATTATCAGCATCCAAAGCTTCAAATGCTGCCTTGGCAGTTTCTCTCGCCCTTTCAGCCAGGATCTGTGTCTTGGTTTCTACAATACAAAAAAATACAACACACTGAAGTCAGCATAAGGCTATGGGATAAACAAGAACAAAATAACCTGCCCTTTTCTTCATACTGATCATAATGGTCCACAGCTGTATAATTATGCATCAGAGGCGGCATTATTTTGATTACCTTCCCATGCTTTTTCATGCTTTTCCTTTGCTTCCTTCTCCGTGACTTCTACTTCTTCTTTCTTAGCTAAGATAAATCAAACACAGGGAGGTCCAGTTAGGAATGTATATACGTCAGCACTGCCTTCTTACAGAGTCTAATGCATCATGTTTAGAGCCATTTTCGGATGACTGTCGAAAACCAAAACCAAAGTAATCACACAGGCCAATCACAGAGACTGAGAGAAAACAGTTCAGCCAATTGGAAGCCAAAATAATTCGCGTTTGGTCTTGCGTTTGGTTTTACTTTCCAATCAACAGTGCAATTACACGCCATCGCTTGCGTGAGAAGTGTTTGGTTTTGGTTTTGGTTTTGTCTGATTGGCTGAGCATGCTGACAAACTCGTGTGGACCAATCCGAAAGCGAAGCAAATGCAAAACCAAAGCAATCACACAATTACTTTCGACAGTCATCCGAAAACCGCTCTAAAATGAACTACATTAAACCCAAAGTGATATATGATATAATACGTGTAGTGCTTACCTCTCGCTGTCTCTAGGATTGTTTTCTTCTCCTCCAGCTGCTGTTTTAGTTCTTCAAGTTTTTGCTGAACAAAAATAAAATATAAACACACATGCGTGCACACACAATGTACAGTAAACGTTGCAAGTCAATTGCCATAACCAACCTTTCTTGTCTCTTTTTTCTCTTGTCCTTGTTTGCGATACTCTAGCTTTGTAATATAACCCTGAAAGTGAAAACACAGAAAAATCATCAGTGAAAATAACAGACCAATTCCTGTTCAAGTGAATTGAAACTTGTCTATTGACACAAAGACCGAGTGTTCAAATAAAAAGTACAGTGATAATAATAATAATAATAATAATAATAATAATAATAATAATAATAATAATAATAATAATAATAATAATAATAATAATAATAATAATAACAATAACTTTATTTTAAGAGGGTAAAAACACTTTACAGTCGAAACTGATAAACTAGTGGCCCTCTATACAGATACAGTACGGTATGAATAGACCTATAAGTATTATATACTGGTTTAGAAGTTGCACTTCAGCTACTATTGGTTTCTTTGGCTTCTGGTTAGTTGAAATTATCTTTTTTATTACAGCCTTGATGGGATTGCAGGCACTGTGCACCTGTAAGTTGTGTAATGCTGGTAAGAAATAATGCAGCAAGAATGTACTCTGTTTACCTGCTTTGCAAGTTCTATTTCTTTTCTTCTCTGCTCATACATATCTTTATACATTTGTCTGTAAGAATTATAAACAAAACTCTGGTAAAAATGTTCTGTGTGCAACACTGGTTGAGAGCAACAAAGACATGTGTCAAAATGTACTGGAAATCACATGACAAAAATGGTTGCATGGACAGTTTTTTTTGGGGGGGGGGTGAGTTGGGGTGAAGCGCTAGAGAACAGAAATACTGCATAAGGTAGAGAGGTAGGGGCTGGACTACTAAAGAGATGTATAGAGAATTACGAACCTTGCATTTGGCACTAATTTTTCAACTCCTAATAAGAAGCTTCACCCTTTCACCCCCAAGTGATCAACCTCAATTTTCTCCTTCATCTACTCGCTAGAAACATGGCTTTTGATACGTTGCTCAGATGAATGCTGATTAAGCTATCAATTCTCATCACATCACTCATATATTTTCTTCTTAACAGGTTGGGAGAATTTGTATTATGAGCTACAAGATACTCACTTGCAAGTGTTGGGGCACTGAACCCCACTTTCATATTCATCACTACCATCACAACAATCTGTTGGCGAAACAGAAGGATTATCTATCAGGATCAAAAAGTTGGCCCTTTGATAATTTATCACAACCAGATGAAAAAAACCTTACTAGTTTTAATAAAATTATATTGTACTTGTTATAATGGTTTAAATACCTCAGCTAATTTCCAATTAATTCCAGGCAAAAATAAACATAATGAAAATGGCTGAAGATTTTGGACTCAAAAAGCAATATAATCACTTACTATAAAATCATGTACACTGTCACTTCTTCAATGAAGTTTTGTGAACAATGTCCATGTATCATTAAAGTGTTCTGTCCATGAGATGCTTGCAAATACAATTAGTTTACAAGATTCTTACATCTCTTAAAGAAAAAACAATGAACGTATTATTTTGAGATATTGAGAGATTATTATTTAGAGCATTAGCACCTACCACAAATGCCATCATTCACTCTAGATGAAGTAATGTACTTGGGTCTGAAGCCTGCATTTGTGCAGTGGAATCGTCCATTAGGACATGCTGATGTTCCTGAAATTTTTTTTGAACACATTTGAATAATATGCACTGGAAAATATATGCCTTTCCTTTTAAGAAGGGATTGTGTAATTTAGGTCGCAGAAATTTGTGAGGGGGTATTCCCTATAGTGGACAACATGGGGAGGCTCCGCCCAAAAGGGGTACCTTTTTCAGGCTGAAGGTATATGAAAAGGTGCCTTTTGTCTGGAGTATCTTGACTCCTGCCACTAAGTGAACTGAATAAAAGATATTGTTTTGCTTCAACACCTCTATTGGTAAAATTTGATGTCTTGGTGTAAAATTTGTGGTAAAATTTGGTGTTTGTATTGCAGGTATATGAAAGGGGTACCATTTTCAGAAAGGTATATGAAAGGGGTACCATCTTTGGAAAGCCACATGAAAGGGGAATAACATAAATTGGTTTGGTGAACAGATGCTATGTGTGCCTGTGTGGTTCAACAGGTAGAATAGAGGTAAGGGACAAGAAAAGGGACAAGAATTATAGCAGTGTGATGGGGAGGAAATGAGGAGAGAAGAGAGGAAGGGATGCAAGCAATCAAAAAAAGAAGGGTAGAAAATAGGATGAGAAGGGCAGAGAGAAGATGAGATAGGAGGGACAGGAGAGGAAAGGGATGCAGTGTGAAAGGGCATAGGGTGAGGAGAGTGGAAGGAGAGGAAAAGAATAATTCCAGTACTGTTGTTCACAGGTCAAAATAAAACAAAATAGCAGGTTCCAGAGAGACAATACAGTTAACTCCCTATTGACAGACACCCCCCTAAGACAGACACCTGGTAGGAGCGGTCTCTGCCATTTCTTTAGTCACCTACTCTAACTGAACTCTCTTTAAAATGGACAGTTAGACTGGCCCCGAAGGTGTCTGTCTTAGTGGGAGTTGACTGTATCCTAATGTAATTATTTTAACAGAGCACAAATCAAAAGCTGGCTTACCTGGCTCATCAGTTCCATCAGGACAATCGCAATAATCATCATTAACACTGCTAAATGATATGGTCAGAGAACCATCTAAACATGTGAAGTCCTTATTGCTATCATAGAGGGAAAGTCCTGTGAAGAAAGAGATAAAACAGGCTTGTGTTCATGCGAGGAGCAAATCGAGTAGCAGTTGGATGACATATTCTTGGTATATGGTGTAATGTAGATGGAAATAGAAAATACTATGAGGTGAAATAACATGGCTTTTTTAGAAAGCACTGCAAATTTTGTGATCTTGATCAGTTATGTGGCCCCAATCACAGAAAGGATTGATGTGCATCTTATTCAAAGACAAATCTCATTAGCAAATTTTAAAAGTTCACCTTGAGGTATGGTATCATGACCAGTCTGTGTAAATAGTTAAATGCCTTTTTCATTGTCGGACTTACAGTATATCACTGGGGCTAAAACAGGCCATTTCCAAGATGCCTGTCGCCTCTTGTTTCGAAAGAAGACCTAGTGCAAAACCCAGCTTTATTCTGAAAATGTTCATGCTCATGCAAATCAAACCAATTTTAGAAAGAAAAGGTCAGACTGGCCTATTTTAGAGAGGAAGAGAACCCACAAAAGTGCAGCCCAAAAGTCTCTGCACCCCTATAAATGTTTAAAGATGGCAAAAACTAGTGGCGTTCGCAAGAAACAGTCATCAGATTGCTTTGCTGTGCTAAGTGTTTTAGAACAGGTAAACAGGAGTTTTATATATAGTCCAAAAAGGATTAATTAATGTGTACAGTACTTTCAGGACGAGACGTCCGTTATGCACACGGCACAAAAGAACAATGTAAAATACGATCCCGGTTACGATTTAGCGAGGTAAATTATCAGAACTAATCAAGATCTTTTACCTAATTAGATCTGAATTCTGCATCTGTGAAGAACAGCAAGCTCGGAAACACTCATTTATATGATCGATACAAATAGAACCCGCTGGAAAATGATTGGGTTCGATCATCACTGCCTTTCAAAGCTTACTTACTTGTTGTTGCAACTCCTCTGATGTGAGTAGAAAAGGATAAATTTATGCACAATGAAGAAAGGAAAATAAAACTTTTTATGAACTGACAGGCCACCATTTTGAATACACGTGTCCACCCCTACAGAAAGCGCTGAACTCGTGACCTTGCTTTCGATTCATTTCCGGAAAATCCCGAACAGAGTTCGTGAATTGTTTTCCATTGGTTCATGCGAACTTCCCGTTAAAATCTATCCGCTGACCAGCTGGTGACTTCGCTCGTGTTTCCTCGAATCGTCGGTTGAGTGTATGTTGTGAAGTTGCATATGGTTGGTTTGAGTGAAAGAATGTGAAATGGTGGCCGATCGGGCTACAAGACAGTAACAGATGGTGCAAGAACGCCTCTGTAGACGATGGATCGGCAGAATGATTGCATTTCCTCCTCCATAAGGTACATTTAATCTGAATTGCTACAGGTTTAAAAATTGCACTCAGTAAAATCGATCGCTTACCGAAGTAATTTTCTCCAGACTGTCTCGCTTTGTGAAACAGCTATAACAGTTGTGTCGTTTGATCCTAACGAGATTTTTGGACTGGCGGTCAAACTGAACAGAAGAACACTCGTCACATCGACTCCATTTTACGCAATCAGACTTGGACCTTGTGCTTTCCAGAGTCGACTTATTAAATCCAATCTCCTTGACACGATGGCGGAAACTTCATGCCAAGGACGGTTGAGTTGTGAAATGGCATTCGATCATTTCCGCTGACGCCTTGGGCGGTGGAAGGTGTTGTAAATAATTTGCTTCTGCTGTCACGACACGAACCTCTGTCTTTAGCTTCTCACAGAACAACTATACTGTTCGAGTACGTGAACAGTAAATGAAACTAGTTTCGTCCCCATCAATCTCATATCGTATTTATGTGACGATTTTGATGTCAGTGTTATTATCTGCTTCGTCATTCCTGCTTTTGTAAACAATATTGTTTGGCAAACTGAAATCGTTTTCATTTTCTATGAAAATCATTGTATATAATTGACTTTTGAAGGATCTCGAACGTGTTAGAAACTTACGTCGCTTTATTTTGTCTGAAGTCGTGGAAAAGTATAGTATGATGTAAAATATTACAGTGGATCTGACTGCTTGAGTGGAGAATACAAACTGTCTCTTTAATCAGAAGTTAAGAGAAGTACTTTGGATGAAATATTTTTATCTAGAAATATTTAATTATTTAGTGTTGTTTGTTCACTGTACAGTATTATGTATAATAACTTTATGTGCTAAAGTAGAGAATACCCGGCCACTGCTTTCCATAACAATACAGTCTATTGAATATCATTGCCTCTTTCTACAAAGAATTAAATTAGAATTTCATTAGATTTTATAAGTGGACGGGTATTCTATATTTGTTCCGCACATTTAGTTATTTTATAAAATCAATATAACACGTGTTTCCATGTCTTTGTACTCTTACTGTATATACACACTTGGGATGTTCTCGCGGAAGCGGCTTGTGATTTTGAACTTTTTTCCTGTTCTCACAACATCCTGCGTGTTTATATAAGTCAGAGTACTATATATTTGTTATATATTTGCTTGATTATTTGCAAGCCTGGGGATTGAGGATTCAATTCTCCCAACCAGGGTCCTTGCACAAGAGCATTATGAGCAGGCATTGGTGATGATTTTTGATGGCCACTTGCAAGAAGCAATGGAAGAACTGGAAAAGGTTAGTGTTTCATAATATGCAAACTCTCCTAACCATTCCAGAAGTATTTCATGAGTGGCGAGGATGATGACAATTTGATTCTTCAGGTCAGCTTTTGCTTTAGCACGGTTTTACATGACTCTACTGTACAATCATGGCGAGGATGATGACAATTTGATTCTTCAGGTCAGCTTTTGCTTTAGCACGGTTTTACATGACTCTACTGTACAATCATGGCGAGGATGATGACAATTTGATTCTTCAGGTCAGCTTTTGCTTTAGCACGGTTTTACATGACTCTACTGTACAATCATGTGACGTCTTGCATCAGCACCTGTTGGCAGCATTCCACTCACTGTCAGTGACTGCTACACTGTAGTTACCATTTGTGAACAGTGCTTTTCATGTGACAGTTTGTGTTTTCTTGGTTCAGTCATGTCAGCATTATGTTTCCCAACTGAGAAAAGCATGAACAACTAACTTCTAAGTCTTAGAAGTTACAAAAACACTTCCCCATATTTTATGGGGTCCCCCTAGTTACTAATAATGATATATTGTGATTACAGGCCAGTCAGTTACGGCCAGCATGTGAAGTATATCAAGAAACTTTAGCCCAACTCAAGATGTCCTGTAATCTTAGTCATCCCACAGTCACAGACTTTGAACATGATTGGGCAGATCTTGATAGATTTTGTGATACGCGATCTCAGCAAGCCACTGATGCCAATCCAAGCCATCCTTATGATAGAGAACATCCTGGTCACTGTAAAGAAACAACTGTGAACAATGTTAATGGCACTAGAGAAGCCACAGCTACATGTACACCTAATGGAAAATCTAGCACAAAATTGAGTTTCAAAAAATCAAGCCCGATCGATGGGCTTAGTCGTACAGAATTGCCAGAAGGCTACCCAGACTTGTTACAGAAATCTGGTAAATTGGAAAGTGAACAGGTACCAGCTCAAAAAACAAAGGACAGCATTTCAAGTTCTAGTACTACAGACCTTCATGACAGCTCGACATTTTGTTCATCTGTTCCCACAAACATCTCAACTTTTCAAGACAGTTCAGACCCTGAAATATCCAGCAAAACTTCATCCAGATCACATGAAACCAGAGGTATGGCCAGTAGTGACTTCAAAAGGGAACATCTCAATAACATTTATCGTGATCACATCAGTGGTGAAGGTTCTGGTTTAGACTCAGATGAAGGTTTTGAAGACAAGTTTTTGGAACAGTTGTGTAAAGCCCGTGAGACATGTGATGTTGGATGGGACAAGTACCTCGAAATGTTGAATGAAATTTGCATTGAGAACTCAGATGCTGTTCTTCCTGAAATGGATTTTCCTGTATCCTCTTCAAGCAGAGATTTCAGTGGAATTGATGACTCTGATGATCAACATCCAGGGTCAACCAGGATGACAACTGTTTCTTTAGATGGTGAAAATCCATCATTCAATAGCAGTAGAAGCTCCACCAGAACTAAGGGTGGAAGCAATTTGTATAGAACTGCCCAGATGCCTGCTGAAGGTGACCGACACTCTGTAACAGACACTGAAAAGGAAAGGGTGTATTTTGTGAATGGTTCTTGTTACTCAAGCTCACATCCCCCCAGAAATCCATGTCCACAGCCAAGAGAGGATGTGTCGGCTAAAGCAGGCAAGGAGAAACAGCACATGCATAGGACAGATAGTTTATCAGCATCAGAGAAAGACTTTTACAACAATCTTGGCAAGTATTACTTTGGGGGTGGCAAAGTCAAATACAAGAAGGAAATGTCAAAAGAGAGTGATGGAAAATATGTTGAAGAAACAGGAAGTTATCATACAGAGAAGCAATCTGAAAGTGGCTTTGTAGGATCAGCTAGACTTGGAAGGCATTCACAGGGTTTAGGAACTGGGTTACAAAGTCCACTAGTTCAAGAAGAAAACTCAGCACAGTTCACGGTTCTCCCTATGCCAACCAGCAAAGTAGATTGCGATCCTGGTAAAGGTCGGGTTAAATCAAAAGCAAAGTGTTCCTCCCCAAATGCAAGGAACACTGGGCTTGAAGGAACAGAAGAACCTAAAGTCCCAAAGAATAAAGACAAGAGAACTGCAACTTCTAACTCTGTGAAGGAGGACCTGAGTGGTGAAGCACACAGAAAACTGCCTGTTCATGGCAGTCAAATGCAGGACAAGGTGCACATGCCTAGAGGTATAAGGCCAGCTTACCCAGAACAAACTGGGAGGAGGCACAAGGGGAAAGTCAGGCACAGAGCGAGGAATGTTCGAGGTGTGGTGGTGAACTCTACTTCAGTTGACCAAGAGAAGCAAGATGCTTCCAGGGAATGTGGTGCATCAGATGAAACTACTGATTTTCAAAGCAAAAAAATGAACTTTCAAAGTGTGCAAGTGTGGCTTCAGAAGTCAGGTTTGTCTTATGGTTCTCTTATACTGTAGTATGTGCATGTGTTCAGCTGTCACTCTTTTACCCCCAACAGGCCATTTTTAAGCTGCACTGATGAGAGTTGATAAGAGTTCGACCACTTGTGCCCATTTGAGCACAAGCTATAGGAGCGGATCCAGGAGAACATCTGCCCGTTTTCCAGATGTGTGAGTGCGGTCTTCCAGGGGCTTCCGGAGGCTTGCTCCCCTAGAAAAGTTTTGAGAGATTTGGCTCTATAAAATGTTGTTTCCTGCTATTTCCAGGGATGAGAACTAAATTTTAAGAATTTGACTGGTTTCCATAAACCAGTGCAAACCGGTTTGAATCCAGTCCTGGGCTGCTGTATCATGCACTGTCACCAACTATCTTTCTCTTTAAACATGTTCAAATTTTCCATGATCCACCAATGGGAGTTTTTTCCCGTTTGGTCAAGCTTTCTATGATAGTCAATGATAGAACAAGCATGTGACAGTTGCGATCCCTGAACAGCTATCATGTACATTGTATCATTGCCGCATTGTATCTTCTGAATTTATTGGCTCTACCTCTTTCCTTTTAGGGAAGCAGTTTGCAGCTAGTTGTGGTCAGACAGCAATATCTGTTCTTCAGTATGTGATGGTCCTGGCAATGTTGCTGATGTTTGGATTTCTGATTCTTCCTCTTTCCTAGTAAGTTGCTGTTGTGTGTTATTGTTACGAAGTACATCTATGTCTCCAGTGCTAAGCATTTTTCCCTATTTTTCCCATTCAGACAGAGCCTCCCCATATATACATACAGTATAGTCCCCCCCTCCCCCCCTCCCCCCCCCCCCCCCTCCCCCATGCTTCCATTCAACTTCTAACTGTTGCCCTTTGAATTTTACAGATACTAATGAATTGATTTTCTCTCTGAAAAATTTAAGATACATTCCTTTTCCTTTCAGTGGCTGGTATGTGGTTTGTAGGGTCTGCAATGCCATAGTGAGGAAAGTGAAGGAACTTTGTACTTCCCTTCGAAACTTTGCAGCAACAAAGATCTTGCCATGGTTTGGCTGGTTCATGGGACTTTTTATTAGGTTGTTTTTGTATTTTGGCTGGTTTAAGAATCTCCTCAAAAGGAAGTCACCAGAAGCAAAAGGATTCAATTTATCCATGACAGGTGAGTGTAAACATAAAATGATGACAGTATATGAGAATAACAAATGCCGATTTTACAGGTGAGTCTAAACTTGATGTAACAACAATGTCTTGTTTATTAGGGGATGAGGCTGTCCTGAAAATGATATCTGGAAAAGACAAAGGCCCATACAGGTATTTTTCAGTTTCATGTTTTCTCAGCTTACCTTAGAATTTTCATGGCCATATTTTGGGGGTTTCTAAACAGTTTTTAAAGTTAATTGTTTTCAAAGTTGAAATTATTTACACACATGTACAGAATAGTGGACACCCTAGAAGCAGTCTCTGCTATTTCTTGTCATTTCTCCAACTGACTTCTCTATAAGACGGACACCTCTCCAAAATGGACATCTGGAGTTGGTCCCGAGGGTGTGCGTCTTAGAGAGAGTTTGACTGTACACTGTAGATGTTGGAAGAATTGATATCATATTTTAGTGTGTCATTCACGTTTTCTTCTTGAATCGCCGAGATAATTTGTATCATGAGCTCAGGAATGGAAGGCTGGTATCCTAGTCACTGTAATCTCTGAAGTATGACAAGCCATCATCCTACAGCACCTTTCAAACTCAGAGTTGTGGTAATGTTTCTTCATTTACTTTCTCAGTATTCTGGGTGTTTCCCATGATGCAAGTGAAGATGACATTCGGAGGCATTACAGGAGACTTGCAGTGCTGATCCATCCGGACAAAGTAAGTTGAAGTTACCGACGATACCGATCACATACCGATAACGTTACCGACCACGTACCGACCGCGTACCGACCACATATCGACTACACACCGGCCTACTAGCTTTCCACTGACATTGCCACAGTTTGCAACGCTTCTTTTTTTTTTTTTTTTTTTTTTTTTTCCTGGTAAAGATAAGGTTGAATACTAGTAAACTGTGGACAAGGATCGTTTGTAATGCATTCTGCACCCGACTAATTCTTTCTTCCATGATATTCGTTTAGAATGACCATCCCCAGGCTGATGAGGCATTCAAGATCCTAGCTGATGCTTTTGGTCAGATCGGCACTTCAGTGAGTACAGTGGGTCCTGTTCATAGAGTACAAGAGGGAGTTTTTCTTGGAACGCAACGCCATTGCGGCACAAGTTGCAGTCAAGAAATTGCGCTTGGTAACACCTCATCTCGCGGTTTTTTCGCTGCAAGACATGTTGCAATGTTGCAAAAAAAAGGGGCGTTACAGTGGGTTGGTAGGCGCTCGCAACTTTCTTTGCAACTTTGCAAAGCAAAGAACGTAAGCCCGCAACTCCTCTCGCAGGTTTTCGTTGCAAGACAAGCTGTAAAAAGGGGTTGTCAACTCAGAAATATGGGTTACGTGCAATTTATTCTGCAACTGGCAATAGTCTGGCAATAGCGTTGCTCTGCAAGTTGAAGGGAAAAAAGCCTCGCCTGTAGCAGGATCTGAAAGTAAGGAATCTAAAGTGCATACGTAAACACTATCTGAGATTGAACATTGCCTTCTCGTTTACCTTTTTTTTTTAAATCAGGAAAAACGGATGGCGTACGACATGGAAGCAGCATGCAAGAGTGATGAGCATCGTTTTGGGGTCAGTTCAGGGCAACTCAGAAAATGAAGAGTTCTTTCAGTTAGTTCAGCTCCAGAAACATGAACCGGATAAAACACTCATACATGTACTGTAACGTGCCAACAAAACTAAGGGTTAATTTTAACAAAGTTAAATTGTTGTTCAGCTAAGAAATTCCGTGGCATTTGTGCAGGTTCAAAGGAATCCGTGCGAACTCTTGTGGACCTCCTATGGTCACAAATCCCCGTAAGCGAGCACCTGGGGGAGGTTCCACTGTTCATGCAAATCTTGCTGTCGTAAATTTTGGTATAAAAGTACAGTTCTGTTTTTCGTTTTTTTTTTTTTTTTAATCGATGTTTTTTCCGGCTCGTGTTCTTTATTTCCAGGACGACAACCGTGGTCCTCGAAACATCTTCTCTGAGCTGCACAAGCAAATGAAAGAGGTCTGTTGTTCTTGTACTTGTTCTCACTTTGAACTGTGAAACATATTTTGCAATATGTTGCGTCTACTGCTTTTACGAAGACTTTGTAGTCACTCTTACCGTGTGAAATTAGCCATGTAAGTAAGCAGTAATCAAATAGAAATACGACTTATAGAGGGAAGTAAAGACCAATAAGCAGCCGGAACCAATCAGAGCAAACAAGAATATTTTGTTCGTGGCTTAGCCATCCTCGAAGACCCAGGGGCAGATCGTGGAGCAGCGGGCAAAAAGCTGCGGAGGGAGATGGGGAGGGCAGCTTTTCAGTGCCGGGGTCTCCGAGGATGGGCTTAGATGAAAACGGATCGAACAATTAATTCACACTGTACATAAGCAGTCGGGAGAAGCATTGGTGAACTGCCGTATAAACGTCTTCAGAGAATGTAACTCTTTCACTGCTTTTTTCCTGACACAGATGCAGAACTATCTTAGTTGCGACGTTTGTGGAGCAAAACATCGTCGCTATAAAACGGAGCGTCCAGTGTCATTCGCGAGGTTCTGTAGCCACTGTGACACACGCCATGGTGGAAAGCAGGTAATATGTCCCTTATTTTCTCCCAACCTTTCTGAACAAAATGTATCAATACTGTTGGGAGAATCGATGGTCTGATCAACTTCAACCCAAGCAACGGATCCGACCTCGGTGGGTTTCGGTAGTCGATCAGTTCTTGCACAGTGTACAGAGATCTAACGTTCGCAGCGTCTTGCGTAATCTTGCTTCCTTTCCCAGATTTTTTTTTTCTTTATCTTAGGGTGAATTGTGGGCGGAGTCTTCCTATTTTGGCATGAAGGTCTACTTCTACGCTTGCATGGATAATGCGATCTATGACGTCACTGAGTGGGCAGCTTGTCAGGTAAACGTTTTGTTTGTGTGATGTCACCAGTCGGTCGTTTATTTCGTAGAGCCAGATTGAAATGTCCAGTGCTCAATATACCTACCTACATATCTACATACATACATACATGAACGTGCGAGTAACACTAATTTTCGTAAAAAAAAAGCTTTCCTAGGCCTTATTTTTAAACAGAGGCAACATGACTGGTGCTTCTCTGGCGTAGGCAGCAGCACTGCACTTTCTAATCATGTTTTTTCTTTTAACTTACTTCTCCTCAGGGCCTTCACCAGCGCCGTATTCAAACGGACACACACAATGCACCGTGGAAAATTAAGAGTCCTTCAAGCAACAGCTACCCTTTCAAGTGAGTTATGAAGGAACGATTTTAAGCTTTCAAGATTTCACGCTAATCCCAGTTCTTAAAGGAATTCTTGAACTTTAGAACATAAAAAGTGTTTAGCGAAAGACATGAGCACCAGTTCCATAAGCGAAGCTATTCAAACATAAAGTGTTACAGTGAACTCCCCCTTAACGGACACTCCTCTTAGACGGACACCTCTCTAAGACAGACACCTGGTAGGAGCGGTCTCTGCCGCGGTTTCTTAATTCGTTTACTCTAACTCAAATCTCTTCAAGACGGACAGCTCTCTAAAACGGACAGTTGGAGCTGGTACCGATGGTGTCCGTCTAAGAGTGAGTTGACTGACCTCGGCCCCACCCAGCCGGCGAAAGAAGAGCGTTGGAGTCTCGTTTCCAATTTTCTTTCCAAGTTTGTTTTGACTCTGGTTGTGTTTTTACAACAGGTCCGAGGAAGAGCTTTTCAATGATTTTTTGAGGGAGATGTTTTTTAGAAATCATTTCCCGCCTGGCGACGACAGACATGGAGCTCAAAACAAGACGCGGAAGAGGAAACGTAAGAAGAGGAGATAAAGATAATAGACTGTCCCCCTGCGATCACCATATTTTGCAAGTCATCATCACTTTCTGCAGCGTTAAAGAATTTTTGGAGTGGACCTTATAATGGGGCTGGGACACGTTCTCAGTCCTCTTTTGGTGAATGTTTGAGAAGTGATTCCAACTTCTGTTGCAAACTCCAGACTTCTTTCTTTTTAACGGACTCGCAATTTTTCGTCTCGCAGTCAATCCGCCTTTGGTTTGGCCACCAACTTGTGTTCGCTTTGGTCGAGTTCAAATGTGTACTCCTAGTCGATGCACGGTTTTCGTCATTTGACCAGCCATCGCAACTCACCCCAACCCCTTAGATTTTGTCACTGTGCACGTCGATTTGCGAGACCGTTTCCATGTCCAGGATTTGGTTAAAAACCGTCCTTAGATATTGCCAGAAAAATATATTTTTGTAGCGTTACGTATATTTTCCAGAAAAGTAATTAATCAGAGAAACGCGAATCAAATAAAGTTGAATATAAAATCGAGACCGTCTTTCTTCTAGGGGAGATAGGAATTTCAAAGTTAAGAAGTCTCGTTGTTCCGCGCTGTAAATAATGAGTTGTGGTGCATGTGTTAAGAAACTATCTCGTGGATTTACCCATTTATGTCAGAACATGATCTTCTATAGTGTCTAATAAAGCGAGAACTATATATGATGTTAACCCTAGAATTGACCATGATAAACACTGAAACAAATGAACGTTCGCTTTACTGCCTGAGCGGGGCTATGAAGAGTACTGCGCCATATAGTCTTTTCGTAGATGACAGGGAGAATTTCTGATTTCAAACCAAGGCCTACTGTAAAAATTCGAATAAGCGCCCGGGGCGCTTATTTAATTTTTGAAAAACCATTGCAATCTGAGTCCATAGAAAACACAACAATTGACTGGTGCATAAAGTTAATCCTTTCAACATCTGACCGCCGATATAGCACAGTTGGGAGGGGGAACCTGGTATCTGTGGATACTTTACTCTCGCCATATTACTCATTCACTTTCTGTGTAGATAGTTAGGCTCGTTACTACTTTTAGCAAAAGGGCCACCAGCCCCGAAAACAAACGACGTGCAATGTGATACACTTGAGTGAAGCCTTTTACCACAAACCGACAGGCCCGGGGGGGGGGGGGGGGGGGGTACTCAATAAGAATTTGGGTAGGTGTGTTCCGCTGACTCTATAAAACCCTGACCCTATTCAAAACACAAAAATGGAAATTTTGCTACCCTGTCTAAGACAAAGTGCTCTAATTTGATACCCTGTTCAAGACTAAGATTAGATAAGTTAGCCTGCGTTGCACGCGTTTCCACTGGAACATATAAAGAAATCACGCGAAAATGACGAGAGCAAAAATGTGGTTGAGGGAGGGAGGGGAAGAGGAGAAAATGTTCAGAAAATAACTCTGTTTAAGATACGAAAATGTAAAATTTGATACCCTGTTTAAGACAGAAGACCCTGAAAATGATACCCTATCGGGTGGAACATCCCTATATAGGAAATATATGGGAGTACCCCTCCCCCCCCCGGCCGACAGGATGCTAACGTCAACAACATCGGTGTTTTGTTTGGTATTTCCTTGCAGTACTTTAGGTGGCTGTTATTTCAATATAAAGAATCCAGTCATGCTGGCGCCATAATTAACTCTAATTGACTTAAAATACGTTTGGAGCGCAGGATCACGACTGGATGTTGTCACAACAAGCTTACAACGTTTAGGTTTATCCAATAAGTGCAAATTTGTTTTGGTCGGATGTGGTCGGGTTAATTCATAAACGTTAGGAAAACATTTCCCCACGCTAATTTAGATCACGAGGTTCCTAATACTGCTACTTTTTACTGTCTTAACAAACGAACCCTTGTTATAAATATACGGTCAACGTTCGGCATGCTGCGGGAGTGCGGCTTCAAGCCTCACTCAACGCAATGAACCTTCAAGGTGTCAAAGCCTGGCTCTCTACTCGTGGCTCGGATGGCGGCGGTCCCGGGACATAACCCAACCACTGACACGGACGCAAACAAATCTCTGGCCATGACCACTCCCTCAGTGCGAACTGGGCGCACTGCATTAACCCTTTTAGTACCAAGTTCAAAATGAAAATTCTCCCAACCATTCAAGAAGAAAATGTATGTGATGTAGTGAGAATTACCACTTCCATCGGATTTCATCTTAGCAAGCTATCAAAAGCCAGGTTCTCCATACTCTAGGATATATCTTTGGAAAAGAAACTGAAGGAGAAAATTGAAGTTGATCACTCTTGGGAGACCCGGCGCTCTGTTGTGCTGTTCAGTCATCACACAGGCCCACTGGACACGACTAAAGCCCCGGGGGGCACTCATTATAATTTTGGGTGGGGGTGTGCCGCCCGGTCCTGAAAACCCTTATTTCTGTTAAAATCATACCTATCCCAGACCAAAAAGACAAAATCGATACCCTATTTCAGACCAAAAAGGCAAAATCGATACCCTATTTCAGACCAAAAAGGCAAAATCGATACCCTTTTTCAGACTAAAAATGCTTGAAAACGATACCCTTGGGGGCGGCACATACCTATATGGCTTATATATGGGAGTACCCCCCCCCCCCCCCCCCCCGGGTACTAAAGCTCTGCATTGATCTAGTGACTGAGTCTGTCTTTTGTCCAAGCATTATTGCCGAGTGATCTGAAGGTCACTTTACTAATGCACGCCAACTTCTTAACAATTCTACTACATGACCCTAACTAAGCTAATCCTCTCATGAACGAGCTGTAAACGCGTTGTCCTCGGGGTGGCCACTATTGAACTAGAGGTTTGACGTCATGAAAGATGCTGTGCAGCTATGATCTGTTCGAGCACATCACACCACGTAGTCATCTGTTCCATCACATAACATCACGTACTTTTGTCAAATACGGTTCAATCACATCACATGACGTAGTCAATCTGTCAGTTCCATCGCAGGAGAGCTATGACCACAGGGAGAGTAAAGTGTTCCGTTAAGTGGATTAAAATTCGACAATTGGCAAAGCCTCTCACTCGATGAGTTTACCGTTCACCCAGCTTATACCACACTGACTGATATACGTATAAACGTCACTCACGTATTAAGAGACTTGCCAACTGATCTCTATTCCCTCAAGATCAGGACTATTCCATGCACAGCAGCCAGCTGTTTCTAAACCCGAAACCGACCTTCTGGTCAGACTCTTCAAACTTAATCACGAGGCAAAGGAGCAGCCAAGGAAAATGCTAAAGAGATTCTAACAAACAAATGACCCTCTCAGGACCGAAATAACACAGTGACCGCGCCCTTTATCGGCTTAAAATGCGCATACAATGAAGGCCCTTGTAAGAAGGATATTACTCTCTAACGCCCGCCGGACATGGTTGCGTTGTCCTGGCCAAATGTCAGTGTGTTTTTCTGTGCCTAAACTCTCTTTAAGGCCGGATACCTCAATCAGGCGGACAGCCAAACAATTTCTCGGCAAAATCTTGGTTAAAAATACTCCTCAGAGCGGACACTAGGAATTTGTGAACTTTCTCGAAATAAGTCGTCAGTCCTGTCAACGGCATGCTTACAGACAGATTAGAGGAAAATATTGCAGGGACTAAACAGTCAAACTAATTGAGCCACTGTTCAGTATGAACTGAGACTGTCCTCACTAGTGCCGATGCCGAGGATTATTTTTTCCAATATGTATACAGGTGCATCTATCTTGGTAAAAGGTAGTTAAGTTACCCACGATCTGCAGGTGTTTCTTGAATTGAAAGACCATTTCAAACCTGACTACAAACCACTAAACTCGGCTTGGTTGGCAAATCACGTTTAGTCATCTGATTGAATATCGTGGTGTAAAAATGGATTTAGTTTACCCACGCCCTGAGTAAAAAGCGATGTATTTGATACACCCACCTTTTCGACAGGCCCGGTCACAGCGGAGGGCTGACTAGTGAGGCAGAGGGACAAATAAGCCATGTCAGTCTTGTTTCCGCCATTTGCCACACGGAGGTGATCTCTAAAGCATCCTGAGTATCCCGTCATACATTCAAGCATCTGGCGAGAGAAGAGCAAGGAAAATTGATAAACATTGCGTTGTTCTATATTTACAGGCCGGACAAAATTAGAACATACATGTTTTCAATTGGTGTATAAGAATTTTTTTAATACAGTTGAGGCTCGTTAGCGGAGGGGCGAGCGGACACCCTTGTGAAGCAAAAATAGTGTCCGTAGCTGGAAATGTCCGCTTACGAGAAGTGTGTAAATATAAAGTTTGACTGAGCTAGAGTAGTAAACGGGGTTTCGTAAAGGTGTCCCTTAGTTGAGCTGTCCGCTTACGAGAGTGTCGGCACGGAGAGCAGTGGACTGTACGAAAAACATGCGAGCACTCTCACTGTTCTTTTACGGCCTCGTGTGTTGTTTCGTGGGCCGATCTGAGCAATTCTGAACGATATTACTTCTGGTGGAAAATCCGCAGATAAGCCAAAAATCATGAGCACACGAGGGATGAAACTGACACTAAGGAACAAGATGACTTCAGTAATTTTTAATTTTCGAAAAACAAAATCATAGAACAAGACGGGCTGCCTGTGTCTAACATATTGACCCTCTCGGATTTATAGTGATTTTTTACAACATCGATAATTCTTCCAATGAGGAGCTTGGGCGCCAAGGTTTATGTCCGTACGCGGAGCCACGCGTTGAAGGCACTGAGTGCACTGGAAACCGACCAAACGGACAAACACGGGTGGGGATTTGCAATTAGGCCAAGTCACGAGAAAACGCCTGGTGACCGTAGACTGTCGGGCCTAACTCAAGCAACCTCAGCCGGGAATGCTGCCTCCTGTTCGGTTTCATATTTCTCAGGCTAAATTCGTTTCGGGCTCATTTGTTAGGTAATACCATATATTAATATCCCACTAGTTTAGATTGAACTATCCTTACGGACAGACACAGTTCCTTCAAATTGCAAGAACTGCCTCACGATACTGTAGTTTTGCCTAGGGCCAGACATTTGGCCTGCTGTTCCGCGGGCCTAGTGAGTGTTCAGCTTGACGTCTCATAGTCAGGGTATAGACTTTAAAAATCTTCTAAAGATCCTCTAAAAATCTTCCAATCGATCAGAAATATGGTTATGCTTAGGATTAGGGCTTTTTTGGATCCAACCTTGAACAGTTTCCTCGATTCCAGGCTCTTTGCGGGATACTCCTCCTTCACCCAAAGGAAGCCGGTTCAGCTAACTGCCGTCCAGCCGCATGCACTTGTTGCATAAATCTGACCTAATAGTCAAGCCAAGTTGTGTGTAATGCTATCGTATGAAAATTAGTTTTATGTGCAGAAAAATGCCGTTCGAACTGAAACAGAAGCAACTGAGGGGCTGGGGAACTACAGTCGAAACTAGGCGGACGCTCAAGCGGAGGGCTTTTTGTCAGATGCTCTGTATTTACACATTCTCGCAAGCAGACAGTTCCAGTTACGGATACTTATTCTGCTTCCCAAGCTTCAGCGTAATTCCCTGGCAGCTTAGGACATATTGTGGCGGCAACATTCACGATAGCACACATGTTTTCCAAATGCTGCCCCTTTTTGTTACAATCGGTGTTCGCGCATTGTTGCGCTCGTTTTGCCACAAAGAAACAATGTTTCCGCCACACTGTTTGGGGCCTGCTGATTAGTCTGTTCGAAGAGGAAGTTCTGCTTTACATCAAAGACTTAAGACATATTTGTTCGTTAAATGCGGAATCGGGATGTTTGTATTGCCGAACGGAAGTCTCTTTGGGTGGTCGAATACATACCGACAAAATATTTGGCTGTGCGAAGAATGAATCCTGCTGGCTTAGCCGATACCGGAATTTGCAACTCAGCTGAAGCCTACAGTGACAAACGGGGGTTCTTTTGCTGATGTTAAAGACGACTCGATCGACTACAGGGTACGTTGCTTTTATCTTATTTGCCGACCGGCTTTGGCAGGGTAAGATGATTTTCTTGCTGCTTTGTTTAATGAGGAATTTCAAGTTTCCTATTAGTCCTTCGTCGTTCCTTGCTCCAACAACAAAGGGCTAACGTTCAGAACGTCAGTCGATCTCACATTCTTTACGGCGGATGAGCGAAATCCAGGACGTAGCGGCAACCTTAATTTCTTTACTGATACAGTCGAAGCTCCCTGGGCGGACACTCTCGTAAGCGGACAGCTCGATTTACGACGCCTTTAGAAACCCCGTTTGAAATATAGCTTAGTCAAACTCTGTATTTACGGCACATTCTCGTAAGCGGAAAGTTCCAGTTACGGTCCCTCTTTCTGCTTCCCGTCTATACTACGTTTTAGTACAGTCACGCTAACCGTAGATGGCCAAAACGTGGAAGGCTAGTATTCAACCCCGATTCAACCAGCCAACATATCCGGCTTCCTTGGTCACTACAGTAGAGTTCATGACTGGTTACTCAGCAGGACTAGACGGCGAGTGAGCCCCTGTTAGTGAGTGAGCTCGAAACACGGTTTCATACAAATAGTGAGTCGGCTTTTACGTGCGGAAATTCACTGAAATAAAACGACAGGCCGGACTGTCTGACATCAGTTTAAAAGTTTATACTGATGTGATTAAGTATACAACTGTCATTTAATATATTTGTTGTCATGTCAGTAAATATATGGGTTTTGTTGGGTTTTAAATTCAATTCCATATATTTATGACTGAATGTCGCGCTTCCAAGACCAGATGAGAGGAACGGCTTCTCTAGGAAGTGGCAGAGTTCGCTGCGAAACTCGAACACGCATGCGCCAAAAATATACTTCAGAGACATTAATGTGGCTATAGCCTAGTTGAAAATTGCATGATAAATCAAAGTGTGGATCAGATTTTGCTGTGTTTTTGTCGTGATATATCTTTGACTGACCCTTTACGGGGAAATAAACTTTACAATATCTCCCCAAGTGCGAATCGGCCCTAAATCGTGATACGTATATATTTTAATCGTGTACTCCTTATGTTCTTAAAATAATTCCTTGTTTTGAATTGAATCTCTTTAGTTTCTTGATATTCTGTCCATACTTGGTCCACAATTAAAGTAATGTATATGTTATATGCGAGGCTTTCCATGAAAATTAACTAGCCCAGTTTCACCAGTTTACCAATGCGCTTGGTATTCACCGTCCGCCCCAATAGTGCGTTGGTTTGAACACCGTTTTATCAGACCTCCCAGGCACATTCAGTTTCTCGACTTTTGCGGCAAAAGCTGCCAAATGTGGTAATAAATATATAAATAAATAACGTACTGATTCAAACTGAAGGTCGAACTTCTTTTTGTGCATGATAACAATAGTTGCCCCTCGCATGCAGTTCCCTAAAAACAAATGGCCTGTGTCACGTAGGACCACTAGTTTGCACTTTTCAACAAATTGCTAAAAACCTTCCGTATTTCAAGGGAATATCTAGTGTGTACACGCATTTTGTTTGTCATATGCAACCACATTGAGAATTCCGTGCCTTCCGATTGGGATTGTACCTCATGGTTTAATATTGCCCAGAATGGAACGGTTAACGCTTGACCTTGTCATTTCTTTTGAAGTAACTCGAATTCGTTCTTGAACTCATACATTCGTTTATGATTTCATCAAAGATACTTTTGATGCAGGATGGTTGTTTCCAGCAATTTTCACTATGACGTACATAGTTAGTCTGCTCGCAGCGGTTTTTTTCCGTTTTCGCATATTACTGTAAACACTTCAGTTCTGATACTCTGCATTGTTGTCCTGCTGTGGCAAAACGAGAACTGATTGATGAAAAGAAGATAAATAGTCATTATAGTTTATAACCCATATATATATATATAGTCAATCCCGAAAAGGTTGTCCAGTTGAAATATATATTTAGGCAATTATATCTATCAAGTGACCACTGAGAAAGACCGTATAAGTACAAAGAAATACATTAAGTCAGCAGGTTTATATAATTTTATGGTTGCTAGTCATCAGAATGAAAAAACCAAGAGCCCTTGGAGCAGGTCCAGTTTAAAACTCGATAGTTTTAGGTGGTGGGTCATGTGACAGATATATTTGTATATTTGTATATTTAGACTGGACAACCTTTTCGGGATTGACTGTATACATACATACGTAGAGTTCTACGCCAAGTAAACACCAAGGACATATCTACGACTTCACATTTCGAGTGAAAACCATGAAGGCCAAAACGAGTCGGGAACACAGCCAGATTTGGCTGGTGTCAGTAGGCAGCTATAGTGATCACATGATTGTATCGTATCACCGGCAACTTTACCTATGTTTTCACACTAAAAGAAATATAAATGTTCAAAAAGGACGAAATGAACTTCAATTCCAAGTCAGTTTTACTCCACGTCGAGACTCAAATATAACCTATCGTCTGACCGTTCAATGGGGCACTTGCAAACAGCGCCAAAAAAAAAAAAAAAAAAAAAAAAAAATGACGAAAGAATCAAATGCTCAAAAAAATCGGATGACATAAACTTCCAAGTGTCTTCACGTCAAGACACAGACAAAATATACCGACTGACAGTTCGGTGACGGGACATGTACGAAAACAACGCTAAATAGCTGATGACACTAGAGAATAAACACTTGTACTGACTCATGCGTCACAAGTGAATTACACTTCACAGTAATAACATTTTGTATTTCTAGCTATCACAAGAACGAGCGTTTTATTATTCTTTTACTTGGAAAATGAGCCTCTAAGACCAGGGAAAAGCGTTTTTTCTGATGAACACATTTCTTTCTGTTACGAGCCGGGCTGCATGCCTTTCGTAACTATCCATATATCTGGTTCATCCTCTGCATCAGCAGAGCAATCCCATGCACGAAACACATGCTTGCTTACTTCTCCATATCCGAAAAGTTGAAAAGGAAAGGATTAGCTAAGTTGGGGAACCAATGCAGAAGGTTGATTCAATATTGTATTTTACAAACTGAGCTTATTTCCCTATTTAGATAAGACACTTTATTCCACATCGAGGTCACCATGCATTTGTATCGTTTTAGTCCGTTTAGTGGTGTTTTGGAATCAGTAATATAATGTCCATTTTGTACAGGCGTGTAAATGTTACCAACTCTAATTTTGTTGATTTGGCCCAGTTGATGGACACTTGGCTGACATGTGCTTCACAGCATAGTACCCCAGGTTAGGGCCAAGGGACGAAATAGATTTGATAAATCAACCGACTTGCGTGGTCCTATATTATTCTTATCTACGCCAAAAAGCCACAGAACTCAAAACACACAGAAAAAGGGCTTATTCACTAGGAGTTTAGTGTCCTGTAGGAGAGCCAGACCGCGGATGTTCTTAGGTCGGTGTGTTCCGTGCATATTGTTGGTACAGTATAGTTTTGTTGTTTTGTTATTGAACTGTGCTCACTATTTACTTTGGGAAAAAGATGATTCAGTTTGATCTTTCGTGCATTTTTATGTCCAAGAAACCTACTTAATATCTCAAGCCTGTCTGCCTCTTGGTTTCGGCCAAACGACATCGGCTGTTTGTCAGTATAAAACATTCCTCGGCATTATTGGAAATATATACTGCACTGAGATGTGGTCTGAAAACAAAACTGACAGAAACATATTGTTTTCGTCATCTCGATATTCATTGCCACATAAATCCAGTCCAGGAGGTGTCCACGATCTTAATCCCCGAAGCAGTCTGAGAGGAGATGAGATAATCTTTCCTTTTCTAATTCCAAGTTTCTAAAGTCGCAACAATGGCTTGTGCTGAAAAATGACAAATTTTACAATATGGGCATGAATTATTGTATTATCTTGACAGACTGAATTTCCAACATAAAAAGTCTGTGTTAGTTTCCGGTTTACGTGTGTCAGTGTGTGTTTGTTATATTTGTTTGCTCTACAGTGTATCAGTCTACTTTCCGGCGACACGCAATCACGCATCATCATACTGGACGAGTAACAGGCGCCCCAATCAATTGATTCAAGTCGAAATTTAAAACTGAATAAAACTACAAATTAGTCTTGACTTATGACGCTCCTTATGTTCTCTTAATTCTCGTGTCAGTAATGCTAGCTTGTTTCAATCCACTCAGAACAGAGGGATAATAGAGGACAAGGAGTATGGTAAGTCAGTGAATAATAGACCCTTCCATGGTTTTGGCAGTCGTAAGATCTCTAACTTGAAATTCGCCTCGGACCGAAAAGCCATCAATGCCGCTGGAAAGTGCACCTCAAAGTCAGTGGGTTTTATATTGACAAAAAAGCATGTCAAAGATATAACTCATTAAAAAGCGCCATTTTTACAGACGTTTGATAGCTGGAAGGCAAAGCCGTGCCCCCTACATCTTTATTGAACCGCTCTGCTTCTACTTAAGAAATAACTCTCAAATTTTGCAAGTATATTAATTTTGTGAAATGCTCTTTACAGCGGTATCGATAGATTCTCGGTTCGAGACGATTATGAAGAAACGTAAAAGGTTCAGTGTACTGCACGCTTAACCCTAGACTTCTAACTTCGCTTCTAGAGTCAAGATGCAACTGCCAGGTTTTGGTATTTTACTAATTTGAAGGCACTCTTTCCAGGAGTATCGATAGTTTTTCGGCCCGAGCCGAATATTAAAAAATCAAAATCGTGGAATGGCGGTCTATTCTGCTTCAACTGAGGCCCCGTCCACACGGATGCGTTCTCAAAAGTTTAAGTTTCGTTTCACCGAAATCGTTTTTCAGATGAAAACCGTTAACTTTTCAAAAGTGTGCGTTTTCAGTGAAACTATCCGTCCACACGAAAACGAATCTGGCGGGCGCGCGTTTTTACCCGTCCTTACGTATACGGATAAACATCGTGTTCAAAAGTTTCCACTCTGGAGAGCGTTTCCAAACGTTTCTGTTTTCGTGATCGTATTCACCAGATACGTGCGGACGGAAGGCCAATCCGCAAAGAAAAGTTTGCGTTTTCGTAGAAAAACGAATACGTGTGAACGGCCTGAAAATCACTGGATAGGGATTGGACAAGTGTGCGTGTAGTAGGATGTTCATGATGCGTAGGATGTTACGTGGGTGTATTCACGGACTATGTGATCCACTTGAAACTCTGGAAACTCTTATAGAGAAAGCTGACATTGTCTTTCAGCGACGCTACATCAGCGATTATCGCGTGTGAGGGCGACAGGGCAAATTAAACCACTTGATTTTACACTTTGAAATTGCGTCATTCGTTTCAACATCAAAGAGAGAGTGATCGGATCAGACTGGTGAGGCTTAGAATTGCCATTATCAAGGCTTTCCGTGAGGTGGGCCCCGCCACATTTATTACTGATTATCTAGACTCAAGGCTAATTGCATGTTTCTTTTTGTTTTCTGTTTTTCGTGTTTCATTTATCGGGCCGATGGACCAAATCAAATGTTTTTGTCAGTGAATCTTTCCTTCCG
Source organism: Plumapathes pennacea (assembly GCA_964036295.1). Classification (NCBI taxonomy): domain Eukaryota; kingdom Metazoa; phylum Cnidaria; class Anthozoa; order Antipatharia; family Myriopathidae; genus Plumapathes; species Plumapathes pennacea. Next base: position 21,064,322 of record OZ038466.1, read on the forward strand.
AGCTTTAGTCAGTTCAGCAGGCAGAAGGTGTAGGCTTCAACAGTTGTACTATAATGACCCAACTCGCGGTGTGCTCCTTTCTGCCAGCCACCCTCCGGTAGACAGAAATTGAGAAACAGTTTTTGGAGTAACTCAGGTTTCGTTTCTTCGTGTTACTTCGCGGACCCCTTTCATCATTTACTAAAACAGTGAGATAACATATAAATTCACATTAAAATGACGGGGATGCTCGTCGGGAATTTTCGTTTTGACCCCTGAGAGGTACTAAAATGGGCGTGGCTTGAGCTTACTTTGAACACTAAAAGGTACCAATAATAGCATACCAAGATTTTAAAGTTTCGATGCCTTTAATTGCTATAAAGAGGATATCATCAAGCACTTTATCCCTTGCCCGGTTAGCCCGGCTCCACTTATCGATCGCAACAAGGTCTCAAACATAGACAACTAAATATTGGGAAAATCAAAACTCCGATCGAAAAAGATCACATTTTTTCCAACAGGCTATTGACAGCAGTGGGAACTAGACGTGTGTGCAAATAATCTTTAAACAAAACAATGTGATCTATCAAGCACACACGGAAGCCACCTTATGTTCGGTCGTAAAACTGAAAAGCACTACTGGACACGAACTACATTTATGCCCGCGCTAAATACTGACAGGAGAAACTATCTTTTGGTGAATAACAGAATTTTTCATGAAATCACGTGGGCTTTACAACATCTCCAGTACTCCAGGGAGGCTTCAGTGCTTTGACATACACATCAGTTTGTTATGATAGGAAAACTGCCACGCTTATTATTAGCCTGCCGTGCTAAAGACTTTCACATTCCTTTCTATAAACTAATCTTGGTTTTTTTCCCTTTTTTGGCGAGGTGTTCCTGTGAGGTTACGACCCTAACTTTCTGTAATTAAAACCAAAACTCCATCTGTGGGTGACGAATGATAGGTTTTAGCTCTCAATTAATGAACTACGATTCAGGCATTTAATGACTTTTAACCATTTATTAATTAGTTTTGCGAAGAATCCCTTTGAAAAACCATGAGGCCTACTAAAAAGGAAAACAGGCCAACTATGTCTTTCGATGTCAATTTGATTTGGAAAATTAAAACTTTGTTAGCACCATTTTTGCAACGGTGTGTGCTGTACAGTAGCACATCTGCGTGATGCATTGCCTGCAAAGGGACAGTAATGAAGCTTGCATTTGATTGCTGATGACTCTTGTGTTTCTTTGCTGTTGCCGCCTCCCGGAGGCCATCCTCGCATCGTTGCACGTACTATGCTTTTCCTGCGGTTGTCCAGAACAATTTTTTTCCTTGAAAGATGGCGAAAATTTAACAGCGCATTGACATATTCGTGTGAGACTGGAGTCAGTATCATTTCGATCAATTCGCAGCATGAGTTGTAAACGATAAAATCCGTCGGGGTGTAATGCTATTTATGTCCGACGTGCGAGACGCAAGATCATCTGGCAATTGCAAAATTTACCAGAAAATAAGAGGGCAGCTAAACAGTAATTCCTTCTGTGTTGGACCTACGCCGAGATGAAAGAATTTGACATATTAGGTAACCACTGAGGGGTTGGATAACGAGTTTTGTGAAGTTTGATCCGGGGCTGTGGGGTGCTGTAAGATATTTAGTTTTATGGGGAATCTTCAGTCACTTGAGGAATCTTTTTTTCCAAATCACAGAAGAAAATTAGTAATTGTGTAAACAACGACAAAAGCCGGTCATAATTGATTGACTATGAATTGATATAAAAAAACGCAAATGAAAAAAAAAAAAAAGAAAATTGTTTCTAAATTTAAAAAAAAATAGAAAGGAAAAGAAAAAGAAAAAGAAGAACGAACAAAACGAATAAAACTAACCGAGCCGGAGACTTCAGGGGAGCAATATCAGTCATCAGAAGACCGGCTAAGTTTAACTTACGTGATGCAGATCACATTTCGGGTTCAATAATTGTTATTCTATAACGATCCCGGGATGTGATCGCGGTCTGTGCCTGAATCAGTACGACCCCTGTATACACCAGTACAGTTACCGATTTTCAGAAACATTTTCACGCGGAAACCATTCACTGGAGTCTATTGTAAATGCTGTTATCAACTGAAGCTTGATTTGGTTAACACAAATGCTTTGAGAGGCTTCAGGATGTCATTAGACCGCTAGCAGTCAAAGAATAAGCCCGCTAATTCGATAGCTATGTACGGCTTCAGTTGAACTAGAAGAACATACATAGATAACGTAAGTAGTGCATCCTGATCTGCTGCAGGGCGCCAAAACTGGGTTCATTTGCGGCTTAGACGAGGGTTTCGAGTTAGCTACCACAGAACAAGCCAGGGGGGAGGGGGGGTCATATAAAGTCATATAGGGCAGCCCCAAAGGATATCATTTTCAGCGTTTTTAGTCTGAAATAGGTATCGATTTTGAGCCTTTGGTCTGGAATAGGGTTGGAGATTTTGATATTTAGTCTGAAATAGGGTCGGAAATCGCAAACTTTGGTCTGAAATAGGTTTTCAGTCCCGGGCGGCACACTCCCACCCAAAATTTTGAGGAGTACCCCTCCCCCCTCCCCATGGGAGAACAAGTCAGTTATCAGCTCAGCAGAATAGTGACCCGTTCACGTGCCTGAACTTCTGAACACTCAAAACGATCAAAATGTTTTATCCGCCTTTATACCTTCTGCTTCCGGAAATTTAGGCCACCCGCGCCGCGCGCTGCGACCAAGGTGAAGCTCAAATAGACAAACATTGCGCGCAATGTTGTTATATGCGTTTGGGTCAACACACGGTACAGTATTGCGCGCAACAATAATTTGGCCATAATTGTTGCGTCGTGTACACGTCCCAACCCTTACAGCATCTGAATGCTATCCCTTTTAATATCTGTTCTTCCGCGCCACGTATATATTTAATAGGCAAATTCGCAAGGAGAGTAAATACCACGGCAATAAGGAAGGCTTTTGATTATTAATGTATATGCTCAAATGTGAGGCTGGTAGAGTTTACTGATTCCTATTGAAACTTACATTTTTGACTGAGCCAGAGGAATCTTCCCGGGGTAACTTGCGTGTTCCTCGGGTCGTGACGTAATCGGAAACCTATCATCGGTTTAGTATAAAGGTCAATGCGAAGAATGCAAGAACCAACGGAAATCGGTTTAGCGTTAGAAGAAAGCAAGGCCCTGAAGGCGACGAAGATATTGCCGAGCGGAAATTGAGGCTAAGTTCCTCTAAATTCCCAGAGTTAGCAGCTCACCAGCAACCAGCCGATCCAAAGGTGGCAATCAGAATGGTGTTTGTCTTGTTCCTAGATTGATCTCAATTCAAGCTATACACCTTCTGTCTGTTCAAAATGTGATCGATTTATTATTTGGGAGTGAAAAATGCGGTGAACACGTGATCTGTACCCCATATTAGTCGCCTGGTCTAGTCGAATCTTTTTGGGCTGATGTGGTAGTGATAAGACAAAGATAAGGTGAAGTCCAGAAATTTAGCTTTCGCCGCGACTTTTGTTTTCAGTCAAAACTCGCACCACTCTCTATTTTCGTTTTTAGCCTCTAGAGATCTTCTCAAAGCATCGCAGGCCAATTGGGACGGCCAGAGATAAAAAGGGACGATAATTCTGTGTGTGGTCCTGTCCTAATGGAAGCACTGGACACTCGTGTCAGATGCCCCGGTGTCAGTTTACTAATTGTCACGCGTTTAGCCAATCAAAAAGGACCAACGGCACCCCGTGAATGATCGTTCTCATTTTGTCCATTAGAATGCATCTTGTTGAAGGACTGGTGTAACATGGATTACGAGTGCAGTATTTCCCTTGGACCCTTCCGTTCTTCACGAAGGATCGTTGCCTGTGAAGTTTAGATAGACTGACTGAGGATCTTGTGAGTTCAACCATCGCTGTCTCTACTGTTTGGGATAATCTCGCCGCATGCTTTGACCTTCCCGTGCCAAGATGACCGATTTGCCATCGACGAATAGAATGTTTGCCGCCGACCATCTCCGAGAAGTCGAAGAGGTAATTGTCTTTGTATAATATCTTGTTTACCAATCCAGAGTTAGAGTATCGGGCAGTTCTGTCTGTACCATTCACGACATGCCTACTGATGTCGGACTATAAAATTCTGTGTACACACATCTCAGTTACTTTGTATGTTTCTAACATCATTTGGCGTGTTATTAATCTCAATTGTTTGCAATAGTGTGCTTTTCGGTAAAAGCATCGTTAAAACGATGTCTGGGCAAGCACTTGAACGCGAGGTTGGAGTCATCTCGCAATGATTGTTCAATACGTTCATGGCGGTACTTGCTCGCATTTATCGCTTTCAACATGCACGCACAAACCATTCTCTTAGGCAGGATTAGAGAGCATTGTATTAACTGGACGGTTTACTGCAGTTATGTTTGTGCTGGACGAATAAATAGAGTTCCCGACGCAAATTAATATCACAAATGACAAACACGACAGATGACTCCGCGTGAAAGGCATTCTTATGTGGTTTCCTTTCTGTGCTGTTTTTAGGCCACCAACCGCTTGATACTACTCATGTGATATCATTGTTCCGTTTCGAAATTTTTGTCGTTCTCCGGAGGGGCATTGTTAAAGAATACATCGATCGGCACAGGTTTTCTTTGGCATTGGCGGTATCTTTGCTGTTTACAAAGTGTCGTGGAATAACAGAGATCGGGTTTAATGCTCCCTTGTTTTGCAAATGGAATAAATAGGTTTTGATTACTCGCCGATAAATTTAGGGTATCTTTAGCCTCGCAGTAGTGTTGAAACTAAATTATGTAAGCGGTATACCCTTCTTCTTTTGTTGACGCGATCCGTGTGTCAGCCGATCCGGCACCTTCCTCGGGCTAGCGTTGTTTTTATTCGAATGCTTCTAAACATGAGGGAGGGGGGAAGAAAATACGGGTGGTCCACACGTGCTGTTTATCGAAGGAAAAGCGAGAGTTTCTTCAAGTGTTGTTCGTAGAACCCACACGACAATATTTTTATCAGATGTCGCAGGCATACCTACAAGTTAATCGAGATTTCCGTTTTTAAAAGGTCAGCTCACGAGAATTTGATACAGAGAATGTAAAGTAGTAACCCTACAGTCTCCCGGCGGAATGTTTCAGTCGTTAAACTTACGTGTTGCAGGGCCGTATGAGAGGAAGTCTGATGACCTTGAAGGCGCGGGCGAAGCTACAAGGGTTGCTCTTTAAACTTGGATGCTTCATCGAGCGCCGCTGTGGGCTAGTGGTCATGCTCGGCTTTGTCGCATTGACCTGTTTTTCCATTGGTCTTTGGATAAGGTTTAAGATAGAGACCAATCCCGAGAAACTGTGGGTGGAAGGTACGTAAAGTTCGCCAGTTAGATATTTAATTATCGAAGCCAGATTTATTTTGTGAGCAACTATATAGAGATTACTTCATGGAAAGTGCGCGCGTACGGTTTTTATTCACGAGTTGTGAAGTATCATAAAACGAACGAGCGAGGCTTTGCGAGCGAGTGAGTTTTATGATACGAAACAACGAGTGAATAAAAACTGTACAAAGCACTTTCCATGATGTTTTCTGTTTATTATATACATACTGAGACATTTATGATGGGACCGGGAAACCCTTTAAAAGTAGTGAAAAATCGTCGTTCGCAGCTTGTGATTGGACGAACGATTTTTTTCACGTGTGAAAAGCGTCGTTCGCGACCTCTCATTGGTTAGAACTCATTTGCGTACGAAATTTTACGATATGGCTTTTTCGTGAGTATGTCTCAGTATGTATATAATAAATAATGTTACGTACTGTAAAGTGGTATTTAAACAATACTGCTGCTTTATGAACTGTACAATAAAAACAATTTCTTTACCTGTGTGCGTGTATGAAGTGGGGTCATTGTTTTAAATTGTACATTATTAGAACCATACACTGTATTTTTACACTTTCCGGTACACCAAGAGTTAAGATCTTAGCGGAACTTATCGGAACTAATCGAGTCATACGAATATGATATTTGTGTTAACCGATTCCCAATCATTTTCTCCACTTTAGTTGATGGTTCACTGGAACAAGAAATGTTGTACACGAAAAAGGCCATAAAAAGCGACTATGGAACTTCTGCAGAGCTCCTCATACAGACACCAAATACTAAGGGTACCAACATTCTAAATGTGGAAGCCATGAAGCAGCACCTTGAAGCTGTCATAAAAGCCACCAAGGTTACAGTGAATGGGTGAGTATTAATGGATTTCAGAAATAAATTATGCATTAGTGTGGATATTATATTTGAGTTGGGATGTGATGGGATATAGGAATGGTCACTTTATGGGGACAGGGGAAGTGAATTTTAATGAGGAGGTAATTGACCAATCATGCATGATGGTTTTAGACAAAGAAGACAGTGTTCATGTAGTGATAAAGGGCAACAGGTTGTCTTCATAATCAAACAACCCACAAATGTTACATGCACACTTTAGTACACTTTAGTCTTACTATTTTCTTTTCTTGATTTTATTTTAGGAAGTGGTCACTGAAAGATCTGTGTTATTCTCCAACCATGCGGGATTTTGGTGTCGGACAAATCGACGATGTAAGTACCATGTAAGCTATATTTAGTCAGCACATATCTGAGTAATGAAAAGGACATCTGGCACATATCTGGGTCTATTATAGGCTCTTTTTTCCCTAGCAGTACACAAAAGGGACAAGAATTCATTTTTTGTGGGAAGGCTCTGCCCAGACCTTTCCTCAATATTTCATCCCTGGGATTGAAATAGTTTATATATCTTTGAACAGGAAAATGTTTTAAAAAACTGAATGCAAAAAATATCAACATGATATTTAGGAAGGCAGCAATCAAGGAATGAGTTTAGAACCCCGTGAAATAACAATATGATTATCAATATTTTCTGTCACTTTCATATACCTTGAAAAGGGACCTGTACTGTGTGAAGCATCTCCGTACTTCCCATCATGGGGAGCGTGTAAGAATAGGGTTTTGCTCTGAGTTGGCACAGTTAGGTGCAAGTATACTTCAGTTGACTAAATTTGTTTTGCTGCTCCTTTAGGCACTTAGAAAGCTTATCCCATGTGTAATTGTCACACCTTTGGACTGTTTTTGGGATGGTGCCAAGCTTCATGGACCTGATGGAAATGTATCATTTGGCATGTGAGTTCACTTCTTTTTTCTCAATTTGTATGTAAAGGAAAGAGAGCTGCATTATTTGCAAAGAAGGTAATCCAGAGTCTGTCCGCACTCTTTGTTAACATAAAAAATCCACCATTTTTTGTATCAATTTATCCAAACCCAGAAGCTACACAAGGAATGTAAAATAATGCTTTTTGATTTTTATGGTAACTAATAAATAGGCTGGACTGTTTTGGTTGGTGACTTAGTTAATGACTCCAAATATTCCCATCTTTTACAGAGAAGAAAAGCGCACTACAAACTACAAGTGGACTACCTTGAACCCCAGGGAACTGCTCAAGCAGCTTGAAAAATCTTTAGAAAAATATGACATGAAAGGTGACATGATCAAGCTGATGTTCAAGGAGGTGAGGAACTACAGTATGATTACAGAATATTTAATCAAGTGGTCTAATTTTTGTTCTAACTAACAATTTACTTATGCTGTGCAGGCTGGGATAGATACAGGCTATATAGAGAAGCCATGTCTTTATCCAGAGGATCCTGAATGCCCTAAAACTGCAGCCAATAAATCAAAAAAGGTAACATACAGTACTGTGCAAAAGTAATAGCAGCAAAATTTGGTGAAATCGAGTATATATAGGTGAAATTTTGCTAAAAGTGATCTTTCGGCAAAGCAATCTCTCTGTGATTGGAAAAGCGATCTCTCTGGTGAATGCTAGTGAATGGTGAATATCTATATGATGCATGGTTACATTTTTTATCACAGAAGCCTGACATTGGAGTTGAGCTTACAGGAGGATGCCATGGCTATGCTGCGAAGTTCATGGAGTGGCCTGAGGAGTTAATTGTTGGAGGCGTAACAAAAAACAAAAGTGGAACAATAAGGAGGTATACAGGAGAATATGTGCTTAATGTCTGGCGGAAACACTAAAGTACTTTTGCTATTATTTTAGCACAAGGCTTGTTAATGTAGCTAGCAACCAGGATGCCATCAGCTGATATGTTATTGCATGTTAATGTTTTGTGTGTGATATTTTTTTTAGTGCCCAGGCTTACCAAACAGCAATAAAGTTAATGAAAGTTGAAGATTTTTATGATTTTTGGAAACATCATGAAAGAGTTGGACAGAGGTGGACGTTAGATGACGCTAAAGCTGTCATCAAAGCTTGGCAGCATGAGTTTACCAAGGTAATATAGCTTTTCCATGAATAATACACAGCTGAAATCCCGATTGTAAGCAATAATGGTTTTATATTGTTGCAGTGTTCAAAGAAATGTGCTTTCTCTCTTTTACATTAGTTATTGATTATTATTTTGTATTAAGAAGAGAGTCGGTTTTACAGAAACCAGTCAGATAATAAAATTTAGTTGTAGTTCTCTAGCCTCCAGATTTGCCAGGGAAACATGCCCTTGATCCCCATTAAAGCTCATGCTTTTGAAACACACAGATCAATGCTTTTTGGGCTGTATAAATCACTACAGAAAGTAGTGTTAGTTAAGGCACATGTAGCTCACAGGTTGAATATCTGGGTGAGGAGATGTCTGTGAATATTCTATTTGTAGCAAGATATTTATAATGGTACTTGGGGAAAACAGTGTTATGAACTTTTAGAAGGAAAGGTGATCTCTAAGTTCAAGTGCTTTTCTTTCCGCAGGCAATTAATGACGATGCAGATGACAATTCTGAGTACAGCATTCTAGCCTTCTCATCTTCATCATTTGATGATCTCCTGAAGGAGTTTTCCAAAACAAATGTCATCCGCTTGGTCATGGGATATGTTCTCATGGTTAGTTTCAGTGTGAATGTGCCCCAAAAATACTTTTCATGAGCTATAAGTTCTTTCTTGGCTCTCTAATCTGCATAGTTATATATGTACACATCCAGGTTTTTGTGTCAGTCATTATGATAATATTGGCACCTAAAATTCACCACATTCTTGTTGTTTTGCTTTTTCAGCTCATATATTCCTGCGTAACTTTGAAGCGATTCTGTGATTCTATAGCTTCCCAGGGAGCACTGGGATTTGCTGGTGTTCTGCTGGTCACTCTATCTGTCATGGCTGGCCTTGGATTTTGTTCCTTTTGGAATATTCCCTTCAATGCAGCTTCAACACAGGTGTATATATACATAGGCTGACGATGTGCATGCATGATTATTTTTTAGCCACCTTTTTTATACTTTTAGCATTCTTAAAAGAAAACTGTGATTGTTTAATGGATGTTAGGTCATGAAAAATCTTTTCATTTGTTTAGGTGCTGCCCTTTCTAGCACTTGGTCTTGGTGTGGACGACATGTTCCTTTTAGCCCATGCATATGTCTCCATGACAGAAAAACAAGTTTTATCTACTGTAAGTACCTCAAAATAAAAACTGTAAAAACTGTACCCACCTTTTGAAACTCATGTTCCATTCAGATCTGGACTCCACTGATGCATGTCTAACAAATCAATAACAAAATGTGGTGTTGACACAGAGTTTGATAGGAGACATTTTCAGTAGCTGTGTCACATTAAAAAAGACCAACCTGTTGTGTACATTTATCCTTACAAACTACAATTATAAGAGTACAATAAAATCCTGATAACTCGAAGAGTAACAAAAGGGAAACGAAATTGGTTTGAGTTACTGGGAGTCAAGTTATTAGGGGTGAGATTACAGCAATAGCAAATCAGAGGGAGTAATTGAGAGGTTCGCCTTTTGATTGGGTATCCAAATTAAGTATGGTATGCACTAAGAAATAGATTGCAATCTTATTGAATTTTATCTTTATGCTGTTATTTAGGCATGGTATAATTTAATTTTGAATGTTATCATGGCTATTTTATAGGATCATGTGGTTGGAGACTGCCTCAAATCTACAGGAATGAGCGTGCTCCTCACTTCTTTTACAAACATGTTTGCATTCTTCATGGCTGCTTTCATCCCGATACCGGCCCTCAGGACATTTTGTTTGCAGGTAAAGATTGCTCAGACTTTGCAGTTGACAGGTCTAGAAGGTCTGGCAGTGTACAGTCAAGGAAAGGATATGAGGAACTAACATATTTACACACTATTTAACAAATATTTTAAAACATGGCCATGTATTGGGCTGATGTTCAAACATGACAGGAACTTTGAACCATGTTTGGCTGTAGCTCAGTTCAGGAGTTGATCAAGTTTGCTTTTTTCAAGTTATCAAATCATTTACGTCTTTGATGGAGACTTATCTTGCCTATCTTGTAAATCCAAGTCAAGGTAAAATTGGGATTGTCAGCACCTTTGATCGTCATGTTTTTCATGTACATTTAACATAATTTGAACAGCTGGGAACCTATCAGCATCTGTTACATCTTGCTTTCTAAAAGTGTATAAAAGTAATATCAATCCATTCAAGCATCCATTTTGAATGTCAAACATATACTTAAATAATGAAAACTGTGTTGTTATAGTACAGTACATCTGTTTTTCAGGCTGCAATTGTCATAATTTTTAACTGTGTAGCTGTAATATTGGTGTTCCCCGCAATGATTGGACTTGATGTTAGCAGAAAAGATGACATGAGATTGGATTTCTGTTGCTGTGTTCAGTCAAGGTATGTAGTAAAGTATAAATCAATGTTACTCTATCAGTTGTTTCCCTGGGCATTTTTTTTTTTTTTTTTTTTTTTTTTTTTTGTGAAAATATAAATTCTTACACCCACCTGTTTTCCCTTATTTTCAGCTCACTGCGGCCCATATTGCTGACACCCAGCTCATGTTCAACAGACAGCATCTTCCAGATGCGCAACAACTCAGGTGTCTCTCTTTCATCAAGTGCATCTGCTGATGTCCAATCATACAGTGCCAATCCAGACAGTGTACAGACAAGGGCCTTGGGTGCTGTTTGCCTCCCTGGGGCAGCTTACACCATTCAGGCCTCTACCCATGCTGAGGTGAACAGGAATATTCCAGCAGCACAAAATGGCAGAGAGAACAAGAGGCTTCCAAATGGGCTGTCAACCAGCGCCACAGCTACAGCTTCGGCTTCTGCACACATCAGTGAATATTGCCAATTACATGTGCCAGAAAATGACCCTGCAGTTCAGTTTCCCCCAGGTCTACCAGAGAGAGGTGGTTTGCATAATGAGAAAAGCAGTTCATATCACAAGTTTTCCAAGAGAGATTTACGGGGACACAGATCAAGTGAACTTCTGTCCAGAGACAATGCTGTTTCTTGTAGAATTGTGGACGAGGCTCCCACACGGAATGTTCAGTTTCGTATGGAGTCAGTTGCTCAGAGTAATGGAGAGACATCATTTGCCCAGAGTGAAATTTCTTCTCTACAAAGTGTGTCATCAACAAGGAGTCATCGAGCATCTCCTGTTCGAGGGCTGTCTCGGGGTTTGCATTCTCCCAGTAGATCAAGTTCTGCAAGTTCGAGGAAGTGGAACTCAGTGAGAGATAAAGCTGACCATCTCTCATTGACATACTTTGCAAGAATGTATTATGGTCCTTGGCTACAGAAAGATGCAGTAAAGGTAAAGTGTACAATGATTCATTTGATTCTGTACTACTGTACCATTTCCATCCATCACTGAGTGCAGTACAGTCAACTCCCTCTAAGACGGACACCCTCAGGACCAGCTCCAACTGTCCGTTTTAGGGGTGTCCATCTTAAAGAAGTTTGGTTAGAGCAAGAACCTAAATAAACGGGAGGGACAGCTCCTACCAGGTGTCCATCTTAGAGAGGTGTCCGAGAGGAAGAGTTGACTGTTTTCAGGATCTTGTTTGGTTTTTTGTGGTGGGTGATGGGATTGTGAGGATTTTTCTAACAGTGAGAATTATTATTGATAAAAACAATGTCTTATGCCTTTGTGCAGTATACAGGTACTCAAAGTGAGTGGATGGTATCAAAAAAGATTTATTGAAGTTGTAGTGTGTATATGCAGTTCAGAGAGTTGTGACATCAAAAAAAATAAATAAATAAACTTCTGAGTATCAGGAAACAGCAAGTTACAGTAACCAATAAAAAAATATTGTATTTACTTACAGTAGAATTGGTCTCTTTATCTTGACAGATTTGTGTCCTGTTTCTCTTTGCTGGACTGTTTGGTGCCAGTTTGTATGGTAGTATGCAAGTGCGAGATGGGCTCAATTTGTCTGATGTCCTACCAAGGTCCAGTTATGAACACCAGTTTGTTGAGAAGCAGTTTGAGTATTTCTCCTTCTACACAATGGCTGGAATAACAAAGGGAGACTTTGATTATGCACGACGGCAAGACATTCTTTACAAATACCATGCAGCATTCAAGGAGGTAAGCTAAACTTATTCCATAACACAGTAACATTCCCTTATTACATGACTTCACATTTTCGAGTGCAAATACGGGCCAAAACAAGTGCAAAGATGGGAGCGTATTGCACTCGTCAGGAACCAGATCAACTGGTTTATTAGCTTACGTGATCAATTTTCGCAAGCAAAGTTTACGAACGCATCATTTTTTTGTTCCATTTTGCGTGCAGCGAGAACATTTGCCCTGCTTCGTTTGTCGTATAATAAACAATACTTATTACACGAAAAGTCATGCAATACGGCTGTATTTTTACTCGTCAGTTTTATTTTTTCTCGCCTTAAAGCAGGCTCGAAAAAATAAAACTGACTCGTAAAAATACTCCACCGTATTGCACTCCTTCCCATGTAATAACCTCTTTTTATTTGGTTAGAGAGATGCCTTTTGTTTGGACATCTAGTCTGGTCATGTTGTGTCTGAAGACAACAACAAATCACCTTAGGAAATGAGATACATAGATAACATCAGATAACTGTGGGTGTTTACAGTACTATACACTTGAACAAATAGTGAATAATAATGGTAAACAGACAAATGGAAGCCTAATAAAAGAGAATGTCATCACATTTATGTGGACTAGTATAACATACCAACTGTTTATTATTGGTCATTTTACTTCTCAGGTTCCAAATATTGTAAAAACACCAGAAATGGAACTACCGAAATTTTGGTTGATGTATTTTAGAGACTGGCTCAAAGGTAAGGCCATTTTTTCTGAGACCTCAAGAAGTTGTTAGTCAACCTTGTTTATAAGCTGCATAAATTCTCATTTAAAAACTTATAATATACAGTACAACTATTTTGTGACAATTCATCTCAATTGCAGCTGATATTGAATATGATATCAGTTCTTTGCAATCACGTATAATATGTGCCCTGTTTCTTTTTCTAATAATTACTATGTGAAAGTATTCAGCTAACATAATATACTACAGTACTTATGATGTTATATCCATGGTCGTCAGATTTGCAAGTTGCATTCGACAAAGACTGGTCTGAAGGTAAAATAAGATATGACAACTATCATGATAATGCATCAGATGCTGGTATCATGGCCTACAAGCTTTTATGCCAAACTGGAGACAAGGAAAATCCCCACAACAGGAAACAGGTAAGCTTTAGGTGTAATTATAGTACTTGCATGTGGGGAATTCCAACCTTGCAACTTATGCGATGTTCTTTGTCTTATACATTTTGTGTGGAATTTTCAATAAATAGACATGTTCAATTCTGAGTAATGTTACTTACACTACCAGAAATTTGCATGCAGTATTGTGATTTTGTTTGTGGTACCTTTAAACTGATTTCTCTAATATTGCTGTCTTGCAGGTGCGCGATATAAAGCTGGTGAATGAGGAAGGGATTATCCGGCCTGAAGTATTCTATCATTACTTGACTGCATGGGTCTCTTATGATACTGTGGGATACTCAACTTCCCAGGTTAGTAATAAGAACAAAGAAAAACGTGTAGGAGTGGGCAGGAATGTTTTGGTATGTTTAAAGTGAGGCATTCATGACATAAAAAGATATCCATGTTCCATACAAGTACTGATGGAACTAACCAATAACAAGATACCTTTCTGCATACTGTAGTTACTGTATGATAATCAACACTTTTTAGATGATGATATATATAAAACAAAACACTGCATACATGTACAGTATTGATCAGTCCATCTGGCCTTGGGTTACTGTATGTCAAGGATGGACAGGTTTGGGCCATCTTATTTTTTGAAATTCAAGCCTGCAGAAATTAAATTGATTTGTTGTAGTTTGCCAAGATCAAACATGGTTATTCATTTCACAAATGTTTTTTTTAGGCAAACATCAAGCCAGAGCCCAACCCCTGGGATTTGTTGAAGCATGAAAAGGACCGCAATGGGCTGAGAAGTAAGTTTTTTAAAAAAACCTCCATATATGAAAATCTAATCCAGTTAAAAAAGGTTTAACATTGGTGCACTAAATGCTGGATTGTACCTGCTGTACTGTAATTAAAGCAAACAAAATAGTAGTGTTGGTGGAGTTAGAAACAGTAGAATTTGCCATTATATACACAGTGGAACCTCCCTGAGGGACCACCTCCCATAAGCGACCACCTCTCTTAAGTCATCACTTACCAAATGATCGATTGGTAAAAACACAAGTTTGCTTTTCACTCACTAAAACTGCACTATTTGATACTGGTGTGGCTCAGAGCTGGACTCTCACTTAGGCCTCCCATGGTGAAAAATTCCCATGAGCGACCATCTCTCATAAGCGACCACTAAAGACGAATGAAGGGTGGTCGCTTACAAGAAGTTCCACTGTAATCTTTTTTTTTTATGAAGGCTCAAGAATAAATTTCTCTTCATGTTTTTATTTTAGTTGAGCCTTCACTACCCATCAACTTTTCGATGGTGCCTTTTGAATTGGTCAATCTGAGGGAAACTGAAGACTTCACAGGAACTATAAAGGTGCATTATAGCGTTGTGATACAGATACTTTCTTGAGACCTACTGTGGTTACAATGATACGTCATTACAATCTTATCTTAAAAGTGAATTTTTAGAGTAAGGGTGCATTCTTTTGAAACTATTCTGTCTGCCTATTTTGGTACTTGAATAGAAAGTAGCAATTCCAAAAATGAAAAGATGTTCTGACTTGACGGAAATTACAATACAGAGCTGGTCTTGTTATTATACTGAGAATTCTTGGGCACTCCAAGGATAGGCCAAAAATGAACATTAAAAAAATCCTGTAATAATTGTTACTGGTTTTCTGTCTGCTTAAGTAATCTGGAATCAGTAGGTTTCAAAGGACAAGTCTTTTACCCTCTTCTACTTTCAATTCTGTATTTTCATTCTGGAATTAAGTCCTATGGTTCTAATGTCTCACAAAGTTTTGTGCTATTACATTTTCAGGAAGTTCGCAAGATTTGCACAAAGTTCTCTGAAATGCATGGCTTACCAAACTATCCCCTAGGAGTGGCTTTCACATTTTGGGAGCAGTACATCTGGTTGCGGGGACACTTGTTAAAGGCTATCGTGATTGTCCTAGCAACAAGTTTTGTTGTCATGGCTATAGCGCTGATGAATATTTGGGCAGCCATCATCATTGTAAGTGTGTTATTTCAATTTTGCTGAATTAGCAAGTTGAGAATATGGGTTGAATAATGCAAGCTACAATAATAATTGAACATTTATTAACACAATAGTGTTAACATGTTTTACAGTGTATGTAGGCCTTATCTAATTTCGTTGATGCTCCAACAACCTGATGAGGTCTGCAAGTAAATCCCTTTCTAAGACATCAGACAGTAACACTTTATGTGATGCACTGAACATTTGAAAGAAAACAATAATTGTTTATTTAGTTATTACTTGCATCACTACATTGTATCTGAAAGGCTGGGCAAGTACATCCATCAGTTGATCAAGCAATAACTTCAATCTCTTATTAAATTAAACACTTGCTGTCCCTCCCCACCCAGGCAACATTCTAAACTTGTGTGCATGCAAAAATGATATTCTCCCACAGTTTCTTCAAAATAATTTGCCTATTGGCAAAGTCTGAACTGAGCATAAGAAGCCCAACTACTGTATCTTAACAAGTGTCGATTCACATTAATTTCCATGCTTTCATTTTTTACAGGTGATTTTCCTCATGATGATAACTGTTGAAGTGTTCGGTTTTATGGGATTGTGTGGTATGAAGCTGAGTGCGGTACCTGCAGTGACTTTGGTGTTATCAGTCGGTGTGGGAGTCGAGTTCACAGTACACATGTGCACGGTACGTTGTTATATAATAGGGAGCTTAAGCAAAGCAGGACGGCGACGGCAGCGCGTCGAACCAGGAAAAGAGTATTTCCGTTTTCCGTATGTCTTTGTAACTTTGCCTATTCTTAATTTGTTCAAATTTGTTCCGTTTTTTCCGTAGTTCTATTGCTCGCATCGTCTCTTACTAAGACGAACGACTGTCGTAATTTCTCAAAATGACGTCCACGTCCTGACAACCACTTGAAGCATTTGAAGTCGCACGCGAGAGCACGACGACCCCGAGATAATGTCAATTTCAGATATTCATGTGCTTCTTTTGTCTTCTGTAAGCAGTTCTATTGTTTCACCGACGTTGCCGTCGTCCTCTCCCGTCCT
Source organism: Plumapathes pennacea (assembly GCA_964036295.1). NCBI lineage: Eukaryota > Metazoa > Cnidaria > Anthozoa > Antipatharia > Myriopathidae > Plumapathes > Plumapathes pennacea. The sequence goes on from OZ038466.1 coordinate 21,080,896, forward strand.
GGTGCTTAAGCTCCCTAATGTTGCCTTCACAACAAACAAAAACACAACATTTCATCTTCACCAAAACAGACACCTTTTGCACAGGTGTTTTTAGAGCACAACGTTTTACATTGAAATATTATTTCCTCCGTTTTTTTTTTAAAGCTTGTTTAACTTACTTTCACGCATTTGTTTCCAGGCATTCTTGTCTGCAGTCGGCGACAGGAACCGGAGAATGCAATCAGCGGTCGAGCAAGTCTTCTCCCCTATTTTCGCGGGCGGTTTTTCAACTTTTCTCGGGGTTGTTATGCTCGCTGGCTCCGAGTTTGACTTCATAGTGAGGTAAGCCAGCGTCTGTATCGAACACGTCATTAGAAGACGTCGCATTAGTTTGTTTTTCACTGTAAACAAGCGAGCTTTGTATCATCACTTCACTTTCACTCGAGGAAAAAGTCGCGGGCGATGGCGTGTGCAAATGCGCGCCCGTGCGTAACGAAATTCATTTACCAATCAGCTGTCGATAAATGGATTTCGGTCATTTAAAAAATTTACATAATTCACCAATGGGGGTATGTTTTGTCATAACTATGTTGAAGGGCTGTAAGTATAAGCGCTCACTGAATCATTTTCTTGTGCGTTTTTCTTCAGGTATTTCTTTCATCTGTTGGTGGCGCTGATTTTGATTGGAACAATGAATGGGTTGGTGCTTCTTCCAGTGGCGCTGTCCTTTATTGGACCGAAAGCCGAGGTAATTCAACATAAGTGTCCGAGTTTTATTTTCTTTACCTGTGGTTGCTTCCCATCTGAGGGTATGCAGGGGATCTCTGAAAAAGACCGTCATAAAGTTCGGGTTTACTATGCGGCGAAGCAACCATTAATGTTTGTAGCAATCTAACATAAAATACAAGTCTCTCATTTTGAGAAAGTGCACTAAAGTCACGGTTAAAAAATAACTCGTCGGATAAAGCCCTAGAAAAGTACAGAAAGTACAAGAAAAAAGCACAAGTTATTGGTTGATATTGTAACGCTATTTTCACTGCGAACGATTTTAGGTTGCACTCAGTGCAAATTATCGATTAACTTGCTTACTCTTAGCCAATCAGATTGCAGAAATGCTCGTAGTCATGATGTCTTCTTTCCCTTTCCCAGGTGGAGGCGATTGAGCCGCCGCAAACTGCCTCATCTACACGCTCTCGGACGGAGCTTCTGCCCAGCTCCGGGTGTGGACGGAGCAGGGCACCAACAGACTCGGAGATGTGTATAGTGGACATCCCAGAAACCGACACATGCGATTCAAGACGGGCGAGGAATGAAAGATGGGCCGAAAAACGTACCCGTCAAGAAAGCAGGACGAGAAAAACGTCTTCAAGAATGACCGACTCTGAATCCAGTAGCTACGTACTTCAGACCACGGTCATAGTTGAGGTTCGCTCGGAGCAGGTTCCGGCAGAGAGATCTCGCCAAAGAGAAAGTGCCGGTCAGACTTCTCCTGCTTTTGATGATACGGAACTCGAGAACAAGGAATCAGTGTGCTGAAGTTGCAGGTATGCGACTGCGTTGTTGTAAGGAATCGTTGTTGCATAAATCTAATGATAGGTTTAGTTTAGTTTAGTTTAGTTTAGAACTAAAAATCGTCCGATTCCCATTATTGAAGACCGTGATTTAAAGATCGCAATGACTATTCCTCAAATGTTTCTTATATCTTTATAGGAAAATGCCGAGCTGGCCCCGCAGACATCGATCTCTGAGGACTCGGGACACGACATCCAAGTTTAAGCTCAAAAGACAGCAAAAAAGATGATTAACGAGGCAGGTGAAAACCTGGTAGACGAATGTGAAAGCAGTTATTTATTCACTGTACATAATCCGGGTGTAATTATTTCGTGGCAATCTTGCTCTTTCCTATACCGGTGTATACGGTAGTTTGCTTCACGCTTGTCAGTGCGAGATTGTATTTATATAAATGAAGACTCGCAAACTTTGTAGGATGTCTTTGATAGTACCTTAAAACCTTTAACAAGTATACTGTTCAGTTTACTGTGTAAATGAATGAAGTAAAACCAAACCCTGGATGATCTTTTTAATGGGACGCCTTGAAGTTAATCAAGTAAATAAACCCTGTACCTACAACCCCTCCCCTAAATAGTTATACTTTAGGCTTTTGTAATCTGAAACGAAGAGAGCAGGAAAAAGTGTACAGAAAGCCAAATTTCGAGTTCTGTGACAGAAACGTTAAGAGAAGTTTTTGCCTGCTCTTTAACCATACAGAGCGGGCAATTTGAAAATAATAAAACATAGTGAAATAGTTTTTTATTAGTAGTAACGCGAACATTTTTTCTAACTGTTCTTTTGCAAAGTCAAATGCTGCGCTGTCAGTAGATGTTTTCTTTTAGTTTAAGTAACGGATATCTTTTAGTTAGAATTCAACTTTAATCTCACTCCAGTGTAACTGCGAAATATTCTGGCGCCCAAATCTCCATAGCTAGACTATTTAGTAACATAAATCCATCTAGTTGTTCAAAGAACTCCGTGATACCCTTTAGTATCTTATCAAGCTTTGGGCGAGGACTCGGGACCTGATGAAAAAATGTGGCTTTTGTTCACCCTACTTTTATTTATTTTTCTTTAACGACATCTGTATTACAAATATGTTTCATGGGAGATTGTTGTTAATGTTGAGGATGCCAGAGAGAATTCGTACTCTTTCTTTGGCTTTTGTGGCAGTTTCGTCTCAGTTTCTCGTAAGTCTAACTACAACCGTTTTAACCCAACTGCTGAACTGTCATATAAAAGTTGGCGGCGTAGCCACTCAAATGAGAGCTCTCGGAGAGTATATTCCAATGGCTGTTCTTTTGTTCCGTATTTTAGCATTATGGAAAGTTTAATTTGTAGAACCTTGACAATGAAAGGGTTAAAAGAGAAGAAAAGTTCGACATTCTCATCTTGCATTTCAATATTTCAAATAATCTCCCACAGCATTACTTTATCTTCACAAAGCGCGGCAAACACAGTAATTCACCATGAAACAATGCATACGAACAGATTTAAATTATTATGAATGAGTACTACCGTCAGATATTTAATGAAGAATAAAGTTTAATTAAAACTGACTCGAAGTTTTCTTATGCGTAGGCGCGAAGTTAAGCTGTCCATTACTTTTTATGCATTATTTTAGATTTTCGTCACTTAAAACTTTCTGGAAAAGTTTCGAATTCTCACAGAAAGGATTTGTTATCATGACATTAGAACCGTTTACAAGTCATCAGTAGAAACATCGTGTCTGCCGTCTACTGTTTAGAAACAAATTTAGAGACTTCCACAGTTTCGTAGAATGTATAGTTAATATTTTAAGTTTTGATTATCACACAAACACCGAAGAAGAAATTTAAAAACTTTTCACGCAAATACAGCAGAAACCGATCTACATAAATGTTTTTGTGACGCCTCTAAAACTTATTTTAGTAAATCAAACTAAGCATAATGTTGCGTCACGTGCTGTGGCTTGACCAGACTCGAGGCGAGCGCCGCTCAGTACCTTGGGATACGTGCGACTCGAGCAGAACAATCTACGCTGATGACGTCAACACGCCCCTTTTGCTTCTGCGACGACATGTACTCCAATTTTTCATCAAAGTAGCACTTTAAATAGCAATTTTCAGATTAAATTTTCATTATTAGTAAAACGCTTTGAGTCAGATAGATAGGGACTCACATTCAAAACAAACTAAGTACATGGAGCGGGTTTTGGATGACTGTCGAAACCAATCGTATATTTGCTTGGTACGCTTTCGGATTGGTCCAAAAAAGTTTAGCAGAATTATCGTCTAATCAGGAACAAAAGTAAAACCCGACTGTTATCTGCTAATGCAAGGAACTGGCGATGGCGTATTTAGCCTTTTCTTCAAAGTAAAACCAAACACAAATACCTTCTTCGGCTTCTGGTTGGTCGAAGACTTTGTGAAAGGCGCTGAAAGTACTTTGGTCTTACGACAGTCATCCGAAAACAGCCCTATTACTAGTTTGGTAAGCAGTTATTTCTTTGTTAAAACAAAATGCAATCGTAACGCAAAAAGTTGTTGTCGATCTAAAAGACGCGAAGCGAAACTTGAAATCCGAGCAAGAAGATTCGCCGTAATTCAGGCCCAGCCCAACCGACGCTAGTTGAATTTGTAGAATGTGAAATAGACTAACACGTTCATACAGTCGAACATCGCTATTTCGAACTCGGATAATTCGAAATCCCCGTTATTTCGAAGTCAAGCCGAACCCCGTGGATATATTTTTTCAGTCATTTACCAACGGCTATTTCGAAACCCCACTACCGTATTTCGAACTTTTTTCCGTGTCCCGTGCGACTTCGAAACAGCGGGGTTCGACTGTGTGTGATCAAAGCTACAATGTATCATTATTTCAAACGTCACTCTTGGGTAAAAACCTGTTGAGACACTCCAAACCCATGTTGTTTCAACAAAATACAGTGGAATCTCGATATTAAACACGAACCTTCAAGTGAAACGAAAATCGGTTCGACTTACCGGGCGTAAAATTACAGTGTCAGAAAATCAAAGGGAGAAAGATTTATAGTTCGAGTTATCAAGATTCCACTGTAGTGTAAAATTCCTCCTCTCCCCTCTAACTTTCAGTATTCAACCTCGAATGTCAAATGTCCACAGCAGTCAACAGGACGGCTACTAACTGTACAACATTGTAAGGCAGATGAATTGTGTCAACAGTTTTGTCCAAATATAAGCCACTTAACTTTATGAATTCGACTTGTATGGGATTCCGTATATATGTTTGTAATCACGAGCCGAACTCCACCGTTGAAGAGTCGATAGGCTTGTACTCGTAAGAACCACGACCGTCCATGAACAGAACGTACTGAGGGAAAAACAGAGACGCGAGTGAATTGCAGGTATCTAAAAACTATAAAAATCACTCAGAATTATTCGTTTTGCAATCAATCCTTCGAGATTTAGAGTACGAAAACATCGGGGCCACGCATTGGTGTACAAGAGAGGCTAATGAGCAATCTTTTTAAACCCTTTTACTCCCAAGCTCAAAATACAGATTCTCCCAACCTTTCAAGAAGAAAATGTATGAGTGACGTAATGAGAAATAGTAGTTCGATCAGTGTTCATTTGAGAAAACTGCATTGTCTACTTCCCCTGTATACTCCCAGTGCTGCCAAAACCAACTGCAAGTAAATCGGACTCACCTCGTGGTATTTCCACAGTGACTTCCTGTGAGAAACCGTAAATAACGTAATGCCAATCTGAGGAACACAGAAACGCAGGATGAGCTGGATGTAACCGCTGGCAACGGGAAAACCAACAGAAGAAACAACAACAATCGTGACAGTAGCAGCCGTAACAAAAGCAGAAGGGGCAGTACTGAATATCACAGTGTAGTAGTTGCTGTAACGGCAACAGAAGAAGACTGTAGCAGTAGCAAAACGGAATAACGATAGTGGCACTGGCCGCCAACTACTGAAATATGTGAATGATAGTAGAAGTGCTCTGAAAAATGTCGCCTTTTGAGTACAAACTACAATCATGGTCAAAATTGTTGGGATGATTACAAATTTACCTTCCCCGGTTCATCGTTGGGGATGAGCCAACATTATTGAATAGAGGGGGAGGGGAAGGGGGGTATATAAACCGAGGAGTATTGAGTCCTGCACGGATGAAAATTTTGCTCCGTTTGTGCGTATTGATTCGGCACAAAGCGTCCAAACGAACTTTTGACTATCGTTGTAGTGCTCCCGGATAAAAAAACCTCCTACTACTGCTGGCTGCGGGGATCGAACCTATGACTCCCTGGTCCACAGACGTCTGGAAATCAGGCTAGAGCCTCACCGACAGAAAGAGTAAGAAACATACTAGTAGAATAAGGGAAAAGTCTTCAAACTTGCCTCTCTACAGCGAGTGTACATAAATCCCTCGACGTCCACACTGACGGCACTCGTGCACTCGTCCAGAATGGCAAACTGTGGCTTGTGATAAAACAGTCGAGCCATCTAACGAGGAGCAGAAAAAAAAAAAAAAAAAAAAAAAAAAAACATCCGTTTCAAAACGAGACCTAGTTCAATTTTACATGAAAATCAGCTGGGGTTATTTTACATTAAATTATTTTCGTGCCCCCTTGAAAGGTTTTGCCAGGCTACGCCTTGTTTTGAAACAGAGGCCAAAGGTCTCAGAAATGGTCTACAGTAATGTTAGCTCGCACTCAAGCTTAGCGGACCAAAATATTCAATATTATCGACTTTCAGCTTTCGGACTGTCTTAGCCTCGAGGTTCATGCATTCGTATTTGAGTTGTAATGGCTAGGTTCGTGTTTCAGAGCCGTTCTTCTACAACATTTGCTCATGAGTCCTCCAAAACTGTCTTAGATTGAAGTTGCGGCAAGCCTGGATACGCGCTCAATCTTCTTAACAATCCACTTGTCACGGGAAGAACTGTCAAAAGAGTAAACGCGGACAAAATTATTGACTTACTGCCATGCGCTGCTTCTCGCCACCACTAAGGACATCCATCCAGTCCTAACAATAGAAAACAGACAGACATAAATGTGTGTCGTTCACAGAAGTGGAGATGGTAAATAGGACAGTTTTACAATCTATTTGTTTACCTGCACTGTGTCCCATCCGCCTTCCCGCTCAAGAATATTTTCCAAGTGAACCTGTGGACAAATGATTCAAATGTTACAGACACGTACGCTCCCTGGTAAAAGGTTTCATTTGGTTGAAAACGCTGGTGTATCAACTGAGAAGTTGATCGAGGTACTGGAACGGTGCAAGAATAAATGCAGTAGCTACTGTTACTCTTATTCTTACGGCGTTCCAGTACCTCGATCAAACTGAATTACACCAGCGTTTTTATCACCACGCCGACGCAGTTAATCTAGTTCTCTTAAGAGATGGTATCACACTGTTCATTTGGTTGACTCTGACTTTAATATCTGTGGTACAATGCCTAATAAAAGCTATCCATCGCCGTAGCAAAGGGCAAAGCATGACTAGCCAAACAGGAGTAAGGAGGGAGGGGAGTGGGGTCATATCGTGTTTGTTCGTGTTACCTATTGTAGTGAAATGTGGGTATATTTTTGTCTTGAATAGGGTCAGGGTTTGGGGTTTTGAGAGCATCAGCGGCACCTCCCCAAACTATAGCTGCGCCCCTCCCTTCCCCAACAGCATCTTCTACTGATATTAGAATGTGTATCTATTCCTCGAGAACTTCCATTTGAGTGGTCAAACTTCTAGGTTTAAGAGGCGGGCGTTTGTAGGTCTGACCATGGCAGTGAACGTGTTAAGGCAGACTTACCTGATTAAGGTATTCCTCCAGCTGCTGGTCACTGATTCCTTTCCTTCGCTGATCATCCAACGTGTCGGGGTAGATCACCTGATCACGCAGGGACCCTAAAGCCATATAAGGGCGCTACGAAAACAAAAACAAAACTAAAAACATGCGGAATTCAAATCAGATCCCATGTGGGCAACACAAGTCTTCAAAACCACTTTAAAATATGATGCCCTGGGATGCGAGTTGGCCACTTACAGTACATCACATCACATCTCATATAAAACACAACCAACCAAAGATCCTATTTTGTGTTCAATCTTTAAATTCTTCGAACATAATCTTGAACATGAACTTGATTTCTGTACGAGGTTGGGAGTATTAGACATTTGCCGGAGTTGATTCTTTTACCTGTGGTACGTAGAACAGTTTGCTCTTGTTGGGCTTCACTAATATTCCACCAAATAACGGCCAGAGCTGCAAAAAAGGAAACGCAAAACATGTTTTCTAACCTGCAATCCTTCATGACGTCAAACATGAATATTTGTTTGTTTGATTATATTGATCAACACTGTCTTCTACTCTATCTCTCACCCAATAGAACCCCCACAGTCAACCTAAAATATACGTGTTTCATCGATCGTCGAATTTGCTGACTGTCAAGACTTATTTCAAGCCATAAAGCGCCTGTTCACGGTTATATATATTCTAAACGATTTAGCATAACTGCTTGTGCTACCTGTATCTGTACTGCATATGATTTACTAGAACTAATTTCATTGAATATCACTGATACCAAACAAATGGGCCATTTCCGAGATGCCTGTTTCCTCTGTTTCAAGACGAGGCCAAGGGTAAAACTAAACCTTTCGTATGAAAGAGTGTTTGATTTGCATGAAAATGAAATCTAAGTAAAAAAAAAAAAAAAAAAAAAAAAAAAAAGACTAGGCATCGTCTTGAAGCATGGGCAACAGGCATCTCCGAATTCGCATATTGAATTGGCGTCATTCCCTTCATTTCAGGCGAATTTTCCTTCGGTCATCGAGCAGAAATTACGACAGCAGCAAGGAACTAAACACAGAAAAAAGGTACGCAAGTTTCGGCTAAATTCTTTGTCTATATTTTAGTTAATTAGTGACCGAGCAAAATCTCCTATACATTTCCTTATAAGATGGCATATGCTAATTACCATGACGCGTCTGGAGCCTGGGCCGGTTGTGAATGAACTAGCACTCAGGAAAACTCATACCGCATTTGAGCGAGAGACTGGCTAATAAATTCAGAATATATTAAAAAGTCACGCGATCACGATATGTAAATAATCATAGCACGAACATGGAGGTGAAGGAACTTTTCAGTCGCTTGAAGAAGGAAGCCGAGTGCTCTATTTGCATTCACACGGTCAACAAACCCAAGAGTCTTCCTTGCCTTCACAGCTTTTGCCTCGACTGTATCAACAATTTCGCAGCCAGCAAACGAAAACAAGGTAAATCTACGTTCGGCTGTCCTGAGTGTTCAGCGCCAATCGAGATTCCCGACGGAGACAAGTTCGATGATTTCCCAACTTCGTTTTACCTCAACCGACTGCTCGATATTTTGGCCCTGGAAGACAGCAGCACAGAGCAGCAAAAGTGCAACAACTGTGATGAAAACGCTTCCGCCACTTCCTTCTGCTTTCAGTGCAAGAACTTCCTGTGTTCAGTTTGTCTCGCCGCCCATAATCGACTCAAGCTCACTCAAGCTCATCGCCTGGCGTCGCTACAGAATTTAGCCGCTGGCGATGTACAAGAGTTGATTCAAAGACCCGTGCTGTGTGAGAAGGCACACCACAAAGAAGAGCCGCTGGAATACTATTGTCAAGATTGTCAAGTCTGTATCTGTCTTAGATGCAGTGCCACCGCTCATAATCAACATCTCAAGTTAGATATTGGAGACGCCGCCGAGCAGCACAAAGCGGAAATAATCCAAAGCATCCATAAGATCAAAGATCAGATTGCAGAAAGCAACCAAGAAATGCAAAAAGACAAACAGAACTTTGAAGCTTTTGAACAGCAAGTAAAGTGCTCCAGAGATAATGTACAAGCCACTTTGTCTGAGCTGTTTCGGGTTTTGAAAGATTACGAGACAAGCATCATGAAGCAACTGGACGATTTGTTTGCCAGACAGCGAGAAGTCCACTCTGCCAAACAGAAGAACTTTGAGCTGAGTTTGGCTCAGATGAACAGCTCTACTGACTACATGGAAGCCACTGTAGAAAGAAACATCGGAGCTGAGATTGTACGATTGCGAACAGCCCTCTCTCAACGGTGCGAAGAAATTCTGAAAGCAAACAAACCAAAAGCAAACAAGATTTGTAAAGTGGATTTCGTGACAAATGACAAGATGTGTCAGATTCTGCGACAATCAGCCCCAGGTCGAGTTGTTTCCAGTTTTACTGACCCATCAAGCTCAACAGCTGAAGGCAAAGGTTTACAAGAAGCAGAGTGTGGGGAAAGGGCTGAGTTCACGGTCACCACCAAAAATGATGCAGGAGAGATATGCAATTTTGAAGACGATCAAGTCTCTATTCACATCCAAACAGCAAGAGAAAAACAAGTTGAAGCCGAGGTGAAAACCAACAAAGATGGCACATTTCACGTGACTTTCACGCCAAGGAGACACGGGGAACATCACGTGACAATCAAAGTGAATGGACACTTCCTGCCTGGCAGTCCTTGGAATGTGCACGTGACCCCACATCAGTACCAGGTTCTCTCGTCGTTTGGTTCAGCAGGGACTGGTAAAGGAGAGTTTTATTGCCCGTATGCTTTGACTGTAAGCAGCACCGGAAATGTTGCTGTGACTGATAGGGTAAATAAAAGAGTTCAAGTGTTCGACTCAGAAGGTCGATATTTGAAAGAATTTGGTCAAGGAGGGGCAGAGGTTGATGAAGGAGGGGAAGAGTTTGATGAAGGAGAAGAGTTTGATGAAGGAAAGAAAGAGGTTGGTGAAGGAAAGAACGAGGTTGGTGAAGGATGGGAAGAGTTTGATGAAGGAAAGAAAGAGGCTGGTGAAGGAAAGAAAGAGGTTGGTGAAGGATGGGAAGAGTTTTATGAAGGAAAGAAAGAGGTTGGTGAAGGATGGGAAGAGTTTGATGAAGGAAAGAAAGAGGTTGGTGAAGGAAAGAACGAGGTTGGTGAAGGATGGGAAGAGTTTGATGAAGGAAAGAAAGAGGCTGGTGAAGGAAAGAAAGAGGTTGGTGAAGGATGGGAAGAGTTTTATGAAGGAAAGAAAGAGGTTGGTGAAGGATGGGAAGAGTTTGATGAAGGAAAGAAAGAGGTTGGTGAAGGAAAGAACGAGGTTGGTGAAGGATGGGAAAAGTTTGTTGAAGGAGAGGAAGAGTTTGTTGAAGGAGAGGAAGAGTTCAGCTTTGCTTTAGTCACATACATCAATCCTGATCAAATTGTTGTCGTGTACTCCTTTCACGTTTTGCTGTTGAAGGAAAGTGGAGAATTCATCAAACACTTCAGTCCTGTTCATCTCCAGATTCCCCACAGTGTTTCAGTCACAAAAGCTGGTCACGTGGTCATGTGTGGCACTGAAAGCAATGAAGTGTTGGTTCTCTCCCCTGACGGGAATACATTGCTCCAATCCTTCAAGGCTCCAAACTGCGATGCAGTACCTTATTATGCTGTTCATCACGAAGATAAGTTCTTTGTGTCCTACTCTAACAGCCACTCCATTAAAGTGTTTGATGCGGAGGGTAATCACATACGAGATATTGGCAGCAAGGGGAGTGGAGACGGGCAGTTTAATCGTCCACGAGGCGTCACTATCGACAAGTTCAACAACTTGGTTGTTGTGGACGAGAACAACAACAGACTGCAGATATTCACCCCCGAGGGGGAGTTTGTTTCTGCCATCGGAGGAGAAGGAAGCGTACTTGGTCGGTTAAATATACCTGAAGACGTAGCGGTGTCGGAAGATGGTCGACTGTACGTCACTGATTATGGAAATAATCGAGTGCTAATTTTTCGTTAGTATTGTGGTCGGATATTCAATTTAGTTAAAGAAACCCTCTCACCGTAGATGCTTTGCGCGCCCAGTGACTAACGGCGGCCATTTTCGTATCATACGAAAATGGTGGATTCTCATGTTTTTCATCGTTCTATCGCGAATAAAATCAGCACAAACTCATTTCTTGTCTATGACATATATTGTCATTATTAGAAGTAGGTTTAGAGTTTAGAATTTATAACCGCTGATATTCGTGATAGGTGTCGCCTATTAGTAGAACTTCCTTTTCCCTCGGCTATATAATATTCAAGACACAGAACCTGTCTTCAAAGACTTGCACTGTTTTATCTAGTTAGGTTACAATGACGTAGGAATGTTCAACATTACAAAGAGTTGCCACTCTCTGTGTTACTCAAGAAAGTACGAGCGACTAGAAACCTCATCCTACAACAGGAAGAAGAACAAATAAAAAAAGAATATGTCTGCCTCCATGTGTCTCATTCGTTTTTTCGCATTAGTGAAAATCATACCTCGAGCTAAATGCAGGAAGCAATAAGCCACTTTCACAATCAGGCGCAGTTCGCGAAGCGCAGATTTTCTGGCGGGCCACCTGACGATAAATCGTGGCTGGAAGAGTGTATAACTTGTTTTTATGGCTACATAGCAATTATATAGACACAAAACCAAGCTCAGCAGAGAGATTTACTTGACAGACACCCGTTTATGTGGGCGGTAAAAAGTGCTATTTGCTACTGCGCATGACTGTGAAAGTGGCTTATAGAAAAGCAGCAGAGAACATAGAAGAACGTACCTCGCCCAAGACCCTGAAGAGCGAACTTTTACCACAGCCATTTGGTCCACAAACCAATACATTCATTCCTGAGCGCACCTTCACAAGAAAAAACAAAAAACAAAAAAAAACAAAAACAAAAAAAAACAAAGTCTTTACTCCCCTTCTACCCTGGTTTCAGAGGTCCTTATCTTACTCTTTTACTCTTTTAAGAGAAATTACTTCCTTCTCCGCTCTCTTCCCCTCGTCGTTCTCTACGTAATCTCTCTCAAAGGAGTAAGATAAGGACCTCTGAAACCAGGGTACTCCCCACCCGGAGAATAAATGAAAACCTGGGACCAATTCAATAAACACTTACCCATTCTTCAATTTGAGCCATTATTCTAACGCCACTAAACGGACTTTGATCTGAATGAAAGTTTGTAAAAACTTTGTCAAACTTGTTAAATGCATGTGTAAATGTTTTATTGAATTAGCCCCTGAAGAACATGGTCAAATACAAACTCTGTAAGATAAACAACCCACCATCACGCCCAACAAATATCAAGCCCGCTGTAAGCTTGTTCACTCCGTATACATATTCTTTTATAAGACTGCTCTGGAGTTTAGTTATTATCGCCTAAGTTCTTTGTGAAAAAGAAAACACACCAATCTGCGAGGCCGCTGTAACCTCGCCCACTCTGTGTAAATAGAATGTACGAGACTGTTTTTGATTCATCGATCGAATTAAGTTTTGTTCTTGTACCTTATTATCACGCGTTAACACTAACTGTGATGCATTAAGGCCTGGCAAAACGAGGACACATTGTGGCGGCAACATTGCTAGCGCGCGCAGTTTCCCAAATGTTGCTCCGTTTTGCTACGCGCGAAACATTTGTTGCGGACACAAATTTGTGTCCTGGACACAAAAAATGATTCTGAAAAACTTAAGAAACATTTGTTGTGTCCGCGCGGAGCGCAACAATGTTGCCGCACGTTTTGCCACCCTGGAAACATCAAAAGACACAATGTTACTGCCACACAAAGTGTCCTCGTTTTGCCAGGCCATTATCTTGATGAGATAACATTACAATTATACGTAGCGCATGGGAGAGCTGTACGTGGGACTTTCACACGACTTTTAGTAAATTAAAATGTTTGAAGGGTAGTAAAGCAGGGATCCGACTTATTTACTGACTCGATCCCCTGGTCACAGATTAGATGAAGGATGTAGAACTGACCTCAAACGACATGTCATCCACCAGAAGGTCGCCATTTGGAGTAACAAGTGGCACATGCTCAAACCTAACAGAGGGAAGTGGAGAGGGCTTTCATAGGTCATTACCAGTAAAGACTCAGCATAAGGTTCTATGTTTACGGCGTTGGAGAGCACGGAAAAACATTCTTGACGTCACTTAAAAAGGTCAGCGTTCGTCGCTATTGCTTGCACTCGAGGTAAAATTTCAACCTCGTGTGCAAACCTTGTTTTTCATGTAAACAACTTATATTGTAGAAAATGCATTGAAGTAACTTATAGTTGAATATGAAGGCCTAGTATTGGTCAGAGCAAAGCAGAGCAGAAAGTGTGTTTCCGCAGTGCTTCAGCAAAGTGGAAACCTTACCTTATCACGTGATCAGTTTCGACAATCTGGCCACTGTTTGGTACCCATTTCCTGACTTCCTTCTCGTCTGCCAGAAAGAGAGAAATAGTCCGTATTTCCTTCATTTCTGTATATTTCTAAACACATTAGATTGTGGTTGTAGAGGGCTGAGAGGTTTGGCAAGCGGGGGCAATGGATGGAGAAGAACGGGAGATAGAAAACTAAGTCAAAGAAACAGGAGAAATCTAAAGCTTACCTTTGCCCTTTTCGCCGTTTCCTTGTTGAGATATCATAGTTCTTTTGTAGATTCCCTGGTTTAGGTCTTTGAGGACTGTCATCAGTTCGTAGACTCTCATGGTAAACCTACAAAGAAAAGAAAAAGATGAACAATGCGACGGACCTTTGATGCAATTACATCGACATCACCATCTTTTCGTTTATAAAACCCATAATTATTCTTTCAGATCCAATCACATACCCAGAAAGTCTTGTCATTTCTCTTCCTGCCAACACGAGACGGCCGATCGCTTCTGCCAGCTTCACCAGCATCCGTCCGCTGCGGTAATAATCCTGAAGGTAATTGTAAACAAGTTGAACTGGTCGGTAAGTGGTCGGTAAGGTGGTCGGTATGTGGTCGGTATGTGGTCGGTATGCGGTTGGTATGTGGTCGGTATGTGGTCGGTAACGTGGTTGGTAACGTGGTCGGTAACGTGGTCCTGAAGGTGTGCCAGATGAAAAATTGTTGCAGTATACAGGATGTTGTTGATGTTGATGTTGATGTTGATGTTGATGTTGTTGTTGTTGTTGTTGTTGCTGTTGTATGTTGACAATTGGGAAAGAAAGAAATTGTACCTCCATTCTCTCGCTGTGTGAAGTGTGCATATGTCGTGAGCTGGAGAGATCCAGGAAAGGCCTGCTCACAACAGTAAACCCAACAGCAGTGGCGACATCTGGCATAGAAAAAGAAACAAGCGAAATTACACCAACAGATAAATTTACTACTACAGTAACCACTTTCTGGGCTTCATGGCAACTACACTTAGTATTAAGAAAGATAAAAAATCGAAGTCGCAAATTTGTTTTCATCTACGAGAGAGAGAGAGAGAGAGAGAGAATATCGAGAGTTTCAGAGCTCAACATCTGAAAATAAGTGAAGTAGAAGTCAAGTGAAGTAGAAACTGTACTGTATGTTAACATTCCGCTGTATAAACTTACACTTAGCAATTATGTTGTCAATGATGCCCATGCTGAACCTGAACTGAATGAACTCCCTCAGATGATCGACCTGCAAACAAGTTGCAGAATAATGAGAGGTATAAACGGCCTCAAGTCCAGATGGAAATTGGGAAGCACAAGGTTGACGGTGAAGAAGATCGGAGAAACAGTGTTAAAAACGGGAGGATGAGGGGGGGGGGGGGGGGGGGGGGGGAGAAGAATACAGAGAGAGGTTATGTGAAAAACAAGGACGAGGAGCCGTGATTAACAAAGAAAGAAAAGTGGGAAGAGGAGGAGAAACAGCAGGGAAGGAAGCTCAAGAATTATAGGATAACGAGGTGGAAGACATGGACGACCTGAGGAAGGGAGAGATGGTTATCCTGAGTGAACTCACATTCATCACCAGTGTTGTGATCATGATTACTTAGTAATGATCCATGTCTACTGTAGGATTTTTCTTTCTTTATTATGGGAGTCCTCGCACTATGCCTTACCAGTCTCTTGAATGTCCCCTCGATGGTCAGTTTTTCTCTTCTGTTTCCTTGATAAAAGGCAATCTCCTCACTAGCAGAGAGAGCATACAACTGATGTAAGAAAACTAATGCAACACGACACGACACGATACAACAGATCAGAACACGACACTACACGGCAGAACACACCGTAACACGTTACAACGCAACACATCATTATCACAACACATCACAAGACGACACAGCGTAGCAAAGCACGACACACAGTCTACTGTACCTGTTAGTGATCAGCCTTGAATTAACAAATCTGAATTCGCCCTCGTGGTGCTGCTCCTTCACCGTCATCCTTCCCACGGGTCGTCGTAACCTTTAAATATCGTAAAGCATTTAAAGCAGAGACTAACAAGAACAAACATTATATACGCAGTACTTCATAAATGTATGGTTCCCACGCCTATATCGTGCTAAGGAGATGTCAGTGCACATCGTTTTCCACCAGACTGCAGTACAGTAGTAGGATTCGCCGAGAAGGACCGCCATATCATTGCTTAGTAATTTGCCAGTGCATTGATGATATCTCCACTTTATATACAGTAATTCTTGGGAGTATTCTGGTGGAGCCGGGTGGTTTAGCGTCACTACGCAGCCACTTCGTTCAATGCTGCAAAAACCTATGAGAAGGCGTGTCCACTTATCCATCATTTTAGGAAGTGCTGTCAAAAATGCGACTCCATTCTTTCTTCAATCTTTCGACATCAGTCTATTTGCCGATGGCATTGCTTAGATAAAAGCTGCGATCAATTCTCAATACATCCCGCCAGTGCATTTTCTGCTGAAATCATTGGGCGAACATACCTCGTGAGCAGCACTCCTGACAAAGCCAAATATCCCAGCATGATCGACGGACCCTGAAAAGGATGACCACTTGTAAGCAACATACTGTATCCTTACTTCAGGGTTCAAGTCAGTAAAACGTTTCTAAGGGTTAGTGTAGTTTACAAGTCGTATCAAGGTACCCGCACGTTAAAACATACTCTAATCCAATACGAATGGACAAAGTATACTGTTCGAGCTATGCATTTCAGACCTGCATCCGCAAGGTTTGCAAATTTTTTTCAGACTAGAGTCCGTTTAGTGGTGTTAGAATAATGGTCCAAGTTGTAAAATACACTTATAAATGTTTCTTGAATTGGCCCCAGGAAAGGACAAGTCTCGACTGACGTCCATAGAATACTGCCCATTGCTTTGGCTTCGTATTTTGCTACCCATTTTTGTTCGTCGAAGTAAGATTTGAAACATTCTCTATACCTGCACGTGTATGCACTTGAACTTACTCTTTCGCTTACGTCACTCAAATTCACATCCTTCGGTTACACCTGCCTTGCGCTTGTAATAACACACAGCTCCTATAGTATATTCTATTTTACAACAAACTACAGTAAAGTGGGAAGACAAAGAAGTCAAAGAACTCACTTGTATTCCTATCGCTCCAGTCAACCTGTACACGTAGATGACGATGTCAAGGAGAGGCTGTGATTGATGTAACAGAGTTAGTAGTCACATACAGTGCAGTACAAGCGTCTGTTAACTTAAGAGATTAAACCTCTGTCCACAAGTATCCGTTTACGATTAAAAAAACAAATTCCTCTTTGTGGTTCGGCCTTCCGTCCACACAAAAACGGTCATCGAAAACGGAGCTTTTCGAAAACGCTCTCCAAAGTGGAATTTTTTAAAAACGCCGTTTTTACACACTCGAGTGTGGACACCCGAAAATGTACGCTGACGTCACGATAATCTCTTTACACATTTTCATTGCGTGGGTGGCCTATACAAATCCATAGAAAGGAGTGCGATGTCTGCCGTGTGCTCACCTTGCTAACATTTGAATAGAGTTCTGCAAGAGTGTCACAGAATTTGTCCACATCCTAAAAATAAGGGCGACGGAAAGATTGCAGATCAGCAGGACACTGGGAGAACGTGTAGTATGTACTCAAGATTGAAAGGGTAAAGAATGCTGTTTGATAACTATGCTAAAAACCAAAAAAGGCGCATTTGTCCACAAGACGTTTCCAAATGATGCATTTCAGAGGGAGGGAAGCTTACCAGAAGACATTAAATATTCTGCCCGGATGTATATAAATCACAAAACTTGATGCCCTTGTACCATAATGAAGTACTGTTTGTAATATTGTAGTAAAAAACATGATAAATCAACTAAAAGTCGATGTGGCAAAGCTAAATAATGTTTAAAAACTTGCCAAATGTTTCAAGTGTTAGCCCTTCGTCGGAGCAACTTTAATACTGCAGTTCCTCTTGCAGGGTCATTACTTTCGGAACTTTATGGTGACTGCATTCATCTTTCCCTCATAGATTCTCATTTGCTCTTCATACATTTATTTCCACACTGACACAGTCTTCTCAAAAGTATTAGCATTTCCAATGTATTGTACTGTAGTATAGACTTACCTGGGTCAGTAGTTGATCAGCATTGGCAATTCTGTTGTCCAGATTACTCATCTTGTAAAAGGTAAAGTTACTAGAAAAAGAGTACAAATTCAAATACTATAGTTGTAAAATGTACTGTACACTCTTGTAATACAAGTTACACAGTAAATTGTGACTGGCTTGGTAGGATATAGTGGTTAGTGCAGGATAGCATACTTGGAAAGTGGCTCTATGTTTTGAACTTTCAAAAGAATATTGATACGGACAGTAAGTTATATTATACCAGTAACCAACTCCACATAGATGTATAGCAGGAGCATCCTCACCTGAGATACTGACTGTTCAGATGTAGTGTCAGTCTTGTACGGAATCTCAGTTTCAGTTCATTGAGACCAAACTATAGTCAGATACAGAAATACAGCTGTCAGTTTCTACTACATAACCTTAGTTGATGTCTAAATAAAAAGTCTCCAGAAATTATTATTTAAAGTATACTTATAGGAGGATATCAAACAAGAACAGCAAAGAGAGGAATAATGAAAAAAGGCAAAAAAGACAGAAGAGAAGAAAACAAGTCAATAAGTAGAGGACAGAAAGGACAGAAGGAGAGTGGAAAGTGAAAGTGATGAGAAGGAAAAAGAAAACATAAAGAGAAGAGACAAGGAGTCTAGAAGAGCAGTGAAGAGGGAGGGGACACAATAAAACCATTGACTGTAAGATGACTGCAGTATAACCATAAAGGGTGTACTCAATAGATATTTTTTATAGCAAATTGTCAGATGCAGTACACCTAAAACTTCTCACCTTTAAAACCTGATTGACAAGTGCTATCTGTAACAATAAATAAATAAATAAATAAACAAAAAGACAAAATGAATTGCTACATGTACATTTTGATGCTGACTGATGAATCATTTGTCAAACAGCTTGATGTCCAGAAACAACTGAAGCAAACAAAAGGAATCAATAATAGTCCATGCAAACACTTAGAATATACAAGTCATTCACTTGCAAAGTACTGCCACTGCTTCTAAGGGGGAATTTTCATTTGGGCAGTTGAGGCTTACAGTATACCACACACAGCCATATAAATGGTACCTGGACTTTTTAATAGGTGTAAATGAAACTTACTGCAGGCATCGCAGTGAGGAACTGGAACAAATTATCCTTGAAAGCAGCCATGTCACGACCAATGATTGCCCTAAAAGAAATATAGAAGTTGACAAAATATTACTAAAAAAATAGAGAAGTTGACAAAATATTAAATATTAAAGGTAGCCCTTTTACTTTGCATCAACTACTGTTTGTGTGTGTGTGTGTGTGTGTGTGTGTGTGTGTGTGTAAATAAGATCATGTGCATCTAGAGTACTGATTCAGATTAATAGTAAGTCACCTCTCAATGACAGTGCCATTGGATATCATCCAAACATCACATAATGTTCTTGCAATTAATGAAGCAGCAACCAATGCAAGATAGCCAGCCTGCAATTAAGAGTAATAGTAATAGTAGTAATAGTTATAAATCCTTGAATAACCCCCCCCCCCCCCCCCCCCCCCCCCTCCCCCACACCCACTTAATAAAGGTTTCACTGTATATTATGAGCTCAAGAGTTAAGGTGTTAATACAGTTCAACTACATTGTATGAATTGCCTCACCTCTGGGCTGAACCACTGTGGTATAATGATCCTGAGAATCTGAAGTATTCTCCTAAACAGTTGGTATCAGAAAAAGAAGGTTAAATATCAAAAACAAACTCAAAACAGGCCTGTGTCAAATGATTTTCTAACCTGAAAAACACTCCATCTACTGCTGCTCGTTCTTTTTTGGAGCCCTTTTTGTCCTGTAAAGAAAATAAAAACATTGTTGATCAAATCATGGCATAAACTCACTCACAACAAACAACGCTGCATTTACCCTGTGTATGGTATACTACATGTATCACAATTGGCCCTACAGACTCCAAACAGCAATCACTCATTCCTGTATATACTTAAAAATAACTTTAGTTCTTTTTTTGTGGAAGGAACCAGTACTGTACCTCCTCAAGAGAGATGTGCAGGTCCCCTGAATCCTTCCTGCAAGTAAACAGAGATCCAACCTCAATTTCAGGCAAGAGATTGAGTCTGAGGCTTTGGACCCCACCCAGTCAAGGAGCAGAACTCTCTCAGGGTGGGGTGGATAATGTGACATCATCAAATTTCTCATAAAACATGTAAGTACAGTATGTGTGAGGTTTGTGCAGAAGGGCACACTGTTGGCTTCCATTACTAACAGCCTTCAGAGCTGACAGAACTACCAAGATTAAATATAACAACTTTACCTTTCTTATGTGAATAAAGTGAACATGATGCTTATGAAAATGCTTTAACTTGTGAAATCCCAAAGATACAATTTTTCTCTATGAAGTTAATAATATGGGAAATGAGTGATCAGAAAAACAACAACATTGAGTACTGTGAGGTTATATTTATACACATTGCTTGCAAAATTAGCTCTTGATCTGTACTGTAGGTTGAGTTTGAAAAGGGAAAATTGCCAAACACCGTATCTTGATGAGGCAAACTTCTCCTTTCAATGCACAGTCAACTACTTCAAGTTATTAGACGTTTTCAGTGTGGATGCAAGTGATCTCTTGATTGCGTTCAATCTGATCAGACGAGTAATAACATACTTTACTTTTATTCAGCATTCTGACAGGCTGGGAGCATTACGTGTACATCGACCTTGGCGACAATAACTTGGGTCAAAATGTTGGGAAGGTGTGGAGTATCGCAAAGTTTAAAATTCACGGGTAAAATACCTTCTGTCATTCGATGGCACAGGATTTTACACTTTTTATGTCGCATTCTTTTATGATTACGACATCCCTGATATATACCGAATAGGCGTGATGCCTTCGAAAACTTTACAAGCCTGTGACGGGAAAGGTATCATGAAAATAAAGACTTGCCTTTTTCGACTGATTACATTTAAGTTCCGTCTCCACAAGACAAGGATGGCAGTAGTGGCAGCAGCGATTAGAACTCCGGAACTTTTCTTTGGAAGCCATTGGAGTTTGCTCCACACGGCAACCATCTTGAATTGCTCAGCGACCTGGCCTGTAGCGAGGGAGGGCAGGGGAGGGGGGGGGGGGGGGTGGGGGGGGGGTGGGGGTATTAGGTAGTCTCGTAGTCTGTACTTACAGTCCGTTCTATTAATAATATTCAGTAGTAAGTCAGAGCAATTTTGAACTTTCGTATTGACCCGGATTTCGGTTAGTGTGTCACGTGACCTGAAATATCATTTCAAAATAGCAATGAAATGTTATTTGCCAGGCGTTTGCTCACTCGGGTATTTCTGGGTGAATTATCTCATTGAGAGTACAAAATCTGGTAACACCGTTATACTGTTACTCAATAAACGCATGTTGGCGTGTTATCCTATTTCATGTCGAGTGAGATTTAGTCATACCTACTAAACATCTGATTTAGAACTCTCGTCATTTTCATTCTACTTTCTGTGAAGAAAGCTATCGTCTATCGCTCTCATTTTTGCCTTTTACGTAAATCTGAGGTTGTCGTGGAAATAAAACATTTACCAATAAAGAAAAGAGATTTGTTTTTTATCCCTGAGCTCTGCGAGGGTAATATTCACGACACCAATGCTGTAGTATCGCGCTATTAGGAAACTCCGAGCGGGTCGCCATCTCGAAATCTATTGTTCGTACACTTGAATGGTCACAAAGAATAAGATGCTTATTCAATGAAATTGATCCCTCAAATTGATATACTGTATATCTATAATCTATAAAGGGTCGGGCAACCTACAAACACCATGCACAGCAGCAAAAAGAAAACACACAGATACAAGGTATGCAAGTTTAAGATTTTATTGTTCATTCATTACCATGCCAATGTTAACGTGACCAGTACAAGCCACTATCATGTCACCTTCCGGTATGACTACGTAATTGCTCTATAACGCTGTATAATAACCCCTCCTCTTCCCCAACTTAATCTTTATGTAAGACTCAGTACAAAGTCACCCTATAGGACCTTTGTGAAATACTTTTGGTTCCTCTTATAAGCCCGCTCTATAACAACCCCTTCTCCTTCCCCTTCACCTACTTCATCTTGGCAACTGTGAGCACTCTCTAAGGTCTTGCACCATTGGTCAACAAAACAAGGAGGACAGTGAACGTAATCATCGCCCCAATTAAGTATCATATAGGGGCACACTGTGGTTGATAAGAGAACGGGACATCTCAATTAACCCTTAACGCAAGTCTCATTTACGGAAATACCCAAGTCGGCTCTTCTTGTAAAACTCACATAAGAACGTCTCACTGCACCTATCATGTATGTCTCATACAAAGGAACCTCTTTCACCCTTCACGTATAGTGAAATGGCCATATAGAGAAATATTCCAACCGACTGTTCTTGTAAGACTCATATAGGGACGCCTCACTGCACCCATCATGTATGTCTCATACAGAGGAAGCCCTTGCACCTTTAAGTAAAGCAAAAGCTCTTTCGGACCCTTTATGAAAGACTGGACATGAGGTAAGCTTCATTGGGATTCATTGTGGAGAGTTTTGATCTTTATGTAAAACAAAAGCTCTTTCGGACCCTTTATGAAAGACTGGACATGAGGTAAGCTTCATTGGGATTCATTATGGAGAGTTTTGATCTTTATGTTTGTGGAAATGAAGACAACGCGCGCTCTTCTTTTATTACGCCATCCGGCAGCTCCACTCGCGCGCGCACCAACACACTTTATTTTTCCTTCTCTGCAGTCAAACTATAAGTAAAACTAACAACTCTACATAATCCATCTAACTAGAACCTTGCCCTGGCAAAGTATTAAACTTCAAACGTCAACCCACGTGTCCTACTGTACATATCGAGTTCATCATACAGACTTGAAACTCGCTCTCACATAAAATAGCAACCATTACACAGTACAACACAAAGTACTTTTTTACGGATACAAACCAGTGTTCTGTATCAAAAATAGCGCAGACATCAGCTCATGTCAAATTATTCACTGATTAATAACATGCATACAATAATTTCTGCATTCTGATTGGCTGAGCGCACTTCAATTTATCCCAAACAGCACAAAAATGTGAAATTAACAGTGCAGAAACATGAAATTAACAGTGCAGAAATTTGAAATTAAAAATTGCCGACAGCTGGCGCGCGTATTTGCGAAGCCAAACAAAACAAAAGGGCGTGTTTTCATTCCTCAGGACAATTCCGATTCTGTTTGCGAGAAAACAAAGTTCTTGAGAGACACTTGTGAATTGTAACGAAATTGAAAAAAATTGCGCGAAGTAAATTATTGTATGCATGTTATTAACAAGTAATCACATGATTTCTCGTGCAATTTTGGAATAAATAAGCACTCGTAAATTTTTCAAAGACCACAAATTGCACTCGCGCAGCGCTCGTGCAATTTTGTGGTCTTTGAAAAATTTACTCGTGCTAATTTATTCCAAATTGCACTCGAAATCATGCGATTACCTATACAAACAGCGCATGAAGTAACCGACTATGAAACTATAAACGAGCCTTCATTTGTTTATTGGTTTGTTATTTGTCTTTTGCTGTTCGAACTTTAACCTAAAAATGACTAAAAATCGAGAACCTCTAGCTCCTAAATGCTATAACAAACGCATGTCATAAAGACTGATTTACCTTAAACTGATTTTAGAAGTTGAACAGAGCATCTTCAGTACACGTGGAAGTTACAGTTTTACCGTTTATGGCACGTTTGATGCTAGGTTTCATGGTCTTCTATTCCTGTCCCTTGAGTACTTTTGCTGCCTCATGTCATGAAGAAGTGCACTGAGGATATAACAACCGGCAAGTACCAAGTCACTGCCAAACTTCGAAGTGTCCCGGAGAAAGAATGACGAGGACCACGTCGTGGTATTCAGTGAAGACGCGTACCAGGATATCAAAACCGCGAAGTACAACTCACAAGGCCAAACTTTGAAGTCTCTCGGAGAACGACAAGGAATACGCCGTGGTATTCAGTGAAGCAGCGCACCAGAATATCAAAACCGCCAAGTACAGCTACCAAGTGTCTCGGCCGAAGACGAGGAGCAAATGGACACCTCTTCCACCTCGTGTATTACAAATGCCGTAAACTTGTGAAAACTGTTGTGACGTCAGCCCCATGGGGGCTCAAGGAACCAATCAACTGTCCGAAATATATCAACCGGAATTCTGTGAAATGCAGGCATTCCGTGACAAAACGGGCTTGGGAGAATGGACAGCATGTCACACAACCAAAACATACCAGAAGTCACACTGGCATGAAAATATGTTGCTTTGGTGAATAAAAATTCACAGGGTACACATCTTCGTAAAAGTTGAGCTGGGTTTTTCTGGATCAGGGCAAGGGGATATCTGCGAATACCGTATTTCTAGTAGTATTAGCAGATATCCCCTTGCCCTGATCCAGAAAAACCCAGCTCAACTTTTACGAAGATGTGTACCCTGTGAATTTTTATTCACCAAAGCAACATATTTTTATGCCAGTGTGACTTCTGGTATGTTTTGGTTGTGTGACATGCTGTCCATTCTCCCAAGCCCGTTTTATCACGGAATGCCTGCATTTCACAGAATTCCGGTTGATATATTTCGGACAGTTGATTGGTTCTTTGAGCCCCCATGGGGCTGACGTCACAACAGTT
Organism: Plumapathes pennacea; assembly: GCA_964036295.1. Classification (NCBI taxonomy): domain Eukaryota; kingdom Metazoa; phylum Cnidaria; class Anthozoa; order Antipatharia; family Myriopathidae; genus Plumapathes; species Plumapathes pennacea. The sequence goes on from OZ038466.1 coordinate 21,105,356, forward strand.
TTCACAAGTTTACGGCATTTGTAATACACGAGGTGGAAGAGGCGTCCATTTGCTCCTTGTCTTTGGCCGAGACACTTGGTAGCTGTACTTGGCGGTTTTGATATTCTGGTGCGCTGCTTCACTGAATACCACGGCGTGTTTCTAGTCGTTCTCCGAGAGACTTCAAAGTTTGGCCTTGTGAGTTGTACTTCGCGGTTTTGATATCCTGGTACGCGTCTTCCCTGAATACCATGAAGTGGTCCTCGTCTTTCTTTCTCCGGGACACTTCAAAGTTTGGCAGTAACTTGGTACTGGCCGGTTGTTATATGCTCGGTGCACTTCTTCATGACATGAGGCAGCAAAAGTACTCAAGGGACAGGAATAGAAGGCATGAAACCTAGCATCAAAACGTGCCATAGACGGCAAAACTGTAGCTTCCACTTGTACTGAAGATGTTCTGTTCAACTTCTAAAATCAGTTTAAGGTAAATCAGTCTTTATGACATGAGTTTCTTATAGCATTTAGAAACTAGAGGTTCTCGATTTTTAGTCATTTGTAGGTCAAAGTTCGAACAGCAAAAGACGGATAACAAAACCAATAAACAAATGAAGACTCATCTATAGTTTCATAGTCGGTTACTTCATGCGCTGTTTATCAGTGAATAATTTGACATGAAATGATGTCGGCGCCATTTTTGATACAGAACACTGATTTGTATCCGTAAAAAGTATCTTGTGTTGTATTGTGTAATGGTTGCTATTGGTGTACTCGATATGTACAGTAGGACACGTGGGTTGACGTTTGAAGTTTAATACTTCACCAGGGCAAGGTTCTATTTAGATGGATTATGTAGAGTTGTTAGTTTTACTTATAGCTTGACTGCAGAGAAGAAAAAATAAAGTGTGCTGGTGCGCGCGCGAGTGGAGCTGCCGGATGGCGTAATAAAAGAAAAGTGCGCGTGTTGTCTTCATCTCCACAAACATAAAGATCAAAACTCCCCATAATGAATCCCAATGAAGCTTACCTCATGTCGAGTCTTTCATAAAGGGTCCGAAAGAGTTTTTGTTTTACTTGAAGGGTGCAAGGGCTTCCTCTGTATGGGACATACATGATGGGTGCAGTAAGGCGTCCGTATATGAGTCTTACAAGAACAGACGGCTGGAATATTTCCCTATATGAGACTTACGTGAAGGAGATATCCCGGTCCCTTATTTGGTCATTTCTCTGTACGTGAAGGGTGAAAGGGGTTCCTCTGTATGAGACATACATGATGTGCAGTGGGACGTTCTTATGTGAGTTTAATTTACAAGAAGAGCCGACATGGGAATTTCCCTACATGAGGCTTGCGTTAATGGTCAATTGAAATGTCCCGTTTTCTTATCAACCACAGTGTGCCCCTATATGATACTTAATTGGGGCGATGATTGCGTTTACTGTCCTCCTTGTTTTGTTGACCAATGGTACAAGACCTTAGAGAGTGCTCAGAGGTACCAAGATGAAGTAGGGGAAGGGGTTGTTATAGAGCGGGCTTATTAGAGCAACTAAAACTATTTCACAAAGGTCCTATAGGGTGACTTGAATTTGTACTGAGTCTTACATAAAGATTAATTGGGGGAGGAGGAGGGGTTATTACATAGCGTTATAGAGCAATTACGTAGTCGTACCGGAAGTGACATGATATTGACTTGTACTCGTCACATTAACATTAGCATGATAATGAATAAACAATAAAATCTTGAACTTGCATACCTTGTATCTGTGTGTTCTTTTTGCTGCTGTACATGATGTTTGTAGGTTGCCCGACCCCTTATAGATTATAGATATACAGTATATCAATTTGAGGCACCAACTTCATTGAATAAAACATCTTATTCTCCGTGATCAAATCAAGTGTAACGAAGCGTTTCCCTTCAGATTAAAGCATGATCTTTTAAAAGGTTTAGCTCCAAGCAGGTCGCGTGCCATCTCGAAATCTAATGTTCGTGTGCCAGTCATGGCAAAATATCCGGGACTTTTATAGCCGTCCGTCGAATTGCTTGGCCTTGTATCAACATCTTGTGGTATAAAATAATTTCCATCGGTGTTTTATGGTTTCTCATCTCAATGAAATGTTTGGCAACCTCGCCTGGAAGTCGTACGCCAGACTGACTGACACGCGAACATTAGATTTCGAGATGGCGACCGGCTTGGAGTCTCCAAAGAGCGCGATACTACAGCATTAGCGTCATGATTATTACCCTCGTAGAGCTCGGGGATAACGAATGAAAATATAAGGAATGGCCACACGTGAATAGACTGTATATATATATATATATATATATATATATATATATATATATATATATATATATATATATATATATATATATATATATATATATATATATATATATATATATATATATATATATATATATATTGTCCCTTCACTGCCATGCGGAACTAAAATATCAAAAAGTATAAATTACCCAACAACACGTAGACATCACTACCAAAGTGTACTCATGGAGAGTTTTCATTTGAGTGGTCACATCTTTAGGTTTCGTTAACTTTATAGTGATGGTTCAACCCAGGAGTTGGTATCAGAATAATATTGAGAGTTTTTATTTAAGTGAATGATTCTGATCTGCACTGGCAAGCGGTGAACCGATGTCTTTCTGTGTTGAGTCAAACTCAACTTTGGGTGGGGCTTGACTGAATCAGTTTTTTTTTTTTTTTCATGCTTCACCAAATGCTCATTCCCATGGTCTATTCATTGGGTCCAGTTGTAAACTAAAGATTAACTAGACATGGGTCTCTCGTAATCAGGTAACTGATAACTCATCCACGTTTTACCATAATATGCTTTAAGTTAAGTTACCTCTTGCGCTTTGCACTTCAAAGCATACGGTCCGAAAATCATGCAAGACTATAAACACTGAAATCACCAATAACCATAAAACCAGAAGACAAACTGATTAAACAACAAAACACACGGTGCCTCTAATCCTAAGATTGCCCGAGAAGTCGGCCCCTTTCAGTGTTTATTCAATCTCTGAACAGTCCTCTGTGGTAGAGTTGAGCATACATGGACTGGAAGTGACGTCAGTCCAAGGCGTGTATCCTCGAAGTGGTGTAGTGACCCTTGGAATCACAATTGGGGGAAGACCTCCTTTCGACACCGAACACCGTCTCTCTGTGACCACACTTTCGCCACTTCTTTTCCTGGGATCTCTCAGGTACGAAGATGGATGTTGTCGGTGGTCTTTGCTTTTCCGAGTTTCTTTTTGAAGTGCTCCTCCGGCCTGTTTCGTTGTGTTTTGCTTGTGTGAGAAGCAAGCTGTTGAGTGATGGGAGATGTAGAGCGGGGGTAAACTACTCTGCTTGGTTGTTTCTATTCCTTCGCTAAATGAACGCTTCATCGCTGGGAACATTTGGCCTTGGAGGTTCTTGTGGTCCGTTCTGAATTGTGCAATCCGTTTTTCAGCTGCATCATCCTGGCGTACGAAGGGAACGGAAAAAAGAAAGACAAAAGCTATAACGAAGATTATAGCTATAAAAATCCTGAAAAAAAAAAGACCCTATAGCCTAATTGAGTGCTTATCTCCTATATCTGCTCTCTCGTGATTTCTTATAGCAATGTCTTCCCTTCCTGCTTACTGTGCTCTCTTGAACTTATTGTTTTCGTTTCTTTCATCTTTGCCTCCTTGCTCATTCTCTCCTGCCTCAATCTCTCCCCCTCCCTCGTCTTTTCTCTCTCGCGCGCGTCTGTCTCAGTTTCTGTCTCCTCTCTGTTTGTCTGTCTCTGCGATTTCTGTCTGTCTTTCGCTGTTTCCTATGTTTCCACCCTCTCTCTCTTGCCCTTACTTTCAGCCTTTATTCATTTCAGAGGTTGTATCCACTCTTGTATGAATCAAAATTTGCTTTTCAATATCAGTGTTGTAACTCACCTGATAGTGTATGCCGGTGTTATTGTACCCCAAGGAAAGCTTCCAGTCTTTCCCTTTTGATACCAAACTACGCTTGCACTGGTCATTCTTTTTGATGCCCGGCGGCACTCGTTCGCTTTGCTCCGATGCTGTACTCCTGATGGGAGTTGCCGCGGAACTTGCAAACTTTCCCGTCGCATTGTGCTGAGGAGTTGGTCTCTTGGAACTAACGTGAAGCAATCCAGACAGTACTTCATCTTCCTTTGTCAGAATTTTTCTCAGGCTCAGCTCCCCGGCCTCCAAAAAGAAAAGCTCTCCGGCGTCCGCCATTCGTCCGGGTTTGGAAAGCTTCGCGCGGCGTTTCGGTTCAGACTTCTGCTGATATCCTATCGTCTGTCTCTTGGAGCGGGAGTTTTTCCGCGGCAAGTCATCCAGCGCATGCAAGAGAGAAATCAGTCGATTTACATTCGAACTTGTCTTTTCCGACACTCTCCAAGTTTTTCGAGAACTCGGCAGAGACGAGCCAGAAGAAGCTTTCTCCGGTTGAAAGTGCACAGCAGGTTTCTGGCCTCGCTCTACGTTTGTACTATTCCGCCCTGGTTTTGAAGTGTTCGTCTCCTTTCTGTCCGATCTCCGTTTCTCCCGATCCTTAGTCTCGTGTTCAGTTACGTTCTTGGTAGTTTCTTTATTAGAAGCTGCAGTAGTGTGGGCGGCTGATAGCCTACAACGTGAGCAAACCAAACTTCTCACTGTCATCCCATTTAGCGAGCTAGATATATTATCCTCATGTTGGGGTGCACAGTTATCTTTGGAAATCTTGACAGAGGTTTCGGTTTGTGCAGTATCCCGTTTGTTCCGCCGAACGAAGGGAAGATTACTTCGAGGAATACGTCCGCTCAATTCCTCAAACTCCAACATTTTCTCGTAGTTAACTTTGGCCGAAATATAAACCGATGGGCGGTGAATTTTTGCGTTATGCAGCGCCATGGGAACTCGCGAGTCGTACTTTTGCATGCCCGTCTTGTCGTCTATCAGTCGCATGGCTTCTACCCAGAACCTTGATTCAGTCATAGTGCTCAATCTAACAAAGCAAGCTCATTATGTATAGTGTATCAGAGCAAGGCCACCTGAAACAAGGGGGATCTGAAGAGGACACTTTAAGAAGCCGGTAAACCCACGCGAAACTGCTACGAGCTTTCTGATGACTGCACGAAGTATTTACAGCGTCCTTGCCCAAATCAGCTTTTAAAGTCCACAGCAATATGGCACAAAGCTGCAGAAATGAGCCGAAAAAGTCGGAGAAGATTTCGCCTTCCAATGGTCCAACTTGATGACTGTATCATCAACTAACCAAACAATACAGAACACGGAAACGTACTTGCTGCTACTAATTTTCTCAAGTTGCTTGACGTCGGTCAATCCACGCCTCCGACCCCAACAAACGTACTCACTCATGTACACAATACTGATATATAGCCTCAGTTGATTAAGATGGAAGATATAAATTACTTCACTTGCGTAATTATACGCCTTCGGCAATGCGCCTAAGTATACCGGTATGGATGCAGTATTGTCTAACAATGGGCCTATGTGGGCAGACAAATTACCTTAAAGAGCCGGATTAGTTTTGTAAGGAACACTTTTCAGTACTTTATGAGATTTATGTTAATCGTCGTCGTTTTCATTGAAATCGGACGTATCCAGTGATTAGAGAAAACATTGTTTGTCGGTTCGTCGCTACTTTTAGATTTATTGTCTAACGGTACCACTTTGTTTGGCCGGCATCACGTCCACTTCTGGAAGATTCTGTCGACGTTAGAAGTTTAACAAAGGGTATTATATATAAACCTTTTCACTGCCAAAATAGTAACAGAACTCTTTTCAACAACGGTATAAACCTTCGCTACGATGAAACTTCCCGAAAGCGACCTCGACCACAGTTTGAAGCTCGTGGTTTGAAATTTTTTATTGTTTTCGACCACCCTGTTTTCCCAAACAATAAAAGCACCGACCGGATAAAGCGCTGACATACCTTAATGTGACGTGCAACAAGACAAAGGTTAGATACTTTACACCTAAGATTGTTATTCAGTAAAAAAGACCTCCATGAACTCGTGTGACCCTTTTTTTGGGCCTTCTATGCTGACGGCTTTATCAATATGGGGAGGCTCCGCACGAAAGGGGGTCTTTTTTTAGCCCCTTGTATAAAAAGAGGTATAAAAAAATAACGAATATTGTTGGCAAGAACGGCTGACCAAAATAGTATCAGCATTTCATAATAACTGATTATTCAAGTGTCCCCCGGGTCAAATGAAATAAGCCACGTACAAACTCGCACGCAGTTTTTGAGGATGTAAAACATAAAACAAAACTAAACTCAGCTACTTGCTGAGAGATTTACTCGCCCCAGAATGTACGTGGTTGTTCCCAGTTTCCCTCTCTGCTGCTCGCGACCCGAGAACTGAAACCGAGATTGAGGTATCCATGGCAACAAACAAAGCGCCTGACGGCCATTTTGTGTTCGATCCAAGCTCAGTAGAACTTACGTCTTCGTTGTTGGTTTACTAGCGAAAATATGGCAGCAGCAGCAAAGAAGAAGGAAGGAACAGATGTCAACTTTGTGCACCAAAACGCCATTTTATGCGAGACGATCAGGAAGGAGCAACGGAACCACAAGTTGTATACCAACTACAGCATAAACCCATTTAAAAAGAGTAAGTTTGAGAACACTAAAATGCCCCTCAAATCGTTTTCATGACATTGATCTAATAGCGTGAACCTCCATTTTCATTTACAGTGTATACTCTTACTGGAAAGCCCAATTCTGTCCACGATTCTGCCGATGGCGAGGAAGACGGTAAGTTCAAGAAAGTCATGTTCTGGGTCGTCTGTACTTTCATTAGAGGTTACCAAGTGTATTGCTGAATATGAAACAGATCGAGTAAACAACTTACGTACTTTTTCAGCTACTAGAAATTTCGATCATCGGTTGTAAGCAAATCCGTGATTGAACGACGTCGGCAAGGAAATGCCAAGATTAAATCTTACTAGAAATACGATAATCGCAGATACCCCCTCGCTCTGTAGTGGGTTTTCGGAAAGCGGGGTTCTTGTTTATTTTCAACAGAACTATGAGATCTTATCTCGGAGATGCGACAAATGAAAACAAAAGGCGACAGGGCTGATCAGTAACCCTGAGCATCGACGAAATCACATCGACGACAAAACAACCATAAATAAAGTCTTAGCAACAGTGAAAACAGAAGTATAGCTTACTGTATCTCAAAACCTTGAGAGGTTATATGTGGTTCATTCCAGTGGTCACACGTTGTTTTGCCCAAAATAGGTTGAGATGAGAAGTTGTGACACAGGCTGTAACTCAAAATATTAATTTAAATTTACATAGTATGTAATTCATATCATGTTATGATCTATAGTAAGGGGGGGGGGGGGGGGGGGGGGGGGGCTGTATTTGGGATACAGTTTGATAACTGTTATGTCCCTTTGCAGATCACTTTCTTGAAGTTATTGAAAGAGCACATCAGACTCCAGTGGAAAAGTTTGCATTTCCACAAACAAATGCCCAGGAGATTGGATGGAATACACAGCCCTTGGTTAGTGTCTAATTTACAGATATTTGTCTGTGTATAAAGTATATACCTATGACAAAAGAAGTGTCTGCTAGCAGCCAGGGATACCAGACTATGATTTGTGTACCTTGGAGCTGAAGATTTGTTTCCTTTTGATTTATATACAGATTGACAAATCTTGGTATGACCAGCGACTTCACCATCCTCGGCAACATTCAGAGATCACCAAATACATGGATGCAGCTTGGAGAGTGAAAGAGCAGTCAGAAAATATGAATTAGATTCAAAATAAGTTGTTGTAAAAATGTAAGATTAAATCTTGAAAATTTTTTCCATGGATAATAGCATGTTGCCAAAGTATCATGTAAAAGAACGTCACTCATTTTCAGTCATAAATTCCAAGCAAACCAACTAGATTTGTGATGCTAACTGGCAGGAACATTCCTGCAATCCTATTATTATGTAAGTCTACATTATTTTGTAACTAACAAGTGGGCCTTCTCATTGTATGAACATTTATTTTGCATTTCACATTTCTATGTATGATTTATAATCCAACATGTTACTAGGATGTCCCTGTTTATCATTGCCGTACAAAATCCCCATCCCCTCTAAAAGGCTCTCAATTAAAGATTTTACCAAATTTGTCTGCTGTGTGCCACTCAACTGCCATCTTTGCATGCCAGAACTCCTCGATGCATCTTTAGGGCTCCTGAAAATCTAAAGCAACATTGGCAATGAGATGCCCTTGAGAATGAGATTTTAAAAATTTTTATAGCCTAAAAATATTTTCACTGTCACAAATATTTCAAGTACCGGAGATGGAGCTTGCCCTTGAATTACCACCAAGTATTGTGAATGAAATTGAATAGGAAATAAGAAAAACATTGGTTTAATTCCCAAAGCTTTTATAAAGAAGCAGCATACCGTACCCTCTGTGTGAGTGGCCATCTTGCATCCTCTGAGGCCTGGGACACAAAAACTCAAGTTTTAGCTCCCAGGCCTTCTTCGTCCACTAGGATCTGTTATGTGTCCCAGATTTACCACGTGACTGAAATTTATCATCTCGGGCTTTTTGAGCGCCAAGAATGGAAAGAACATCGAAAAATACGTCGACTTGCAAAATTTCAGGCCCATGGCATATAATACATTAATTTTGGCAGCACTCGAAAGTTTAGAAAATCAATGTTAACAAGATTTGTAAGGAAACTGAGTTTGCTATCGCTGTTAGTTTGAGACAAGACACCCTAAAAGCCCAGCTCCCTTCAGATCAACCTTTATTTGAACATGATGGATACTTGCGGCACGAAATATTAATATAGATTAAAGTTCACTTATTTGTCGAAACGTTGACTTCCCCGGCAGGCGTCAGATATGATAAAAGGGAAAGTGGGGAAAAAATTAGCCTTCGAAATGTGGTTGAGCAAGCAGGATAACGTCCAACAGGGATCAACGTTTCAGCAAATTTGTCTAATATCCTCTAAGAGCTCTAAGTACTGGCTCGTCCCCAGCCGTCATTCTTATTTGTGCGAGGGCTCGCGGCGCGGGCTTCCTTCCCGTTGTCCCCCGCGCGGATAAGAGAGACGACTTGGGACGAGTCGGTTCTAAGTGAGTCATTGGCCTTCACATCATGTGTGCATACACATTAACACAAACTCTGCCGCGGTTGTCGCTACTCCGCCAGCCACGCAAGTCTTCGCCATACCAAATCCGGAGTCGACTGTTCCTTTGGAGGTAGAACGGATCCATATAGTTGGAGAAGACCAGTTCCTTGGAATAAAGGGCGTCTGTGGCGGGCATGTAGTACCACAAACCTTGATTCCTGATGTACTTCTGGAGCGGATAAATGACGTTGTTGGCTACGTCTGTAATGATTATATTAAGGGGACTGCGCTCTAAACTGGGGTAGTGGTGGCAGCCCCACTTGCTCTCGTATACTGGATTTTTCGTGCAAGAAACTGTGCCCTCCAAATGCACCAGCTTTACCGCGGCAACAAGTTTGCTCTCTCCCAGCCAAACCAGTTCTCCTGGGCGCTTACCAGTGGCGAAGAAACAGATGGGGTGAAGGTTTATCTTGGACCATATAGAGTTACGACCGGAGTTATTGTTCGGAAGGAAAGAGCTTGTAGCTGAAATGTTAGAACAGACTGGTTTGTCAAGTGAGGGCGTTTCTCGGAATTGCTTCGTGCTATTTTTAGTACTGAGTATCTCAATAATTAATTGTGGAAACTGATGCCATATCTAACACACTGCAGAGTAAGTTCTGAAGAACACCTTGGATTTTCCGTGGTGGAACTCACTGTCTGTCTGCCTTTTTTATTCTGTCTCTTGTGTTCTTCTTCTTTTTGCTTTTCGCTCTATTTCTCCTACCCTCTCTTTTTATCTTGACCAACACAAAGTGTCTGCAGTAATCGTCTTATTGCTTACGTAGTTCTTGAACAATTAAAGTGATTTTTGTCATTAAATGGATAATGACTATTTGCTTATTTTAATGGGATAATTTTACCACCACAGAATTCAGTATAATCAGCTGCAAAAGTATTTGACAGTTTTGACGACGCGAGAAAGAATTTCGGCAGCTGATTCATCATGTATGACGTTCAATACTCCCACTCTATTACTCCTTTCGAAGGTTTCATGTGCACTGTATCACGGAAGGTCACATTAAACTTCGGGCTGTTCTGTTCCAGTTTGCTATCTTATTATCAATCACTGTTATTTTTCAATGGTGAGCAGTGCCAAAGCATGCGAGTCACGTTTATGCCGAGATTCGGCGTGTTTATCAATTGTAGTAAAACTTTAGGGTCCAGACCCATTAAAGAGTCATGCATCTGTGTTTATACTTGGAATTAACTAATGTACTCAATACGAACGCAATTTAAATTTTCTGTCATGATTGTCATATTTCAATGTGGACATCAGTACTGTTTCAATATAGGCTGGCATTTGGGTAAGAAGGCGATCCAGGTCATTGACAGGCGAACAACAAGACGATTAAACACTTTTTCCGGCAATTAATTCTTTATCATGATCTTAAACGTCGAGAATTATCTGCTATATTTTCCTTTGGTTATAAACTAAGTTAGATATAATGATAGCACTATAGGATTTCAAAAACCTCTCTCTTTTTAACAAAGGGGCATTTAGTTTAAACTATATTTATTCCCCGTTCATTTTATTACTGCCAAATGATAAAACGTCCAGGTTTCAAACATTTAACACGAGGCACATTCGGCAGCATTTAACACTAACTATCTATGCATTTAAGAAGTAAAGGTGATGTTACACGAGACGATTTTAACGACAATTTTTCGCGCAACACCTGCAATATTGTTTAGCTAGCGCTTTGGCTCCTGCTCCAAAAACACGACGAACCTTCGCCTTCGCCAAAGGCAGAATTTTGTGCAAAGATTGCTATTGATTGATAGTTTGGAAGATTACTGGACAAGAAGTCTAGGAAAAAAAAATATTGTTGCGCGAAAATTCGTCGTTAAAAATCGTCTTCTGTAACATCACCTTAAGAATTATTGGATGCAGGGAACGGCCGGATCGTGCTAAAAAAAGCAGGAATTAAACTGAACATTCACTGGGCCTTTGGCAAAAATGTGTTACACTCACATGAGAGAAAAACAAAACTAAAGTAGACACGAACGGAAACGAACGAAAAAAGTGTACAGATTAGCAAAACTTGACAAAATTTGAAGGAACATTATACGGACCTTGGGTCATGACGACCACTCCACTCATTAGTACGATTGCAATCAAGATGTGTTTCTCCATTTCACTCCCAACTTCTTTCCCTCACTTACTACAGTGAGAAAATCCAATTGGATACAACCTATATTGTTATAAGTCCATACGTCATAAGCAAAAGAGACATGATGTATCTCTTGACACATGTCAATCAATCAAACATAGAAACTGACAATACAAAACAGGTTAATCAGAAATTCGTTGGCTTTAAGTATTTTAGAATTAGGAGTTCCAACATTAACATGTCTTAATGTTATAATATTTGCATCAGGCAATGACAGCTGTGTAGTTAGTACCCCACGCTGCAGTGGGTAAAAGCATCTTGTCAAAATATAAGTCACCAGAGCTGGCGTAAACATGCTAGTTCGGAAGAAATTGAGCGGAGAATGAGAAGAGACTGGGTGGTCAGCGGGAGGCACTTGCGCACGGTTGATGCGTCATATATGGTACGTTAGAGTGTAACATAATCCCGAGCCGTGCGAGGGTACTAATCGCGTCATCATATTGTTTTTGACACCATGTCGGTTTTGCCTGTTGGGACCTATCCACACAGCGAAGTCTTCTCGGAGTCTCACTGGGGTCTGCGAAATTTACGATTTGAACACTTTAAATGATTTGCATATAAATCTAGGCACGACCATAATGAACCAAAACCTTTTAAAAGCAGATGAGAGGATCTTTCGTCTTTTCTTGACAGTCCCAAAGTTAAAGGTTTTGAATACGTTTATCGTCGAAAATGGCTACGCGGACTCCCTGGCTCTCACGTTTTGTCTCAGGGCTCGTTCACACTAGGCAGTTAAAGCAATCAGATCGATCTCAGATCGATCCGGGTGTATGCGGGCCAGGTGTGAACGGTCGACGTTTCCTATAAGCGATCTCAGATCGATCCAACTCAAGTGTGAACGCGCGCCGATGCGAACTCAGTGCGATCTCAGTGCCGATCTCGGATCGAAATCAGTACCGAGCTCAGTACCGAGCTAAGTTTGAACGGGCCCTCAGTCATACTCCGCAGTTCACTCAAACCTCGCAAAGTCTTTCTCTAAGTCAGCGCAAGTTTGTAAATGTGAGGGTTTTCTTATGTTCTGTAAACAAAAACTAAATTACATTAAACGGATACACAGCCCACGAACTTACCGACAAAGGAAATCCGGCCAATATGCCGGCTCAAACAAACTAAACGTTACTTGCGGCTTTATTTATTCTATCGAAAAAACTTGATTAACTCACTGTCAAAGGCTCTCGACTTTGTTCTATAGTCATGGGACAGAATTCTGCACGCTTCGCAACTATTACTTGTTTCTGAACGATCATTAACTTTGCGCCAGTTCACATAGTGCAAAAACTGTTTCGGTTTTAGTGATGATACATAAAGCGCCACATTAATTGTTTGGAGCACAGTACGCAAAATAATATAAACTCTGTCGTTACGATACACTTTCACCTAGTAAATAACCTTTCCCCTGCTACGTTTCCCTGTGCCCAATGTAAAAAATAATATATAACATCAGAACTCTTTAGTCGGCTTGACAACGACGTAAACACCGCTATCAGAATGTACTCATTGTAAGCTTTCATTTGAGTGGTTTCAGACTGAATGGTTTCATTTGCCGGTATAGGAGTTGCACTTTTGTACGTTAACTCAAATTCACTTTGGCAGTATAAGGGTATGAAAGCTTACTGAAATAATTGTTTGAGCAAAAAATGAGGTTAAACATCACGGACATTTTGAGGGCATGATGACTGAATTGTAAACAAACCCTAAATCATTGTATCTTATCTTCCACGCATCTCATCTTAATATAGCTCATTCAACATTGCAAGCTAGTTGCATTGCACGCAATGATCCTATTAGCTAGGATAGGCTGGAATTTATATATACGATCAGTTTATCAGGAACATTAATTGCGCGCGCAGTGTTGTGCGCTAGAAATCCGCTTGTGCGCACACTGTGTTGTATGCAGTTATTGTTTGGTTTCAAGCACAGGAAGATTGAAGAGGAAATTGTAACAAATATTTGATTTGTAGGACTCGCTAGAGACAGCCAAATCCACACTTTTAATTAACTGTGTTCAAACTAATTTTATTTGTTTCTCTTTTGAAGAACCAGCCTCGTGTGGCTTCTAAAATCACGCCTTGGTGGAAATACTTGAAAGCTTGATTTTGTTTTGTTGTTGGCAGCTGACTCAATGTCTAACTTTCGTTTGTCTCTTCAATTTTTTGTTTGCTTCAACAAAGAGACATGCAGTTGTTTTAAAGCAAATATTTGACAGGCTATAAAGTTGCATGTGTCCCGACTACGACTAATTTTTATAAGCAGTTTAACTCAAACTTCATTATTTAGTTAATTTTAAGTCGGTTTGTTTGTTCTCCCACGTGCTATGACGTAATTAGGTCACGTGACCAGGACTACAAAAGAAGGCTTCCAGAGAGCATGTAGAGAATAAAATTTATAGGGCTCGAATGGCCGGCGTTGTTAATGTTCCTGCTGCTGTTGTGGCGTTCTTGGTGTTAACATTAGCACAAGATTTTGTAAATGGTGAGTTACCCGTTTGGTTCTCGTTCTATTATGTTTCCTAGCAGTGTCTTTCGCGGGAGCAAGTCCGCTTTCACCAGAAAAAGTTCTGGAGGAGTTCGCTTTCTTCTCGTGTTCAGTTAAACGGAAATTTTGTAATGTCTCAGAATTTCGCGGGCGGACGAACAATGTGCAGAAAAACAGAAAAGAAAAAGACAAGAAAATGTCAGTGCAACGCTCAGAATCGATAGTCATTTCACAAACGCTTTTGCGGTTGAAAATGAGCATGCATTCAATTCGAAAGAGTAGGAAATTGAATATTTCCTATAGTTAGGTGATATGACATAGTTACATACAATATTTAATATTTGTTGTTTGCTTTCTAGTTTGCCTTTCGCGTCCTTCATTATACTGGTAACAATACTTGTTTGATTAACACCGGAAAGCAGTAGCGGTTAATTTCAAGAGAGAACTATTGTTGACTGAACAGCTTGACCGTTTTATGACTCGTATCCCGCTGCACAAATGTTTATTCTGATAATTGGACCGCTATCTAAATCAACAGATAAAAGCATGTTGAGAGGAAGCATCTAAAAACCGAATGAGATCGTTTGTCTGAATGGTCACAGACAAATCCGGAATATACATGCAGACTCAGTTTTGCTTATAGCGAAATTACACATTATGTTGGGTTAATTATTGCAAGTTTTTAAATTTAAAGTTCGCAACGAGATAGTACAGTTATATGGTTTTTTAAAACCGTTTAAAAACGGTCGCTGCTGCAAATCGACCAGTTTTACACTTCTAGCTTCACTTTCCTCTTTTCGCATCCGGGGTGTTTAGCGGTACTAGTTTGAATAGAGACGAAGCTCGTCTGTACCGACCTCTGAACGTAAATAACCCTCTTCGCAGGTTTCCCCGAGCACGAGCATTCGGGCCGTCCACCAGCCTATCAAGAAGAACCAGCTGCAGATGATGAGCGTGAGACTGCACCAGTCCCCCTGCTACCTCTACCCAACCAACCCGCACCAGTGGGGCTGCAGCAGTCTCGAACGGCCGGCCGCAGAGGCCCTGTCTGGCAGCAACTGAGCTTACACCCCATTTGTTTCTACGCCAAAGGGAGGCGACCCGGAGAGCTCACTTGGATAGGAGCTCCAATTCAAGTGGGAGCGTTAGCGCTCGTGCACAAGTCTGGGTTCGTCCGCTGCGCCCAGCAAGAAGAGTACAACAGCTACTGGGGCTGCTACCACAGATCCAGCCTCGTCCAAAATCCCCTCAATGTTGTCGTGACTGATCTCCATGGTAACCTGATCTTTCCGCAAGAGAAGTACATCAGGAACAAAGGTCTGTGGTACTACCTTCCCGGAACGGATCCTCTCCATTCCAAGGTTCTCATGTTCTCTGACTATCAGAGCCCGCTGTATCTGCGAACCAATCAACGCTTGCGCATCTGGTACGGCGAGGATCTGCGGAACTGGTCCAGCGGTGATAACAGCGGCCGAGTGTGTGTTGATGTTGTTGGATATGTAATGCCCACTTTTTCCACTACTTCGGTTGGGTGAATTTCCTCGTGGAACTATTATTCGTGTAGTTCGTTTCAATACTTCAAATTTTCGCAACATAATACAGAGCGAGAGCATCAAATGCTTCTATGTAATCTCTTCTTGGCAAATGTAGCCGATTAAAAACCTTTGTTTAGTCTTAACTCAGCGTTCGCATCTAAAGGAGATCAAGACGTTCAATTTTCTCCTTCTGTTCCCACCCCAGAAACATATCATACAGCAAAGAGAATCTGGCAAATGATCACGCTTGCACCACAGATGAAGTTTGATTGAATTAGCAATTCTTACTACATCACTCACGTTTTATTTCTGAATAGTTGAGAGAATTTGTATTTAAAAACCCACGAGTAAAAGGGTTAAAACCACAACTACTGCCATTACATACATATAACTGAGACTCTCGTTGGTGACCCCTTTGTAAATGTCGCATCTGCACAATTGACTATTTTGATGTGGCTCGATTTCCAAGATCTCCACTTTCTTGGCAGAGTTTGTCAATGAAGTCTTAGATGCGAATCCTATCGTGTAAACCAACCATTCGATAAAAGAAGGTCGCATGCGATAGTACTTGCAACAGCGCGGCTTTCTCCACTCACACCTCCCCCGCAGTGTTCTCAAAGTCGACTGCAACAACGGCTCACCAATGAAGGTCAGATGGTGACGATTGAAACGATTTAAAGGACGCGATAAAAAATATTAACTCCAAACACAGTGGACAAAACTCAACTGAAGATTAACCGGAAATCGGACACGACCCAGTGTCCTGATGGCTCTTTTCAGGACACGGTCGAGACGTCACCAGGCCATTGGTTTGTAGTCCAATTTGTCTCATCAAATCCGTTTGAAATTAAGGGAAATTGTGTTGCAGAGCCAGACAAAACAATAACAGTTCGAAGGATTTTGTGCTTTTCAACTTTATAATGTTCAAATGCATCTCATAATTTATACTGCATGAATGCTATATGAATTAATATACGTAAATTGATAAATATTTCGATTTGGAGTATATTTTGCACAAAGTGCTTTTAAACACCGTGGGGATTAAATACTAATAATATATTTTACTAAATAATTGCATAATTGTAAATTAAAATGCAAAGGCCCGGTGATAATTTTTTTGATCAATTTCTATTTTTATACGCGTAATGGCACGCTAGTCTAAGTGTATCAATTATCCAGTAATGCATTTTTTTTACGAGGGCAAGTTGGGAAAATTAGGGCCCACAGAAATACCGTGACTAACTATATGCTTTAATTGACCGAGAGTACATAGCTTGTACTATGATTGGCCGAGAGTAAAGAACATGATCCTGATTGGCCGAGAGCAGAGTTTGCACTCTGAATGGACGAGAATACAGAACCTCTACCATGATTGGCCGAGAGTACACAACCTGTACTCTGATTGTCCCAGCACGTAAAAACGAGTTTCTTAACTCAAATAAGAAGAAATTAAAGTAAACGTAAGCAATCACATAATCACTTTTGTTCAAAAAAAGTCGTCAGGAAAACCATTCTTTTCTATATAATGTAGTTAGGTCTAATCATCACCAGACATACGAGCCTTCGATGCCAAGTCGTCTATTTGGCGTTCGTCCATTCGGAACACGGCCCAGTCCGACATGCACTTGGCGCCAAGCTTTTCATAAAACAGACGAGACCGGCCCTTCCGCGGGGACAACCACTGCATCCGAGAACAGTTCCGGTCCTTTGCAATCTGGAAACACAGAAAGCGAGGAGAAAAAAGTTAAATATTACGTGACTCAAAAACCAAAGAACAGTTCCGGTCCTTTGCAATCTGGAAACACAGAAAGCGAGGAGAAACAAGTGAAATATTAAGTGACTCAAAAACCAAAGAACAGTTCCGGTCCTTTGCAATCTGGAAACACAGAAAGCGAGGAGAAAAAAAGTGAAATATTACGTGACTCAAAAACCAAAGAATAGTTACAGTCCTTTGCAAGACCATAAACAACCAGACCACGATAAAGGAATGAATGTGCGAGTTATTAAAAAGAACCTGTCAAGGGACCAAGGACGAACACACCAATAAACAAACAAACGGATTGAATAACAGTAACTGCAAAGAAAGTGGCAGAAATATAATCTTTGTTGTGTGAAAATTTTCTTGAAAACTATCCTATTTACGAGATACAGTGGAACCTCGCTATAAAGAACGATATTCTTCAGCCCGGCCGGCAAAGTTACAGTAAAATGTATGAACAGAACCCCGGGTTATAACGGGGTTCCACTGTATCTGTTTTTGCTTCTTCGTTTTATACCTTAGCCATGGCTGCCATAAGAGATGTTCCAATGCCTAGGTCTGCATAAATATACGAAAAAAGAAAGAAAGAATCAACAACAACAACAACAACAACAACAAACAAGAACCACTTTATCACCTATGAATCCGTTGATGACTAGTTGTCATCATTTTCCCTACATTGACCACGTGCTGCAGCAGCTAAACAATGAAGCATCGATAACTCGCGAAATTCAAGACCAAAGAAATTTAAGAGCGGATGAAAACATTTCAAACAGAAACCTAGCAGTTCAAGAATTGAAAGTTTTTTGGGTTGAAACAAATCCAATTGCGAAAGGGCCCGCAGTAATTGGCTCACTGCTGTTGCGGATACCCTGCAATATGAAATGGCGAAGCTAACTAACTAACTAACTAACTAAATAAATGAAATCAGCGTAAATTATCCATCCTTCAACCTTTTGTAACATTGTGGCCAAGAAAAACTTACCTCTGGAGTTAGGGATGACAAAGATATCCTCCACGTACAGGGTGGGGCCGTCCCAAGTGGAGTACGTGAAGTAGTAGATAGCCGCTCCCAGGACCTCGGCCATCGTTTGGACGCTTTCGCGTCTTCTGGTCAAGACTCTTCCTGGGGATTGGGAACCAGTAAGACAATCAGAGAGTCTGGGGTTGAGCACCGTCACTGGCGATCAAATGGCGCAAATTCACCGCCGTGAGATCATCATGTTCAGCGGTTTTTCTTACCTCCCTGGAATGGGCGTCGCACTTCTTCAGCTACCACGCTGTGGTACAACGGCTGCAAACCAAACCCGTCCCGAAGCAATTCTAGTTTTACGAAAAGAGAAGGGAAATCCTGAATGACTTGGGAAAATGACCTTCCAGTCTAATCGACCTTAGTATCGACCTTACTACTGTTAAATTGCAGTAAGTGTTTTTCGCTGCCGGGGGAAAGATACTTTTTTTTTCAGGGGGGAGGGGAAGGAGGGCTTGATCTCAGGTTACGAAGGTCTGCATACTTTGGGGTAAACCTAGCCCAGTCTTTGTTTGTAACCGTTTACTTTGGGGTCAATTTTCCATAAGAGCCGCTCGTTATCGGATAACCGCCGGAGGAAATAACACGAACAGTTGTTAAAGGCAACAGCTAGAGGACGTAGTGTGGACAAAATCGGCAAAATATAATGCGAGGAACATGAGTAAAAACGTAACAGTTCGCACCTTTCTCTCCAAGCCTGATGGAGTCCGACTCCCCTAAGTACTCAGCCAAGCCCTGAACAAATGGACGGTAAAAGAAAACAAAAAAACAATTTGAATAAACCCAGATAAAAAGCAACAAAAACGACCATGCGACAAAAAGTAGAATTTTCAAGCATTAAAAAGAAAGAAAGAAAGAAAGAAAAAAAAAGTCCTCCAACTAATACTTTGCAATTTTCTGTCGTCTAGAGCATTTAAAATTGTTTTAAATTAAAACATGACACGACATCATGGGTTTTCTCGTCGTTTCAAGCGAAAGTATTTCAAACCATATTACTACATTTCTTCCGACATAAGTTTTGAAGTGCTGTTTTTAAAGGAATTGAAACTAAAAGAGCAAAAGTAAATACGCGAATACTGGCCATTAGATTAACTCTATAACTCATAACACAATGTCGTCGCTTTCCTCGAAATTTTCAAAATCTCTTGAAACCATCAAGTCGATCGTGTTTCGGATACAACAAAGCACATTGAAAGAAATTATAATGTCCGAGCTTCGTACCGTTACCTTAATCATCTTGGCAATTGACGGAACATCTCCTCTGGCCGCTTTTCTTACTTGGAAATGCGGATGGGCAGCTAACGACGACAGCATCATGATGTCGAATAAATGTAAAGAATCTCAAGCGAACTGTGCTCCTGTCAAACTGTGGCCGTTCAATGCCTCGGGATGGCAAAAGTTAGCTCTGATATTTGAGCGCACAGCAGCCAACTTCAAAGAGTTTTTGCCGCTGTCATTGACGTCTTTGTTCATTGTGACTCGCTATGACTTTGAATTGTTTCTGTGACACAGGCTAGGTTGGAAGAGTTGCTTTCATTGGCTGCGGCTTTGCCAGGGGCTTTTCCTTGGCTTCTCTTTTCCGGTTGACCTTGGATGCAAACGGTTAAGGCCTTGGCACGTGAGCTGGCGTTTTGACCTTGAGAACTCAGCAATAACATGAAAAGGAAGAACGAGAAACGCAAAAGAAAAAGACGAGGGAAAAAGAAAAAAATCTGAACGGAAAACAGAAAAAACTGACCGGGGGAGAAAGAAAAAAGAAAGAAGAAGAAGAAAAAAAAAAGAAACAAACAAACAAAGAAACAAAGAAAGAAATAAATAAGGCCGAACTTAATAAAGATTCCTTTGAAGTTTGCCAGATTCCAAAATTCGACGAACTAGCGCTCAAAACGTCAGCTTCAAATTCTTTTACGGCGTTCTCCTCGCTGGTTATGTAACACCTGTTGTACAACAGTAACGTTATAAAACGTCATCGGAACTCAACAGTCAAAAATAAATATCGGAAAAGGACTAAGGTTCAGGATTTCTCAAATTAAAGATAACCATCTTTCAAAACTGGTCCGTAAATTTTTGTACAAACCGGGACCAATGGTACTTCAGAGGCCATCGGAAGTTCCGACTGCCAGCCGAGGGGTGCACGACTTTCTTCAGAGGCCATCGGAAGTCCCGACCGTCAGCATTTGAAAGTGAGACACAACACAACAATTGATAGGACATGTATAAACTGCAAAAGTGTGTGTAAACTGGTCCAACTTGTAAAGTACACTTGTAAATGTTTTATTCAATTGGCCCTGATATCTAACTTATTCAGAGTTAGAATAACAAGCTACAAACTGAAGGATGATAAATAATTATGCTTGTCATCAGTGCAAGCTACTTAAAGGCAAAACTGCACAATGTCGTGCGGATTTACTCTGAGAGGTCTAAAAGAAAAAATATAAATATAAATTATAAACTTTTAAATGGATGGACACGATAATCTCTAACTTTACAGTTGCTCAAGTCCAAAGTCAAAATTTCTCCGTGTCATAACACATTTTACATACTCGTACGTTATTGGTCTACTGTACACTGTGCACGTGGTTTCCACGTGCTGTTTCCATCACATCCGGTACGCTTTCCCAACGCTCCTTGGCCGAGGAGAACATGTAAAAATGTTCAAATGCGCTAAAAGGTGTTCATCCTGCTTTCTGTTTCCTGATCAAAATTCTCGTGGACGCTATGAAAACGAGCAACTAGATTGCTTGAAAGCAAGTTTTCTTCTTTTCTTGTTCCTCGTTTCTCTTCCAAGAACACATCGGACAAATCGATGCAGTCGTCACTCTGGCGGTGTTGGGTCTTAACGCGCATGCGCATTCTCCTTTCATGACGCTCCTTGGCCTCGATTTCGAGCTTGGTCGGCATGGCTAACGCCCCGAGGGTATTCTGGGAACTCTGAGACGTCACTGTGTGGCTCACTCGAGTTGCTTCAGGAAAAGATGCGGCAAAACGCGAGTGGGAACCTCTTAAGGACTGATGCTCCCTCTCTTTAGGTTGGACCATCTTTTCATCGTCAGAGATTTTGTAACGACTATGGGCTTTTGCCAGGTCGCGTTTCTGAGAACGCTTGTCTGCCTCAAGTTCGAGCATGGTTAGGTTGGAAAATGCGGGATTTTTTAACTTCCTTTGGGCTGCTTGTGATGTCGCATCCAACTCAACTCGATTAACCAGGTTGCGTTTCCGAGCTCGCTCATTTGCCTCCAGTTCGATCGTCGTTAGCTCGGAAAACGCAGGGATTTTGATCTTTTCTCGGGCTGCATGTGATGTTGTATCGACTTCATCTCGATTAACCAGGTTGCGTTTCTTTGCCCGTTCGTTTGCCTTCAATTCGAGCATGGCCAGCTCGGCAAACGCGGGGCTTTTTAATTTCCCTTGGGTTACGTGTGATGTTGCATCGAACTCATTTCGATCAACAGACTCGTCTTTCTCTTGAGCACAGGCAAACGAAGACGACCATTCGAGCGTATTTTGGTGAACTGCTTCTCGCTCATTGAGAGCGCGCGTTTGATCATCCATCGAGAACGAAGTGCGCAAACCTCTTTGATCATTGTCCCCTTTATGCGGCTTTTTTCCCCCCTCGGCGCACTGACGAACTAGTTTCTAGGTGCGACCAGCAAAGCTGTCAAGTGCGTAGGTATGAACAAAAGCAGGCGTTCACTACAAACGTAAGTACGGCAAAAGTTGTGGGCGAAAACAGGATGACAGTGGCGGTACTTTTTATCACAAATTCTTTGAAAATAATAATTTAATGGATACATCCCATTTCAGGCAAAAAACAAACGACAAGAACAATAGAAAGCAAGAGAAAGTTATGAAGCAAAAATGTGTTTATGATTTGAATACAGGTCGGGACAGATGACTAAGACATCAAAGAGTGGCCGCACGGCAAGTTCGATTGGGTCTATTCCGATATAAGAATAGCGCTGCTGATCAGCAATATTCTTTGGCTTTGGGTCGATTAAGGTTAGGATGTATCGGAAGCTGTTCAATCATGCAAACATGGTGGCTTTTAAAACAACTTAAAACAAAATCTCACTCAGAACAAGCAAAACGTTGGGTCATTTTAGCTGTTTCTATTTCGGAATAGACTCAATCGAACGCACCCTTACACGAACATCGTTCGACAAAATTCAAAATTATTGAAGACCACTTATCATCGTTCACCATCGTTTGATTCAGTATATAGCTATTCAACACTATTGAACTTTGATGAGATGTGTAAGTATATAGTGGCCAAATGATTTCGAAAAGACTCGAACCAATTTTCGTTTCCCTTGGAGGTTCGAGTTATCAGGATTCCACTGTAGTTAGGAGAATTGAAAATCTGACAAGCTTGAACCAAGACATCACCTGTCATGTTCTCAATACTATGCCTCCTCGTAATTTATGAGCAGTGTTAACTACGTTCCATCTGATTGGACATCGTTTCCTCGGCCAATCAGCTCTTTAAAAACAACAATCGGCACTAAAATGTTCATAAGTCTTTGCGCGCCTCGTGCCGAAGTGTCGGCCATCTTGGATTAGAACGTTCGCGATTTTCATCACCAAATACGAAAAAGACCACAATAGAAAAATATCTATTTTTCCTTTGGAAAATGTGGTACGAGTCAATACAGTCTGCATTCGACACTCGCACACTCAATAAACGCTTTGTAACTGCGCGAACAAAAGAGATCAGAGACTTTTTTCTCGTCTTGGTTACCAACAAATCAACATTGACAGCTTCCACTTGAGTGGTCACACCTTTGGATTTCATTTGACAGTTCAGGAGTTGCACGTTTTCTTCGTTGAGTCAACTGAACTCGCCTTTGGCAGTGAAAGGGTTAATACTCATAATATCCAGTTTGGTTCAAGTTACAAGTACACTTTTTGTTACCTCAACATGTTGTCTTTGCACTTGACCACTTTGTACGGCGTCTTTTATCTTCACGACACTACACACTCATATTCTTTCGTTACCTCCTCCCCCTCGGGTTCCTCATCGCCGCCATCTTGCTCTTCCTCGGGCGTCGTGACGTCACTGGTCGTACTCACGTGATGTGACCTGCGGCTGAACTCCGGTGAAGGACCGCTGTCCTTATGTTCTGTAGGCGTTGCTTTCGTCACAGCGGGTGGAGTGGATAAAACTTGCCAGTGGGGTTTGTGTAAACTGAAGAAAATGCTATAACCGTGGCTGAAGAAAAATAAAAGAGGAACTTTGAAACTTGCAGTCTTGCGTTTATCAATGAAGAGGATTTTTCGCAAACTCAGCTTCAAATTAGCAATAGGATTTTGTGATCAGAGACAAAAACCTATTCTCAAGTTACAAGTGACAACATTTCTTACAATGCAACGCCATTGCGAAACAAGGTGCAGAAAATGTTGTATATGGACGTTTCTTAGCAACGAAAAATTCCAAGACAAATTTCGGTTGTCAGTGTTGCTCGGTTGTAAGTTGTAGAAAACATTGCCCCATTAAATGCATTAGGAGTTTGTTGAGTATCTTAATGTACTTACAAACAAACAATCAAAAACAACGGATCCCATTTTATGAATCGATGCCTAGCAGCCGGAGTAATAACCAAAATGAACCAATCAAAATTGACCAAGAGTACCAGGCGCGGATCCAGACCGGTTTATACCAGTTTAATAAAACCGGTCAGATTTTTGGAAATTAGTTACCAGCCTCCAGAAAGGGTGTTTTGGACAGAAAAATCTCAACATCTTTCCGGGGAAACATGCCTCCGGATCCCAAGAAGCTCGCGGATTCTTTAAATTTTGTCCTGTGTGGTCAACGTCTTGTTACATATTATAGCTATCCATTTTAACATGATGGAATTTCTCGCAAGAACTTACCAATTCTCCTCGGCCCAGGCCTCCAGTGCTGCCAGGCCCTGTTTCATCCTGGAAACCGTTTCCGTGGAAACATCTTTCAGAGAGTGCGCCCGGTGAATGCAATCTATTATAGAGTCGTTATCTCTCAAGACTAACGCTAGGACGAGCCACCACTCGTAACAGCAGGCATCCATCACGTTTTGTAAGAGAAATCTGAGGAAGAGAAGGAGGTGGTGTAGAAACACGATGCGAATCAAGCTCCTTCCCAAGATCCTTCGTGCGACAAGCTTCTCACACGGAGGGCTTTGGTTTGGTCAAACGAACAAACTGAATCTTCATCACGAGTTAATACAGCCGTAGGGCCATGCAAGCACACCGGCATTACAGTAAGACCCCGCTAAGTCGAACTCTCAAGGGAAGCGAGAATTTGTTCGAGATAGCGGGGGATCGAGATAGCGGGGTTCTACCAAGGGAAATTTCTACCAAGTTCATCGGTTCAATCGGATTCTGTCGGAGAAAGCGGGGAGTTCGAGATAACCGAGGTCGAGATAGCGGGGTTGTACTGTATTTTGTCTTTAGATGACCAATTGTGACATTCCTGAGCTCATAATACAAATTCTACCAAACAGTAAAAAATGTACGAGTATGTAGTGAAAATTCAACAAGCTATCAAGTAATGACCAAGTTGGAGGTTCATATATCTTATTACACATCGTTTTTATCGTTTAATTACGAATCGTGTAAAAGCGGCGAGCCGAAACACAAACAACAAATTATTAACTATCCAACTGCCTTTGTAACATGAAAATACCGTGATCTTTGGTTTGTTTTCCTGCAGCAGCGCGCAATCCGGCTGTATATTTTGCGCGCTATTTTGCAATACGCTCACGTTACGTTACGTTACGCTACTAAGGGAATGTATGATATAGAGGATATTACACGGCGTGAACGGAAGCGAAGCCAAATGAACGTATTTCCACAGTTCCCAACGACAGAAGTCACATCTTACCTGATTTCCTTACAAGCCTGTTCTGAGCCGCTGACTGCGAGCTGGGCCCGAATCTTGTCCAGGTCTACCTGACCAAGTCCCTCCCCACCCTCTCCTCCCCAAAAAACATCGTCTCCGTCCATGGAATACGTCACGGAGCTTGTCTCAGAGGGGTCACCGCTGACCTGGCTCACCTCGTCGCCTGTGAAACAAAAATGAAAGGAAGTCTTGTTCGAAGCGACTGCTGTAAGTCTTAACTCTGAGGTAGACAGGCAGACAGACAGACAACTTACTTCTCACTGGAGACAACTGAGCGTCTTCTTCGTTCATCTCCGCGCCGTCCAGCTCGTTCAGGGCTTGGCGGCTAGTTCCCGGGCTTCCCGTCGAAGAGCTCGACCCGATTCGACCTGTATAAAAGAGCACAACAGAACGGCTATTGCATTTGTTTTTTTCATTTAAAGAAGGACATTACTGAATGACATCTGAATGAAAAAAGAAGCTCGAAGACGGCCTAACGACGATGTTATGTTACCGTTAGAATCATTTGGAGCTGTTTTGTGATAATTATCGAAAGTAATTCAGTGATTGCTTTGGTTTTGCCTTTGCTGATCAATCAGAATAGAGGCTGTCCTTTCGGCCAATCAGATCTGAGGTTACGTCCTCTCGGCCAATCAAATTAGAGGCACTCTCCTCTCGGCCAATCAGAAGCGGAACCAAACAACCGATCACAAAGGTCTTGCTTTGTCTCAAGGACCCGGTTGAATTAAAAGTGAATGCCCTTCGCGTTAACAACAAAGAAATTGAAAAATTCTTGCTGCTATTACAGCCTATAGTCCAGGGTCCAGGTAGATATCTCATCGATATTAAAATAGCAAAGCAAGTCTACACTAATAAACTGCAGACATTTCTGCGTAAGGTTTAAAAACAAGGAATTACCGAATCTCCCTATCGTCCACGGTTTAGGTGACAGCGGAAGGTGAAAAGGGGCAACCGTACTGACAGCAGGGTAGGGCATATCAAACTGCTTATGTACACTGATTACGCTTTGTACATAGTCATCAATATGCGCGGCTCGGTTCCTGCAAAGCACAAAACAACAACTTAAAGGAAGACAGATAACGTGTGCCTCAGCCAATTCCAAGCCCGTCCATTCTCCTTCAAGCAAAATATAGAAAAAACTTGGGCCAAAATTCGAGATTGAACCTTCTCAAGGCTAAAGCTCCTGATTCGAGGTGGACAAAATCACGGAAGAACTTTTCGGTGCAGCATAAACACTGATTACATCACTCTGTCGGCGAATGTGGAGCAAACAAGCATTCTCGGACGTGGACATGGACGTGGGTGCGGGGGAGCGAGGGAGGGGAGGGGCGGGAGAGTCCATTCCCATTCCAAGCCGACCTGTTCACAAGTTGCCAAATCTCTGACTTGAGCAACATATCTAGCACCCAAGCAAACTGGCCTGTAAACGAGATAAAACTCACCTTTCCTTGTGTAACCAAGGCACGACAGCAAACTCCAAGTGGGCTGCAAACCGTCCGAGGTCACGCAAACGACTCGCAGACAACAGGAGTCTTGCGTGACGGTTTAGGATGGTGTCGATGAAAAAACTATCAGGGCATTCAAGCTCAGACGGTCGCCTGAAAATAAAAATAGTAAACGGAATATGTCAGTCTGTCTTAACATCATTCCGGAAAAAAATAAGTTGCTATTTTGAATTGAAGCTCAAGTTAATTGCTTACTTTTCCAGGAAGGGTGCTAAGAAGATCCGTACAAACTTTAACTCGTGACGTAAATTGGACCGCATCACAGGGTAGTGAAAGGGTCAAAGACTAAAGATGGTTTATAATAATCGAACGACAACAAAACCCAGTGACAACCCATTTAGGGCGCCTTTCTTCTCGTATCTTCATAAACAAGCCACAATCTTGGTCAACAATTTGAGACACTGCCTTTGTTTCAGTCCCATTCCCCTCCTCCCCCTTTCAATGTTGTCAGGAACGATAAATGTTCACCGCTGTGGACATCTGGCATTCAAGGATCAACATTGAAAGGAGGGAAGAGGGAAGGTTACGTGAGATTTTTAGAGAAAAAAAATCGAGTGTCTCAATAGGTTTTGTCAGATTTACCAACCTCGTCTCTACAGATGAAGCTGACGAACTCACAGCGAAAGTTTTGCGGGCTTTTTCCAAGGAACCCGATTTCTTCTCAACAGAAGGAGTGCGGGAGAGATGCGTCTTATCCACGGACGCAGTTCGCGTCAGGCTGGCACGTGACCCGGGCTTGGTGACGCTTGCGGTGCGCCCGTGTGTGGCGAGGCCGTAAGACATGCTGGGAGAAAGGTCGCCCGCTTCGATAGACGCCGCAGGGATGAGGGGAGGGGAGTGGATGGGCTTGTAGGTTGGAGAGCGGGGCGGAGAATCCAGTTCCCCTGCACCAATGCAGCGGAGAAATCGGACCAAGTCTTTGGCGATCTAGAAACACAAAATAAAGGAAGATTATGGTCAAAATCATGTGTTCAGACAAACAAAGCTGACAGTAAAATTAAAACACTTTTCGTATGTCTGTCGAAAGTAATCGTGTGCTTGCTTTGGTTTTGCGTTTGCTACGCTTTCAGATTGGTTCAAACAATTTTGGCTGCATTCTCGGTCAATCAGGAACAATACCAAAACCTGGCTGCGATCTTCTAATGCCAGCAAGCAAGAGGCGATGGCGTTTTCTCGTACTGCGGATTGGTTTCTTCCTCAAAGTAAAATCAAACGCAAAGTACTCTAGCTATTGATTGATTGAAAATGATTCTTACGGCCCCTGTGATTGGCGGTGCCTTTTCTCGAGACTCTTAAGAGAATTTTATACGTACCTCCCATTTGCAGTTCTCCATCGCTCTATCCAACAGAATCGTGGCAAGCTGCAATAAATCAATGAACGCAGTAAAGCTAAGGAATTTAAACGGACCCTCTCAGCCAATCCGATGCTTTGCTTGCATCCGGGAACGTGTAAAAAGTCCAAAGCTATTTTTTAGCAGCCAACAGAGAAAACACTTCCATCATAACACTATATAAAGTCTTACATGACAAAAAAGCCGGAGGCGAGTGGGTGGTTCGTTGTTTACTGTTTGTTATGATGACACACCTGCTTACTGACGGAGGGCTGCTCCAGATTCTGTAAGATAATGAGATAAGAAGCCGCGGTTTCCAGCCTTCCTAAGTTCAGACTCTCCTTGAAGAGTTCCCGTGGATTGCCGACGGCCGCAAACAGGTAACTCCAAAGCGCCACCTCCGTTTTCCTTGCGCAATGAACAACGGTCTCCAAGTATTGGGAGAACTCCTGAATGAACGCCACTACTCGAGGAAGAAGCGCATCTGTGAAAGGTTCAAATAATATACACTCAAATCTCTGCCGCTTGTTCAGTCATTTAAACGATCCTGATTGTTTATCAATATAATGAATAAAACGCAATACGATATAACCAGTCCAGTTAACTCTGATAATCAGTCCTTTCCAAAACCATTCGTTTTCGTCGAAGGCTCTGGGAACGAAATTGGCCACAGCTTTTAGGTGGGTGACTTAACGAATTAAAGCAAAAGGTTCCTGGGAGGGGAGGGGATGGTATGGACTTTACAGGGACTACTCATAGGAAACACAAAATGTATTTGATTTTTGATTTTTCTCACCTGGAATAGGCTCGGATGCTGTAGCCTCTTCCTCAAGTACTTCATGTAGCATTAACTCCAACACATGAGGGAAGTACGGCAGATCCACACACGTGTTGGCTATCTTCAACGCCTGTTGGCCAAGACTGGAAGGAAACATGAAACAATCGGACTGTGAAAAGTAATCGTGTGGTTAGACTGCGTTGGATACGCTTTCCGATTGGTCCAAACTAGTTTGGAAGCACTCTCGGCCAATCAGGAACAAAAGCAAAACCCGATGGCAATCTGCTCACGCAAGCAAGCGACAATGAAGTTGATTGATCTCTTCTTCAAAGTACATCTAATCGTAATATATTGTTACTTCTGATTGGTTGAAAGTGTTTCCTTGCAGCCCTTTTGATTGGTGCTGTAGGTACTTTGGTTTAGGTTCTAAATAACTCTTATAACCATCTACGCGGTCCGTACCATAAGTTAATTGACCAATAAGAGCTGGCGTGCTAAGTCAGTCGTATGATACGATTACTTACTTGCGCCGGAGAAGTTGTCTGAGAACATGATGGAGATAAACTTGTGTCTGGAGAGAAATTATAATAAGAATCATAAAAAAATAGTAGTAATATAAAAAAAAAGATAGACTGTGTCAGTCCCTCCTTTTTTGGCCACAGATCGTACGCGCGAGTGAAAAATGAACGCGTTTGAAAATCCGAGGTCTCGACGCGAGCGGCGGAGGTCAGACCTCGGATTTTCGAACGCGTTCATTTTTCACTCGCGCATAGAGCGCAGCAGTTAAAAAAAAAAGAAAAGAAAAAAAAAAAAAAAAAAAAAAAAAAAGACAGAAATAGGCCAAGTTTAGCATACCGTTCGTTCTAATGTACAGAAGGGGAAAGGTTGCGGAGACATAGAGGCGGGCCCAGGAGACGTGCACTCCAACGGTAAGGGTTCGTTTTCCGCGCCAAGAACTACAGCGTCTTGACAGAGGACAGCTAGGACAAAACAAAAAATGCAGGGGAATTAAGACAAACTTCACTGGGAAGTCCCGCCCAGAATCAACCTAGAAAAAAGGACCACTACCTCAAACAGTACGAGAATTTTAAACCTTTTCACTCCTAAGAGTGACCAACTTCAAGTTTCTCCTTCAGTTTCTAACCAGAAACATATCATACAAAAAGGAGAACTTGGCTTTTGAGAACTTGAGCTTCATGAAAGCTGATTGAAATATCATTTCTCGCCGCATCACTCGTACAGTTTCTTCTTAAAACTAGGTCGGGAGAATCTGCATTTTGGGAATTAAAGGGTTAAGCAATAGTCGAAGCTGCTACAAAAGGAACGTAAAAAAGTGCCAATCAATCGGGTCAAACTTACCAAGAGGATAGATATTCAGCTGAAACGGCAGCATGATTCTTTTTGATAAAAAATTCGGCGGCTTCTGATCATTTCCAGGAAACAGAGGAAGCCAAACCTGAAAGACGAGTTTTCTTAGAAATGTTCTTCTTAGAAAGTTTAGTTGGCATGGCAACCATCAGCAGGTTCGTAAAGTTAAAATAATAATCACATCGATAAAAACATAAACCCTAGTAATCACCTTCATGCCGTGAGCTCCACATCCCAGCCACAAAGCTTCCGTAAGGTGGCGTTTTCTCAGATTTGACGTGGATGAAGTCCACACATTCTCCACACAAGAGGCCAGGACGACGGGAGAACTAAAAGAAGACTGAAGGGACGTCCCTAATGTCAATTTCACAAAGGGAGTAAAGGTCATGTCACATACGGGAGAACTAAAAGAAGACTGAAGGGACATCCCTAATGTCAATTTCACAAAGGGAGTAAAGGTCATGTCACATAAGGAGGCAGCGTGGCCGAGTGGTTAGGGCGCCGGACTTGAAATCCGGAGGTCCCAGGTTCAAGTCCCGCTCTGAGCACTAATTGAATTTGTAACACGGTAGCCCCGCGTTCAAATCCTCGGCCACGTTATGTAAATAGCCAACTGGTTAGCCTTCGACCAGTTGGGATTTTTAACAGATTTACGTTGAGTTTGAAACACGGCCCCACCAGCTCTGCTGAATTACTTACCGTGTATAAATAAAGATACTTTACTTTTTTACTTATGAGGTGTGTGACACTTTCAGGACTGGAAGAGTTCACAGGATAAATACAAACCTTCTTGGACCTGCCATGTGGAGCTTTTTCTTTCTGCAGCATCAGAAGCCAACCTCCGACGTTTGTAATTAACGCCTCCACACCATCAAGGCCTTCTAGATCCCCAGATTCTTTGAAAAAAATAAGCGACTTAGCGGATCAATGATAACTTGTAAAGTTATAGTGAAATTTTAAACATGTTCTTAACATATAGATGAAATATTTGCTGTACGTACGAATGTACGCCAGTAATCTAAGCATGTAATGCGTTTACAACTAGATACACATAAAATAATCTAATATGTACGAAACTGTGTGTGTGTAGTTTTCGCATTACAAGTCATTATTAAACAGGTTAGACAGGTTTACCCATGTAGCGTGACGTCAGAGTCACGTGGATGACGGCCAGCGGGTGCGGCACGTGTTCAACAAGAGATACGTCACGTAACCTCGACACCTTGATGGTAGAATCTATAGAGGACCAAAACAATACATAATTTATTTAATGTAATTACACGTACTGTTTATTTTCTAAAGCTTTTAAAAACTGCTTTAAAAGCTCAAACCAGTGGGAAGAAACTGTGGCCTCTATGAGTGACAATGATATCTGGAGGCCCAGGGTATAAAAGTGGAAAAAAGAACTATTACTGGGACCCCAAAGGAACATTTGAGTGAAGAAAAGCCGACTTACCAGGACCCCTAGGGGACTTTTTGGGGAAAAACGTCGACTTATCAGGACCCCCAGGGGCCCTTTGGGTAAAAATAATTTTGGGTGAAAAGATATTCGACTTACCAGGACCACCAGTGGGCTTTTCAAGTGAAAAGAAGACGACTCTACAGTCAGAGCAGTAAGCCAGTAATAAATTCCGAAACACGTTCACCAGGAAAGAAGGCGCGGGAAGCTTCACGTGCTGCGCAAAGGCGTTATCCAGATTACGCGTGCGAGGGTAGAATCTAACCTACAAAACAAACAAACAAAGTAACTTAGCTTCTTCCCAGCTTATCCACTTGAAAATTTCGTTTTCTTCTTTATTTTCTCTTCCTGGCTCCGGTTGTTCAAAGCTCGAATGACCCTTGAACTCTGAACTTGAACTTTGAACTTTATTCATAGCAAATTACTGTAAATCCTCGAATAAACGCCCTTCCTCTCAGCCAACATTTGAAAGAAACGAATTGATGCCCAACTCCCCTCCCCCTCTGTTTTCATATTTTCGTCGTGGTGTCGTATAATCGTGTTAGAGAATCGGTTTACCTCATCTGTAGACGAATGGAAGTTGTAGCAAGGGACAATAAGGAACTCTTTCCACCAGGCCAAGCCACCTCGACATGAAATGCTTTGCTCCTGAGAAATTTCGGGAGAAAGAATAGTCAACGGGAGAAGCTCTACCAAGCAAAAAACACGCAGCCCATTTTGTAAAATTTCTTTCCCAAAACTTTTCTGTGAATTCCCCTTTAAAGAAATTCCAAGAAATCTGGCGCTGACTGGAAATGTTACGATAAAGGCTTCTAAACCAAACCATAAAGACTCTCAAGAAATGTACAGTGCAGTACTTCGGCACATAACACTTTCACACGACGCCTCATTGGGAAAACCACCAATAAATAAGTACTCTGTTTTCAATTTTGGTTTCTTTTCACTGCCAAAGCCGAATTTGACTCAACCCGTCTCCTGCTCTCACAAATGAAACCTAAAGGTGTGACCACTCACATGAAGGCTCTAGATGAGTATACACTACAGTCATTTCTCTCTAAGCGGACACCTCTTTAAAGCGGGCACCTCTCTAAGGCGGACATTAAATCTAGTCCCGAAGGTGTCCGCCTTAGAGAGAGTTGACTGCATACTACTTACATTGTCCACGTTATTTTAAGTTTATTTTGGACAGACAAACATGGTAGTGAAAGAGTTAAAAAAAAAAGTGAGACCTGTGAAACATTGCCAAAGAGTTTCCACTTCCTGCTGCTCAGCGAGTAGTGAGCCACACCCATCCTGCCTGCTATGGCGACATGATGGCCACTTTTATCTACTGCAGTATACTGAAGAAATACAAAGACACCATCTGTGAGCACAACGAGAAAATATATACAGCACCAAGAGACACCTTTGCAATCTCTGAGTAAAAGCAAGTCTTAATGGTAATCTTCGACACCATTAGAGCCGTTTTCGTATGAGTGTCGAAAGTAATCGTGTGATTGCTTTGGTTTTGCGTTTGCTACGCTTTCCGATTGGTCCAAACAAGTTTAGCAGCATTCTTAGCAAAACCTAATTGAGATAGTCTTACGCAAGAAGGCAAGTGGCGATGGTATGTTCTCGAACTGCTGATTGGTTCCTTCTTCAAAGTAAAACCAAACGCGGATTACTTTCTCTTCTGATTGGTTGAAAGCCTTTCTTACAGCTTCTCTGATTGGTTGAAAGCCTTTCTTACAGCTTCTGTGATTGGTTGAAAGCCTTTCTTACAGCTTCTGTGATTGGTTGAAAGCCTTTCTTACAGCTTCTGTGATTGACAGTTTGCTTTGGTTTTGGTTTTGGTTTTTGACAGTCATCCGAAAACAGCTCCATGCGAGTGATTCGTGGATATCCTACCAAGTAACTACGATGTGTTTGTGTGAATTTATTGCTATATGTGGTCAGTAAACAAGAAAAGAAATCTAAACTAAACGGCCAAACATCAAACGGACTGAGAACGGCCAGTGCAGGTAACCGTCGACTAAAAAACACGAACAACTACGATGACAGCTGTACAACAACAGTATTTGTACCATTGTTGCTAAAATGTAGATAAATCAGTTTTATATGTATATAAGAAAAGACGTCAATGCTTACCCTGACTGGCCAATTGCTTTCCAAATATGTGTGAGAGATCTGCAAATAGATTTGTATCAAGTTGATTATCAGTGTTCAAATACTGACGGCAGGATGACCTAAGGACCTGGGGGAGGGGGGAGGGGGAGATATTCCCTATGATTGACTATACAGGGAAACTCTACCTGAATGACGAGCCACTGCTTGTTGCTAACAAGAGTGCTGTGTCCCATGCTCCCATCTGTGCCTGTTCTAGTGCCAGTCTCCTCGGATATAAATGAGTTCCCAGAAGTAGTGCTAAAGTGGTCGGTCGTTTCTGAGACCATGTCCCCAGTGTTGAGATGTAAACATTCTTCACTCTGGAGGAACAGGTGCTCATGATTGCTCTAGAAAAGAGAGAGAGAGAGAGAGAGAAAATCAAAGGGTCCCCAAAGGCCAACTCTTGGATATAGCGTGACAAGGAATGACATAAAAATATATTCTAGTTAACCTTTATGAAGTGGAGAGCTACCTCTCCTCCTCCTTGAATTCCTTCTTTTCAAACCGCGTTTGACGACTTTAAAATATTTGACAGAAAAAAGATATCAAGTCACTAAATAATACAAAGTCCGATTGTGCTGAGCGAGCAAACCCGGTCACTAAATAACACAAGGTCCGATTGTGTTGAGCGAGCAAACCGGGCCAATCATAGGCCCCGTCCACAAGTATCCGGATATTTTTGAATCCGCAACTTTTTCGTTGCGGATTGGCCTCCCGTCCACACACACGTATCCGGTGAATACGGTTGATGAATCCGCAACTTTTTGAAAACGCTTCCCAGAGTGGATTATTTTTTAATACGCTGTGAATACGGCGTCGTGTGGACGGTCGAATCTGTATATTTTTTAATACGCTGTCAAAAAGTTTCGGATTTATCAACCTTATTCACCGGATACGTGTGGACAGGCTAAAACGATTCGAATACGCCACGTGCGGACGCGAATTTTTTAAAATCTGCATCGAGAAAGTTGCGGATTCAAAAATATTCGGATACGTGTGGACGGGGCCATAGACAATAATATACTAGAAATACGATAATCGCAGATTCCCCCTCGCCCTGGCCCCGGGGGGAGGGAGGGGGGGGGGGTATTCATTTCATTTCATTTATTCATTGGATGACACACAAAGATTTACATGAAGAAGTAAGGCCAAAGCCAGTGGTACTCCCATATATAAGCCATATAGGTATGTGCCGCCCCAAAGGGTATCGTTTTCAAGCATTTTTAGTCTGAACAAGACAGGCCCGTGGCCAGTGCGCTTGTGGCGTCATTAATACAATGAATAGAGACACGCGGGGTCCCGGGAGAGGAACTTGCTCGAATGCTCGATTATAGATACCGCTTCAACCAATGTATCTGTGTTCTGAGCAATATTTGTGTGAAAGAACATCGAATAAGTAGTAGAAGACGTGTCGAAAAAATACGGATAATTTGCCATTTCTTAACGCTGTAGTTTGAGCTACTTCCTTTGGAGTTTTTTGGGGGTCTAAATACAAGCGAAATTTGGAGGTCCTACGACGTCTGGTTTTCCTTATTATAAAAAAGTCCAAAGGAGGTCACTACAAATTGGAGGGATTATAAACCCTTTACCTCCAAAGTTCAAAATGCAGATTCTCCCAACCTTTTAAGTGGGAAATGTACGAGTGATGTAGGGAGAATTGATAGTTTAATCAACCATCATCTGAGCAAAGTTTCAAAACCCAAGTTCTCCTTACTGTATGATATAATTGTGCTGCCAAAACTGAAGGAGAAAATTGAACTTGATCACTGAAAGGGCTGAAAGGGTTAATGGTGGCAAGTGGTCAGTTAAGTCTACATGACTTACCATGCAAGGATTGACAGACAGAGAGCTTTTCACAAACTGCAGCTGCATGATCTCACCTGAACATGACAAGAGAAAAAAAGAGATATATTACAAAAAATAGTGTCATATGATGGCAGCTTTCATTCCAGTATACCTGACCAAAACAGTTACAGTGCATGTAGCTTTTGTAAGTTTTAAACATAATATACATTTTATATGTAGAAATATTTAGCTTTCATGAGATCATATAATATTTGTATCAAATAGCCAGGATGCACTTTATCAGGGTAATATTGCTCCTGACAAAGAGAAATATCCTGAATTTAAAAAAATACACCTATTTTAAAACAGGAGTCAATAAAGATGGAAGGAAGGGAGAGAAAAAGAATGGAAAGAAGAAAGAAAGAAGGGAGAAAGAAGTATACAGAAAAACAAAGAAAAAATGGAAGAAAGGAGCTCAGAGAGAATTAGAAAGAAAAAAAAGGAAAGAAAGGAGAGAATGGGAGGAGGAAACTTGCCTCATTAACACAAAAATTACAGACCAAGAAAGTGAATTTCTTGAGATTAAAACACATTAACATCATTATTTGCACCAAGGTGTGTAATAAGATTATGCTTTCTGTACCTGGTGCTTCATAACTAACACAATCTGCTAAGGCAACAAAAAATGACAAAACTGTTAGGCTTTGATTATAAAATAATAAATTATTGTGAAAGTGTATTATCAACCAAAGTAGAAACACGAGAAAAGTAACATGAAAAAAAAAAAATTAAAATTATAGTCAAATTATTGATTAGTACAACATGAGCTCAGTGTCATATTACATGTCAGTAGAAAATTAATACAGTACAATAACAAGAGATTAAGTGTTGTACTGTACCAGATGTTCCATTGTCTTCTTCAGCTGACACAAGGGCTAAATTGTATCCCTCTGGTCCCCAAGCCTGCAATCAATCAGTCAGATGTATTAGCCAATCACTCACTAGGGGTGGCAAATGGTAAAATCCGAGAGGCCAAGACCCTTGTTGAAAATCAGAGACTGAGACTTCAACCACTCTGAAACTCCGAGACAGAATGAAAGAAGAAAACGAGACTCCAAGACTCCGAGATCAGACCAAAACTTTGCGAGACCCACAATTTTCTAGGTACCATTCGCCAGCCCTATTCATTCAATCACTCACTCACTCAATCAATCAATTAACAAATCAAGAAGTCCAACATCAAAAAAACCAATCAAACACTAAACCAACCAATCAATTAACCAATTAACCAATCAATCAACCAATCAATTAATTAATCTGTAAGTACAACATGTACCATCCGCCAACTTGTATCACTCACCATTGCTTTGACGTGTAAAGGGTTGTGCAAGAAAGCTTCCTGCGATGTTCTGAAGTGGACAGATAATACAAATTAGGACAATCATCACACTGGATTCTATCAACTAAATTTGTGCAGCACATGCTGATAACGAGCCACTAGAAACAGGAGACTTTACCAAGTAATGTTACTATAATAACACACATTCATTGGAGCAAACAACTGACTGAGTTATAAAATAAGGGAGAAAATGATTAAGTGGATGGCCAGGTGGGTATTAAGTGGTGTTAACGCTTTCACTCCCAAGACTAATCAACTTCAATAATTTTTAATCAATTAACCAATATTAATGAATAAATAGTGAGTGACAAAAAGAGTGAGACTTTTGTTCCCCTACTCCTGAGTCAAATGAATGGATACACACCCATAGTTTCCACCCAAGGTGCACATGAGGAGGGACCCAAAGACACTCCACACAGCCAGGCCACCATGAGATGCCCATGACCAAGCAACAGCAATGGCACAGCCATCTGGAGTCCAGGAAAGACACTGGACACCCCCTGTACTCTGAATCGTATCTGGACATTGGTCATTAAAGCCAATATGATATCTTTGGCTGCAAAGGTTGTCTTATAAAATAGTTACAGTAAAATGTCTGAAGACAAACACCAGTAAAAGATGGACGCCTCTATAAGCCAGACAGGGTTTTTGGTTCCATCCAGCCGAATTTCACTTATTTGTCTGTACAGGCAACTTCCTCTAAGATGGATACCCTCGGGACCAGCTCCAGCTGTCCGTTTTAGAAAGGTGTCCATCTTAAAGCTGGTTCAGTTAGAGGAAATGAGTGAAGAAACGGCAGGGACCGCTCCTACCATGTGTCTGTCTTAGAGAGGTGTCTGTCCAGGAGGATGTTCCTTAAGATGGAGTTGATTTATCTAAACTCTCTACAAGCTGGACATCTCTATGAGACAGAGACCTTGACCAGGTCCAGAGGGTGTCCGTCTGTGAGAGAGTTTACTGTAGTGTACAAATAGAATTTACTGCCTGTAGCTTTCATCAACCTGCAGTATCCCAAGAATAAATGAATAAAGGATACCAGGGTAGTCTTTGCTGGACAGAATCAACTTATGGGACAGCTGGAGAGCTCCTGTCAAATCATCAAAACCATACACCAAGCACTCACCACTGAAACAAACAAACAAACAAAAATAATAGCTTCATTACCACTGTTTACTATTTGTGAACGGCAATGAATGTAGGCCTAGATTATGATTTTGATAAAGAAAAAGAAGAGCCAGTGACTTAAAGACATTGTGTTACTTTGTTTTGTACACTCACTTCAAACAACCAAATGCCATCAGTCTGTATCTGTGATTTATTGCAACACAAGTTGCTGAGTTGAGGTCTTTGGCCCATAAACCAAGGATTTCCTGATGAGAAATATAAACATCTGATGACAAACAAACTATTTGTCTGAAACTGTCAAAGATGACTGCAATGTACATTCAGTAGCCATGGTCTCAAATAGTAAACAGTACATTTATGGATTTTTAGAAAATTGTAATCAAGTCTGAATCTTTGTTGGATTTGCCATGTACACTAGTTAGACAGTCCTGCACTTTCACACACCAAATGTGTATGGTACAATTCTGTACAACTGTTTTATACAGTAAAAGTATGGTACATAGCTTCAACATACTGTATCATGAGAATCTGGTCACTCTTATGCAAAAACATTATTTTATTGTGAACCTATATTACACACTATTGGTTATTCTGAATTATATTGTCATATATACATATATGTACGTTATATACCTGAGGTTCAAAACTGGCAGTTGAGGCAGATAGAAACCCTCCTCTGCCATCTGCAAGCACAACTGCAAATCCCCCTAACAACAGGCTGTATTCCATTGCACGGAAGCTTACTCCTTCATGCTCTAGAGGTAATGCTGGCAAATAATTAAAATAGAAATGTCAGCTTTGTCATAATGCCAGCCTCAACATAATTTCTGATGGAAGATTCAGGCAGGAGGTCTCAGTCCCCCTTGGGCAAAGGTAAAGCACACTCTGGAGCTGGGGTGGGGTAGACTGCAAATCTGTCTAAAAAACCTAGCCTAACTTATGCCTTTGCCTGGCTGTTATATGTCTAAAGAGAAACGATGTAACTATGGTACAGTATCATCTTTCAATTGGACTTTCCTCCCAAAATGACTCCTGTGTGGTGAAGACATGAGAGATTGACATGGGTTTGCAGGGAAGTTGGAGAGGAGGCTGCAGGATCCCACACAAAGCAGGAGCCAGGAGTTGGCAGGTTTGCATTTGCAAACAATGGCTTATACAGTCAAAGCTCTCTGGGCAGACACTCTCCTCATAAGTGGACAGCTCTACTTACAGATGCCTCTAGGAAACCCTTTTTAAGCTCTAGCTCAGTAAAACTCTCTATTTACACACTCTTGTAAGCGTACAGGTCCAGTTTAAATGGACGCTTTTCTGCTTGACCCAAAGGGTGTCTGCTTATGGGAGCTTTAACTGTACTCTTGGATATAGCTGATATGTGTCTTTTTGAAAATTACTAGACGGGTACCTCCCTCTGTTCTGGTTACAAAGATAGTGCTGCTCTTCAAGTTTGCACTCACCTCGTGCATTCTCTAGGTCATTTGTAAAAGGTAAGGAATGAATGGATAGTGTAGTTCTGCCTTCAAGGTTCCCATCCCACAGAATTCTCTGAAGCAGCCCACTTCCTGTTGATACAAAGAGTTCATCCTTCCGAGGGGCAATACTGAAGTAAAACAAATATGGACAAAAATAACAATCAATATTAGCTTAACCCCTTCACTTTCAAAATTAAAATTATAAGGATCTGATGCAGTGATTCTTGTGATGAATTGAAGTTGTAAAGAAATCATTATTAACAATATTATTCTAAAAGTATTATATTGTTGAGATTTTGAATTTTTTATAGGACATTTTAGACTTGCACAGTTTCTTTTTTCCGCTGGTATATTCTAATATCTAGTTTTCACATTGTAGTTGAGCATCTGAGTTATGTTTTATGTCATGTTTTAGTTGTGGATTGAAATAGAAACAATATGAAAGGTTTATAATTATACTACAGCAGTAAGTGTTGTTGAGCTAATGTACCTTGTTATTCCTCCTGTGATAGGGACAATAGCAATTTCCACCAACTTGATGGCAGCAACACCATTTTGACTTCCTGTACTGTTTCCTTGGTTTGAAGCAGAACTGAAAGAGCATCACACAAAATTACAATACTCTTCAACATCACAATTTTGACTGAAATGTTCTGAAAATCGCCATTGATTATTATTCATACCTTCCATAGCATGGAGTATACAGCTTGGAGCCACTGTTTCTCTGAACCTCCAAGAATACTAATTTACCCTCAGATGTCTATCAAAGAAAACACATTGATTTCCTATAAATTCAGTTCCTCAATTTAACAACACAGACTTCTAGTGGCATGTCCTAGCCCCCAACTAGATTAAACAAATGAAATGAATAATTATTTATTGTGAGAGAATCTGGGTTATCTTTTGACAAAATTTTCAACATAAGGAGGTGGTCCTATTGCATGAATGCTGTATGTTCCCACTACATATTTCATTACAGAATACACTAGACTTGTAGTGGCATGTTCTAGCCCCTAACTAGATATGTAGTATACATCTTACAGTATGATAAAAAACTCACAGACACAGCTAAGGCAGTTGAATCCGGTTTCCACATGACTGCCGTGTTCTTACCAACCTCCCGGATGGATTCATAGGAACGACGATATGCAACCACCAGAACTCTGGGCTGTGAACCAGGACAATGAAAATGACACCTATTTCACTTCCTTTTCACTTCCAGGAGTTCCTCACATTAGAGATATTCTAAATCTTTACTTCCTTTTTATGCCAAACTACTGTACAGTTATTAGTGTTTATTATTCTCTTCTAATTTTTAACCATGTCTGACCTGGTCAAAATTTGAAATGCATATCATTCCAAATGGTTAATGATGATGTGGGAAGTACCTTGCTAAACAAAATTGTGAAGCACAGTATATTTATAGTAGTGAAAACAAAAACTACATATATCTAACTAACCACCCCCCCCCCCCTCCCCCTTTCCCTTTCCCCTAACAATTTTATGTATTTATATGGCATATTGAAATCCACTAATGTTTTTATTGATTCTGAGAGTACATCAGTCTATTGTCACAATTTCTGTGAAAAATGAAGCCCTTGGGTTGAAAAGTTGGGTTACTGTTGTTGGACCTGTATGTACAAATGTTTAAATTCATCATTTTTTGCAATTGCAGATACTATCTCAACATACCATATGGACTAACCAAACTCTAGCAAGCTTTTCTAAGTAGACATATCATACAGTTTAGAGAACTTGTCTTTTGATATTATTTGCACGCCAAACCAATTAATTGATGAACACAGCGTAGGTATTACACCGTCCGGCTCATAACTGCATGCGGTGCTCCTATTATTATGCAGCTCATTGATTCCTGTGTATAGTGGTGTGTTTTTCTGTAGACAGGCTGCCATATGTACAGAGGGAATTCACCCTTGTGGAATATTATAAGAAATCAGAACACCTGCCCCAGACGCGTAAATATCTTCCAGATTTCCAGACTGACTCCCGTACAGACACCAGCTATGACTAGTGCAGTTGATTACTTTGGCCTTCGACATCATTCTACACTCTTGAACAGCCAAATATCCCCACGTCAAACAAAAACTCAAAGCTGACATACTTACGCGGTTGTTCCAGATACAGACGCTGTGCGCCGAAATAACAACCAATAGCGACCGGTCCTTGTTATATTTCAACGAGATAAGCTCGCCACAGTGCACATCCTTCGAGCTAAAGTATTTTGGCCAGCCT
Organism: Plumapathes pennacea; assembly: GCA_964036295.1. Lineage (NCBI taxonomy): Eukaryota > Metazoa > Cnidaria > Anthozoa > Antipatharia > Myriopathidae > Plumapathes > Plumapathes pennacea. The sequence continues at coordinate 21,146,943 of OZ038466.1, forward strand.
ATTGGGAAATACATGGCGGGGGCTCGGTCAAATCAGGAGATCCTCAAAAATAAACGAGCTCGTCCGACATGTTGTTTAGCCCGCCTCGTTTTAATGAACTCGGACCGAGTACTGGGAATGAGTACTTCATTTAGGTGGTGATATTACGATTATTTCTTTCGTAAAAGTTTCTGATAGTTATTAGCTATCTGTATAAAACTCCGATCAAACGATGATAATAGTTGATGAGCTGAAATTCTCGCGCCCGATCATGCATCAACTTTTATTCACTTTGAACATGTCCAAATTTTCAGTCCCCGTTTGATCACGTGATATTAGCTTGTCTGTCTTCTCGCCCGAGATACTATCCAGTCAGCGGGTGACATTTGGAAGAAGGAAAACTCGTGTCGGTCGGCGCTGTGGACGTGTGACGGCTGCGATGTTTCACATGCCATTTATATTCTCCTCAGTGGCGAAACGACTTATGTCTTCAACAGCGACAACACCTGTTGTAGTATTTGTTCTTGGTGGCCCAGGAGCCGGCAAAGGGACGCAGTGTGAGAAGATAGAAAAGGTACGGCACTGATTTAGTTAGCGACGTGGCAACAAGATTTATAAGGTAACCCGACGTGCAAGGACTGCAGTTAATGGGTCGAGACTAGAGGTGTCAATTGCTCCAAAGATATCTTACGTGGTGTTATTGATAGACACTTCAAACGAAATCTCTGCGATTTGGAAAATATGGCACGCAATCTAATAGCACGTAACTAATTACTTAAATTTGACAGCTTTCGTATTATTTTCCCTCGTAATTTGTAGAAAAAGACTTGTTGAAATAATCATTTTCGTCAGTAAACATAACACCCCCTTCCTCTGGTATTAGACATGCTTTATACCTGGAATCAATTCTACTCAAAGCTACTCAGCTTTGTATGTTGTTGTTGAGATCGGATTTAAACTTTCCCTGGGGATTTGCCCAACCGCCCTACCACCACTTTTACAACAGAGATGAAACCTCTCTCTCTCTCTCTGCTGCAGGAATTTGGATACATTCATCGGTCAGCTGGTGATCTGCTGCGACAAGAAAGAGCAAATCCTGGCTCAAGATATGGAGACCTCATTGATAAGCACATAAAAGAGGGAACAATAGTACCAGTCGAAATCACCATTAGTCTCATTGAAAGGGTACATTTATTCATGTTTTATCTTGAGTGTGTTTGTTTGTAGATTAACTTTGTGATATATATATATTTTGTGACAACTCTCTCTGTTTTAAGCAAAAGTGTCAATTTTTCCACATACAGTATGCAATGATTTCCATCACATGAAAAAAGAACCTGAATTGAGTGAACAAAATATTTTTGGGAAAGTGAGCTAGAACATTACTTAAAACTAAAATTGTTTTCCCCCCTTGGAGTGAACCCCAAAAAACATGAAATATAATTATCCTACATAGAAATCAAAAAAAGTTGGCAAACATAACTATATTTTCCAAAAAGCTATATTCAACAAGGCCTAAAACATGTTCGTCCAAGTTCCACTTTGTTACAAGTGTGACTTTTAATGGTAATGTTTCCAGGCAATGGAAGAAAGTCCAGTAAAGAAGTTCTTAATTGATGGGTTCCCACGAAATGAAGACAATTTGACAGGATGGATAAAACAAATGGATGGCAAAGCAGAAGTCACTTGTGTTCTGTTTTTTGATTGTCCAGAAAATGTAAGTCATACGCTTTTAAAGCATACCCCAAACCACTGTACAAGGAGGGGTAGATAGATATCATCTGCCCCCCTTTCCACTTTCCTTCCATGGTTGTATTCAGATCTGTTATTTTTAGCAGCTAGCTTGTTGTATTTTCCACCTGTGTAATGACTTGGTATTCTGCTGTATTTTTCACACTGTCCAATATGCATTTAAAAGTCAAAGTCATTTCAACAGTAGTTTACCAACTGTGTGAATCTTTGTGTAACATTATTTTAGGAATGCATCCGACGAATCATGGAAAGAGCAAAGACAAGTGGAAGAGCAGATGATAATATAGATAGTCTCAGAAAAAGGTACAGTGCCTTCTTTTTGTTATTTATTTAAGAAATACATAACACGTTTCCATGTAATATAGCCTCATCTAAACATGCGGGAAGTTGGGAGAACATGAGAGTTACGAGGGTGAAGTGTTAGGCAATGATTTGCTCTTATTACTTGAGACCCTACAAGTGTACCATCATAAAATTATTTAATAAAATTGTATATTTTTATTGATTACCAATCATGCATTTTTATATCTGTTCTGTGATCACATGAATGAATTCTCAATGAGTATATTCTAGTGTTCTTGACATTTTGGCATTAGTGCTAATATTATTGTTACTATTTATCTTCAAGGTTTCACACACATGTAAACCACACCATGCCTATTGTGCAGTATTATGAGAAACTGGGATTGGTGCGGAAAATTCCTGCTGATTTACCTGCTGATGAGGTAAGATATACTGTATGATCAATTTAATGCTTGAAGTAAAATGTAAAAATATCTAATGTGAAGTATGAATAAAGAGTACATATGTATATGTATGTATATACAGTAAGGTTTTACTTAGATTCAATTCTTGGACAATCAGGACTGTGATAGAGCACTTACAGGGTGTATAGTGCTTTGATTGATTTTTGAACAGTTTGGATCCATTCTGGGTTTTCCCTTGGGGGGTTTACACTGTACAGGTGTATAATGAACTTACTGTGATCCTTTTATTGATCTTTTCTACTCCTTCCATTAGGTTTTTGAAAAGGTCAAGGAAGTCTTTAAAGACCTCAAGTAGTGGAAGCAGTCACTAGGAAGGTCTAAACTTTATGTAAACACATGCACACAAAATATGAGTTTAACAGCAAGGCTGATTAGATTTTAGAGATAATATAGCCAGTTCATGTATCAATCAGAGCAGATTTCATTTCTCCGTACCCTTTTAGTCACATAATAAGTTAATAGTTCAGTATGGAGAAAAGTGGTAATTTGGTTGAGGCTGAGGATCAGACTTTCAATTCTCCTAGCAATACCCATACACTCTGTTGAAGGAAGATTTGGAGATTTAGCTACTAGATCTTTGAAGCTTACAGGGTTAAAACTGCACCTTACTCACCAGTTACTACTAAAAGTACCATACATATAGGTAGAGCTTATAATTTTGAAGAGCAGGCAAGCAAGCATCTTTGTCCCAGAGCCTTCTGGAGTAGAAAAGAGCACTGGAGAACAAAGATGACACACCCAAGAGAGAGAGAGAAAGAGTAGGCACCAGTGCTTTAACTCCGGATATTGTGGGGGAGGGAGAAGGGGGGTTGCTGTTCATCAACATCCTATTGAAATCATGAATCGGTAATTTGTACAGATACCGTAATGTTAAGTGAATACAGTGCACATGCCAAAATGAGTTTTATACTCTAGAGCATTTGGTTGGTCAAGAATTTTGTAAATCTTGCACCAAAGCGGACTCACCGTATGCTTGACAATCATTTGAAACCTAGTATATTCTACGCCAATATTATTAGATTATTACTATTGTTATTTATCGCCTGAACAATAAATTGCTATTCCATGCTTTCTTTAGCAAAGTCTGCAATTCGAAAGGAGGCTCATGTTTTTGTTTCTTGATGCCATAAAACTGGAACCAGCTGATCGGGAACTTATTTCGTATTAAAGTTTATGGAGTCAGATCCAAATCAGCCAGAACAAATGTCATCACGCTCGTTTAGGCCCAGTACAGACGCCGATTTTTCATGAACCGAACTTAATTCGAATTTGGGTCGACCCAAATTACTTAATTTCGCCTGATGATTCAAACGCCATACTTATTTGGCCGAACTTAATTGAACTGGCTTGACAAATGCATTAAAACACATTGTCAAATACTTTATGTAATTTATGCATTAGATTCGGCTCATGAAAAGTTCGGCGTCTGAATCAGAGTGGCTTTAAAGCCGTAATTCCCGGCTGGTCCTGGCGTAAAGTACGGCTGAGTCGTTCTTAATTGATTCAGACGCCGAACTTTTCATGTCTTTAGGTTCGTTGGCGTCTGAACTGGGCCTAAGATATTCAATTCGTTACATTTCTGTCATCCTGACACGTCCGAGAACATCTGCGATCATTGCCGTTATTGTTTTGTCGGTGGTTTTTGTTCACTTTGAATAATTTGCGAGCGCCAAAGGCGCGAGCTTCTATTGTAGGGGGGCCCTAGGGCCCTAAAAAGTCATTTTCTGCTTTCTCGAGAATGAAAATTGGCGGGATATAACATTCAAGTGATAAAAATATTCTTTTCATACCAACCATACCACATCTATGTACGAGATATGTGACTAGTTCCAGTGCTGTATGTGACAATGTCGTTATTCATCTATTAACTGTTCACCTGTTATTTTGTAGTTACGCACTGAGACCATTTAAAGAGATGAAAGTTTAGGCCTGTAATACTTCGTTCGCGGTATTGGTTTTCCACGTGGCAGAAAAATAATCCTCCACTTTCTTCCAATGTACGTTTTCGGCAAAATCGGACGACTAAAGTTTTATACTGGCCACAATTTAAACCTGGACGTGTATAAAAAATGATAAAGCTTTGACGTGCACTAGAGTGGAGACGTTCCTCATGAATTACAATAACTCCCCGTCAGTAGAAAACAAAACTCCATAATTGTCATTTAGCGATCGTCCGCGTCGTATTCTTCTTGATAGAAAGAACTCAAAACCGTTTCATGATGTGATTGGATCAGCTAGAAAATTCACTAAAGTTTCGAAGTAAGTTCAAAGTGGTGAAAACATCACGAGCCAAAAATTACCTAAATTTGTTCTCACGGGAACCGTAAATGAAGCGGATCAGATTCTTGTGTGGTTGGTTTACTAGATAAGGTGCTTTCCGTAGTGATTATCCCAACGGCTCCCTTCCTCGTGACACATCTCATAAAATAAGACAAGGGACCTTCACTCGCGCTATGAGTATGCAGCTGCTAAATAAGGTCAAAGAAAAACGGCCCCGCCAATCGATCGTTTCTTTGTGTTTCCTGCTTGACCGAACATGTTTCGATATTGTTCATAGATGTGTACCATTGTGAGAAAAAAACAAGATGTTTAATTATTGGTAGAAAACAAAGACTCTGTGGGTTGTGAATATCGGAGTTGCATCAGAACGTGAAAACAATAAAGGAACGTTGGGGGTTATGTTCTGGGTCATCGATTTAACCATTTCCACCTTTGTCCGACTTCGAACTTTCTCACTGATTTTCAGTTCAAGTGCTTTATCGTATACTAACCATGTCAATCTCAGCTGTCAATCTTGGCATTTCAACCAATCGGCGCGCTCCTGCCCATCCCTTACAATAAAAGTTAGAAGTAAACACCTTACACCTCAGTTGCAGCTTCAACCCTGACAAGACAGATAGGAACACCAAAATTACAAAAGTCGAGGTGGGTCTTGAATCAGTCTTATTGCTAATTTCACAAACCAAATAAAGTACACGATCCACTCGTAGAGCAGCAATCAGTTAACAGTTCAAACACCTCTGATACAGTTTCTGCAGAAACACTAAATCAACCAGTACACCTGTACTAACGCACACGGCGCTTTATGGTGAACTGTAGATTACAGAACGATGATGCGGTTATCGTTAAAAAAAAGAAACAGTTTTCGTGGCCAGGCCGGGACCTAGGCTAAAGTGTTTTATAATTTCAGTTGCACAGCAAATTGAAAACTGATGGTTGACGAGAGAGCTCAAAGATGCTACGGGGAGTGAGGAGGCTGTGCTGTCTTTGCAGTCTAGATCGGCTGCAGTTAGCAATACTTTCTCTTCGATAGAAGTTGTCGTGACTTTAGCCTGAATAGTTTATTGTTATAGAGGTTTCTGTTTGTATCTGTGTGATCACTGTTGCATGACAGACAAGGGGGAGGGGGAAGTATGGGAGGTGTGACATTAACTCACTTCAATAACAGATATCGTATATCCCCATGCAGTATGGCGCAGTATAGTTCCCTTCCTCACATTTGTGTTCAACCCGTTATCTCTTTCCTCGCTCAGTTTCCTGGAATATTGTTCGAAAATTGAGAAGAAACAAGTCATGAAGCTCCTGATTGCGATTCTCTTGGTCTCTCTGTTGCTCATTGATCTGAGGTAACTGAAAAATAAATGACAAATTTGAGTGCACGAAAAAGGCACAAAAATGGCCACAGATTCGTTGTTTATTCTGTTTCGCAGTGAAGAGGTCAAGCCTGGGAGCCGCCGGCGTCAAAGTAGAAAGTTCAGAATCGGTGTAGGGAAACGCAGCAAACCCGGGAAACGTGCCCCCATCGCTGCCATGCTCGATAATGCTAATGCCTAGAAACTTTCTTGCGGAGCGTTATTGACCTGCCACCTAGCATAATCAGTGCTTGTAGAACAATCATTACGACAGTAATAAAATCAAGATTTATACTTGGATGTATTGGTGTACTTGAACGAGTGTGTATGTGGCGTGTGTCTGTGGGGGAAGGGGGAGGGGGTACTGCGCGCTTTATTGTACATGGAAGCAGTGTAGCTATTTTCAAATCAAGTCTAAGATTAAGTCAAACTAATAAAAAGAAGCCACAGCATACAATCTACATAATAAATAAAGTTCTTATGGAGCTGTCAAGCCACGGACGGTAGTTGCCTTACTTTGCTTCTGAATGATTTAATAGAACGCTCGAAACAGAAATCCGGACGGAAATAGATGCTTTTTGCTTCGCCCTGTGCCACGCAATAATGGGTCATGGGGACGAGATTAGACCAAATCGTCCCCAGTACCTGTTGTTTTCTCGCGGCCAATATGGCGCTCGCGGATGGTTGATGGTCACTGTCTGGCCTGAAAAATGCCCAACAGAGACGTATCCCCGGATTCATCCACGCAACCCAAAGAAGAACACAGAAAAGTAAAGAAGCGGAAGCAAAAACACCACAGCCATGGACGTAGCCACAAGTAAATTGACTCTATATAATTTCTTTAATTGGCTTTGGTTTTACAATCAGCCATGTGAAAAGCGCTTTACTTGCATTATTACCGTTTACCCGCCGTTTACCAGAGTTCACTGGCGTTGTTTGCAGCGATTGGAAGTTACAGTTTATCTTTCTATGTTTTGACTGACAGCATTAACTGAGCTTTGCGCAGCCATCAATACAGTTCAGCTAAATTTTGTTGTTGTAATTTAAACCTCAGGAACAAAAAGAAAAAAAAGGAGGAAAAGCATTCGGACTGTGAAGCACAGGTACCTGTGTCTGTTGACTCCAGCAGCAGCAAAAACAGCAAAAAGAAAAACAAGAAAAGAAAGAGTGCTAAACAGCCACGGTCTCTCACAGCAGCCGGTCCATCAACTCAAACCACTACCAAACCTCTTGAAGAGTATGTGGATAACCGGGAAGAACTTTATAAGGAACTCTGGAGCACAATATCCAGGAAAGAGTTGAAAGAGATGCTTCCAGATATATTAAAGGTACTGTGTAGCGCGCTGTATTTAGTAATATTAAGAAATGTAGGAATTGCCAAGGTGGCCCAGTGAATTACCGAGACAACTTTATAACAGGTGTCTATATCCTAAAAGTATTATATTTTCAATTTCACTCTCTTCCACCATGAACCAAATAAGGCAAAGAACCCAACAGTTCTGAAAGGTTGGCATCTTTGGCAATATAGGGGTTCCATTTTTAGGTTGATACTTTGTTGTGAGCTTAATTTGGTATTCTACATATTGTATTACTCTTTAGAAAGAGGATCTAAAAGAAGTAAAGAAGTTGTGCCTTGAACATCTGAAAGCGTTGCCCAGGAAAAAGCTAAAAGACATCATCTCCGGTCAAGACACAGCATCATCTGGTGATGAAGAAGTGGAGCCAATGGAAGGTGAAGAAGTCACAGCAGAGCAGCAGGTGAACATGCCCATCAACAATCTATAACTTGCTGTCAGTTTTAAATTCCTGGATACCTCACTGGTACAGACCTGGATGCCTAACACAGTAATAAAGCTGTTCATTCATTCAACCTATTCAAGAGCTACAATAAGTTATTCTATTATGCAACTCGTTCTGTTGAATAGGATGCCACAGTATTTTATAGTTGAAGTGCTGTATTAAAGGCCATAAGTTTCTGAGCAAGGGGATCTTTAACCCTTTCACTCTCAAGTTCGAACATGCAGGTTCTCCTAACCATTCAAGAGGGAAATGATTATGAGGTCCTGCAGTGAGAATTGACAGTTCAATCAGTTGTCATGTGAAGAAGCTATGAAATACCGAGTTCTCCCTTTTGTACATGATATATCTCTGGCGAGAGACTAAAGGACAAGAGAAGTGACGTTGATCTAGCCTGCAATGCAGGCGTTCCATTCATTTTCAGGCAAAATTCGTTCGGGAGTAGGACGGGGTGAAGCTGGTGAGGTCTGGGGCAAGGCAAATCTGCAGAGGGGTAAGGGGTGGGGGCGGGCGGCATTTGTTCCCTTCCCCTCCCCCTCGCCATTTTCCTTCTGCTGTCCCTCCCCCTCCACAGCGCTTGCCTCACTCCAGTCCTAATACCAAGCGGATTTTGCCTGAAAGCGAACAGGAATGAACGAATTTTGCCTAAAAACAAACAGGAATGCCTGCGTTGTTGGCTAACATTGATCAATCACTTCCGGGAGTGAAAGGTTCAAGTGCTATTATACACTTTAGTCTGCTTAATTTTCCACAGGATCCCTCTACAGCCATTGTTGAAGAAGAGAAGGATGCTGAAATTTTTGAGGAACTGATTACTGCTCCAAATCAAGAAGATATAGATGAATTGGTAGAGGGAAGCACAGAAAACATGGAACAAGAACAAGGTCAGCAAAGTATTCTGCAATTTTATACCATGCTTGAAATTACTAACAATAGAACAGAATGTTCCCTGAACATTTCAGCATCAGTTTGTTCCTTTTGAAAGAGAGGACATTTCAGGTTATTGAAGTTTATCGAAGGTTAAAGCAAATAGAATGGTAAAAGGACACACTCTAGATACTTTTTGTTGCTGAGCACATCATTTATTTCTTAATTGGTTTACTGCAGTTCTATTTGCTACAGGTAGTAGTGTTATGTGAATAATATTGCTAGTCTTTTAAGTTTGAACCCCTGCAAGACATCACCCGCCATTTTCTCTATACTGAACATATGTTGACTGTGTATTGAAAGGATGATCTGGTCCCTTTTGGTAGGTGTAGAGGACGCCCATAACCAAGTGAACACACATGATGAGCTTCCTGTCACCTTGGATGAACAGCCAACCTCAAGTGAGGAGCTAGAGCTCAAGGAACTCGAATTCAGAGCACGAGCCCTGAAATCCCTAGTGCAAGCCAGAGAGAGGCAGATGAAAATTTCTGGGAAGAGCCCTTTTGCCGGCACTCCATGACCAGGTGGAAGCTTTGATTAGTTGCGCAAGGAGACCAAGAAGACCAAGGAGAACTGTCATGCAATGCCAACACAGGCTGTGTGGTGTCTACAGCTTGGATTCAAGTTGGCAGTATGAAAGCTTTCACAAGATATGTGCATCAATAGCAACATGAGCTGAAAGTATGCACAGAGAAGAATAGATCTTGTGGTGGCATTATCACTACTGAGACATGAACAGTTTAAAAGGCACATAATATTTTGTATGTTTATGAATTTTGCAATACACTGTACATGTGTGCATAAGTAAGATTACAGGTTCTTGTGGGTGTCACATATCACTACCTGTATTCATAAAATTCATTAATTTTGTTTAAATAAAAAACTGTAGACACTACAACATCCTGGGGAAATTGACCCATTCAGCTTTGTTGTTGTTGTTGTTGTTTTTTGTCCTGTTTTAAACCATGTGATGATAACCTTAAGACCAGTGATCAATGTTAGGTTCAATGTTACCTGGGTTGAATACAGGTTTTGAGAATGCTAGAATGCTAGGAGACAAGCAGTAAAACATTTTTATTGAGATAATGAAAAGAGAGCATTGAAGTTGATAACTTCCAAAAAGAGATTTAAACAAACTACTACAGTATTTTGTTAAAATAAAATTGATCATCATAGATTTATCTTAAATGATCATTGTATTACAGCACAGACCTCTATCAGAACACCTTCAAAAAACATTATTTCTTTTTGATACTCTGCCGTACTGAAAATGTACAGTACTTTATACTTAGATAAGTACATTGTTTCAACTGTATGAATCAATCTAAGAAGAGTGCTCCTTGTTAGCAAAGAAGAAAATTCAAGCACCACACAAATACAGCAACACCACTCAACAAAATATTGGCAGTAGTCAAGGATGATGCTCTGCCACAAAGAATTTTTGCATCTGCATCTTCTCCATCACGATTAGGGGTATTGGTTCCTAAGTCTTTTCTTGGACCTGGTTTTTGCTCTTTGGTGGTAAAACCATTTTCCCCATAAAGGGTGGACTGCCAGTTGTCATGACAACTTGCAATCTTGCTGCGTAGAAGCCAAGTGCTTTCAATCACTTCTGATTTGTTCTCACCACAAACATGACACTGTCCAACCCAGCCGGTAACTGAAGCACCTTCACGCCAAACCACAAAAAATGCAAATGTGCTGTTGGGGTTATTGTAAGCCCCTATGCCATAAATTTTAGAGTGTGTGTGTCCAGCACTCCCCTTTTCCCGCTCAACCGCTGTCCGATATTCCCCAGTGACAATACCACTATCTGCTTGCTCTAGGATCATCTCTGATCCCACATCATTGTACCACTTATCATTTAGGTCACATGGTACTTTCTTGTAATAATTAACACTTCGTCTAGTCACAGAGCTGTCAGCTGAGGATGGGAGGGGAGAATGGGTGTCATCATTTTTGCGTGGTCCAGGGGCTTGCTCGTGACGTGTAAACACATCCCTGCCAATCATTGTCGACTTCCATTTGTCAACACATGTATTGACTTGTGAACGGAGAAGCCAGGAGGTTAGTAGCTTTTCATGTCCATCCTCACAAATGATGCACTGGCCGGTCCACACTGTGGTTGATGATCCATTGCGCCACACAACAGCAAAGGCAAAAGAAGCTCCTGAATAATCGTAAGGAGCTGCACCTAAAAAAAAAAAAGGAAAAATCAACACATCAATGTGCATTCCTGAAGAAAATATGACTGCAGGTTTCAAAAATTTGCAATAGCCAAAGAAGCGAGCTTCTAGAGAGGTCCAGGGTTATGTTCCCTCCAAAAAAGTTTAGGAATTATTCCATTTTCCAGGATTACAGACAGTTTTAAAAATCTGACTGGCCAGTTTCCAATTAAGCAGTCTGGATCCACTACTGATGCATACAGACTTGCCAACATGGTGTATCTCCACCATACTCACTTTGCATTGACTACATAATCTTAAGTTTCAGAAGTATGTTTCTGCAAATTTTCCCAGTGAAGAGTGCTCAAAAACTCTGATCCTATAATTTTCAGACCAAAATATGTACAATAATTATCCACACCCTTTTACCCCATTTTACATTCCGTGGTCTCATATGAAAATCACATGTACTGCAGACCAAAAAGACAGAACTAAACTCATTTCAATACCCTTTGGGGCTGCACATACTGTACTGTAGCTATAAAATGTGTTGGCAGTACCTACCTCTCGCCCTGGGCCCGGTTTTTCAAAGCACGATTAGGCTAATCCTGGATTAGGTGTAAACTTTCTTGTTATTTATAAGCCTGAAAATGTGAAGATTTTGTCCTGCAACAATTTCCTTCGTATGTATTCAGCTAAAACAAGCCTTTTAATCCATATTTGAACAAAACCCTTCATTTTATCGGCAGAGAGGTCCTCAGAAAGAATTTCGTTAATCCTGGATTAGCTTAATCGGCTTTCGAAAAACCGGGCCCTGGCCCCCTGGGTGGGGGGAGGGAGGGGTTGTGGTTGATCTTCCTGGTATAAATATTGAAGAGCATTGGGCTACTTCTTTCCCTATCACTACATATTTAATAATTATGTATCTTCAGTTCGAATGATCCAAATATTCTATCGGTCGATTTCAGATGTTTTTACTGTGTCACATGTGCGCACACATTTTAAATATTTCCGCGGTGGACAAATAAACCGTCAAACAGTAAGGTTGCTGTCACCCAAGCAACAAGAACATTCATGAAACGAAAATTTTCGCAGAACAAGTAATCAGGAATAGTTTTTTTTACCAAGAACAGCTGAATGCTTTTCGCCAGCAGCCCCCACGTGCCGCTCCGCTGCAGTGCGATATTCACCAGTCAATCTTCCGTCACGTTCGTGTCTCAAGATCACTTCTGAGCCGAGCTGGTTGTACCAAGTCCCGTCAAGTGTTTGACATTTTTCCCCTGAAACTACTAAAGGAAAGACAAAAAATGCAAAGATACTAAACATTGCGGAACAATACAGTTGCGTCACTGACTGGAGTGCGTGGCTGACCTTTGGCTGACTGCGTGGCTGGACTTTCCGAACTCTTTGTAATCGGGTCCCGAACATTTTCGGTTATTGGTCGCTCCTTTTCGTTCGGTCGCTTGTTCCGGTTTGCTAAGGACTTTGGGATACCAATGGTGGAAAAATGCCGGCTGGAAACGGTAATGCTGTACAAAAAGATGACCCGAGAAGAGCAAACAAGATCTTCAGGTACAAACCTTTGCCGAACAAGCCGACAGATGATCCAACACCGGATTACATGAATCTTCTTGGCATGATATTCAGTATGTGCGGGCTCATGATGAGGGTAAGTTGAGTTAAGAAAAAACCCTCAACGGATTCAGTGCATGTAATTCCTCGGGTAGTTATTAAAACCTGTAAAATCAGATGTCTGATGCCCAGAGAACGTGGAGAAAAAAGACGTGGGAAGTTTCAGTGTCGAAACAAGTTGCATTACTGTGGTTTTATACCATTTTTCTTTTGAAGTTATTTTCATACCGCATGCAGTACGTGTTCTTTCATGTAATTATTTATACACGACTGGTAACTTAGTTATCCTGAAATATTTTCTTCACCTAGCTGCACTCTGAAGTTGGTTTCTTTCAAAACGATATTAAAAAAAAAACTCACATGCTTCTGAACAGATTTTTTAATCTTTCAGGCAGAACTATTATTATCACGATTCTTCGTCCTCGCCCTTTGTCACAATTTCATAAATTTCTTACTATGAGAGTAGTATTGTGTGGACTCGTAAGTCTGCTTGACCACAGTTTCACTAGCAAAAAAAGGAGGACTGTGCTTACACTAGACATGAACATTTTTCTTTCAGATAAAATGGGCAGCTTGGGCAGCAGTTTACTGTTCTTTCATCAGCTTTGCCAATGCACGATCCTCAGAGGACACAAAGCAGATGTTTAGCAGCTTCTTGTAAGTCAATCAATTTTACCATGTGACATGAAAAGTAGTCCCTCTTTTTCCTTCCAAGACCGTATTGCAAGAGCCCAGTTGCTCACCCAATTTTCCGTGCACTATACTCTTCTGCACTCGCAAGATGGCTCTTGCAATACAATCTTGGAGGGAAAAGGAGGGACTGCTTGCAGTCTGCCAGCTTCCAACATGTAACAGTTTTCTTATACTTTTTAAGACTAAGCCTGTAAACACCAACATTCCACTTAATTAAAAGAAAGCATGAACACTGCTGTAATATAATCCTTTTCACAGATTGTCTGCGTCAGCCGTTGTGATGTCCTATCTGCAAAATCCGCAACCAATGGCAGCTGCATGGACCTAGCACACAGTCTCTAGTCTCTACTTTTGTAATATTTTTGCCAGATATGCAAGAAGAATGAAGAGAGTATGTGGAATGGATTTTTTATCAAGGAAAGGGGGGTGGAGTGGGTGAGGAGAGGACTGTCTACCTTTTTTGGTCTCTGCTTGGTTACCTTTAATAGCTAACAGCAGCAGTGAGGCTTTGAAAAGGCTTTGAAAACCAATGTGAGGTAGTCCTGAAAGTCTAATAAGGTGTCTCTTGACTGATAAATTAACTGGTGGGTGTCACTCATTGAGTTTACTTGAAATTGTACTGGAGATGTCACGATATTGGCCTGTACTCATTAAAACTAACCTAATGAGTTTTTGATTAACAATAAAATATTGAACTTATAGACCTTGTATATCTGTGTATCTTTTGAATGATGTTTGCAGGTCACTTGACCCCAAGATTTTTACTTTGTTCCTTAAATTTACAAGTGCTGTCATTGGCAAGGGACCTGCTATCAGTCTTACACGACAGAAGTTGTTGACTGATTGACTAAAAGTGAGGTAACGTCTTAATTATTACCCTCGCAAAGCTTGGGGACTACATATGATGATGGCGAATAACCTAAAAAAGAATGGCAAATTGTAAAGTAAATACATCCTTGGTGTAAACTTTAAAAAAAACCAACGAGTTTCAGTCGCGAGCAAAGAAATTTCCTTGATCTTTGCGAGTGCATACCGGATGTACGGGTGTATTTTTCTAAGCAAAGATAAACGCAACGAAATCAAGATAATTTTCCTTGTGAGCGGAGATTCTTGAGTTGAATAGAAGTGGTTAAATCATTTCATAGGACTCTTTGTCATGCAATTGCTGAAAACTCAGGTCAACCTCGTCCCAGAGCCTTTTCTTTTTTTCATCCAAAGCAAAAAATTGCTTCTTCAACAGGTAAAACCTGGCCAAAGAAATAGTTCTGTTGTAATAGGCTTAGCTTATTGGGAGGTTTTAGACTGCCCAAAAAACAGCTAAGGCTGTAATTGCGTTCCATTAATGTTCAGGGATTCCGTACTTCGTAAATTTGACATTCGCTACACATTGATTCTGCGGAGTTGTACAGTCAGACCAAAAGTTTACGTCTCGCTCTAGCGGAAGCGTCTAATTTTTATGAAATATATCAAACCATCGAATAATCATCAAATAATTCCAGGGGTTTATAAGTATTGCCATTTCTTAATCGCTGTCTTTTGGGGGAGAAACACTACCGGCAATTCCGACCACCTACAGTGGCCTCACTATTTTTTCTATTTATCTTTTTCTATTCTTTTTAAATTAACACAAGGGGATAGAGATACCACAAATAACATATACAGTACGAACTTCAGTAATGATTTATCACGATGGTCAAAATCCCCATACATTTCAATATATTCCCCCTGTTGAGTTATGCAACAACAGAAGCGCCAGAAGCTTGCGCTTGGCATTTCCGGCCGAGAGCGAGAGAACCACTGTGGGAACTAGAGAAGTTAATAAATGGTTCAGAAAATAATATAACCGGTCTTTCATAAAGAATATTTAAGTAAGCCAAGGGCAGGTTCTTGGAGCGAGGTCATAAATTGCAAGCCGACGACTAAAAGTCAACCCTACAGGTCGATCCGCGGCGCCAAATATGGACATGTCAGTGCTAGGACTTGTCATTCAGAAACGATCACCGACGAACCAATCACAGCACTGGGTGTGTACGTCCAAACTAACTGATTTGGCTTCTTTTGCACGTCATAGTCAACATAAATTCAAATTTGCGACCAAACTCACGGCATTCAGCGAAGGAAACGACAGTTTACCTGATTAACGATCACGGTTAAAAATCTTGATCACTTTAAAAAATATCGCTACTCGCCTCTTGAAACTCAGGTAACTTGAATTTTTTTTTTTTTTTTCTGCATTTTATTCTATGTTGGTTTGCTTTGATTGTGCTATTATTTTAAAGACGACCGTGATGGAATCATTTTATCTTTTTTTCTTTTCAGGGACTCCGTACTCCGTTGAAAATCGATACCATTTGTATCTAGCTGTATATCGACAGCCTCACATAACCAAGTCAATTGACGCACAGTTGAATATTGAAATACGGTCAGTTCAGTAGAAGCCGAGCAGTAAATTCCACAAAAAGGCCCGAAAAAGTCCGCCGCCGATACCCTACTGAGGAAAATGGACGTTACAACCGAATCACCAAAAAGGCGCCACGCCTGTCAAGGAAGCCAGGGGCATTGCACTTGCGTAGCTTATCCTGATGACGTCATACTCGATTTTAATATCCCACCGAGCGATACATCAGAAACTTTCGAGCCTGCCTTAGCAGCAGGAGGTTGGTCAGCAATGGCAGAGCACCTTAGCGATGCCAGGGTGTACGATGGTGGAGACTGGTTAGCGGACCAAGAGGAGACAACAGGAACTCAATGCCGGCAAACTCAAAGTGTTGAGTTCTCGCAGTTTGTATTGGACGAGACAATTGTAGAACCTGAAAAAATGATGCTAGTTCACGTGGAGCAGGAGATGCAAAGAAGGCCTCCATCACTTCCCCTGACTAAGCTTGAATTGGAAGCCATAGAACGAGCTAAGAGGAGAAGGCGGAGCAGAAGCAGGGCACCTTCGGCTGTCAACATCTTTGAAAGCTGTGATACTCTAGACAGCAAAACAGCCGACACAGAAAAGAAGGATAAAAACGAAGAAGAGGTCAGTCAGCAATCAAAATAGAATAATTGTTTCAGTATATACCACACAAGTTTGATATCCAGGTGCATAGTACTTGTTAGAAAATACCACACAAGTGAATAGTGCTTTTCGCGCGCTCTGATTGGCTCCTCAATCTCGGAATATCAAGTACTATTCACCTCCAAGCGGCTTCCGGTAAAACAAAATGGCGCGCGAACCCAATTTTTGCCCACTTTGTCGGAAATAAAATAGCTATTTAGGAGTTGGCTATTAAACTTGTGTGGTATATACTAAAACAATTATATTCGAGACTGAGGAGCCAATCCAAACGCGCGTGGCCGGTATATATACCAAAACAGTGTATATTCCTATCTTTACATGGTGTCTTTTTTAAAAATTTTGTTCGTGATATAGTTTGGAGAAGGAACTCTCAGGAAACCAATAATGGGCTTATCGAGGAGAGTCCCTGTTTTACAGTTTCCTCACTCGTATTTCTAATAGTACAAGACCGGGTTCATTCAATATAATATATATTGTAATATAAGTAACTATATAACCTTTGTGCAGTAGATGTAACTTCTTGTTGTAACACATTAATAGGTTCGGTTTGGCAAAATGCGTCTTTTTCTCGGTGTAATTTTTGCTTTGCAGATATGCTTTTTTTATTGTTTCAGGAAGATTGTTCCATACCATGTTTCCTTCCTCCGAGCATTTCGTATAATTTGTGCGAAAATAATATTTGACATTTTTTGTAGAGGATCTTGTGTTATATAATGAGTGAATTTCACCACTGAGCAATTAAAATAATTGTTGAATGTCATTGGAAGCACAATTTTTAAAGTATTATATGTTCTTTACAGTTTCCATTAAACCCGCGAGCTTCCCAACGGCGTCGCCGCTATGGTCAGTGCCACAGTCCTAGTTTACACGCGAACTGGGGATTCAATCTTCGAGCCACCTTAGAAGAAAGCAAGATGCAGGAAGTCCCATCAAGCGTTCAAATGGTGGGTGCAAATGCTCGACGAAATGGTGTATGCGACGTAACTGACGAAGCTGCTGTCGTAAGAAGGAAAACTCGAGTGTTTAACAAACGTTTATAAAAATGTTTTAGCCTATGTACATGCAGTCCAACATTTTTTTTAAATGGTCAGCAAAGACCTCAGTTATCTCTATCATAGCGTAAGTAGCAGATTTTGAACTAATGTGTTTATTGTGGACTTTTGCTGAAAAAGGAAAATTCATCATGAATTTGAAATGAGTTGCCAGTGTTTTGGTTTTATTTGTATATTGTTTGTTTTTTTGTTTGTTGTTTTTTACCAGTTGCACCGCATAATTTAGACAGGCACTCCAAAGAAGTGTCTGTCACATGACCACATCGAGAGCCGCTTTGCCACATAAAAGTATTGTGTTATTAACAAGCATGAATACAGCAAAAGGCTTTAGGATTTTCCTATTTACGTTACTGCAGGTTACTGATACCTAAAATTATGTAAACACCATGGTTTAACGTATTTCTACTTAGCAACACGATATTCATCAGTGGTCACATGAAACTTATATTTGGTCACGTGATAGATATTATGTTCTGTTAATAAGGAATTTATATGAACCGGCAACCAAGCAATGTGACTGGCTAATAAAGCCGGTCCGACCGCGCCCATAAATGTAATCATAAAGTTGTTTATACGACAACCTTTTGTGGATTGGCTGTATATATTATTTTTATACATTGAAACAACTATATATGCTATATTGACAAAATCACCTTTCACGATGCCACGAACTAAACCAGGAATAGTCAGTTCTTTTTCCTCCAACTGTTCTCTCGGCTTGTAAAACTTTCTCCTTCTTATCAGATCCTCGTTGCACCGCTTTACTTTACCCAAACAGTAGCCGCCATCTTTTGCTGAAACCAGAGAACTGCACAGCTTCGTGCTTTTGACATAAATTCAATTATCATTCAATGCTTTTTGTCCTCTCTTTCGATTGGTCGAGATGTCTGCTACGTCACCTTCAAATAACTGCCTACAAATAAGCATCTGCTCATGCGCGCTACCTTCGGCGTGTCAACTGCAAATAATATTCTGCTCATGCGCAGTTTTCTCCAGTTATAAATCACCAAAAATTCCTCATTCTGTAATATTCCCGTTGGTTTTGTAACGTGTGAGCGTGAGCATGGCAGCTCGGTTTTCGCTAAAACGCGTGCTTCCCAAAACATTTTATGCCAAACAATTTGTGAAATGCAAGTTACTCAAACATCGCGCAGGCGACTCATCCGGGAACTTTGGAGGACGCCGGCGCCAAATTGAAAGCTAATTAAACAAACAGCGCTCGAAGCAATAAGGAAAACGGCCGAGGTGGCTTCACTGATTTTGTTCGATCACAGGCAACCTGCAGTTTGCAGCAATCCGTTCCTGTATGGCTTTTTCACTAGAAAGCCCAATAATTAATTCTTGTCCAGTCTCCATTTTCTTTCGTTCCTGTAACTATCCTAAAAATGGTATTGGATTTTGGCCATTTCACCATCCAGCTTGTATGGGAATACCTCTTGAAAGCATTGATTAATTTTCACATTCCCATATGGCTTTGATTGTGTGGGGTCTGACGATGTCTCTTGAAAAGTTTTGTGGGATTAGAGTTCTTAGAAGTATTATTTTATATTTTTAAACCTGAATGCATCAAGGTCGCTCTAGGTTTTAAGCGCTCTTATGATTTATAAAGCCTTCCGTGAACGTATATGTACCCACGGGAACAAAACAAACCATACAAATTCAGCCAGAGAAGGCTCAATCAATAGTAACTAGACCTATACGAGAAAATAATTACCAAGCCTATACTTATAAAAAGGATTACCCAAATGGAACATTCTTTGCATTTTAAAATGTATTTTTACCGGGTATTTTAAGACACCAGATGCTTTTAGCCATCGTAATCACATAGTCTAATACTGCAAAGTTTTGCTGTCAAGGGATGTAGAAACAAATCCCCCCTCTTTATTTTTCTGGAGGGACAAGCTACGCAGGTTATTCATCGAAAAACATGGGTGAGTAAAACTGGAGTGGCGGCCATTGCCAGTTTTTTTTTGCCTTGAAGTCACAACTGACGAGCGGGTCCAAGCCAGGAAATCTCACTGGATTGATCTTCGCTATTAGTTGTCAAGTTTGTCAACTTTCCGCCCGGTTGACAATAATTACGTCCATCATCAATCATTGATAATCAGTTTGCCAAAAGTTACAAAATTTTTCTTGAAGCATTGGAAATACTCCATAAAGCATAACCTACTCAATATCTGAAATTTAGAAAACATATACACATCACTCTAATTTGCTCAGTCGGTGGCAGTGTCGCGTGTCTCAGTGCATCAAAACAGAATCAAGTACGCTAACCCTTTCACTCAACTTCAGTTGTTTCCTTCAGTCTTTCACTATAGAGATATCATACAGTACAGATAGCTTGGTTATTGATAGCTTGCTCAGATGAAAGCTGACTAAACTATCAGTTCTTACTACATTACTCAATTAGGATAATCTGCTTTTTTGAGCTTGGGAGTGTCTGGAGAACTAACGTCAACAGCACAATCGTGTTAATTTATTGATACGTGATGGCAACTGGCACGAATTTGTCTAATAAGGATATTTACATCTATTTTGGAAAGTCTGTAGAGGCAAGTGAACTAGCTCACAATGGCCTTAACCGATTTTGATCATTTGCATTGAGTTTGGTCAAGATTCGGCGCATCAAGAGTTTGATCAATAAATCAATCCTCTGTTTGCGCACGAATCACTTAAGAGCTATAAAGCAGCTCGTTCAAATTACGCTCGATGCTTAATGAATCGCGCCCGAGGCCCTTGTGGTCGATGATCGTGCCTGAGGCGCTTGTGATCGATAATTGTGACGCAAAAAATGTTTCAGACTTACGACACGAAAGAAAAATAAACGTAAGTCTTGTGGGATAGGCCTAAGTATATTACAGTGGAACCCCGTTAATACGACCACCAACGGGCCAAAAAATACTGGTCGTATTAACGGGGTGGGGTCAAGTTTTGTAGCTGGCCTCTTTAAATTACGTCATGACAGTTATGATGAAATTTCCTAGGCTATTGACTGTTATTTACAGTTAAGAGAGATCGCAGCATAGACGAACAATGTGTGAAGGGGTTTTTGTTTTGCTAATTACCAAATGAATTGTTAGCAGCCCGTGATAAAACAATTATTGAACTCGGTTATCGCAAAATATCTGTACAAGAAAATGTGGTCTGCTGGCAAACCCAATCAGAATGTTTGAACTTATCTTCGTCTGGTTGATTCAAATAAAAGTTTACCACATTCCACATAAAGGTATCATATTTGGCTAGGAGACGTTAAACACGTTGATACAACTATAATTATTATCAGACAAACAGTGTTAAAAAATATAAACACTTATTATTAATTTTCTTAATCTTTTCTCTGGATAAAAGTTGACTCGTGGTAAAATAAGAACTTATTCATGTTAATGGCCTGATCAACCTTCTGATGATCGGCTGTGGATTGAAATGGGCGAAACCTTGATCCACTGAAGGTGCTGTTCCAGAGCAGTTTTTGGACGAGTAAAAAACTAAAAACTAAACCACTAAAGTAATCAATGTCAGTCAATCACAGACAGGCTGTAAGAAAACAACTCTCAACCAACTGGAACAGCTAAACGCCAAAGTAATTTACAATTTTTTTTTTTTATTTTCTTTATTTTTATTTTGTTTTGTTTTGTTTTGTTTTGTCTTTTGTTTTGTTTTTTGTTTTACCTTAAAAAAGCGATTAGCAATACGGGAAAACACCATTGACATTGGACCAACCTGAAAGTGCAGCAAATACAAAATGCAACCACATGGTTGAATGTACTTTTAGACGGTCAACTGAAAACAACCAGAGTTTCCTTCTGTTTCTCATTCACTGTCTATTTAGGATATATAAATAGAAATAATAAAAACAAATAATTAAAACAAAAGGCGTTACTTTGGATTCATAAGAATAATTTCCACAGTATAAACTTACGGTCCTCATTATTTTGTTCCGAGTTTCGTTTACAAGGTCGCTTTGTTTCGGCAGCGTCACTGAGCAAATGTTTATGTAAAAAGTGTTTTTAACTCAAACATTCAAATGGAAGAAAATGGTGACCTAGAAACATCAAGCAGTGACGACCAAAAGAAAACAACAGTTTTTTTGTTGCTAAAACTCCACTTCCTTATAGACCCTGTAGTTGTTTGGATAGCCCAGCCGGAACTGATTAAGTTTTCAACAAAAAACTGATTGATTTAATATTGGGATACGGTAGACATATAAAGACAAATAAAATAGCCTGACCTGTCATCGGTTACAAAATATCTTAAAATATGTATTGCAATATGATGGCCCATTTAATCGTCCATGTTAGAGCGTTCCTAAATTTGTATTGATACTTTTCCTGTGCATGAGCCTGTCACTTTCTCTAAACCCTTCATGTCCTTGTAGCACTCAGAGTGAATGTTTTTTCGACCTCTAAGCAGGGATAAAGAGGTTGGTATGGCAGCCCTCCCCCGACTTATAGTTCACTGGAGGCTTAGTAACCGCACATATGGCCCCTCAATATTTTCCCACTTGGCGCAATAACAACTTACAATAACGTTTGATCTTGCCGTTGATTAACCAAATTTTTATTACAAATGAGAAATTTTGACAAGCACACAAGCTAAGCAAACACAAGCACTAGTTTACTCAAGCTGCGCCAAATTACCTTTTAATTCAGTTTAGCCGTAAGTAAACTGAGCCAAACTTTCTTTCAACTTTCTTAAGGTGGGCAGTGTCACTGAACACACTGCGGGAAAGCTGTTTTTCTATTCTTCCAGTGTCTCTGATAACAAAGCTGCGTACAAGATGTTTTTAAAACACCTGCTCGTAGTGTTAGTTGTTTTGTGCACGAGGCTGCTCGGGTAAGTCTTCGTCAAACTGATTTTACGGTTTAGTAATTTTCCAATTGTTCGCCTTTCATGTCCTGGTTTTCTTCATAAGGAGTTTCTTACCTTGGTTATATTTGACTTCCCCGCGCAAAAATCTCTTAAAACAGCATTTGAAATAGTTCACAGTTGACTCTCCTGAGTTTTTCTTGCTACTTTTATGTAGTCTCTAACCTTATAGCTTTTACACAATTTTCATCTTATTAACCAGCACTCACTTCTTGGGCAAGTGTTCATTCACGGATTTGACTCGCCTGTCGTCAGACAGAATCGTCTTACACTAATATTTTATTGATAAGAGGATCCGTTGTGCATAAGCCACAAATTTTAGTTGTACTGACAAAATATCAGATTTGACTAGTCTCGTTCGTGCAATCAACAAGTTTTCGTGCCATTTTTTCGGTAATAGTGGCCTTTTCACATTTTGGAAGAACGTTTTAAATTACTTTGTATGATTTTACCTTGAAGAACAACTGTTGTTTGGGTTTCACACTTTTGATGCATAAAAAACTTCCAATTCCTAAGCTGTCAAATGAAACCAAAAGGTGTGGCCACCCAAACGAAAGCTATCAATGAGTACATTCTGAATGTTCGTGTAGATGTCGAGCGGAGATCGATATATATCTTTTTCAGTATTATGCATAATCTGGACAGATAAAGACATGACAGTGACAGGGTGAAAGGAACCAAAGGAACCAAATAATAAGTTACTAAGGGACACTGGCACACACGCGCGCACAAGACAAATACACTGATATGAAACGATATTATTGACTTTTTTGCGACACAATTTAATCAGCGTATTTTGATTATTTTCACAGCGGAGTTGACGCCTCCAGTGGATGTAAGTTAAGGCTGCAGCTTTACACGTCAGTGGTCCGCATTAGACAGAATTTAAGATTGCTCGGCCTGCGTTAAGATTCTCCTTCCCCTCTCCCTCCCCGGAAAAAAAAATGGGCGGTGAGAGCTTGGAAAAGAGAATAATTTTCAGGGGGAAGGTGGGGCAGGTCGCAGATTATTGGGTAGTCACAACGAATGGCACTAAGGCAAAGCTAACGATGAAAGAAACTTACAGCTTTTGTCCTGTTCTGTTCCATATGGCATTTTATAATGTTTAGGCCTCTGTAACGGGTTATACATTCACTTGTGAGAGTGTATAGCCTGCAATTACATTCGGGTAGCTCTTCGTATCGTATGCTCTTCGTATCTAGGGGAAACGCTTGCTATGCAGGCTACCCGTTGGGCAGCTGTATTCGCAGGATAGTGAAGCTGAATCAACTCAAATTTTCCTTCCGCCTTTTCCCAGATCAGAAACCTATACATTGCGGTGAACTTGGTATTTAAAAGTTAAGATAAAAGTTTAATTGAACTAGTATTCTCATCACGTAACTGATATAGTTTCTTCTGAGCGTTTGGGAGATTTTGCAACCGGAATAAACTGTTGCCTGAAGTTTGTGTTGTTGTTGTTTTTGTTTTTGTTTTTGTTTTTGTTTGGCAGCCATGTGCCCTGTGATGACGAAGGACAACAAGTGCTGCGTGTTCCCGTTTACGTATCGTGGCAAAACGTACAACCAGTGCATCATGGGAAGTTCACTATGGTGCTCTCTCTCCCCAAGCTACAGTCGCGACGGAAAGTGGGGCCGTTGCGCAGGTCAGACCAAGCAGCTATATAAATAGGCTGGAGTGCTGGCTGCACGCCTTGCGCATAATATAGATTTGTTTAGAAATGACTTTTACTTAAGTAAATG
Source organism: Plumapathes pennacea (assembly GCA_964036295.1). NCBI lineage: Eukaryota > Metazoa > Cnidaria > Anthozoa > Antipatharia > Myriopathidae > Plumapathes > Plumapathes pennacea. The sequence continues at coordinate 21,171,008 of OZ038466.1, forward strand.
TTTTGTCAGTGAGGCATCCTTGTTTTGCGTGGTACTTACAGAATACAGCGAAAAATGTAGTCTCGCTTCCACCTGTGAATGGCGTTTATTCTCGCTCTAAATTGCATTAAGCCTCCACTTATTGGCAATTCACTCAGCCTTTCTTACTCATTAGAATAGATTTTTCGCAAAATCATGCGCAGTAGACCTAATTAATAACTAACAAAAACAAGTGACTGTGAAGTAAATTTCTTTATTAATTGAGGTTTGTTGTTACTTTTACATAACTGCAATTTGACCAGTGGAGTGGTTCTACACTCTGATCGAGAAAGGCCCACCAGAATATATCTTGTTAAGCGGAATATAAAAGTCCTTTGTCGATGTCCTACTGATAAAAATTAACAATTTAGGAATAGCCGCTATGATAACTGGAGACGACCGAGCGTATCTCTACCTCAATGGCAAATATGTCGGACGCAATAACTTTATCTGGAATAAAGCTGAGCGCTACATCCTGCCCTCTGACACCAAAGTGCTGGCAGTCTACGTCAGGAACACGGGCGGTCCCGGCGGTCTCATTGGCTCGTTCTCCAATGGCATTGTTACGGATAGCCAATGGAAATGCACAGCGAATAATCAGGCCAACTGGCACACCGTTGATTTTGACGACAGCTCTTGGCCCGCAGCTGTCGTTCACAATCAAAACAGCAGAAGTTTCAAGGTTGATGGCGTCGCGTCAAACGCTGTCTGGATTGGCGTAGCCAGGGCGACAGCTCCAAATATATACTGTCGGCGCCGAATTAGCGTTGCATCAGCGGCACCTGCAGCGAGTGGAAGTAAGTCCATCCCCGTTCCCAGGCTGTATTCCCTTTTTAATTTTTGCAGTTTTGGTAAGGTCGTTATTGAAAAAGCTAAGGAAAACATAGGCTGCCTCATCCCTTTTTAGAGATTAGCTCAGGATTTACAATAGGATTTACAATTAAGGATTTTAGAATTTTATTTCTCTTAGTACCATAATAACATATTCCGTATTTAGTGGTACGCAATCAGATATTGTACTAGTCAAAAGTGCAGCATTGCATACCAATATTACAGAAGTCATTTATTTGTTTTTGATCAATTTATTTGCGTTGGAATTCTACTTGATGCTGCAAGTCTTTGTAGAAAACAAACCCAGATCTAGATCCCCATGTGTTTCAAAACGTACCCTAGTGCAAACTTTTTGTCGTGAAAATCAGTTCGATGAGCATGTTGGAAAACTATATTTTAGGTTATGAAGAGTGAAAAGCGAATCTTTGCAGTTAATATATACTCACAACTTGCGAAGATGAGGCCGACGGGAAAAAATCCTGCCCTGACTTTCTCGTAGCCTTGACTACCAAAGTGTTTTTCTCGTCCCAGGTTCTTGTAAAAGTCCTCTCGGTCTGGAGAATGGCTGGGTGGAGAACAATCAGATGACAGCCTCGTCCGTGTGGCGGGAAGTGAACCAGGCGTGGAGAGGCCGGCTCAACATGCCAAGTCACTATAGTTACCAGAGCGCATGGTCCGCGGGAATCAACGACCAAAACCAGTGGCTTCAGGTAGACATTATTAAAGGTCTGGCAAAATGAGGACACATTTTTTGCGGCAACATTGCTAGCGAGTGCATGTTCTCTAAGTGTTGCCCCGTCTTCCCACGCGCGAAACATCTGACAGAAATTTGTGTCGTTTTGCCGCCCTGGATACATCGAAAGACACAATGTTGCCGCCAAAATGTGTCCTTGTTTTGCAAGGCCATAATGATTAGTTCACAATAAGATATTGCCGCCATTCAGTTGACAAAGTACAGCCGAGATTTAGAAGGAAAACAGACAAGTTGCGCACCCGCGGATGGCCCTGGGGACGAGGTTGCAGGCCCAGTCCTTTGGGAGTGAAGACGTACAAGGGAGAACCTTCTTATGATTATTTTTGCGACTAACACTCTCTGTTTTTCTGTTTTTCAGGTCTCTTTTGTAAACCCGCTAAAAATCACTGGCGTAGCCACTCAAGGCCGTAGTGAGTACGACCAGTGGGTGAAATCATACAAGCTCTCGTACAGTGTGGACGGACGAAGCTTTACTGTCTACAGTGTCAATGGACGGCACAAGGTAAATTGTATCGTCATTCATCGACCCAAAGATACCATTCAGTACAAGACTCTCATGCTTACAGTCCCTCGAGCCAGATGTGTACATTTATCGATTCCTCGACTGTGCAGAAATTTCTTTATCCATATCGATTTGATGTCCTCAGCATACAATTAGGTAGTATTGTTTACACATATGGGGATAGCTTATGGCCAGGTCAATGTTTATTTGCATATTTGCCAGGTGTTCTCTGGAAATACGAACAGAAACTCGGTTGTGAAGCATGACTTTTCTCCCGCTATTGAGGCAAAGTTTATCAGAATCATTCCGGTAACCTGGCACGGCCACATCTCCATGAGGGCAGAATTCTACGGATGCATGATGAGTAAGTGGACCCCCTCCCTCCCCTCCCCCCTCCGGGGGGGGGGGAGGCGCTCGAAGAGTTTTTATACGTGGAGGCTCTGCCCAGGCTTTCAACCCCTTACCCTTTCAAATACCATTCTGGGATCGAAATATGACCATATGACCCTTAAGTTTCTTATATCTTTCTTAAAAGTGTGCACCCATTTTATGCCTTTGAACAGAAAACGTTCAGAAATAAGGCATGCAACGCGCTCAGGGACTTCGCAGCCGAGGGACGAGTTTTAGAACCTCTGTAAAATGCCAATACGATTTTCCTTTGGTTAGCCCTTCTTACTGACCCTTTCAAATACCAAAAAACTTCATTTTTCTATACCCTTTTTTATACGAGAGCTTTGTAAAGGGACCTTTTTAGGCGGAGCCTCTAGGAAGTTTACCCCCCCCCCCCCCCCCCCTCCAACCCGAGAAGTGGACTTACTTCCTTTATGTGTACCTATTGTGGAATAATGTTGTGTATGTACATGTGTATTTACTATGTATGTATACCTATTCTGTATGTGTGTGCATATGTTTATGAACATATGGTTTGAGATTGTTCTTATACAGTTTTGTCTTGTTGCATTCACAAGGCTGCAAAGTAGATATTGGCATCTTAATGGACGAATCAGGCAGTGTCAACGCTCAAGATTTTGTAAGAGAGAAGAACTTTGTCAAGCAGCTTGCTAGAAGTTTTCAACTCGGTCCAGATGGTGTTCAAGTTGGTGTGATTACGTTTAGCACACACGCACGCATGGATATTCCACTGAACAAGCATAGCAATCTGCAGTCGTTATACCGAGACATTGACGGCATTCGACAGAAAGGTCAGCTGATTAACTTTGACACTAGTTAAATCATTAATGCCAAATAGGCAACCTATACTTTTTACTTACTAACACCTCTTTTAGTCAGCAGCTTCTTTTCAGACTAGGATTATTGTTTGGGTTTAACTTGTTGTTTTGTTAGCCAATGGTGACCTCATGAAAAAGTGCTACATCACACAAATTTATCTCTGATCATAGGTGGTTGGACCTACACGGACAGGGCTTTGTCACTGGCCAAGTCAGACCTCTTCACCTCCAAACATGGGGCAAGAAACAACGTGGCCAAGGTGAGCAGTTAGTTCCGGGTAATTTAGGTTCTGCTTGAATTGCCATTTTTATTTTGTTTATATCTGGGAATGTTTAAACAGTTGGTTTTAATTTGCACCACAAACAAACTGTAGTAAACATTCTATTGTATGCTAAATTGATGGTAAGGTAAATGTCACCGTATAAGCCGCCAAATATAATCTTAATCCTAATTGTTTTGAGAAATTTCAAGCACGCAATAGACTGTGAAGCTGAAATGGTTGTTTCACAAGGCTGGTTCACACGGTAAAACAAGCGCAAGAGAATGGAAAATTTGTCATTTTCTTGCACTTGCATTTGCGCTTGCTTTACAAATTTTACCGTGTGAACCGATCGCTTGCGCTTGCTTTACTCGTGTGAACCAGCCTTAAGTTATCACGAGAAGGAACTTTAGAGAAGTTGAAACTGAGTTCAATCGCAGGTGTTGGTGATAATTACAGATGGCAAGAGTACGAGAGGCGTCAAGAGTCTGAATCAGCCCGTCAAACAGCTGAAGGACACCTCCATTAACCTTGTCTCTATCGGAGTGGGGAAAAATATTAACCGACAAGAACTGCAGATCATGGCGTCTGACCCGGTCAATTCTCATGTGTTCTATGTCAGCAATATGGACCAATTGCAAACGTTAGTCGGCACGATTACCAGCGCATCTTGTTCATGTGAGTGGTGGAGTTTTCCAAACTATGTTCAAACGTACCTGTCTTAACCTCATCGGCTTCTGTTATCGTGTAATTTGTAATTTACAATGCTAGCTATATCTAAGCCCGCGTAGCCTAAAGGTTATATTTAGTTTGCATGTAAATTCTTTCTTAATTCTATCACTAGTGTGTACTTTCAATTTGTTTTTAGTGGTCAAGTGCGATTACATGGCCGTAGCTAGTGCATTGCAAGTCGGTGGATCTTTCAAGTCCTTTACTTGAGCACAATTTTTTTTTTGGAGCTTCTGTGAACTTGTTCGAACATCGACGTGAAGAAGGGGCAATTCCTGATTACAAGACACTCGAAGATTAAACACTTTAGAATAAAAGGGAAATAAATAGATCGAGAGAAGCGAAAAGAATGAGAAGGTTTCAGTTTTGAGTGAACCAAGGGTCGATGTGTGAAAACTGGACGCCGTTTATTCGAACGTTAGCCCTTCCTCGGACGGAGGGCCAATGCTCGAAAGGTGGGCTTAGATCATCGACTTTCTCCGCGCCTTTAAACTCTTAGCATTTGCTAAATGAAGTAAATGTTGGTTTACTGTATGCATCCCCGAATAGTAGACACTTGTGGTCGGCGACAAAAGTGAGATTTAAGAAAGTTGTATGACTTAACACTGGTGAATCATCTCCTAGTCTTTACATGTCATTACGTGAAGTGTGAATACGCCACGTGGTCCGACTGGTCGGCCTCGTGCGGCAGTGGAATGAAACGAACCCGAAGACTCGTCAAGACAATCCCGTTCTCCATTAAACAGCAGGGGGGCTGCTCGGGTCTCAAACAGACATGTGACGCGCAAGAAGTACAGAGCAAGAGTCAGAACTGTGAGTAATCTTATTAAAAGACCATCTTAACCACAGTCCTTCGCGCGCCAAAGTTTTTTGCATTTGTGGATGTCGCTGTCGGACCGGCTTCTTAACCAATCAGATTGCTCGGATACCGCGGTTAATGTATATTCGACACTGACCAGCAAACTTCCTGCCTCGCGTAAATTACGACAAAAAAATTGGAGTACAAATACTCAAAGCCAGAAGAATGCGGCTCAAATTGTCTTCGCTTTATGTGTGAAGTACATGTGTGTGTATACAGTCGAATCCATGCGCTATTTCGGTTACTTCGAAGTCCCCGTTACTTTGAAGTCAAACCGAATCCCCTTGCATTAGCTTGACTAGCTTAGTTATTTTGAAACCCCGCTATTTCGAACTTTTGTTCATGTCCCGTAGGGCTTCAAAATAGGGGGGTTTGACTGTGTTTCGGTTTCCCACATGAGTATATTCATCGGATGACTTCCCGCAGGTCCCTGTAAGTATGTGACGTGCGCGTGGGATCAGTGGAGCGCCTGGTCTTCTTCCTGTGGTAAAATGACGCGACGAAGAGTCAGTAAGGCCACACAACACAGTGTGGTACGACCATCGTGCGCTGGTCTGCAAGTATCCTGTCCATCCCCTGAGACACAGAGCATGCACGTGTCATGTAAGTGTCCAGTCTGCTGTGTCTCGTTTTCCTCCTTACCGTTGCCTTTTTGTCTGTTCTGTCTTTGTTGGTTCATTCATTCGTACTTTCCTTCTGTGATTTAATCTATTTATGTTTTATAGTCAACTCCCTCTTAGCGGACACCCATCTAAAACGGGCACCTCTAAGACAGACACCTAGTTGAAGCGGTCTCTGCCGTTTCTTTGGTCATTTACTCTAACTGAACTATATTCAAGACGGACACCTCTCAGTTGGAGCTGGTCCCCAGGTTGTTAGAGGGAGTTGACGTTTCTTAAAGTTGCACTACGCACATCCGAGTTTGACGGGATACAACTTTCGATTCTTTCGATTTTTTTTCATGGCGGTCTCCACAACATTCACTCGTGAGTGTTCGCTAATAATTCTTATGTTGAGAGGTATGACCCGTGAATCACCTCGAGAAACTGGTCAATTATTTCCTCTTCCATCCTGTGTTGTTTCGTTCCCTTCTTCCTTCCTTCGATCCATCCATTCATCCTTCGATACGGATCAGCAAAATTCCTGCCTCGTGAAAATTGCGACAAAATATTTTGAGTACAAATCTTCAAAGCCTGAAAAATACGGAAGAATCCTCTTTCTTTCTGTCCGTCTTTCTTTTTTGTTGTTGTTCTTTTTCTTTTCTCCTTGCCTGCCTGCCTGTCTTTTGTATGTCTTGTTCCTTCTCCTTCATGTGTGTTCTCTTTCCGCCCCGTCCCGCCGTTAAAAACACCAGAGCATTTCTTTGTGAATCTCAGGCTGCAAGGCAGAGTTGGGAGTCTTGATGGATGAATCTGGAAGTGTAAACAGTGCAGACTTCATAAAAGAAAAGGACTTTGTGGCAGCGTTGGCGAACGGCTTTCAAAACTTCGGTCCAAACGGCATTCAAATGGGAGTAATCTCATTCAGCACCACTGCTGAACTGGTCATGAAACTCAACAAGTTCTCAAGCAAACACCAGTTCATGAACGCCATCAGGGCCAGAAGACAGAAAGGTAAAGACTGGAGTGTTGTTTTAAATACATTAACGTGAAAATGGTGGGTATATGGAAGGGATATTTGAAAAACTGGCAAAGGTGTGTAGTAGAGTAGTAAGTACAGCTGTAACTTTAGTTTTAGTAATATGGTAATAGAAGTGAAAATGGTGTATGGTGGTGAATTAGTCATGCTGTAGTAGTAGTAATGGTAGTCCTATTAGTAGTTATTGTTGTAGTTAGTAGTTGTAGTTGTAGCAGTGGTGTTAGGAAAACTGATAGCTAACAGCATGCCATTACTACGTGGAGTTCAGCATGTATTTGCTCTACTTTAGGTGGCTGGACACGCACGGACAGAGCGCTGGAGTTGGCCCGTACTGAGCTGTTCAAGGTTAGCAACGGTTTGCGGCCCGGAGTCAGTAAGGTGAGTCAAGAGAGGGACTGCCATGATAACAACAATAATAATATTAATGATAGAAATGATAATAGAAATATATAATAATAATGATAATTAATATTAATAATAATAATAATAATAATAAAATTAAAGATAATAATATAATGATGATGATGATGATGATGATGATGATGATGATGATGATGATGATGATGATGATGATGATGATGATGATGATGATGATGATGATGATGATGATGATGATGATGATGATGATGATGATGATGATGATGATGATGATGATGATGATGATGATGATGATGATGATGATGATGATGATGATGATGATGATGATGTTGATGATGATGATGATGATGATGATGATGATGATGATGATGATGATGATGATGATGATGATGATGATGATGATGATGATGATGATGATGATGATGATGATGATGATGATGATGATGATGATGATGATGATGATGATGATGATGATGATGATGATGATGATGATGATGGTGGTGGTGGTTGTAATGGTGATGATGATCCTGATGACGACGACAATAATGGTGGTGGTATTGAATATGATAATGATGGTGGTAGTGATGATGATGACGATGGAAGCACTCCTTTTATAGCGAGCGCTCGCGGTCGAGGTGGGTTATCTGGACATTGCCTGATTGTAATCTTGTTTTGTTTTTCACTCTGATCTTCAGATTCTTGTAGTGCTGACGGACGGTGCGAGTACGGGAGGTATGGGTAGTCTGGCTGCACCAATCAAAAAGCTCAAAGAATCCCACGTGAACATTTTTACCATCGGGATTGGTTCGAGGATTCGGCGCGACGAACTCAATTTCATGGCGTCTGGTCCGACACACGTGTTTTACGTGGCGAGCATGCAGCAGTTGCCAACGTTACTGAGCCGCATCAGTAGTTCATCTTGTCAAGGTTTGTAATTCGCTGAGATAAACTACCCTCAGCTCAAGCCATTTTTCTTGCTTGCTTTGTGAGAAAGAGAGGAATTCCTGTGGAGGAATTGTCGTATACAATCAACTCGCTCTAAGCGGACACCTCTATAATGCAGAAACCTCTCTAAGCCGGACAGCAGGCAGATTTAGTTTTTGCCAATTTTCACTTGTTTCTCTGTAACTGAACTCTTCTCTGAGGCGGACACCTCTCTAAGGCGGACACTAAATCTAGTCCCGAGGGTGTCCGCCTTAGAGAGAGTTCAATGTAGATTGTACGAGCGTATCAGACAGACAGATGGCATTATTTGTATGACCGTAAAATACAAGAGTATTGCTAAAGCTATTTTAACAGTAAAACGGAGAAAAAAAAACAACAAATATACGTGTAGCCATATCTTGAAGATGATGTTAAATTTTCTATAACTTCCTTCCATATACGACTGTTCTTAGTTTGTCAAGTAGAAGAGTCGCTTTAGGGTGGGAAGTTTGGCAAGCTTTGCAAACCAGGCTACATATGCGATGTCGTGTCCACAGTAAAACGCCTGTCCCATCTGTGTAAATTTCACTGTAAACTTGTAATATATCATTCCAGAATACACGTGCAAATACGTCACGTGTGAGTATGGTCAGTGGTCTGATTGGTCAGTGTCATGTGGGCGTGGTATGACACGCACAAAGACGTTGACAAAAGTCAATCAGCACACGAAACAACAACAGGGAGGCTGCTCTGGTCTGCAGACCAAATGTGAACCACGACAAACAGAGAGCAAGAATACTAACTGTGAGTAATCAGTGAAATGCAGGAAGTACATTTTCAACCGTGCGATCACATTCAGCGGTCATTGTACAAAGCTGCAGAAACAACAGCAAATTCAAGTGCAGTTTTCGTAGCTAATACAGCGATTGTAAAACCTCAAGACTTAGCAGCCAGTAAACTCAAAATTTACATCGCACATGCTTATTCATTTTCATGCAAATAAAACTGATTTTTAGACGAATGAAGTTTTGCACTTGGTGTTGTTTGGAAACAGAGGCAAAAGGCAACTGTCTAACTCGGGGTAAAGTACATTTTCATACGGAAGCAGTTGTATTTTGAATCAGTGACAAAAGTCCCTTCTACTTATTAAGGTGACAAAAAACGAAACAAGGAAACAGTAATAGAAGTGCTAAAAAGCAGACGAGAAACACTCTGTGACAGAGCAGATAGCTAACTAAAATTTTCAACTTTCAGGTCCTTGTAAGTATGTCACGTGTTCGTTGAACAGCTGGAGCGACTGGTCGGCAACATGCGGGAGGATGACGAGACAGAGAACCTGGAAAGTCACGCAACACAGCGTGACAAGGCCAACCTGCAACGGTCTGCAAACATCTTGTCCATCGCCACAAACACAGAGTAAAACCATGTCCTGTAAGTATGCACGCTCTGTAGCTCTTATAGCAGTCGAGCATGCTGATCAGCGGTTATTTTTTGGGGAGTCAGCGAGTTCGAAGGAAGAGTACCCTGCGAAGCAGACCTCTTGCCTGGTCCTAACTAGCGCATAAGCATAAGCATAAACATAAGAACAAGAGAGCGACAGTGGCGACATAAGCATGAGCATAAGCATAAACATAAGGAACGGACGTGTTTGATCTTTATGCTTATGCTTATTTCGCCACTGTCGCTCTCTTATTCTTATGCTTGTGCTTATGCTTATGCGCTAGCGAGGACAGGCCTTTAGTAAACTTTTTGAAAAAGCTTTTGATAATGATAATTCAGACGCACACGATGCCACGAGCTCTGTTTTTCTTAAAGCAACGAACTTTTTGCCCTGCTCTTGTCACCCTGCTTCTGTCAAACTTGTTATTTGTGTAATGTTTGTGACAGGTTGCAAGCTAGATCTTGGTTTACTTGTCGACGACTCCGGTAGCGTCTCGGCTCCTGAATTCGAACAAGAAAAGCAGTTTGTGGGTCGGTTGTCCCTGGGTTTTGACAACTTTGGACCAACTGGCATCCAGATGGGCGTTATAGTATTCAGCACGACACCCAACCTGAGGATCAAGTTTAATCAGCACACCAATAACGCTGACTTCGCCAAGGCAGTGCAGTCGATCAGGCGACAAGGTTAGTATTTCGACCAAATCAAAATGAAGATTATAGACAATAATTAAGGCTCTGAAAACGTTGCAGCAATATTATAAGTTTTGCTGCCTGCGTTTGGCTTCTAATTGGTACGGTCTCTCTGATTGGCGCTTTGGTTTTTGCTGTTCAAACTGCTGTGTGTATTCTTTTAAAGGTGGATGGACCTTCACCGACCGAGCGCTGAAGATGGCTCGTGAACAGCTGTTCTCTGCTAAGAATGGAGCAAGAAAAGACGTGGCTAAGGTGCGTTAAAAATTAGAAAATTCAGAATAAATATGTACACAATGGCAACGTGTAAAGGAAATCTGGACCACAGCCAAGTGCGCCTGTTGAAGAAATTGACTGTGTAAACTAAGGGCCCATTCACACTAGACAGTTCAATCGATCTCAGTTTGATTGCATTTAGCCTTAATCTATCTGAGATCGCTGAATCCGCAATCTAATATTTCCCACCTTACGTACGCCGCCCTGATTGGCCCTTTAGATCCTTCTGGTTATCACGGATGGCGGTAGCAGTGGTGGGCAGGAATCCCTGGTTGACCCTGTGACGAAACTTCGTGATGCTCAAGTGAACATTTTCTCCGTTGGAGTGGGACGAAGAATAAACATGAGAGAGCTGGAGTACATGGCCGCAGAACCCAAAAGCTTGCACGTGTTAAAAGTAGCCAACATGCAGGAACTGTCTAAACTGCTTGATCAGCTTGCCAAGGCATCCTGTCAAAGTACGTGTCATTAAGTAAACTTAGGGCGCCTTCTTGTAAGACTGTTTCGCCTGCAGCCGCCCATTCTGTTTTTAGAATTATGTTACAAAACATTTCTCTTGGGAACTGTTATTTTTTGCAATTCTGTTAATCGTACTCCGGAATAGATGGAGTATTCCCAAAAGATTGCGCTCTTAATCCCTCGCCCTGTGAGGGTACTAATAATCGTGGCGCTACCTTTCATTTTGAGGTAGATCATTGGTAGGGTTGATATCCACACAACCTTTTGAGCCATTCCGTAGCAAGAGCAACGATGTCATTCATACCTCGTCTTGGACGAGGGAGCACCTGCGAAGTCGTATTTTAGTATTTATCCAGTATCCGAATTTTGTGACCAGGAAACTTGGTCCATAAACAGGTGTACACCTATTAAGAAACTAGCGAAGTATTAACAGACTGGGGGGGGAGGGGGATCAGTGTTGAGCCTTAAGCGCACCGATTATTTTTTAGTGGAGGATGTCTTTGAAACCCTACTTTCCTGCTGACTTTTAATGTTTGCAGTGTTCACGTGCAAGTACGTCACGTGTGAGTACAGTCAGTGGTCTGATTGGTCGGTGTCATGTGGGCGTGGCATGACACGCACGAAGACGTTGAAAAAAGTCAATCAACACACGAAACAACAACAGGGAGGCTGCTCTGGTCTGCAGACCAAATGTGAACAACGACAAACAGAGAGCAAGGATTCTAACTGTAAGTAATATTAGAGGGGCCCTCTCGACTACACTCATTTGAGCACCGAACGAAAACCTTTGACCGCCATTTTTAGCCCTCCGAAAGTCGAAAGATGAATTAGTAACCCATTTCCATCCGGCTCGTGTGACAAGAATATCTTTCTGTTGAGTTTCTTTTTGCCTAAAAGTGTCACTTACCTATTTTTCGTTTGATTTTTTTTTTCGTGTTCAGCCTGGAGTTATTTACACATTTTCAGATGTAAACAAAAATATGGTTTGGCTGAGAGGGCCCCTTTAAAAAATCTTATCTCTGACCATTTAGGCGAGGGAACATCGGGAATTATCGTATTATTATCACAGAAACGTCAGAAAGACTAGTGTATAATCGTAACGATGATACTATAATTAGGTCCCTGTAAGTATGTCACGTGTGCTTGGAAGCCGTGGAGTGATTGGTCAGCAACATGCGGTGCCGTGACCCGTCAGAGGGTCAGCAAAGCTACGGAACAAGTGACAAATAGGCCAAATTGTCAAGGACTGCAGACCACATGCCCAAAGCCGCAAGTGCAGAGAAGAACTACAAATTGTGAGTCGGGACTGAGCTTTACAGTACACTTTATTTACAGTCAGTCAATATTAATATATCTAGTTGTGGTGTTCCATGGTAAAGGTTTTCTTCTTCTTCTCCTTCTACTTCTCTCCCCACTACTACTACTACTGTGCTACAGCTATTACTACTGCCACCACCACAGCTGTAAACCTGCTTCGTATTTTAGTTTTTCCCACTTCCACCTATTCTTTTTCTTGTCCATCGTCGTCGTCACCATCATCATCATCATCATCATCATCATCATTATCATCATCATCATCACCACCGTCATCATCACCATCATCATCATCATCATCATCATCATCATCATCATCATCATCATCATCATCATCATCATCATCATCATCATCATCATCATCATCATCATCATCATCATCATCATCATCATCATCATCATCATCATCATCATCATCATCATCATCATCATCATCATCATCATCATCATCATCATCATCATCATCATCATCATCTTCTTCTTCATCACCATCATCATCATCAGCATCGTCATCATCATTATCATCGTCATCATCATCATCATCATCATCATCATCATCATCATCATCATCATCATCATCATCATCATCATCATCATCATCATCATCATCATCATCATCATCATCATCATCATCATCATCATCATCTTCTTCTTCATCACCATCATCATCATCAGCATCGTCATCATCATTATCATCGTCATCATCATCATCATCATCATCATCATCATCATCATCATCATCATCATCATCATCAGATTCCTCTTGTTGTTTCCAGGTCCTTGTAAGACAGTGAGATGTGTGTGGAACGCCTGGAGTGCCTGGTCGGCCACTTGCGGTAACGCTCAAAAGAGAAGAACCATGAAAACAACCGAGATCGTCGTGAATCGGCCAAACTGCGCTGGGCTTCCCCAGAAGTGCGCCCAGCAGTCTGAGACCCAGACCCGCAAGAGCCTCTGTACGTGCCGCACGGTCACGTGCTCCTGGAGGCAGTGGTCTGATTGGTCGGCTACTTGTGGCGAGGGGCGTCGGAGTCGTACGATCAAGTGAGTTGCACGCTGACCAGCAGACTATAATAATGCATTTCTGGTTCTGTTGGTCTTCTGAAGATCACGTTTGCTCTGGTACAGGCAGAAGAGTTTCTGAAATTCATAAGAACGAAAAGGGCCACATTGATATTCAGCTAAAGCAATGTACATTGTACTTCACTCTTTCACTGTCAATGTGTTTTGCAAACGAAAGCGTTCTAGAGTGGACGGGGCCTCTGTGTATCTTGTTTTATTGACGATTTAGCATTGTTCAGCTAAAAACGAACGACCGTATACGAATGATAGAGAGAACGTAGGAGTAAATACTATGCCAACTCCTAATAGTCTGGGGCGTGTAAAACAAATTTTCAAAAGGAAGGTTTCTCACTAGGCCTCGTTTTGGATAAGAGGCAACAGGCATCTCGGAAATAAGTTTATTTGTGTGGGCGACGCATGCGTAGCGCGTAATCAGCACACACCACTTAAAACATTCATTGGATAGGCGACAAAGGGCATGTTTAAGGCAATGGATTGCGCAGTACGAAGCTTAGAGTCTAAGAGTCTATTATTTACTTATGTCTTGATGTCACATTCCCATTCCCACAGAACAACCCAGATCACTGTCCAACAAGAAAACTGTGACGGTCTCCCTCAGTCCTGTCCCCAGAAACCCGAGGTCGACAAACGAATCACGGACTGTCCCTGTCGCGCCGTGAAATGTGAGTGGGATCTGTGGAGCAGTTGGTCCAAATCTTGTGGCGTCGTAGAACGCAAGCGGGAGATGAAGCAGACAGAGATTGTGGTCAACCAGCCGAGTTGCAGTGGTTTGCCACAGAAGTGCACAGAAGCCCCAGAGGTTGAGTCCAAAAAGGTGATGTGTAAATGCCCAACAGTCAAGTGTGAGTGGAATCCGTGGGATGATTGGTCTGCATCGTGTGGAAAAGCTACTAGAAGGCGTACCATTAAGACCACACAGACCACTGTAGAGCAGTTGAGTTGCGATGGCTTGCCACAGAAGTGCACAGAAGCCCCAGAGGTTGAGTCTAGAGAAGTGATGTGTAAATGCCCAACTGTCAAGTGTGATTGGAACCCGTGGGATGATTGGTCTGCGTCGTGTGGAAAAGCTACAAGAAGGCGTACCATTAAGACCGTACAGACCACTGTAGAGCAGTTGAGTTGCGATGGCTTGCCACAGAAGTGCACAGAAGCCCCAGAGGTTGAGTCTAGAGAAGTGATGTGTAAATGCCCAACTGTCAAGTGTGATTGGAATCCGTGGGATGATTGGTCTTCGTCGTGTGGAAAAGCTACTAGAAGGCGTACCATCAAAACTATACAGACTACTGTAGAGCAGTTGAGTTGCGATGGCCTGCCGCAGAAGTGCACAGAAGCCCCGGAGGTTGAGTCTAGAGAAGTGATGTGTAAATGCCCAACTGTCAAGTGTGATTGGAATCCGTGGGATGATTGGTCTTCGTCGTGTGGAAAAGCTACTAGAAGGCGTACCATCAAAACTACACAGACTACTGTAGAGCAGTTGAGTTGCGACGGCTTGCCGCAGAAGTGCACAGAAGCCCCAGAGGTTGAGTCCAGAGAAGTGATGTGTAAATGCCCAGCTGTCAAGTGTGATTGGAACCCGTGGGATGATTGGTCTGCGTCGTGTGGAAAAGCTACTAGAAGGCGTACCATTAAGACCACACAGACCACTGTAGAGCAGTTGAGTTGCGACGGCTTGCCACAGAAGTGCACAGAAGCCCCAGAGGTATATGTAACGTACTCTGTATTTCGTAAAGTGTAAATCACTTAGAATGGAAACTGAGCCAGGGAATGACTGTGTTGAATTAACTTTTATATATTTCTTAAATAATTGAATATCGACTCTAATTTTTGAGTTTCCTGGTTAAGTGTTGAGGTTTTACAAGCGTTGCACGAGCTACGAAAACTGCTGCCGTATCCAGTTTTTGTGCAATTACCGCTGACTCAAAAAGGGTGATCGCACTATCGAAAGACGTATTTCCGCGGTACCACTCTGATTTCTTACTAAGCCTTGATTGGCACTTTTCACGAACTACAGGTGGAGAAGCGGGAAACAATGTGCAGCTGTCAGACAGTGACTTGCAAATGGTCCAAATGGGAAGACTGGTCAGCGTCGTGTGGCCCTGCCATGCGCAAACGAGTAATAGAGGCGACACAAACAACGGCACAGAAGCTTAGCTGCGACGGACTGCCCCAGTCCTGCCCCCAGAAATCTGACAAGGAGATGAGAAATGTGCCGTGTGTCTGTCCGACCGTGAATTGCACGTGGGGAGACTGGAGTGAATGGGACGGGGAGTGCGGACTCATCAACAGGACCAAGAGCATCGTGACGTCACATGTGACGGTCAACAGAGACTCGTGTGAAGGTTTGCCTCAGCAGTGCACAGAACAACCGAAAAAGGAGTCCAAGAATGTGAAATGTAAGCTTCTAAACTTCACTCTACGTAAACTCCCTAGATGAGCTGCATTCTGCAGCTCTTGGAGTTAATGTAATGTTCCAAATATTGTTTAAATAAAAAATAAAATAAAAAAACTTCACTCTTCTCCTTCAGTTTCTCACCAGAATTACATCTTGCAGTATGGAGAAGTTGGCTTTTGATGCCTTTGACCACATGAAAGCTGATTGAACTAACTCTTGTTGCTCACCCATATATTTTCCTATTTACAAGTTGGGAGAGTCTGCATTTGGAGCTTGGTATTCACTGCCACATGCGAATTTGTTAACATCTTGCACAGTCTGGCATAACTGAAACGTATAATGCCATTGTATAAAACTTCGTTGTTGCGTGTAACATCTATCTCACAGCTCGTATCACATGCCTTTGCCTTGCAAGTTACAAGGAAAGCGTTTCTAGTGTAACATTGCTGAGAGATCCTTTCTGACGTTGAGCACGCGCGCTATCACGTGCACAGCTCGTGGTAGTTTATTGGGCCTTGATCACGTGACACCAGTTAGTTGGCCTGTTGTTGTTGTTGTTTGAAGTCGCTGAAAAAAATCCCTGGCACACAGGCAGAAGATTTGTGTGACAACAGGACCTTTAGCTTCAATCAAAAACCTGTTTGACTTGTTTGTACGCCACAGGTGAGGAGTGCTGGACAGTGGAGTGTGGATTCACCCAGTGGTCTCATTGGTCAGCGTCTTGCGGGTTCGCCACACGAGAGCGGTATCTGGACACTCAGGAAGTTATATTGGTCAAACCAAGCTGTGACGATCTGCCACTGGTGTGTCCTGGAGAAGACGAGGAGAAACAAACCAGAAGCGTTCCAAAGTGTAAGTACTAACCACCGGAAGATCTGCGGAACTGTAAATCCTTAAGCACATTCAAAAGTAAACTTTCTAAATTACCTCCCAGCTTCTTTGATGCCCTATAACTTATTCTTACTGCCTTTACGATGTAGAATAGTATAGGCAATAGACAATATATAATAATTAGAATTAGAACTTTATTTCATATGTACTGTATATTTAATTTATTCACGGCTTTTATGTAAACCAGGTATTCCTGTTAAAAACACCGTGGCTAAATAAATCATCATCATCATCATTATTATTATTATTATTATTATTATTATTATTATTATTATTATTATTATTATTATTATTATTATTATTATTATTATTATTATTATTATTATTATTATTATTATTATTATTATTATTATTATTATTATTATTATTATTGTTATTATTATTATTATTGTTATTAAGTACAACTCAATACCATTTATATCACATTATACAGTACAGTACCATCCATATATTATACCATACCATATCCAATTATATCGTACAATACTCTACCATGTCGTATTACACAGTACAATACCATTCCATATCGTATTATACAGTACAGTACCATACCATACCATATTATACCGTAAAATACCATTCCACATCATACCGAACCATACCTTTAACATTTCATCATCAGCAAGACCAGGCTTCACTTCATCACTTATACTACGCTGCACGGCATGGCACGGCACAGCAGTACATAGTGCAGTACAGCCATCAACGTACGGTTGATGTGCAGATTGATGTACTTATGTACTTTGGGGAAAATGTCTTTGAAATTTCAAGTACTTGTATATTCTTCGTGTCACAGGTCCAACTACAGCTCCGCCAACCACTAATCAACCATAAAAAGGGTAAGCAAACAACTACGAAGAAGTAGAGTTTTGTGACCAGGTTAGCGAAGCAAACATGATTCTTGGGGTCCTCAGCCATATATATTTTTTTGTGTGTACACTGCATAACATAACCAAAGCTGAATTCTGGTTCCCAGTACGAAAATGTAATAAATTGGTGACAAAATAGGTAAGTCGCACTTTTAGGCCAAAGCAAACTAATTTTCCAGAACGAGTTGAATGGAAATGGATTGCTAGTTCATCGTACGACTTACGAAGTTCCCGTTTATCCAACTTGCTGGTATTTCAACACAATTTTGAACTCTTTCACTCCTGAGAGTGATCATCTTCAATTTCCTCTTTCGGCCTCTCACCAGAGAATCAAGGTACAGTATGCAGAATTTGCCACTTGATAGTTTGCTCAGATGAAAGCTGATTGGACTATCAATATTCTCACTACATCACTCATACATTTTCTTTTTGAATGTTTGGGAGAATTTGTATTGAGATCAGGAGTGAAAGGACTTACAGGGTGTTCTCTTGTGATCCCGTCTAGGTTCAGCTGGAATCTGAAGTGGGGAATTTATCGGAGTTTCAGTGATGGGGAAAAATTTCGACTATACCAAGGCTGGGGTCTTAAATGTGTACCTTTTGGGGAAACAAATAAATGACTGGGCATTAATCGTTCTGTGTTTTTATTTAGACGTGGGTTCATAAAGTGCCCAACCAAACACGTCATCTACTCGATCCATTCCCAATCTTTTGGAAGAAATACAGCGTCTGTGCAGTATCGAACAAAATTTACGAACATTTGTTTTGGTGAATACCGACTAACGCGAGTTACGATGCGCAAGTCGTACTTACGAACATTTTCGTGCGTACGAATGTTTGGTGAATACGGCCCCTGTTCTTTCCAATTTGTAGCGAAAGTAATCGAGGCTTGCATTTCACAGTTTAATCTGATGAAAATCTAATAGGTTACATGTCTGTTATGTACAACTGCAACTAATTGACCATGGAATCGTATGAAAGCGAGGAAATTGATCCAAACTTGTAAATGTTTTTTTTTTTATTATTATTATCATTTGGAGCAAGCGTCACGCAGAAATTGACAAGGTGGGCACGTGTCTTGTGGGAATGCGCAGCAAACTGTTAGTGTGCCAGACAATCAAATATGGTAAATCAAGCAAGATTAACCGCGCTTTTGACTCGAATATGACCACGACCAAAGCTTGATTCAGCAATTCCAACCCCTGACCTGTGGAAAGCTGAGATGTGTGGCCGCATTTCTGGATATTTCGCGCGTCAGAAGAAACCACTCCATCCTCACGAGTCAAGTCTTCGGCCGATTCAAAGATTATTCTCACAACAGAAAGGACAAGAAAGGTAAATATATCGAAGCAGTAAGCCAACTAAGGAAGGTATTCAGTTGAAATAGTAACCGGCAACCAAGTTAAAGTCAACTTTAGTCATCATTATCGGCAGACCCACGTGGGCAATATTAATTCAAGCGAACTAATTTTCAGAAGGTAAACAACAGGAACGAATGCGAATCTGATCAATTGACAGTGGGGGACATATGACTGGCTGAAGATAGTCAGGAATTCCTTCAAGCCGGCCAAGAGGCGCATAGATCACGTGATAAGTTCGTGTCAAGTTTGCTACGTTTTGCAGTTACTCTTGATAATGTTGATACAATTACTTGGCTGCCTCACTGCATGTGCAAGAATTCCATGTTTGTAACAACATATTGTTGGCCAAAGTTCTTCCGCTTGGCTTAGTTCCTCGGGTTAGTTCACCTGTCAGTAATCTCTCCCTTTCGATACACAACAAGTAGTTGGAAAATTGCCTTCATCCACTCACAGTTCAGCGACACGCTTTCTTTAGCACAACGGCATTAGCTTTATTTTTCAAGTGCATTAAAATCTTCTTAATCTGACAAAAAAGTACAACACCCGATCGAGGCGAAAGTATCTAAACGCTTCACTACGTGGCTACAGTGTACATCTTTGAAGTTCAAGGAGTCAAAAATTAAAACGGGCTGGGCCCAGTTGCTCAAAGCTCGACTTAGCTAATCCAGGGTTTACTAAAATACTTCTCTCTCAATCACTTGGTGAATAAGATGCCAAGTTTTGATAAAAAATCGAGACCTTGCTCTAGCTTAAAACTTCTCAAGTAAACTTTGAGAGTAGAACCGCAATATCCAGGCTTTAAAATGAAGAAAAACTATAGACCTACTCCAGGATTAGCATAACCGAGCTGCGGATAACGTCACAACTCATTATCTCCTTCAACCAAAGTGCTTTGCGCGTCTTCATCCGGGAACATGCCATTTAGAAACTCTCAATGGCGGGCTAAGTCTGAGCGCGCAATGCATTGTGGTTGAAGGGTAAGACCTCGCATTATCTATCAAATCACGACCAGTAGAAAACGCATACTATAATTATTCTCTAATAGCAAAATACTCTATTCTAATTACTTCTTAATTCCGGTTTCTACCAAATATATTACTAATTATCTTATGAAGATTTTGGTCATACAAAAACTGTTCAAATTACTACATGATGCAAAAAGGAACGTCCTCTTACAAAAGATACCATTACGTGGAAAACGACTAACACAACTGCCAAAATCACCTGCTTTGAGCAGATTAAAATATTTATATTATTTCATCTCAATATATTCTACATCTATCTCTCTTGATAACTACAAAACTCTGAAGAATATTTTAAACAATTCTACGAAGAACTATTTACAGCCCTGGTATAAACCGCTTATAAAAAAATCTCATTCCCGCATCTACAGGAATAAGTGCTTTTGCATATTTAACCTTCCTACGTTCCCCTCCGACACAGGTTTACATTAATTTTTAGAAAAACTTGTACAAATTGTACTTGTTACGTTACAAGGTGCACCTCCCCACCCCACCTCCCAAGGGCGAATGACAGCGTCATCTTCCTCTTGCGTGACATATTTAGGGGTTCGAGGAGTCACACAATTTTTATACGCTATTACTCCCAAAACTGTATAACACTATCATCTATAAAACGTATAAACGGTACTCAAGCGAACAAAATATTCAAAGTGCTCATATACGAAAAATGCTTGACAGAGAACTGAAATGTTTTATCATTAAGACTTACAGGAAAGCGCCAGCACAGCAAGCCATTATACTTCAAGGAAATATGAAATAAATCATGACATCAAAATAATACTCTCAATCTTACCAATCCATTAGGGTTTTCCTTTATCTGGAGACTAAATATGTACACATCTATAAATACACTGTAAACCCTCTTACTATATCTTACATCACCAAGGGGTCCTCCAGTTCCACTCTAAGTGCGCATACATTACTTTCCCTCTTTTAGCAAATAAATTACACAAGCTTAACAGCGCATTTTAATATTCTTCTACAGAGACCAGTGGGGACTCTTCTTAGATGTCTCCACGTATCCGTTTTCAGTTGAAAATGGATTTTTTTTTACCATCCACACTACAGCGTTTTCTACAGCGTTTTCTCATCACGCGATCATCTTGACACCAGTATTTTCGAAAGGTTCCGTGTACGATTACCGTCGTCAGCGTTTACGTGTGGACGGAAGGCCGAGCGCACAAAAATTTGCGTTTTCAATTGAAAACGGATACGTGTACTGTTAATCCTTTCGCTCCTAAGAGTGACCAACTTCAATATCATTTCTCTTCCCTTGTTTCAGCGCAGATGTGTCATTCAATAACGAGAGCTTGATAATTTGTCAATTCTCACTACGTCATTCATACATTTTGTCCTTGAATGGTTGGGAGAATTTGTATTTTGAGCTCAGGAGTGAAAGAGTTTGGGCTAGGTTCTGCTGACGTGGTTCTTTCAAAGCAGCTACAGAATGAAATGCATCGGCTCTTTGCCTTTTGTGCTGGCTAAACATGACATGCTTTATGAACTTGCGGTATTTTCTCCCGAAAAGCTTCTTGGCAAGACAAAACTAAATATGACTGCTGAACATGCAATTACAGCCCCAATCACAAAGAATGCAAGAAAACACTCTTAGCCAATCAGAAGCCAAAGCAATTTGCAACAAATTTACTCTGAAGAAGAGACCAATCAGCATCAGCAGATCTCAATCAGATTTTGCTTTTGTTCCTAATTGGCCAAGAATGCTGCCAAACTTGCTTGAACCATTTCGAAAGTGTAGCAAATGCAAAACCAAAGCAATCACACGATTACTTTCTACAGACATTCAACAACTGATCTACTCGGCATGGGCAAATAATTAAACCAAGGCTTACTGTAGAAGTACTTTTCCTTGGAGGATTGTGGCAAAACTTCAGTCCTCCCATCAAGATGTTATCCTTGCAGTTGGAATCTCCATGGTTTCAGCAGGAGTATTCACTTGAAAGTAGTTCCGTTCTAAAAAGGGAATATGTATGTCAGCTATGACATTAAAATGTTCCAAAACAACACTTATTAGTCATGTAGCACTAGTGAGTACAATCTTCACAATAATATTGTGAAGGAACTAGAACCAAATAGTAGTAGCAGTCAAGTACATGCATTGCTGTTACTATGGTACTCCCACTGCTACTGCTACAGCATCAGCATCAGCACCAGTACAGCAGTAGCAGCAGCAGCAGCAGCAGTAGTCATAAAAGTATTGTATTCACTATAGTATTCACTACAGTAGCACCAGGAGCAGGAGGAGGAGGGGGCAGAATAGAAGTAGCACGTCTTAAATGAAGTTTGCCTCTTATGTATCGTTGACACCACATTAGAATAATTCAAACCTCATCTTCCCCTGATACTCATTTCAACATTTTCAGTAAACTCATAATGCACCATATGTTGTCACCAGTGAATCTAGTGTTTTTTGTTTTGTTTGTGTAATCTTAGCACATCACTATGATGTATATACAACGCTGTATTGTAGACTAGCATAGCATAACAGTAATGGTTTGTACCTTCGAGAATGGCTGCCTCATCTGGATTCAAAGCCCCAAACCCCGACACCAGATGGTACTCCGGTGAAGTTTCATCGCCAACAACTGCACCTGCCACAGTCACTGGTACTGTTGTCAGTGGTGCAGCCCAGCGTGGACAGGGTGCTGGCCTCTGTGTTACTCCAGGTGAAGTGAAGGTTCCCATGTGAAGGGATGGATTGATGGCTGTCAGGTTTGCATGGTTCATGTTGTGGAAGTTGTATGGTTGTTGGTGCTGTGACTGGTTGCTGTAAGTAGTCGATGCATTTGCAGGGTTGTTCGATGGGGTCTTGTAAGGATAATAAAATTCAAAATTAATGTCATATGGGAACAATATGCAAATACCAAAAAATCCTGTTTGTGGCTTTTATTTTTTCTGGAAAAGCATAACCAACCAAAGACTGGTTTTGGTCCCCAACACAAAAACCTTTGATAAATCAGTAGCAGAAGGTTTGTTAGTGTTCAAGGTAAGATTTTGCTTTACTGGTCAACCATACAATTTTACCATGACCAACCTGTCAGTCAATTATTGTATATAAAGAGGTGTATATTGGACAGTGAACACTCTCCAACGCGGACACCCTCTGGACTAACATTTAGTGTCCACCTTAGAGAGGTGTCCACCTCAGAGAGGTGTCTGAGAGTTGACTACTGGTAAGCATGAGAAGTGGGAACTTGCAGTACTCGTGAATGGGGTACAGATCATGTGATGTACATGGAAAGGTCTGTTGACCTCGGCAAGGCTGGACTGAATGGAAGAATGACTTCTACCTGTATAATCTGCGGAGTTGTGTTCAGTGCAATGCCAGATGAAGGGCTTGTTCTGCAGGGGCTGTTTGACAATGGGGAAGCCTGCCTCACAGGGGAGGTGCGAGGGTCTGTGTTTGACACATTACCCATCATGCTGCCTCCGTTGCTAATGCTCTGTGACCTCATAAGGGGTGGAGGGATGATTGCCGAAGGCCCAGTGCCAATCTGACGAGAGTTAGGTGCCGAGCTTGATCGTGGACGCTCCAACAAGTGCACAAAATCTGCAGGTCCAGTGCGACCTGGTGCTGATCCTGGTAAAATGGAAATAAATTTTAGCTAAAGTCCTTAGGGGCCCTCTCCACAAATTCGATGCTTTTGTTTACGTCTAGAAATGTGTATAAAATCCCAGGCTAATTTGGTAATAATCTCAAAATGAAAAAACTGTAAGAGCACTTTTAGGCCAAAATAAACTAATTCTTCTCAAACTAAAATATTGCTTTTGACTTTCGGGGTCCTAAATATGGTCGATCAAGGATCATGCCCTGTTGAAAAGTGTCTTCTTGTGACCACCTGTGGGCAGTGTTTTTGTTTGGCCTACTGTGACTGGCATTGTGATTGCTTTGAAACCACTACAAACTGGGAAAAAAATGTGATGACTTACCCACTGAAGGGGTGTGGCTGCTTACAGGAAACCGAAAAGAAAAAGCTGGTTGTTGTAAATGATGCAAACTGTTGAAGCCGCAGCTGTTCACCATGTGACCCTTTTGCTGTGCTGAAGCGAGCTGCATGATGTATGATGTGTCGTTCATGTTGCAGTCCCGCATGCTTCTGGTGTGGGCTTGTTGGGTCACAACAGGTGACGCCAACTCTGCTGCACTGCTGCAGGTCATCGATTGGTCAATAGAGCCATATGCCCCACAGTTCTGCTCTGGTTTGACCTTGGCAGGAAACTGCATCATTGACTGATGAGCTATGTTAGACCCTGTGTGTAATAAAGAGTTGGAAAATGCATAAGACAAACTTACAAGGAATCTTCATCATTGCAGGTGTAACCACTAGAATGATAAGAGATATATGGAGAACTATGGACTTCAATAACTGATTGACTTACAACTCTCACTACATGACTCACATATTCTCTTCTTGGGTGGTTGGGAGAATCTGCATCATAAACTTAGATTACCTGAATCTGCCTCATTCTGCCAGTTAGATCCTTGAGGAGAATGAACATAAAGTCCATTACTTTCTCTGTCGTCATCATCACCGTCTTCAACAGAGGACACTGAACTCACTGTCCGACTTCTCTTTCTGTACCGTAGTTCATATGGATCAGGCCTGGGGTGTATGCTGACAGCACTTGGAAAGCGATGTTCTAGACCAGTGTCTGAATATGGGGGACTCTCCAGATCTGACAACACCAGATTGTGTGTGGAGTTGATGCACTTGATTGGAGCTGAATAAAAAAGTGATCCTTCAACAAGTGATTGAGGCAAGAAATCATGCTGTCACAATACAGGGTTCATACTATTTTGGGCTCTTGAAATTCCATGACTTTCCATGGCCTTTTAAAGTTTTCCATGACCTGAAGTTGACCGGTTGTTCTCGAAAATTAACAAAAACTGTCCATTTCTTGATTCATTTTCCCTTCATTCACAGGAAATTTATTTCGTACAATGAACGTCATTTTCCATGACCCACACCAAAATTCCATGACTTTTCCAGGCTTTGAAAATGAAACTTGAAAATTCCATAACTTTCCAGGTTTTCCATGACCTATACGAAGCCTGCGATATGCATGTAATACTGAAAGCCTTCCTATAAAATGTCCCCATCTCCTACATTATTTTACAATCGTCTAATCACATTCCTCCCACTTTCACTTTAACAGGGGTTGCCCTAACCATGTGCAAGTATGCAAAAGCCACTCCAGCTTAGCTAGTAGAGTGCGATGTGTTTGTTCTAAAGCAACGGATGGTCAGGACTGCTAACAACCCCAAGACACGCAAAGGTAAAGCGACCTCAAGCAGATAAGTATTTCCTTTTCCTTGAGCCCTTGTATCTCCCATTTTTACTGGTGTATATGACTCTATGCTTGCACTTATGCTTGCATCACTTTAGTCCAGGCCAGTTAATATGCCAAGAAATGGGGGAAATAAAAATCCCAAACACTGAGGTTCCATGACAGAAGACCCATCCTACAGATGCATAGGGCAATTTATTTATCTACTAATAAAACAGTGATGAAACTCCTGATAAACAGCCAGTTTGATGAGCAAAGCAAAACCATGACTTTATTTTTTCTAAGGGATCTAAAACTTGGCCTTTTTCTGGTGAGCTCTATCGAAAATGACTAAATTCTGATCAGATCATCAATTCTCCTAACAAGCAAGGCAGGTGGGCAGACTTCGTGATTAGCAGATGAAAATGACAAATTAGTTTAGCTATTAGTTGACATCTGTGGCTAACAAACACTCAGTGCTAACAAGTTGACAGATCCAGGGTATACAAGACTTACTTTTTGAGTAACTGTAGAGTTCTGCAACTGTGAATACTCCAGATGACATTAAATTTTGTTCAACCCCAACTGAAACAAAGGCAAGAAAGCACATAGTTTACTAAAAAAGAATAGTTGTTATTATACAGTACATGTATCCACAGAATCTTAGATGCAAACAGAGGAAAATAATATTGAAGAATGTAAAAAATTATATATCAAAAACAATATTTTACTTTCCACCTAAATTTCCTTTACTTGTAATTCCACAAAGACTGATCACTGCAACACATTTATTACATAATAAATATAAAAGAAAAAAAAATCTGGAAGATACTTTGTAGGACTGTACTTGACACTACTTATATTAACACTATCTTTGTAGCAAAAAGTTAACTCAAATTCATTAATTGAAATTATTGTACAAACAAATTGCCCACTGGGAGGTGTTTCTTGGCAAAAATTCCTAATATTCGCTTCACAAGTAATGTTATTGTGTATACCTGTTAAAATTAAATGGATATGATATACAAAATACTGTAGTATAACTCACTTGTATTATCAAAGCCTTTGAAACAGTTGAAAAAAGCAAACTGTGATTCTAGATCAGAATATAATGATTGCAAAGGAAAATTGAAAGCATTATTTTATGATTTGCAGATGTTTTTGTCACAACTTTACATTACACACATGTCAAAAAAACCTGTACCAATAGTTATTGCACAGAATGTTCTGTTATCTTGGGTGGTATCACTTCAAGATAAATATGCTTATTTTTTGCAGATTTAAATGCTTTGTTTAGGAAGAAAAATGTCTGTATTATGTACACAATAAGGCATGAGCTGTTAGCAAATAAAACAGAATGAGTGCAAATGTTGTTTTAAGCAAGGAATATCGAGTAATCAATTTAGCTTTAAGTTGCTGGTGGCAATATCATATGGCAGAACTCCAAACCAAACTTGTTAATATTTCATGTAGTGGGCAAAAGGCTGTCAAAAAACTGTCACTGAAAACCCAATATCATAAAGTTTGGTGCAAAACAAAATTAATATTAACATACTTGTTATTTAGTGAAAACATGATGCTGTAGCCCAAGAATCATATAATGTCATAACACAAGCATCCAATAAAAATTAGATGAGATATAATTCAGTGTTAATAACCTGTGAAACCCACAGAAAAGGAATGGTCTTGACATAGGAACATGCTTTGTCAATTTTTTTAAACTTATACATATGGTAAATAGGCTAACTGTAATCCAAGGTCACCATCAGTATCTAATAAACAAACTCTCAATGTAAATAATAGAACAGTTTTCTTTCATAACAGTTTACAAAGAGTAAGAAAAAAGTATATCACTATACCATATAAAAAGTTATACCAGTAGTCTAGTAGTAATAGCAGTATTATACATACATGTACCTGTAGTTGTCTATAGATTTATAACAGAAAATAGTATTTTTAAAGACTTAAGTAATTTATATCATCCGAGTAAACAATTTACATAGTTGTGTTCAGTTGTGAAAACCAAATTTGGTAAACAAAACACAAGCGAAGAAGCAATTCTCCATATTGCAATATATGATAGAATTGACAGGTCTGTGGTTTTCTTGTACAAAGTTTTTGAAATTTCTTCTTGCTGTAAGTAAATCCTTGATTACTACATTGAGTCTTTGAATTTCTTTTCTTTTTTGATAAATTTGAGTTCCAAACTGCCACACACAAATATATTTCATGCCATAAAGCTTCTTGTCTTATATTAATTTCACTGCACATTATGCAATTTATATTTATACACATTGCTTATCTCTTTTGAAATGGAGAAGCTGTACCCAGTATAATACTTGATAAATAATACTAGTCCTTGAATCACGTGAATTTTTGATCATCGCAGTGAGTGAAGCAACTTAAGCAGTTGCAATGAGCCCGGAAAAAAAAAAAAATCTGAGCTTCAACGGGAATCAAACCCATCACCTTCACGATACCGGTGTGATGCTCTACCACTGAGCTATGAAGCCGTATGGGAGCTGGTCAAGTGTTTGGTTCGATTTGTACCCGTCATAGTGATTTGAATGATATAATGTATATATGTGATAAACTCATATATATGAACTGCGGATAGGAATGAATCACGTGAATTTTTGATCATCGCAGTGAGTGAAGCAACTTAAGCAGTTGCAATGAGCCCGGAAAAAAGTCCTTGCAAGATGAAAAACAGGTGTTAATCTATGCATAAGTAAAACAAACACTAAATCTCGAAGAGGATATGAAAAACACCATGAAAGAATGAAATTTTGGTGACATTTTCAGCATGCTAGCCTATTGTCTGAGCACTTTCACATTAACCGGCCTCACACCAATGATTAGTACATTATGTGATGTATTATGTTCCTCAACCATAATTTGGACGGTGACAGGGTAAAACTTGTATATTTTATTCAATATACAGTACTTTCTACTTCTTGCATACCTTATCACTGTACAATAAATTATCGTGGCACTTTTCGCGAATTTTGCGACTGTGAAGAAATCACTAAATTAATGTGTTGCAAAATTTAAGGTGTCATGAAATTTAACATTCAAAATTAAATCAAAAATAAAGTGACCTAGGATATAACACTTTTAGAAAATCAGCCTCAACAAACTGCACACAAGACATAAAAGTGGCTTATCTATTTAAGAACTTTTACACTATAATAGGCTTCCTTTTCTGCTCAGAGGATCACCTATGACTGTGACAAAACATTTTATTCAGCCATATAGATGGTTGCTCCTGACAATCATTTTCATGCACTTTTTTATCATGAATGTTTGCCAAGTTTTGCAACATGAAATTTGATCAATTTAACTCTGTACTTCTCTCCTTAATGTGTGACACTGAGAAACTAAAAACTGGCGCATGAACTTCCAGCATAATAAAAAGGCATGTTTGTTTACATGAATATGAATCATTCTGAATGTGCAATGTAAACCATTCTCACCAGTTTGGATGACAAATCTAAAAATATCTGGCATATGAACATCCAGGACTGTTGCAATGCCAACAAAAACAATCGACTTAATCATACAAAAACTGGATGTATATTTTAGCTGTCACATAAAATGCCATAACAGATATAGAGTCACTGTTTATAATTCACAATGAAGAAGGCATTTGTTACAACCTACTCATGGTATTGACAACTTGAAATGAAAGAATATTCTAAAACAAAATGGTGCTAAATAGGCAAAGCTAAACCATCACTTGTGGCATGGGTTTCATTTTTCTGGCACAAATTCGTGAATATGTTTTGGGTACCATTTGAAGGTAAACTGTATAGTTTAGTATTCATACATAGTTTTGTAAATGTGGCTATGCTGACTGCTACCACACATTAGGGCAACCAAGAACAGGAACAGGCATAAGGAGTTTGTTAGCAGTCAATTAAGAACACAATGGAAATTAGTTACTCAAAACAGGAAAACAACAATGCTTGCCAATCACTTCTAAATAACTTGAAGGAACAATACATTTTCTGCCCTACAAAACAATGGGAGCTTAAACTGCACCCATAAACCATCCAACCCGTCAATCAAACTATATTTGCAACAGATTTCCTCTGCTTGGATAGAGAATTTTAAATGGAAGTAATTGAGAAAAGTACACAGTTTCTACAGAAACCTTAGCATGGACTGAGTTTGATTGAGATGATAACCTCAATCACAAAACAATAAAATATTGTGCAAAGTGTTTGTTGCAAACAAGTCATGACCTCATGTGATGACAATGCTTTCCAAAAAGGATTGAGTCAACTCAAATATCGCTGTCACGTCAGACGGAAAAACGCTGCATAAACATGTGCTTCGACTCGAATTGGGTAGAACTAAACCACCATAAGTCTCCCTATTCCACAAAAAGCTTATTTCGTAGCTCTAAAAAGACACTAAAGGCCGATGTGACCATTTTCTATCAAGTAACACTTCCTACGCAGAAGCACCGCGAGCACGTACTCTAAAGTTCCTAAGTCGATAAAAAGGATTTTACATCTTGACTGATATTACTGTCTTATGCAATACGAAACCGACGACAACGCTACGTTATATTAGCGATCGTTTGGTTGAACGATTAACCACTTAAATAACTTTTATTAGAACGCGCGAGATATTGGTGGGATATTGTGATAAAAAAAGCACAGTTTGTAATTTATATATACCAACAAGAAACGATACCAAATAATATATATCTTCTGGAACATACAGGCCCCTGACAATGGGAAAGGATGAATAATGCATAAAAAATCCTAAGCTAAACACCGATGCTGCTCACTTCATGCTAATAGAGTGAGTCGCGAAGAAGTCCTCCCTCTCAACAACAGACCATTCCGACAAACAGATCAAAGCGTGAAAGAAACAGCCGACGTCTAGCTCAATATTGCATGCCAATACATAATAATTCATGACCGTTGTCTGTTAGTTAGCTACATGTCCCGATCGTCAAACTACAATGACAAAAGGACTCTGGCTATTGTCTTGCAAACAAAAACTAATCGAGCGCTAATAAGCGCCTTCCAACTTGCGCGCCTCGCGCAAAGACCACAGCGTGCTTATCAGCATGTGCTTGAAACACGTCAAAAAGAGCTATGAGGTTGCTAACCAGCTCATAGACTGCATTGAAGTGCTTGTCTAAATCGAGCGCTCGCTGAGCTGAAATTCTTTCTTTGGCAAAATTATAGAGCGAGCTAAATTAGATGATTGCGTGCGAATTTTCACAGCACGTGCTTTGGCCTAACGCTTTCACGCTCTTCTGGAACTGGGTTCATGTTTCGGTTACGCAGACCGTACTTCTCGATGTACCAGCAACAGATCCTATACTTCTCCGGGCTCATAACGCACCGAAAGACAAACACAAAGGCTCAGCGAGGGAGTGAATTAATTTACAGTCTGTTCAAACGCTCGCACGTGTCCTGTCATAACAAGACAATAACTGAGCTTCGCGCGAGCAAACGTGCGATTTTCTCGACTTCGAGATGTGCGCCGACGCTGCAGACTAACACTTGCACCTCGAAACAGGTTTCAGAAAGGTGGCATTAAAAATTCATACTCA
Source organism: Plumapathes pennacea (assembly GCA_964036295.1). Classification (NCBI taxonomy): domain Eukaryota; kingdom Metazoa; phylum Cnidaria; class Anthozoa; order Antipatharia; family Myriopathidae; genus Plumapathes; species Plumapathes pennacea. Next base: position 21,201,791 of record OZ038466.1, read on the forward strand.
CTTCTGTAAGTATCTTGCTCGCTTGGGTTTCTGCTCGGGCTGTCCGATTCGTCCTTATGTTCTGAGGAGAGAGATCGGAGAAAACAAACCCGCTTAGAAACCAAAAGTGCAGGGCCAATTAAAGCTAAACAAGAAGGAAAAAATCATTAGATTACACACCCAAAGAATTAAACAGTTGTCCTCAATTTAATTATTAAAAAGAAACACTAGCTACAGTAAGCAAAGCTGCTAAACTGCACTCGGATCCGCGTGCAACATAACATTCCTTTCTCCTTCACTTCGTAATCGCCAACGTTGCAGCAAATTCGTGTCATCTAAAAACTTACCTCGATTGCACATGAAATTTGCCAAAAAGAGGTCCAGTTCTCGAACGGTGACTGTGATGTGGTTTGGAAGGACACACAATGCGTGATTCTGACAAAATTCTGACTTGCCGAGGCGCTCGCCGTCTGTACTTTCCAGAGGAATACCTCTGAACAGTATGACCATCACCAAGTCCAGCCTCCACACCTTGTCCGCCTGTCTCAGGCAGTCGATTCGTCTCATTTTGCCCTTTTGGTCCGGGTTGGAAATGACGCAGCGACAATTTGAGCCGGACTTGCCTCCAACGACATCCATGACAAATTCTTCTCTGCACTCGGGCCTTATATCTTTTCTGAGCTTCGCTAGCAATCTGGAAGCCCATTTCTGCTTGATATCGGGAGCTTCGGCGTCTAGCTCGTTCTTGCATCGTCGCTCTTCCTCTGGTGTCATTCGCACTTCGTGCTTTTTGTAGTGCTTTCGCTTTCTTGCTTGCAAATTGAACCAAGTAAAGGCAAATGCCTTCACGTGGGGAAGAAGCGCTTCTATAAAGGAATGTATTTCGTCCTGGAAATCAAATAGACCCGGGTTAGTCATCTTTACGAAGTCACTGACGGAGCTCAACTGTCCGTTCCTAACCATCGTGCCGTCTGTCTCACTCCAGGTCAGCAAACCCCATTTGAAGACATGCTACAATTTTTTCCAATCTACGCACTCTGTTTACCTCATGTCACTTTCGCGCACAATAACAACTACTTATTTTGTCCGTCATGTGCCTTTCAGCCAATCAGAGGCCGCGTAACTGACAATTACGAACAAAGGCTGTCAAGTGTCACAACCGTTCGCGGCGCCACTCTGTGGAGAATTCGAACTTCAATCGGACTAAGAAACGGGCGCCTTCTCGGCGTTGTGGATGTAACGTGAGCGTTAAAATCCCTTGGAGGCTCTTCCGCAAGGTTTGAAGAATCCCACGCAGGTCTTTGCACCACATGCGAAAGCCAACGAGACGCTTGACAATTAAGTTTGTAACTGATCAATTGCTTTTATTTATACGTGAAACTGAAAGTGCCTTTGTTCTCCAAGCTGTCTGCGATGGCTCTTTTTCAAACACCACTTCGAAATTTGTTAGTTCAGGAACTTTCGGAATTCTGCGACAACCACGATTTCCTCAGAGGAAAACGTGTTCAATTGGAGAACAATTTACAGAAGTTTTTGATGGACAGTTCGCGCGCGAAGGCGCCATGCGGTCTTGGCAGATCGTTTTTTTTTCCCTCGGTATAGAACACATGACTTTGACAGACAATACTCTAAAATTTGACTTCTAAACTACTCGAAGTCACGCTTGTCCGTATGAAAAGTAGAAACAGAGAAGAGGATAAATTTCTCTCGCCCTGTGACAAGTATCAAAGACATGTTCCTTCGGAAATTGAAATCGACATGGATCGGAAATGGCTTAAGCACGTGGGTAATTTAGCTATTTGTGCATTAGAGTTGGTTTAGGAAACGATTCCTTCTGCAAAGGCCCGCCCGAATGGATCATTAATTTCAAAACGTATAAAAAGTTTCGACAATCATTTATAGCCTTATGTCAACAATAACACTTCCTGTATAATACATCTCATCTTGGTGAGGAATCTTGTGCTGTCAGTGGGTACTGTTTGCGTGTTATTTTACAATCGGTGACACGATCAATATTTAATTAACATGACTGTTCTCGACCCGACAATAAAATAAATGTGTCTTTACAAACATGTTTCTGTGGAAGAGCATATTTCCGATTTCTCCTTTATTTATTTATTTATTTTTTAATGGTACCCGCAGCCGGCCACAAGACAGAACCATATTGTCGGAGGCACACATATCTTGTAGATATGGTCAAAGATACGGATACATGCGTCACTCCAAACAGCTTCAGATCAGTAATTGCAGAACTCCCTTTTGTCGCTCTTTGTCACGTATCAGCTGACTGGGTAATAACCGGAAATTGAAATCTAGTCGGAAAACCCCAGCTCTGCGGTAAACATTTTATGAGGTTGGACAGTTGACCTAATAAGGTGCAGAATATGTCTCATTACTGACCATTACTCGACGGGCGAACCGAAGCGGGAAAAAAAACGTTTAAAAGATCATATGATTTACTCGGGATTTACTTATTGACCAAATATGTTAAGATGAAGCCAAAGCTGACAGCTGAATATCGTTTTACGAAGCGACGAGTTTCTGCGGTGAACTAAAATCCTGTAATTTTCCTTTGAAGAGTTTTGACGTTTTCAAACTTCAGTGCGAAGACCCGAACTATAAATACTTATGAGCCGCGTGCTGTGGGCGTGGGTTATAACAAGCTTCCTGGCTTGTACACATAAACAGGATGTGTGTGGGACGACATTCCCTTTGAGAAATAAATGTTTTGGATCATCAAATAGGTAAATCGTTTTTTCTGCGTTGATTTGTTTGAATGTCAAGCAATTTGCGGTTGTCGCTTCTAAACTGTATTCTCGCTCATAAAAAAAAAAAAAAAAAAAAAAAATCAACAACATACGTTTCAAAGGTATGATTATGACATATACTTGAACAATGGCACAAGACTACAAACACGCTACACTCCAGTGTGTAAAAAAAAAAAAGATATTTTCCACCACCGTTCCTCTAACTGAAAATCACCAAGAAAGTTAAATTTATTTATTCCTATTTTTTATTATACTGGTCTTCAGGCTACAAGAGGATATGTATTTGAACCAGGTGCTGTGAGTAAGTTCTAGATTCTTTGCTTCAATATCTCAATATATATCAATCACTAGCTTCAGCAAAAAGATGACGCATCACATACTTGAAATCCTGAGGACAAAAACGTTCCCTGAATTCTTAGAAATCGAACTAAGTCTCATCATACCAACAGATAAATATCTTCATTGAGGTTTCCCTGTTTTTATGAAAATATGTACAGTATTAGTATAATACTGGTTTATAAGATGCTTCAACTGACAGCAACCTTGCTCACTGACTGGTAATAATGATATTTAACAAGACAATCAATTAAATTTTTAATCAGGAAAGCTGCCTTTCCATCTTAGTACATCTATGTTAGAGCTTATATTAGAAATCAGTATACTTTATGATACGTGTTGATCAAGCAAAGCCGCTCAGTCCATTATAGTTAGTTTACTAACGTGACACTAAATAATATTAATTCAAAAGTCAAAAATTGGGTTAGCTTAATCAGAGTTATTGACTACTTGTTGGCAAAATTAACTCCAGCATTGCTGTTAGTATTAAGTCAAATAACACTCGCGATTATTTGCACATGGAATGCACGGTTTAGATTAGGTAACAGACTTCTACTGTTCCAACTTGAAAATGAGACAGATTTATAGTTTCAGGGCAGAAACTGATCCAGACCTGACAGCACTACAAAAACACACATACAATATGTGAAGAATATTCCTCAAAAGCACAAGAGCATTTGAGCATGCCGCAGGCACCTATCGCTTATTGATCCAGTAAGACGAAAGAAAACACTTTAGAAATCTCCAGAAATCCAAAGAGATGCACCTCAGACACACTCGAACTAGAACAGTGGTCCATAATAGTCATGCATAAGCTAATACAGGTCACAGTCCTGGTCAATCTGGAGTTCAGTTGTATGTACCTTTAGAATATCTTGGTTCTTTCACTGTCAAAGCTTATTTATTTGACTCAACCGCAAGAGAACTAACTCCTAGACGGTCAAGGTTAAACATAAAAGCTGATCATGTACTCAACTAAAATTTTCAAGGTCCATGTTTACTTAATTTAATGGGGGCAAGCTTAGACTAATATTGATGCACATGCACCTTAACAACACATACATCAGTACATCTAGCTATACACAATGAATGCTTAGAAAATCCCATGCCAATGGGATTAAGACTTGATGCACTAAAAGCCTGAAAATCTGATCCAGTATATCATATTGCAAGGATTAAAACAAAATTGAATAGTACAGGCCTAATGTCAACTACATGTGGAGTTTAAAAGAGGATTCATCTACTAATCCTTCGATAAAGACGCAAAATAAACTGGATAAACATGACCTGGACAAATGACAGATTATTAATGACGCATGTAAAACCACTAACTCACGTCAGTGGCAAGCAACTTAAGTCCACAGCAAGGAATCCAAGCAGTGTCGGGTTCCTTGTTGTGGTTAACTGACTTATTGTCATCGTGACAATATCCATTGCTGTCATGCTGTCTGTGGATCTAGCAGTTCCAGATTATATCACCTGATATGAGACTTTCAGTTGCTATATCTAAACATTCAACTAGAGTATGCTTGCTCTTGACCCTTGGTGAGTCACAAGATGACAACAAGGAAACCCGATATGAGACTTAAAAAAAGCCTGTTTCTTTGCTGCAGGTCATAGCTCTAGTAAAATATGTATTTTGCCACAATTAAGGCTGCTATTAACATCTACGATAATTATCCTTCTTTGTTAAGCATGCAGTTTTTTTCTTCTCTCATTTTGCTCCAGTTTAGCTGGATCCCTGCATAAATATTCATGAGTCAAACCCAAACACAAAAAGTGCAGACAGAAAAAGGTTCTGTTCAAAAGTTACATTGCATTCCGCTTAAGGTCTAAACCCAGACATTGCATTTTCACACGAAATTCAGTGTAAATAATGCATTTTCTAGAACTGATCTGCATTTGCATTTTGAAACATCCCACTTATGAGATCACTCCTTCAACAATAAACTTGACTGGTGTTCATTCAGTTTAAAAATTCAAGAAATGCTCAACACTTCACAAAAAGATTAGTTATTGAAATTAATTCAAAACAAATTGGTTTTGAAAGCAAGCTTACCAACAAGAGTTTATAGTACTGGCTACTGGCATTCAAAAAAAAAAGAATAGCTCTGTACATTCTGAGGTATAAAAAAGTGACAACTTCAGACAGGGAGCCTCCACATATTGCCCCTCATATAGGAATCTGGGCACCTGGCATTATCACCTACTGCTTCAATACATATTATTCTATTAGAGTTTATATCAACCATCGACATTCCCTCAACATTACATTTGGTTGGGAGCTGTCAATTTCTGCAGCGAGCTTAACAGCTATGCAACTCTATGATGAACCACTCAAAACTCGTATATGGCAGCTCTTAATGAGTCTGTTTAGTTCTCCGACCTAGCTCAGAGTACCTTCCTGGGCTTAATGATCAATGTCCTCGGGTGCCATATGAGAAATTCTGACAGAATCTTGACAAAATAAATGCTGATTACTGAAGCTCCAACATACTACAAGTCATTTGAAGGAGAGGAGCGCTACAAACTGAAGAAGTGTCTTTCTCTTGAAATAAGTTGTAAAAAGCTACCAGTTATTATTATAATATAATTATAACCGGTAGCTTTTTACAACTTATTTCAAGAGAAAGACACTTCTTCAGTTTGTAGTGCTCCTCTCCTTCAAATGACTTGTAATATGTTGGAGTTTCAGTAATCAGCATTTATTTTGTCAAGATTCTGTCGGAATTTCTCATAATCTCTCTCTCACACTATCACTGTGAGGAGGATCTTCTGGGTTTGAATCCTGGGAGATTAAAAAAAAAAAATCTTTCCCTATTCTCATAGACTTTGTTTCATATTCAACTATTTCGGATCAAACTGACACACTAGGTCACACATATGCAAAACTCTGAATTTGAAGAAAGCCATAAAAGGTAAATCATCACACCATTTTTCTGTGGAGATCTTCAATATTACTGTTGACAGTCATACAGAAACCAATCTAACGAGCTACCATGCTAGCTTTGACATTGGTTAAAACAGAAAGAATTCTTTGATTCTCTTAAAAAATGAAAAACTCTCTGTGGCTTATATGACACAATATTCTAACCTGGCTTATAGATATCATTACGCGATTTCACCCAGTCCAGGTCTTTTTATCGATCCTATATACAAAAAAAAAAAACATCAACTTCCCTTATACCTTGGAATCCTTGAGTATAAAAAGGAAACCATTTTAGGTGAAGCTCCTTTATGCCCCGACTTCGTGAATACCACCCTTAGGAAACTAGGAATGCTTATGATGATACATAGTTGACAACCCGGCCACCACTTTGAGCTGGAAGCTAACTACACTGAAGTCCTTTTAGCTAAGAACACATAGAACCACCCTATAAACCACATACATTGGGTTTATTAGTTGTTTACACCTGGGAAGTGTTAGCTAGCATTTGTGTGTACGTGCTAAAACACCGAGCTCAGAGCATATATTATATAGGTTGTGCTAGAAATGAGCTGTGCATCGGCAGCACTTCATTTACGATCGATCATGCTTTCTAGTTTTATGACTATATTCAGGGCCACTACAAACGTATACTATTTTTGTGCATACTTCAAGCACAGCATTATTATCATTGTGACCCCAGACTTATAACAAAACTTCTGCAAACTCCTGGCAACCAATATAAAATCTATGGTAAAAATTTAAAGATGCCACCTGCAATATCTGCTTTGATCATCTGTTTACTGTGTTTGTGAAGATGGCAGTGATGATATTGATCTGCATGTCTGTTTTTTTAGAGTGGCATAAGGAAGTACAATGCTTCATTATAATTTTTCTATTTATATGTTTGTAGTATCTTTTCAATAACACTTGTGAGTCTTGAGAAATCTCCTATGTTGCAGAATCTGGTCTAATATCAAAATACAAAACAGGACAATATCAATTATGGTAATTAAGAATAGGCCGGGGTGTTTTTCTATGAATATATTGGTGCAGCCTTTGATCGACTTCTGGAAACTCCCTTGACCACAATCATTCATGTAATCTGTGACTGTTACAGTATCTGCCATTTTTTAGGTATCCAAAACTTGAGGAACTCTAAATATTGATAGAGATAAGTCTAGAGTTTGGGGCAATTCAAACTAGGACCTCTGCTGCTTTGTAAGGAAATGAATGGGGATTTGCAAATAAGAAATGATCATTGTAGGTCACAAGATCAAAACAGATGTTCTTTATCTCTAAGTGGTGGTTCCTGTATCTCCTGTGTTAATCTAAAGCTGCTATGATCACTATTTAGTGGCTAGAATTCTCCAGGGAAAATTATAAGGACTATGTACTTGTATATGACGGTTGCGGTTTCATCAATTATAATTTAAAGAGAAACAAGAAACCGCCACTTACAGTGAAATTTGTTTGTCACAAATCATTGCCATACATTTCTATGCAAAGCAAAACTATTAGCCTCATTTCAGGGCTTAGACTTGGTTTGGGATCAACTTGGATGAGGGGTAGAGCTCTACTAGTGCAGGAGGTGGGTGCATGTAGCCAGTAATTCAGCTGTCAAACATTTGTCAAAAAAATAAGCCAAAATTATGCCTTTTGCTAGCTCTCTTTGATACACATATGTCACAAACTATTACTGTATCTATAAAGAAAAAAGTTGTAACTAGTGGGAAATCTGGGAGATGAGAAGGGGGGGGGGGTACTTCCTATCATGTGCTACATGTATACGAGGAGGCTCTGCCCAAAAGGGTCCTTTTTGGAGCCTCGGGTATAAGCAGGAAAAATGCTTACTTGTATCCATACTAATCAGAATTATAGAAATATTTCCTCCACAACTTCCTGGAATTACTGCTGCCAGCTTCACATCTTTAGATGATGTATTCACCATACTGTGATTTCTGAAGATAAAACATTTTACACATTAGGGTGATGTCATTGCTAATATATTATGTATCGATCAATTCTGGTTGTTAGCCTGTTTTTACACTTGTATACCATACTTGGTTTCTATTGTCCTGGGATGGTTAGGTATTTAATGCTTCTGGTTGCCTGAGGGTAGCAAGGGGAATTTGTTGTTCCACAAATTAAACAAACAAACACGCTTAGATATGCAGTGCTTAACATTAAGCTGGTTGCCTTTTGAACTGTAGATTTACTTTAAGTAACTTATTGGATGTTTCATATTTATTCTGGTTGTCCAACCCTGAATTTACCAGCCCATCCAAAATTTTTGTTTGCCATGGGAATAGAGGAAAAGAACTGTGAATGCCAAGCACCCTCGCATCCAGACCTCGCTCTGCCGCTTGTGTTCATTTTTCACTTGCACATAGGAATTCTGCGACCAGAAAAGGAGGGACTGGCATAATCTAGTCAGGCCAATTGATTTTATAAGGCCCTGTTTACATGGAAGGAGGGTAACCCTCCCAGGAGGGACACCCTCCTAGAAGGGTCACCCTTCTCTATGGAAATTCCTTGTTCCGTTTACATGATCGGTAGGGTCACCCTAGGAGGAGGGTTACCCTATCTTCTTGCTAGGGTTACCCTCCAAGTAGGGACAACTTTTGGCCATGTAAACACTCGAGGGAGGGTTACCCTCCCAGGGGGGCTAAGTTTAGCAGTGCCAGGTTACTATCTCAAATTTTGCAACCGCGTGATTCCTTTCAGACTCTTGGCAAGATAACCCTAGGGATAACGCTTGGCATGTAAAGGGGGGCTATCTTCTGACCCTTCTTGGAGGGTGTCCCTCCTTGGAGGGTTACCCTCCCTCCATGTAAACAGGGCCTAAATGGTCAACAAAAAATACTTTATCTGGAAAAAAACAGCATAGAAATGCTACATAAATTTTTTACATTTTTTAGATCAAACCCTGAAGCTTCACTTAAACCAAGGACAGCTGTATTCAATATTAATATTTTCTGGCCAAATTAAATGCATTTCTCAACTGACAAGGCCCACAAAATTACATTTTGCAGCTTTGATCGGTAGATTAGCATAGTTTGAAAGCTTGCAAACATTCCAACCAATATCAGACGTAATTTGATATGTATATGCTTAATGCAGACGTCTCCTGCATGAAATGCACTTTCATTTGATAAAATTCTACATTTTACAACTGAAAACTAATTCATAGCAGTGCCTTTGACATAAATGATCGCACAATGAAGAACTTTATAAATACATGCATAGAGATCAGTTCCTTCTGGTGCATGATCCTGACACCGCCTCCCGTTTTAACCCCGGTCCGACTAGACTTTCTTCTCTATTTTCTTTTTACACTTTATATCGCCGTTTCGACTGCCCAAAACAACAACCTGGAAAATGCTATGTGCAGCATGAACTAGGAAAGGAGAGGAAGGTCGTAAAATAGAAATTACTCAAGAAATGTGAGTTCACTAAACGCACACAGATCATCGTCAATTTGGGCAAAACAGTGGTGTATAGGGGCCGGTTAAAAACAAGGCTTGTGAGAAAAGTGAAGCAATTCGTATCCCAGCATTACATTGCCCAATACTTCCCACAAAGAACAAAATTTCCGAAGGTCTGACCACTTACCCAATGTAAGAATTTCACAGCTACCAAGGCCGCAATCAGGAGGTCAAATTTGATGGCCAACTGATGAAAGTTCAAACAACTTGTTCATCGCGTCCTCGATTAAGAACATTTCAGGCCCTCTCGTTCAAATCATAAAGCCGATTAAGAAGAGACTGTGCGCGTTCGAAGGAAATATTTGGCTCTTGGAAAGAAATCAAGTTCTCGTTCAACTTTGACGACCTTTGCCTTTATGGACATTTGCCAGGATTTCAACTGCTCTGTTCTTCCGAGGGGGTGGGGGCTGGGGAGACATGGACAAAAATAATGGAAGAATTGAGGGATCGATGGCCCCTTTCTCTATCTTCTCTTCTCCTCTGGAAACAAAGGGGTAAGTTCTTCCGAGAGAAGTGGAAGGAGGAATGATCTGGGCCGCTTCTTGGGCCAACATTTCGTTACTAGTAGGGAGGGGTAGGGAACAGACGTCCTTCAGAATAGAAGGGGAGAGGGGCCGGGATGAACAATGTTTGCCAGTTGAATGAGCTTTAGGTAGAAAATAAAGTACGAATTTGAAAAAAAAAATAAAGATAAAGAAAAAACAAGTTTTCTGTCAATAATTAAAATATAATCAACTCGAACATTTCTTTGGATCAGATTATTTACCAAATTTACCCCTACCTCTACCCCTAGAGGAAAGCATTTTAAATAATTGCGGTGCGTTTGATCGGCGAGATTTTTCGTCCTACAAAGGGTCCCAAGAGGATCAGAGTAGTGTAAAACAGTACACAGGACACAGAAAAAGGAATTTAACAGAAGCACCGTTCTCAGAGCGAAACGAATTGATAATCGAAGCGAAAGAAATCAGGGGCATCGAAGTGACAGCTGCCATCACTTGCTGAATGCCTTCTCCCTGGCGATCGATGGATGTGTAATATTTGAGGCTTTTAGTCATCACTGCACCATTCCTCGATCATGAACTCAAAGAAGAGTAACGGGCATCGCCAAGATCAGGCCGAACAGATGTTGATTTCTTATGCTGGGGCGGCGATGGAGTCAGAAGATTCAGAACACGATTTCGACCACGTTCAGCCGCTCGATCTACCGCCTACAAAACTGAGGCGTCCAAAATCGAGGTATTTGAAAGTTATTGTACGTAAAGCAGATAGATCATATTGTTTTTTGTGGTATATATATTGTATCGATAGGACATATAATTACACTAAATCGGGGGTTCAATTTATATGTTTGGTCTTAAGGATAGGCAAGATTTGTATTTTATATAACCTGAATTCGATGTTTCTTGTCTAGTATCAAACTTTGAATGTACAAAACATGATTTCCGTTCAACAGCAACGGCTGAGCCAATTTATAGACTGATGTACACATCACAAAGTTTTATTTGACGAGCACGATCACACACCCAAACTTGTTGGAATTTTTATGGTTGCGTGCAGTGGTGCAAGCCAGTATGATCAGGGTAAAACTGTTTGTGTATATTAAAACAGCTAGATCCATATTGCTTTCTATGGCAAATATAATCTATTGATCGGACAAGCAGTTACCGGCACAATCTGTCATATTTTTCATTTTTATAGTTAATTAATAAAATTCAACTTAATTTGGTCACCAAGGAAAACTTCGATGGGCTCAAATAATAATTTGCATTCCCATTCACTGTTCTGCTTATATTGATCGATCTATTTTGACCAGGTGGTGGCGATAGAGCCCTATACAGCATGTGAACCTGCTCTATAAACTGTTTTGAATGCCCCCCATAAAGTAGTGAGGGTCAATTAAGCCCTCCCCCAAAATATGCCCACTGAAAAGGTCCTTGGAGCAAATATAGGGCTCATTTTTGGAGTTTTATGGTAGTTTGATTATATTGTTGAAGTAAGAAATATAATTTTTACAATAACATGTCAGTTTCTCGCTTTGTGATTGGCTAATTTTCATTATCAATAAGAGGACAGACACATAAAATCGAGTGCTGACGACAGTGATTTGGACGAAGAAGGTGAATTCAGCTTCAATTTTACCTCAGTTCTTGCAAAAGCGACATTCGGCATTTGAAGTAGAAAACCAGAAGTGTTCAGAGGCGAATTTCCTTGAGCTTTGTCTTGAAATTGTTGAGAAAACCACAGCAGAAAAGCGTCTAGTTTCATTTTTTTCCAACTTCTTTGACAAAATTTTATTTTGCACGCACGAAATGCTCACGTCAAACTGTCACTTTTTGGCCAATGAAATGTCTTGAATTTCAACCTCGACCAATTAGAAAGCGGGAAAAGTTGTTGACAACATTTCGGTCAAATCGAACAAAATCCAGTTTTCTTGTGTGTTTTCCCTGCGTCGTCGCTTGAGTTTTGTTATTGTAAAAAACAAATTGACGCCAGTTTTTTATGTGTCTGTCCTCTTATTGATCATGAAACGCATCATAACATTGTCAAAAAGTTAAATATAAAAAACTGACATAAAAAACTGACGTCAATTTGTTAAATGACTCACAGGGGACATGAGTTGCTAGTCATGTATAGTATGTCTTATCACAGTAGAATCCCACTGTCTCTAACTTGGTTATCTCAAAGTCCCCACTATCTTAAACAGAACTTGATTTACTTTAAAAACGAACTTGATAGAAATTCCCCCTTGATAGAACCCCGCTATCTGGAACTATTTCTCACATCCCTTGAGAGTTCGAGATAGCGAGGTTTTACTGTACTATTATTTATTAGCTGTAGACATTTTAGCATTAGTATTTTACCCCAAGGTGAAGAGCCACCTTGTGGACACTCTGTTAATAAAGCATTATTATTATTATTATTATTATTATTATTATTATTATTATTATTATTATTATTATTATTATTATTATTATTATTATTATTATTATTATTATTATTATTATTATTATTATTATTATTATTATTATTATTATTATTATTATTATTATTTGAATAAATGTACTTCCTACCCAACAGGAAACGCAATGGCCCTAAGATCAGGAATTGCTGTTCACTGTGGAATTTTTGTCAGATATTTTTTATTGTGTTCATACTGGCTTCCACAATCTGTGTGGTGTGGTTCACACTTATTTTGAAGAGTTCCATGGAATCTATGAAGACCAGGATTACACAATGTAAGTGAAACAGACAAAATTTCATAAATCTAACTGCTGTTGGGGAGGGAAGAGGAGTATTGTGGGAAGGTCCATAAGTATTTTAATACACAAAAGTATTATTTCATTACAAAATTACTTTTCAAAATTATTTTTCCACACAAGAAATATGCATTGTACAAAACATATTATTCCAAAACAAAACAATTATTTCTTTTTAAAATAGTATTAGACTTATTCCTGTACAAATGTTATGCCAGTACACAAAATAATTTATTGCATTTCAGAAATATTTAATGCAATACATTATTCAAATACTCCAATGTAATAATTTATTTAAATACTCCAATGGAAGAATTATAATATTTTATTCAGTATAATAGTATTTATTCCAATACAAAATTAATAATTATGACCAGCGCTACAATCAGATTGAATGAGCCTATATACAGTATAATTAGGGCAGGGCAATAATATATTGTGGCATATCAGTGGGTGATGGTAGTGCATTGTAAAAGGCTGATCCAGACCATACCTTTTAAAACTCACAATTTTGCGATTGATATTTCTCCATACCCAGCCATATACAGTATATTTAACAGTAGATACATTTATGTATATTAGTAAATTTATTAGTATAGGTAATCGCATGATTTCAAGTGCAATTTGGAATAAATTAGCATGAGTACATTTTACAAAGACCACAAAATTGCACGAGTGCCACGCGAGTGCAATTTGTGGTCTTTGAAAAATTTACGAGTGCTTATTTATTTCAAAATTGCACGAGAAATCATGTGATTACTTGTTAATAACATGCATACAATAATTTACTTCACGCAATTTTTTTCAATTTTGTTACAATTCACAAGTGGCAAGAACTTTGTTTTCTCGTAAACAGAATTGGAATCGTCCTGAGGAATGAAAACACATCCTTTTGTTTTGTTTGGCTTTGCAAATACGCGCGCCAGCTGTCAGCAATTTTAATTTCAAATTTCTGCACTCTTAATTTCACATTTCTGCACTGCTAATTTCACATTTTTGCACTGTTTGGGATAAATTGACGTGCGCTCAGCCAATCAGAATGCAGAAATTATTTTATACATGTTATTAAGAGGATAAAAACACTTTACAGTCAAGACTGATAAACTAGTGTCCTTGTATATGTGTATACATAATAATATACATGTATGTGTGTATATGTATATGTATATGTATATGTATATGTATATGTATATGTATATGTATATGTATATGTACTGGTATATAATATATATATATATATATATATATATATATATATATATATATATATATATATATATTTTTTTTTTTTTTTTTTTTTTTTTTGTAAAATCTCATTGATTCACCTGTAATACCGAAGTATATTCACAGAAACAATTTACTAAGAAAAGATTATCCATATTTCAAGCACCATTTACATATGTGGTTGACCATATTATTAGAACTCACTTATGTAATGCTTTCGTGCAATTATGCTGTCAGCATTCTCTTAGCTTTTTCGATCCGAATCAGCCACAGTTGACGTTTTTGCAACACACTGCAAACCTCAAAACCAAAAAGCTTTTCATCACTGATACTATAATAATTTTTCGGTTTTACGAAGGGTGTTTTTTTTTATGTATCTTACCCTATTTAGTAAAATCTGACATTGCGATAGGTATTATTTGCGTAAATCTTTGAAGTCGTTTCACAGCTGCTAAAACCGGAAATAACTATGAATGTTGTAATTTGAGAGCCAGTCAAGAAAATCGATCGTGTGCGATTGTTGTCTCATGGAAAATATTTTTCTTTTCTGAAAAACTCTAGTTGAAACGATTAATTTTATCACTGAAGCTTTCTGTCAGAACGATTGATTGACCCTTGACACGTGTCACATCAGTCGAACCGGAAATTATGCGCAAGTTCCAGTTCCCTTCAACTGGACTCTCGGTAATTCGAGTCGACGTTGTCGAAATGCGGTGCTATATGCCGTCAATTATTTCTTGACGTGAGATTTATGGCAAACATTTCGTCTTGTCATGGGAAAGCACAAACTTAAGCGTAGTGTAATGAAGATGTCAAGCAGGAAAAACGGTTCGTTGCTTCCCCACGACGACGAGGACGAAACCGACTCGGACGTCATCCAGGAATTCTCACTCCCGAAAAAGAGGATAATCAAACCAGGAAAGTCGTCGTACACTGCTAGGTAAAGAGCACTTCGGTCGTCCGTTTTTTGCTTTCTATATCTTTTTTTCACTAAGCTTTTACTTTAAAACCCCGCTAGGCGTCGTTGGAGCTGCTGCAGGACTTGTGCGTCGATTTTGCTTTCGTTGATCCTCATTGCATCGATCTTGTGTGTTGTCGTGTTGAGTTGGTTTAGCTTACGACTAAAACGGGACATAGATATCATGAGGAAAAGAGTTATAAAAGGTGAGTTTTCAGTAGCTCGTTCACACCACCCCAGGTGTAGCGTTCCGCCTGAGTTGTCTTGTAAAATGCATTCAGGGTTGAGCGAATTCATTTCCGTGCGAAAGCTACACGCTTCGATATTACAAAATTACTGTGAGCATAATCTTCAGAAAGTTCCATAATCTCGAGCGAACAAAGGGAGTAATTCATAGTTGTCTGTATTTTCATTCATTTTAGAGAACTTTCATTCAAGCGCTGTTTGAATAATCAGTTCTTGCAAGAATAAATATTCAGATGTAGATCAGGCTAATAATAATTACCCCACTCATCGTTGGATTTTCTATTTGTACAGTTTTATTTTACTCCCAACACGTTTCGACTTGAAATTGAATTGTCCGCAGGCACTCTCGATTTTTACTGATCTGTACAAAATTTGATTTTAATATTCAGAAAAGTTGTCGCAGCAAATATTGTAATATCGGTGCCTTTCTTTTCTGTTATTCTTGTCTTTTCTATTTGCTTTTCAAAGGATTATTTTCCACTGTTGGGAAACACGGCTGGGTCAAGAGTTCCTAAAATATTTATAAATGCAGTTTTAATTTTTAAAAGGTTGTATAATTTCATTTCCCGACAGAAATATTGTTTTGATGTTCACGAACAATATCCAACAATTTTGTAACAAATTAGAAAGCAGTGGGGTATCACAATATTGTGGAAATTTTTTTCCCAAATAATTTTACTTTTATGTCAATGATAATGAGTGTTTTCAAGATAAATGATCTTTTAGTTTGGTCTTCTGGTGTAAGTAGGAAAATGAAAACTTTCATCATTGTGGTAGCTAACTTATAAATCTTTAATTTGCACTAATCCACTCTTTCTATTCCATCGTGTTAGCATTATTTTAGTACAACCATGCTATAAATCTCAGTTGTGACTGCATGGCTATGAGAAGTGTACAAAGCATAATATGTATTTATACCCTCCCATCATGTGATATTTTTCTTTTCATTACATACTAAATCATGAATAATTAATCACTTTCAATCAACTAATTTATAAGAGCTTTGAGATGTCAGAGAATGAACAAAAAATTTGATTGTTTCTTTTTATCTAAGTATCCCAGTATATTGAGTCTATATATAAATCACTGGAGCTTGTAAAATAGTGCATGACTATTGTACCAATAAAGCACATGTCCAATGATGTACATATTACCATGCATGTTTGGTTTTAGTGAGAAAAGTGACATTCATGCAAGATTTATGTTTTGCGAAAATGGCTTGGTGTAACTTATAAAATAATAATATAGTCTGCTTTTGTCTTACTGATTATGCCAAAATTACCTGCAGGTTTTTTTCAGTGCCAGTTATATCCAACCTACTGCTAATTTACTGAGAAATAAATTGTAGAACCTTATACAGAATAATAATATTTACTTGAAAGGAATAAGGATATTCAAACTACTGTATGTTTTAATTTACTTGTATATAGTTGGCCAGCCAATTAGCGAATAAAGTGTAATCATTCTAGTTTTTCTTTAACAACATTTTAGTGTATGCTTTCAACTATAGATAACATCAATTTCATATGGAATTATCAAAGTAGTTATTTTGTACTGAAAGGAGAGTTCCTGGTGTTTGAAAGTGACAAGGGCTCAGATTCAAAGTATTTAATGAAATGTAAAATAAGTCTTGCATATACATGTATCTGGGGTATAGCACTCATGCATTCATGTTCACCTTCATTCCTGACCTCATGATACATTATTACATAAATGTGATTCCATCTCCCAACCACTGAAGAGGATTTACAGTATTTAGCAATACAGTGAGAATTCTACCATCTGAACATGCCAACAAATCTATGCTGTATTATGGATATTTAATAATTAAATTATCTGTACTGATTGGCTGGCCTGGTGAGAAACTGAAAAATTAAGATTGATCATTGAGATCCTGAAGAGTTGAGGTTATCACATTTCTGTTGCAATTTATAATGAAATGAAATGAAAAATTAAGAGAAATGGTTTCCGAACAAAGAGACAAAATGCAGTCTTATGCAGATTATATCAGTATTATGCTAAAGAGATATTTATGAGAAATATCATGAGTATCTAATAATGATCCTCAGTCATTACCTATGTTCATATTTACTCAGAGAAAGGATCTGTCACCAGAAATGACATGTCTATTACTTATCATGTTATGTAACTTTTTCAATATCCAAAGGCTAATGTGTACTGTAGGTCATATATATTTATTTTGAATAAAGTGTAGATTGGGATATTCTAAGATATTCCTGTCTGCAAGTCTGTGTGTTTATATAAGAACTAAGTTTAGGAAATGAATTTTATTTTTCATATTTGATCAGTGGAAAAGAATTTATAACAGGAACAAAAGTGTTTTGATCAGTATTCATGCAGCTGTTCTATTCATACGCCACACATACTGAGGTGCTATGTCATTCTAATGAGTGTTGTGCATGACATTGTTGCACAGCTATACAATCACAGTCTTTGACATCAAAGAAAACTTAATAAGTTGGTGTGGCATTACTGAAAGCCACAGACAGAAATATTAGGTGGTAGTATGGTACAGCTACAAGAGACTGAACAAAAACTACTGCACAGACTCAATTTTTTATGGATCTAGAGGTGTCTTTTAAAATAATAATGAGAGTATCATGTTAGCACAGTTGCATTAATTTTCACTTTCTGTTTACATGACAACGATAAATTTATTGGCAAAAGAACACTCCCAAAAGTGCACCATTTTTAAAACACTCTTAGTTTCTTTTTCCATGTAAACAGTATGAATGGTTGTAACTATAAGTTATGAACCAAGTTGCTTTCCTTACCAAAATTAATACTTAAAAAAATAATTTAAAAATTGGTTAATTTTTGCATAACTGTTCTACTTTGAAATCTAAAAGGACTTGCTGTATTTTCCCAAGCTCCTCATACATATTCAAGAAGAAACAATAGTGATAAATATGTTCCATGTCATAGTGTGTTGTGATAAAAGTGTGGTTTGTAAATCTGTACTGCTCCAATTCACTCCCTAGTATAGATGAAATTTAATGGGTTCTACTATACAATGATTCTGCATAACTACATAGATCTTATATTACACATGTCATTGTTTTCTTCTAGTGGAGTCTATGGATAGGAGCACTTCCAGAGAATATGCCGAGCTTCAGAAGAATCTTGATGGTCAGATGGTCAAACTTCAGCACAATCAAGATGGTGTAGCTGCTTTGGATAAGCAGCATTTTCTGTCTGTTCTCGCACAGGTAATTAAAGATAAACATATCTGACAAGACATTATTTTACCATGTGAGAATGGGGGAGATATAATAATTTATTGTAGTTGAAAAGAAACAATACAAAAGTGCACTAACCCTTTTTTCACAGGCATGAAGTATCAAATCGCACTGCATCATTCATTATAGTTTCTGGTCAGGAATGTTTATATTTTAAGCTCAGGATAGGAAAATGTCATCTTATATATGTTACTTGCCCAGTATTTTAACATGGTTTGCACTTCTGCTTCCAGCTTGCACACCTAAATAGGACAGTAGATTACCTAAGTAAGAAGGTCAAGTCTCCGCAGAGTGCCACAAAGATCAATCAAGACATAGAATTGCTTAAAAATGGCATGGCAGACATAAACCAGGAGATCACCCAAGTGAAAGACCAAGTGGCTCAGTTGAAAACACTAGCCTCATCACAGCACACTGACATTACAGACCTAAAAGAAAGGATTTGGAATTTGACTGTGAGTTGCAGCTTTCATTGATGGCTAGTTGGTCCAATTAGAATAATAACTAATTTATTGTTATTATAATTTTAGTCTATTGTTACAAACTATAGCACTAGGTATCTTTTTTATGAACTTGGTTTTAACATTGCTAATAGTGTGTCTTATTTGTAACAGGCACAAGTGGTGCATTTGACAGGAAAACCTATGCCAGTCCCCCCGAAGGTTACCCCTACAGCTCCGCTGATTCTCAGAGTTCCCGTTCAATCTGACTTGTCTGGGAAAGAACAAAGTAACTCTGACATATTTAAGAACCTCACAGCAAGGTTTGCTTTGGTAAGTGAATTTCGACAAATTTTGTTCAAGCATAGTTCCATATGTGAGCATTTAATGACAATAGATGGTTTAAAACTAGTGAAAGTGGGATTTATGCATTGATTTTGTGTGACTTTATTCTCTTTTATTCCCTTTAAAACAGGAAATAGGTCATGTTCGAGGATACATTACTTCCATCAACAGTTCTTTTGCAAGCAGGATTGACCATCTGGAGACTAAGATGGAAGGCTTGGTAAAGAGTATCAGGGACCATATGGTAAAGTATCTAAGGCTTAATTATTATCACTAACATCCACCAACAGAATGTGCTAGTAAGTGTTAGGAGATTTAATAGTCTGACCTGCATGTTGAACCCAAACAGGACTCTTTATACATACCAATTTGTATGACGTTTTGAAAAGTCCTTCATCAGTCTTTGAAAAACTTGTGAATTTTGCAATGATAAATCAAAGAACAACAGGGTAAAACATTGTTCAGATGTTTTAGGTCATGTGACTCTATACGTGATACTATTGTTGCAAAGTGTCATGTTATGGAATCTCAGAAGACAAAATCAGAAGATATTGGTTTGAAAATTCATTGGACATTTTGTTTGTTTGTTTGTTTGTTTTTAGATGCAGGTGGATGAACTTTCAAAGGAAATGGATTCTTTTAAGATTTTAGAAGCCACCAATAAAAGCAAGACAGATGGTGGCCATTTTCCAGTAAAACTAGAGAAAAATAAAGAAACTGCAGAAACTCATAATTTCTCAGTACTCCTTACAAGGATGGTACAAAATGTTGATGCACACGGGCAGAAACTTTCATTACTGGTAAGTACATTCAGGATGACGACCCTTTTTATGTCGAAGTAGCCTACAAAAAGGCCACCGTCTCCTAGGTAAAATCAGTCCCTCAAGAGAAGCATCTGCGATTTCAGCCGAAAAAGCCCATAATGATGACATTGAATGCCCAGAATCAAGAGGCCGTATTCACAAAACTTTTCGTAATGTTTGTAGGAATAGAACGCTGCGAAGTTCGGAAGAGAGTTTGTAACTCTGATTCACATGGGTTTGGTTCAAAACCGCCAAAATGTGGCAAACCTCCAGCCTTATGACCTTTCATACGAACGTGAAAAATGATCGTACGAAACAGTTTGGTCAAGAGCTGTCGCAAAGATACAAAACTTATCCTTTGGTGAATGTGGACTTACGCGAGCTACTGTGCGCAAGTCAAACTTGTAAACATTTTTGTTTGTACGTGATGAATACGGCCCCAGGCGTCACTTCACTCGGGTGAAATTGCCATTCTCCATTCCATTTTGTAACCATCTGGGGATTGACGTCTGCCTTTGTTGGAAGAGACCACAGTGAAATGGTTACGAATGAAATCGAGAATACGTGTGGCAGCGATGTCTAGTTTCTGAGGGCATTTTCATATTACCTAATTCAGCTCGAGACGTAGATGAACTGGACAAACACCCGATGTCAGGCAGTTGCGTTGCCAGAGTAATGTTGATTGTTCAAGAGTCACAAGTGTGATCAGGGCCTTACAGACGACTCTAACATCTTTCTGTTTTGTCGTCAGATGTCAGAGATGACACTCATGAATCACAGCATCCACCATCAGGAAGTTTTACGAAGCAAAGGTGAAGGAAAACAAACAGCAGTGTCTTGTAACTGTTCCGGAATTTTCAAGGAGGTTAAGAAAATGCTCGATGCCGACGAAAAGAAATTGAGCTCATTTAGAGCTGAACTCGACCAACTGAAACTACCGGCCGATGAAGAAGAGTATGGTAAGTTAGCATATCTTTGTTTTGTTTTTGTTTTGTTTTGAGAAGTAAAAGGGGGCCGTTTTTTCGGGTTGAACCTCCCCGTAATAGCCCATAATAGAACGGTAGTGGAAGAAGCGAGACCATAATATTACGAACAAACCAAGGTAAAGTATGACTCTCGAGTCTCTTACCTCATTGATTTCAGTTCTTATACAAAATTATTTCATTCTTACTATTTCTTTGGCAGAAGGCCAATCTGCGGGATCCGTGGCTGACACCTCACCAACAACACTACCTCCAACAGCTACCAGCTCTGAAAACGTTGCTCATGCAACAAAGAATGCGTCTGACACAGTGACGATGCACAAAAAAGCGGAATTAGAAGAAGAGAAGTTGGAAGGAGAGAATCCCACACCAACGAGAGTTGTCACAGAAAGGGCAACGGGGATAGAGTCTAGTGAAGCCATGCCACAGAACAGCACAGAAAATGCTGAAATGAATGAAAAAATAACAAACGCACAGCAAAACATAACAGTCGTGCCAGGTGAGTGATCAGTAAAATCTGAGCCGAGGGGTACGTTCTTGACGTCACTTCCGTTGGTCAGCGTTTGTCGCCATTACTTTGTAACTCGGTCTAACTCGAGGTGAAGTTTCACCTGTGTACAAGCTCCGCTTTTCTTGTAAGAAGTGTTTGTTGTTGTTGTGGTGGTGGTGGTGTTGTGTTTGTTCGTTTGTTTGTTTTCTAACTCCAATCGATCCTGCTTTGGTGTGACTCGCAGTTTCCTTATTTTTTCATTGTTAGTCCTTGGTAAGGACACTACAGAGCCCCTTCCGACAGCTGAATCAACAGAATCTGAAGCAGAGGAAGAGGAGACCATCTTAGAGGACGAATCGTGATAGGTGAGTACGGTGAAATGTTTTTCATTAGAAAAAAAGATATAAAAACCCAAGTTACCAGTTGAAATTTGCTCTTGCTGCTCCAAAAATACCTTAGATGGTACAGCAACGTGCAGTTTCGTGAAAATCTTTTAAATATAAAAATTTTAAAGATAAAAATTTTTAATTGATCATTCTGTTCGACATGTTGTTTTATATTTGTTCACTTTTTTTTTTTTTTTTTTTGTACTTTTCTCTCCTTGCAGGTTAAGGATTCGAACGTCCCTGCTTTCAAAAATCAATTTATTGTAAAAAAATGAGTTGTGACTGCACATTTACATCTTAAACTTAAGTAATATATATGTATAGATATATTCCAATGCCTTTTTTATCAGTATTACCAGAGACATGAGATACAGTATTGCTGTGTCAATAATTTCCAGGGTTCCAAAGTTAAAATATATTTAGTATCATAATGGGATTTATTTTCTTAATTTAGTGGTTCGGTTATTGTATATTGAAAAAGGATTTATGAATTTGAAGTGGCAAGTTTAGTTTCGCTTTCTTACGAGTTTTTTATGTATTTAATTCATTGACTTGCGTACTTAATACCCAGTATAACTTGTATTAAGTCAATTCCAACCTTTTCCTTAAAGGAGCAATGTAGTTTAAGCCAGTTCTTCTCATTTTTGGAGTATGTTTTGTCGCTCTAACGAGCAGTTCACATTTTAGTGTTATAATTGCTTTCAGGACAATCTGCTCTAGTACAGAAATGGTCTCCTCGGGTGGTTGCTTCCATGAGATTATTTTTAAGTTCATATCAAGTCATGTATTCTCAAATTAATCTTGTTTTTTGCGCTTTAGCGCTAGGTTACCAAAAAGCTTCGCACACTAACCCAGGATATAAAACAAATTTTTCTCCTAATTTCTTGGCCAACAAACTGGGGGGTTTTGATCAACGACCAACTCAAAAGTTTTTTCTTCTCGAGGAAATCGTATTTTGGGCGAAATGTTCACATTTTGAAGTGTAAAATGGGGAGGGCAGGGGAGGGCAGGGTTAGCGTTATCGGGCTTTGAACAGCTGAGCTAGTAATTCTCTTGGATAATAAAACAATTTTGTTGTGTGGTTTGCCGGCCACTGCGTGCATGCATGCAAGTGTCTGAATTGTGTCTAAGTTTGCGTTACATCAAAAATTAGGCCTATTCTTCTAAATATTTAATTTTTGACAAGTTATTCAGTATTACATTCAATAATTGCTCAGATAAATACATCTTATTCGATGGTTTAGCGCGTAATACGGGCCGGTATTTTACGAGTTGCTCGTATTTTTCCGAGCCCCGCCGCGGGGCGAGGAAAAATGCGAGTAACGAGTAAAATGCCGGCCCGTATTACGCGCTAAACCATCGAATGAGGGATTTATTATATGACTGTGACGTAGTTTTACCTTTATATGAGATATATTTCAGCAAACATAAAACAGAGACTTCGAGCAAAACTGTTTTCATTCAATCCCAGGCAAAATGTGCGCACACTCATTTACACAAAGATTCACTTACAGCTTCCAATCCGGTCATCGATTTAAAAATTTTGACAGAGAAAATTAACTAAGTTATGCCACCAAATGATCGAAGTTCAATTCAGATTAAATGTGCTGAGATAAATGCGCTGGAGACGAAAATGCTTGCTTCGACAGAATAAATATTCAGCGAACAAACGTGCTTCGAGCGGTTGAAATCGATCACTTCGCTTAAACTTTTAACCATTTTTGTTCTTCAATAGCAAGCAGCTTTGTACTCAAAACAGGGTTTTTATTTTCTCGGAGTAGTTAAAGAATAAACACAAGAACAGAGCCAGCGAATGTGTACGTTGAAGAATCTGAAACTTTCATAACACAACTAGGATTTTTACCGCCGACACGTTGTCAGGTTGTTTGTTGTTGTTTATTATTTATACACGAAAAAATTCTAACAACCATAGTTGATTTACATAGAAGCCGTGTTAAAGAATATGCTACAAGGAAGTTTAAATTTAATGATAAAATCCCTCCCACCCTTTAGGCATCCAAAAGGTTGATGGCCTTAAGTTTGCTTCTAAATGATTTTAGGGATGTGGCCTTGTGTAAGCCAATAGGAAGCTTGTTCCACGTTGTGGCCCCATTGTAACTAAAGCTTTTTTTCATAAATTCTGTGTTTGGGCGTGGCAAATATACCTTAGTGGATGAGCCTCTAAGATTATACGAATTGGTTTCTGCAACAGTTTTAAACAGAGCGGTAAGACAACTTGGTGCACTAGAGTTCCTTACTTTGTACATCATCACAGCCTTTTGTTTTGCTCTTCTTTCGTTAAGCTTTTCCCAGCCCAACTGGTCCAGCAAAGATTTAGAGCGTGTATTATAGTCAGCACGAAGAATGAGTCTTGCGGCTCTGTTCTGTAATTTTTGCAACTTTTCACTAGCTGTTACCCCTATAGTATCCCAGACCTCACAGCAATAATCCAAGTGAGATTGAATGAGAGAATTATAAATGTCTATTAGGGTACTTTGGGGTACAAATGGCCTACACCTCCTTATTGCACCAAGACCAGAAGCAATTTTTTTTGGTGATATGTTCCAGATGCTTGTTCCATGAGAGGTGTTCATCTAGAACAATACCAATTGATTTGGTTTGTTCAACACGCCTTATTGGCATGACACCGATTTTGATTTCTGGTTTATCAACAATTGCTGCCAATCTTTGTCGTGAACCAATAAGCATGTATTCGGTCTTGGCTACATTTAGGTGCAACTTGTTTGCTAGTAGCCATTTGCTTATATTGTTTAATTCACTGTTGGCTTTTTCTTCAATATCCGAGATATCATGGCCACTTATTGTGATATGTGTATCATCAGCAAATAAGCTTGGCATTGCACTTTCAAGACAGTTTGGCAAGTCATTAATATAGACAAGAAACAGAAGTGGGCCCAAGATTGAACCTTGAGGGACACCACAAGTTATCAATTTCTTACTCGACTGTGAATTATCTACTAGGCAACTTTGTTTTCTTTCTGACAAGTACGATCTTAAGAGCAAATTGTTTCTTATCCCGTAAATCTCAAGTTTTTCAAGCAAGATACCGTGGTTAACGGTATCAAATGCTTTTTTGAGATCTAGGAAAACTGCAATATTAAATAGACCTTGGTCCATATTTATGAGCCAGGTGTTTGTGGAGTTTAACATTGCAGTGACAGTCGAGTGCATTTTTCTGAAGCCAAACTGATTCTCTGATAATATGTTATTTAGCGTTAAATAGTCATAAAGCTGATAGTACAGAATTCTTTCGAATACTTTACTAATAACGGGGAGTACAGAAATAGGCCTGTAGTTGTCAACAGAATTTCGCGGCCCACTCTTATGTAAAGGGCTCACTCGGGCATTTTTCCAGTCTGATGGAAATTGACCACAAGATATAATTTTATTAAATAGGTTCGTCACAGACTGGGAGATTACTGGCGCAGCATATTTTAGAAGTCTGGCAGATATACCGTCCAGACCAGTGGCCTTAGAAGTACATAGGGTATCAATAAGTTTAAAAACTTTTCGGCTGCTAGTCGGTTTAAATTCAAAAACGTAAGAAACAGGTCTAACAAAGTCTTTAAAGCTATTAGAATCAGTATTTCCGGACGCAAGCTTTGGTCCAATGCTTACAAAGTGATTATTAAAAGTCTCGGCAATTTCAACTGAAGATGTTACGCTTTTATTGCCAATCTTGAGTTCGGATATTGTTTGACTGCATTTTTGTTTACCGATTAGCTGGTTAATTGTTTTCCATGTACGTTTTGGGTCACCCATTTGCTTATTTATCTCACTGTTATAATAAGCACGTTTGGCGCTCCTGATCTCAATGGTCGCCTTATTACGAAGTGCTTTGTATGCTGTCCAGGAGTCTGGGTCTTTTGTGATTACAAAATGTCGTTTCATTTTGTCACGTTTGTGTATAATAGTTCTAATTTCTTTTGTTATCCAAGGCAAATTGTTACTTCTAACTCGCTTGGATTTCAATGGAGCATGAATATCTACAATGCTTGTAAACATGTTTTTCCAAGCTAACCACATCTCATTTGTGTCTTCGAGTTGATCAAGATCCGACCATGGTTGATTTTCAAGATCACTGCAAAATTCAGTAACATTGAGTGATCTCAAATTTCTCGCCTTAATAACTTTAACTGTCTTGCTTTTAATTCTGTTAAGTTTGCGTACCGCAAACACAAGGCTGTGGTCACTTATACCTAAGTGCTGCACCCCTGACGCAATTATTTTGTCCGGTTCATTTGTAATGATGACATCCAACAACGAGGATGTTTTGTCAGTGACTCTCGTTGGTTGTTTAATAAGTTGGGTTAGCTGGTATAAATCGCAAAGAGATATTAGGTCAACTGTGTTCTGATCATGTGGGTTTGCAATGTAATTACAGTTCAGATCTCCTAGCAGAAAAAGGTTATAGATTATTAACAACTCACCGATTTCCTGCCCGGTTGTAGAAAGTTTAAGACCCCTTCCAGCAAAGGAACCACTCAAAACAGTGTTCGTACACGGCGAAAATCATTTTGCAGTGTTTACAGTGACGGCATCGTGCGGAAAACTTTACGGAGTCAGAACTGCCGTTTGTCCATGGCAATTGTTCGCTTTCCACCAACTGAACTGTGCTTTCTATTCCTTGACAAATTATCCAGTAACAGTTTCTTTCGATGGAAGGGTCTTGTATCTGAAAAGTCATAGACTTTCGTTGCACCGTTTTACCTTGCACTCAGAAAAATCTTTGATTCATTTGTGATACGCGCGCGTCTAAACCGGTCAAACCGGTTTTCTACAGTGTAATACGGATTTGAAGTGTGTAATACGCTCCCGTACCGGCACTCTGTTGCGACCTTATATGGTAAAACTACGTCACAGTCATATAATAAACATGTTTATTGTATGATGAAACCGGTGGCCTGAAAAGGCCTCTTTTACACTGACAAGATGATCACTAAGAGAGCCGATTCGTCATACGTAACCCTGGGCAACGTTGGTTTTAGATCTGCATCAGTAATTAGCAATTCCAAAAATAGATTTTTGAAAAGCTATCGTCACAGGATAGTGCATTATAACTTCTAGGGGAAAAATCGACTTGTAAAGTACACGTGTAAATATTTTGTTGAATCAGCTCACATTCAAATCAATTTTGTAATAATTCGATGACGTAATGCGTACTGACTCGTGTCGAGTCCCGGATGTAAGGTTCAGTTTCTTCTTGGAGTGATATTCAAGTGAATACCGTTCTTGGCGCGAAGAATTAGTTCTGGCACCAGGTCTTCAATCGGAATAAGTTTGTCTTCGTCCACAGAAACTTCATATCTAAAAGGAGGGGGAAAAGGTTCTCAAATACACTTCTTGCCGCGCGCGAAGAAAGATGGGAAGGTTTTTGCCTTCCCATCAACCCTTGCACGCACCTGCAGAGAGAGGCAGTGCAATATGCAGAAATGCGATAGCCACCTTGTTGGCAAGTGAAATTGAATACAGATAGTAGTAGAGGAAGACAAAGAGGGGGAGACAGGAAATATTCAATTGTTTCTTTGTAGAAGCTGAGGTCCGTTTGCATTTTGTCTGATGTCAATACTCACTTTCTCAGGATCATAGCCAAGGAGGTTTTTATCTCCGCCAGTGCAAAGCTCATTCCAATGCAGTTCCTGTATGGGAAACATGTTAACTGAGGGGTCTACCTTTTTTCACTCCATATGAATAGTTTTGATCGTATATAATTCCGCTTCTGTTATTGTTTTTGTTTTTGTGTTTGTTTTTTGTTTTGTTTTTTTTTCTCACTATCAGGAGACTGCAAGCGAATGATTGAACAACAGCACAGCTAAACTCTCTGAATAAAAACCATTGGCAAACAATTTCTCGTTACAGAAAATATGAATTTAAACTTTGTTTGACTTTTCAATTATGAGGGCGTATTGTGGTAAGAGGTTTAAAGAATCATGGTTAAAAAATAATCTTTACAGTGTCAATGAGCCCCCCTTACCTCGGTCCAGCGGAGAATGGGACGTGGACGTAGGGAGACATGTGCTTTAAATTCTCCGTAGAAAAACGCGATGGGTCAAAGTCCTGCGCAAATATACAAATCAATATTTATCGTAGTATCGTAGGACGGTGTGGTTTTGATAGGAATGTTTAGCTCCGTGTAGAGCCGTTTTCGAATGATTGCAGAGCGTATAATCGTTATGATCAGATTGCTCACGCTTTTAGATTGGCTCAATATTCACGCAACGGTGTTGCAAGTTTTTGAATCGCTTTCAAAAACTTGCAACGCGTTGCAGCACTGCAAACATCGCGGCAAACGCAAATCAAAAGTCAATCGATGAATCTTCGTAACTTATAAAAACCCTTAGTACACATGCGTTCACTGATAGCTCACTGACCTCAGGGTTGTTCCACACATGCGGATTGTGATGCAAGCCGTACACATTGGTCATTACCCAAGTTCCTGTGAATCGCAAAAAAATGCAACAACAACAACAAAAAACAAGGACGTTAAAAATACCATGACGAATGAAACTGGAAGTAAGAAGAGGACTTTTGCTTTGAGCTTGATTCATTTGTGCCAACCTTCGGGAACCATTTTTCCATCGATTTCGTAAGTTTTATCCAACTGTCGACTGGTGAAAGGAACAGACGGATGGAGACGCATGCTTTCTTTGATGCACAAGTGCAGATAGTTCAGTTTGCTGAGGTCTCGCCTGTTGTGAGAAACAAACAACAATCAATGCTGAGCGGTGTGTGACTGAAGCCAACCACCTCCCCATGTAAACAGCTTCAAGTGAGTCAATTTGTCGGACCAAAAGGCTTGAATACACAAGACATTTCGTACCCGGCCACGTGTCAAAAACGAAGAAGCAACTCCGCCACCACATCCCTCCCCGCTCAGAAGCTTCCATATGTATACGCGCGGGTAAAAGTATTTAGCAGGAATTCCCAGGTTTGGGCGTTGTGCAACTAAAAAGTGTGCTCCTAAATAGCATTTCAACAGTCCCAAGAAATACGATATATCCAAAGAAGTATGTTCCTAAGAAGTGTTTTTTTCTAAGAATTTTGTTTCCAAGAACTACAGTGATATTTATAAGAAGTGGTGTTGTTCCCAAGGCGTTGTATGTTCATAAGAACGCAATCCCACCAGTCCAGCTTTTTTTTGTTAGCATACACCGCATCGACTTCAGCTCGACACTTCTTTTGGTGTTCAGGAAATCGTGCCAAGTTGTACAAAAGCCAACAGATTGCTGAAAAACAACCATAATCACAAAGTCACAATCGCACCAAGCCCTGCAACTACGACCACAGCAACCGAAAGACTCTTGACAAAAGTGTCTGAGTAGCAAATCATAATGTGCAATAATACTAATCGACCACAACCACGACGACACAATAGCAACTTTCGAAACAAGTAACGGCTGGACGAAGAGGAATTACAACAACATGAACTGCCAAAATCAACAGCTGGCAGGGAAACACTGGAAAAATGTCAAGGCAACAACAACAACAACAACAACAACAACAGCATACCACTGGTAGTTGTGTCTTGTCCAGCGAACATGAAGGTCAGCACTTCATCGACAATCTCCTCATCACTAAGTCCATCACCAGACTCATCCTGAATTAAAAAGAACGACAAGAACAAGAAAAAAGAAAGAACAAAAGAGAACAAGGACAAGCAGAAGAGGAGAAGAACGAACAAGAACAAGACGAAGAACAAGAACAAGAAGAAAAATAAGGAAGGGAAACAGGCATTGAAACAGAAGAATAATTATACAGAAATTTCAAGTCAAGTTAAAAACTGACAAATTCAAGATGTATCACCACAATAATGCATTGGTCAGCGTTTCAGTGAAACATAATGGTTTTCCTGCATGGTAAATATTAATTAATGAATAATACTCCTTATTCTATTACTTCCTAGTATCAGAACTACATAATACATCACTGAAATCAAACTCACCCTGGCTTCAAGAAGACTATCTAGAAAATCCAAATGTTTCTTTTTCCTCTCTTTTTCCTGTTCTTTCTGTGTAATCAGTAAAACCAATCGTTTAGCTACAAAGGCCTGATATGTAAAATTAATAGAGGGGGATAGGGAAGGACCAAACGCGAGGGAGCAGGGGGCTATATACGGGAATGGAGCAACATAACTGTGTAAATTGAAATGATTGTCGAAAGGAAAGATGTATTATGTAGTTGTTCGAGATTCGCAAGCTAGAGGACGATTTCTATTTTTCATTAAAAAAAAAAAAAAAAAAACAGAAACCTAACTTGAGACAAATAACGATGTTGTGATATTCGACGAAGCCATATTGTGGTCTGTTGAACCGGCCTTGTTTCTCCCTGTACCTTTTCCCGGAATGTTTCCCGTCTATCCTGCATGATTTGAGTCGCTCTCTTTCTCATATAGGCGCAGTTGCGGTAAAACTGCCGTCCTTCTGCCGTGAGCATATACAACCAGGTGGGGTGAAGGAGAGGGTTCCTTGAGAAACAAATACATCTCATGACGGAACAGTTCTTATTCCGTGCTCATATCCTAACGTTAGTTAGAATATGTCACTATTATTGGCCACTAGAACCAAATTAATCAATTTGCAACATTCTTGTCAACACACCCACCGTCGAATATTACTGGCAAGTAGAAAGTACTTTTTAAATGTTGATTAACGGTATGCACACTCGATTCCAGTAGTGACCTAAACCACTCACATGAGTCTGTCCAAGCATTGTCTTGAAACTTCATAGGCGCAGTGAATGTAAGGATCCTGGTTCCTGCGACGTAAGCGAAAAACTATAGACTGTTTGCGTCAAAGGTAACTTAGGCTCATTCAAGAAAAAGGCCAGCTTCTGTTTGACAGCTCAGATGAAAGCTCTCAATGCGTACACTCTAATAACAATGGTCACTTCCAACTGCTGGACTTTTAAATGAAACCTAAAGGTGTTACCATAGCTCTCAATGGGCACATTCTGATAATGATGAAGAAATGTTTTAGTCTGAGAAGTTAATTAGACCCGTATACACGACAGTTAAGGAAATACTGTACCGTAAATATCTATAGAGGATCTCAGTTAGACAAGGAAAAATCACAAATTTGGAATTTTTAGATCGGAACTCGAGTAGAAAGAAAGGAGTAGGACTAGAGTGAGGAAAGGTTTTCTCCCCAGTCCTCCTGGTGTCCTTGTCCCTTACTCTTGTGTCTGGCAATTGCTCCTTAAGCTGAGGGCACACGTGAGAATGATGTCCATTGTTGTCAGGCTGACGTCACTAAACAACTCCACTTGGGTCCGTTTTGACCACTTGTCCTGTAAAAACAGCAACAACAACAACAAAACAATAACGCCCATTCTTAGAAATTTCCTTCACATTTGTGGACCGATTTCGAGTTTTGTGTTGCATTGACCAAATTCTTGTGCCTCTTGTTTCAATCGAGTTAATCTCATTGGTTGACACACTCATACATCATTTTTATTCATTGGCCCGCCCTTTAAATTCTGTTCCAGGTTTACAAGCATATAGTGAGTTTGTGGCGAAACTAAACTAAAATCTCGAAACTTCGAAACTAAAATTGTGTCCACCGCGTTGACATAACGTCAGGTATTTGTTGTAATATCGATTTTTGCTATTCCCATTTATTATCAGCCTTAATTAATTTCCTTAGAAGCTCGGGACAAACGTCGAACTTAATTCAGACGAACTTAGTATAAATTCAGACGAATTAAGTTCGTGACAAGGTCAAGATTTGTTTCAATTAAGTTTGACTGCTTGTATTTGGATCGACAGAGACGGTCTTTCGGTCAACCCCGTTGTAATTGGCCGAAAAATGAAGCCAAAATAGCCCAATCGTCCGACCGTTTCACTTACCAACAGGACATTGGTTGACTCGTAGAAGACATCCATGTATGGTTTGAGGACCTCAAAGTGAAATGATGGTGTTAAGAGTTTTCTCATTCTGAACCATTTTTGTCCATCTGATATAATAAGTCCATTGCCTGGCGATAAAATACAAAAACTGGTAAGATAATCGAAGAAGTCAGTCAGCATGCGACAGACAGACAGAGAAAACGATGTCAAAGTCTTGTGGATCCCCCCCCCGGGATGTCTATATCATAATAGACGACCTTTCGAGGTTTATAAGCGGAGGTCTATTCTGATATTGGATCGATTTATAAACCAAGGAATTTGTATACAGTTGTATTCTCGTAAGCGGACACCCTTGGAAGCAGAAAAATTGCCCGTAACTCCATCTTACGAGAATGTGTAAATACAAAAGTTTGTTCAAAGTCTGCATGACCGAGCTAGAGTTTAAACGGGGTTTCGTAGAGGCTTCCGTAAGTAGAGCTGTCCGCTTACGAGAGTATCTGCCCAGAGATCTTCGACCGTACTTAAACTTACCGAGAAATGGTTCAACAAGACTGTACACAAATTTCTCTTTTGGAGCGTTACTGCTCTGGATGGCTTTAATGGTGTCTGGATGGCACAGGATTAGTGCCGACTTCAGTGGGCCAAACCACAGACGGAACGCTGTCTTGAATTCTGTAGTACAAGCCATGTGAAACTTTAGACCTTCTCCGCTAAACGTTGCCTGGGGAGATCGAAGACCAAGACTTAGTATGGGCGGGGCTGGGATGTACCTGCCAATATACTATCTTTTGACTCTGGATGGGGTGGAATTTTTATTCCTGCTGCAAGACTCTGGTAACTTACAGGGTTGCCTGTGGTCTAGGGAACTTGCTTATCGGCTATGTGAGCTGTAATCCGTCAGGAAAAGGCGCTTACTTCCAATGCGAACGCTATCTCATAACTGCGTCCTGACGCGCGAGTCGGTCGTTGTGATCTATTCTGGATTGCGCGCGAAATTGAACACTATTGAAACTTCATTCAAACCACAAGCAGTTTTGACAGAATTTGAGGGTCCGGTTTTAATTAAGTTCATGTCAATGATAATTCAACCATAAATCATGCTAGGAGCCAGCCGGATACTCAGCTGAACAAACGGCAGCACTTCACTTCCACTATGGAACCTCTAGTTTAAATAAACTCCATGCAGGTACAGGTAATACAATCGATCTCTGTACTGAAATATGCTAATCGGCTGTTCTGGTGACAATTTATTCTAATACATTTACCACAAGTTTGAGATCATGTAACGTTCTTAAACCCCCACGAATTAAATGGATCACACTACAACAAAGACCAATTTTGTTATTGAGGATACCAATATCGGGTTATCATAAGACTGCAATATTATGAATGCCAGTTACCACGAAGGTGTGAAGCGATTTTAGCTAAAAAAAATCGAATTTCAAATTAAATTAAATTTAAAATTAAAATGACAATAGACGATGTTTGTGCAAACAGTTCGTCTGGTGCGAGACATAGAAGCTATGCCTATGGGCATATTTTTCCAATCTTCCCGTCCCGCAGCGAACTGTTACCCATATTTTAAAGTTTACGTTTTTACAGTCACTTGGTTATGGGTATTAAATTAACTTACGAAGTCGATGTGTCCTTTAAACCAGTGTCCTTTGGGACCATCGAACATTTGGACTCGCCTGGTCGACTTTTTGAATTGCACCAGGCTTGTTACCAAGAAATGCACGATTAAACTCAATGTAAGAGTTGTTAAAACCACAATCCAGAGCGAGACTGATCCAAATAACGGCACATACACGAGGCGCCTCATAAGGCTTTCGAGAATCGCCATTGCAACAACGCGGTCTTTGTAGAGTGCACCCTTGGTGATCGAGAGACTTGTCCCAGTGTGTTTGGTATGCAAATTAGCCCGTCGCTTATTGGCCCTCGTTGTTACACAAACCCGGACATATTAAAGATGCGTCATGACATAAGCCGAACTGTCTGTCTGTGGGGCAGAAAAGGTCACAGAGTTTTTCATCAGTGTCGCAAATTTTTGGCAGTAGTTTTTCCTGGAGCACCACGAATGGTTAACTGGAGTAAACCCCCCACTGGATCCAATTCAGTTGCTGTATTGTTTTCTGTTCTTTTCTTTTTTTGTTATAATTCTTTTGTTATCATTCGATGACATCGGCCATTAGTGGAATTCGCGAGGCACTACGTGGCCAAAAGAAAATTTGACTAATTACGTCCTGTTAATTTTCGATATTCCACAAGGAAATTTCGTGCAAACTGATATTGCATTCGGAATACCGACGCCTGTCTATTGCCAAGCGTAGGTGGTAACTTACATATACCTCCTGCAAAGTTTGTTTTGACAACTTGCGCAAACTCATCAGTCTGGTGTGCGACGTGATGGACAGTGTCAGGACAGGCTAGAACAGGAATGGCGTTAACGAGGATTTTGTGCAAAGTGTCAGGAAGCATGTAACGAAAGCATCGCACGATCGATACTCAGAATGTCAAAAAAAAGAAAAGAAAGATAGCATGTCAACATGTATTTAAGTCATTTAATAATGTGAAACATCACGATATTGAATTGACGGATTACGAAAAGTAACTTTAGCATTGCATAATGCCATGTTTAATTTTAGCGGGGATTACCTCGTCAGGAGGATTTCCTCTGATTACAAACCAATCAGTAGCTGCCATCCAAAACATAAAGTAAGACCACCCACATGTAAACCTATTCGAGTCTATAACGTATATTGTATCAACCTACGGGTCAATGCAGATAATGCACCTATCAATGTTTTAGCCCGAGGTCCCCCCAGGGTGGGGATTTAACTTTTTGAGAAAAACGTTGATCAAATTCCTCACCCTGGGTATATAAATGTTGGTGAAATCGGATCAAATTCCCACATCCACGGTACGATTTCAAGTCAATCTTCGTTTCTAAAATATAGCTCTTGAAATTTCGTGAGTTCACTAACACACCGCACGTTGGAGTCGAGCCTCCAAGTCAAAGCCGAGATAGTTTGATAGTCTTCTTCATAGCAACTAACTAACACACAGAGAAGTAAACTATGCAAAAATCAGCCTAACATCATAACTAAGGGTTTCACTAAGGCAACTACCATAAACCTCCGTACATACTCTCCCCCTCACACACACAGGTACACATTTTAGGCGCAAAAATTCCTCCGATAATTTGCTGACAAATGCTCAACGAGTCGATTCTATATTTTAGTAAAAAGTCGTGTGTTTGGCACTGGCTCTTGTGGAGTCCCGGATGTAATGGTCAGTTTCTTCTTGGGGTGATATTCACATGAATACCGTTCTTTGCGCGAAGAACTACTTCCGGCACCAAGTCTTCAAGCGGAATCAGTTTGTCTTCGTCTACAGAAATTTCAAATCTAAGAGGAGGAAAAAATACGTTATAATCAAGTGTTCTCGACGTCATTTAGTATTTGCTGCCTCGTGGGCGCGCAAGGCCAGGATGGGCCTTCCCATCAACCTTTGCTTGCTCCTGTTAATAATGTTCACGTGATAAAGCTTGCATACAATCAGAGAGGCGACAGAAAAATAAGACACATTCAATCAACCAGAAGCCAAAATAATTTGTAAAGTAAAAGCAATGCGGTTGCCACTCGTTCGAAAGCGGCAAGGGAGACTGGAAAAGTTGAAAAACGAAGACAAAGAAACGAAGAGTCAGAGAAGGGTGTTTTAATGTTTCTGGGGTCCATTTTTAAATTTTGTCTGATGTCACTGTACTCACTTTCGAAGGATCATAGCCAAAGAGGTTTTTATCTCCGTCAGTGCAAAGCTCATTCCAATGCAGTTCCTGTGTAGGAAATATGGAACATTACTCATGCACCGTTCACTCAGTGAGAATGCCTTTGATCATCTGCTGATTGTGCCATGCTTCCAAATATGGAGTATTTTGCACCAAATGTGGAATTGAAACTTTCCCGTTACGGCACTTTCTATTACCTGTAAATCTAAATATGAATTGTAGAGTATTTTTTTGTGCAAAATATTTTGTCGAAAATGCGCATAAGGGCGCAAATTACTGTGGTTAAGGGATATTTTAGAAAAATGTCATCGGTCCCTCTTACCTATGTCCAGCGGAGAATGGGATGTGGGCGTAGGGAGACATGTGTTTCATATTTTCCGCAGAAAAACGCGATGGGTCAAAGTCCTGCGCAAATATACAAAATGTGATTTGCACTGTACTGTACACAACACTTGTTGTACCATCAAGGGCAGGAAGTGAGCTTAATTTTAAATTCAAATTTTGGGATGGGGGAGGGGGGAGGGGGGGGGGGGGGCAATAGATTTCAGTGAGAATTAATTAAGATTTTATGAAAAGCAAAAGTGTCTCAACACTTTTAACCGGATTTTGCTTTTTATCAAACTGCGTAGCAAACAAAATCAGAACAAATGACGACGGTTGACTATTGACTATTGACTATTGACTATTGACACGGCGATCGATGAACTTTCATAAGCACCCCTTGTACGCATGCATTCACTGACAGCTCACTGACCTCTGGACTGTTCCACACATGCGGGTTATGATGCAAGGCGTACACATGCGTCGTTACACAAGTTCCTGATGGTCACAAAAATAGAAGCGTTAATAGTAACAGGAAAGGTGAACACCACCAGTGATCGGAAGCAAATATCCGTTCGATAAATAGTCATTTTGGTGTTTTGACATTTTAGAAATATTTTTGAACAAATGAGATCAGGCGGTTTTAACTATTTTATGTTTAATGCAGGGTGGAGGGAGGGGGGGGAGGAGTAGGAACACATGTACTTTATAATGAGCCTTATCGCGCATTCAATTATGCTGATGGAATTTGCACAATATAATTCAGTAAACTACTTATTTATTAATTAATTTTAACTAACTAATTAATATATTTGTTTATTTATTTATTTATTGCTTATGTAGTCAGTTATACTCTTTAGCTCGAGATGAAATGAAAAACTAGTCCCTGTATAAACTAATTTTCCAGTTGATGTCATAAAAAGTGGTAAGCTGAGTGCCGTATTACGAAATGTGTATTGACTCAGTAATCCTCGAAAAGTCTAACTGACAAGTTCTTGACGATGTGACTAAATCAATCAATCGATACAGTAGCTTGTATGAGTTATAGAACGGTTTACAAATGGCTAGTTCGAAACCAAAACCAAATTAATTACACCGCTTTGTAAAGACCGAAGTCAAACTTAGTTTCTTTAGTTTCCTCTGTTTCTCACACTCTTGTGGAGCAAGAACAGCTTTGCTTCGAGCTTGATTCAGCTGTACAAACCTTCAGGAACCATTTTTCCGTCGATTTCGTAAGTTTTATCCAACTTTCGACTGATATACGGAGATGGAGGAAAGAGACGCATGCTCTCTTTGATGCACAAGTTCAAGTAGCTCAGGTTCCTCAGGTCTTGCCTGTTGCGAAAAACGAACAGCACTCAATAATATCCAGTTAAGGTACCTTTTGTAGACTGCGAACTTTCCATAACGCTTTCTTGCTCAAGCCATACTGTTTTCGTGTGGACGTGTGGTAAATTAGTTTTCATGAGTCCCTGGGTTTGGCCGTACATTAATCAAAAAATGTTCCTGAGAAGATGTTCCAAAGAAGTATTTTGCTGATACGTTTGTTCCCAAACTAGTATATTTCTAACCCTACCGACATATTTTTAATTTCTAAGAAGTAGTGATAATTCCTAAGAAGTATAGTATGTTACTAGCACCTAATCCCTACCATTCCAGATTTTCTTTGCTGGCATACACTGTATCGACTTCATCTTGACATTTCTTTTGGTGTTCGGGGAATCGTGCCAAGTTGTACAAAAGCCAACAGATTGCTGAAAAACAACCATAATCACAAAGTCACAACCGCCAGAGAAAACAGTGGTCAAGGCGACAGCCGCAATATGCAACAACAGAACAGCATACCACTAGCAGTGGTGTCTTGTCCAGCGAATATAAAGGTTAGCATTTCATCGACAACCTCCTCATCTTTGAGTCTATTACCAGACTCATCCTGAATTAAAAAGAACAACAAGAACAAGAATAAGAAAAAGAAAAAGAATATAACGGAACAAAAGAACAGGACAAAGAAAAAGAGGCAGAAGGATGGGACAATGAAACAAATTTAGCACATCACCACAATGGATACAGTTGGTCAGCATTTAAAATAGATGTCATGATAATTTTCCTGTTAAATCATCGCAAACTCTTAATATTCCTCCTTTACTACTTCCTAACACCAAATTTTAATATATGATGAACATTCCATAAAATAGAGCCGTTTTCGGATGACTGTCGAAAACCAAAACCAAAGTAATCACACAAGCCAATCACAGAGACTGAGAGAAAACAGTTCAGCCAATTGGAAGCCAAAGTAATTTGTGTTTGGTCTTGTGTTTGGTTTTACTTTCCAATCAGCAGTGCGAGTACCGGCCATCGCTTGCGTGAGAAGTGTTTGGTTTTGGTTTTGGTTTTGTTCCTGATTGGCTGAGCATGCTGACAAACTCGTGTGGACCAATCCGAAAGCGAAGCAAACGCAAAACCAAAGCAATCACACGATTACTTTCGACAGTCATCCGAAAACCGCTCTATCGCTAGAATAATCAATCTTAGTCTCACCCTTGCTTCGAGGAGACTATCCAGAAAATCCAAATATTTTTTTTTCCTCTCTTTTTCCTTCTCTTCCTGTAATCAATACAACCAACTACTTAGCGGCTATAATTATCAGGTCGTGTTTAAAGGGGCAATATCAGCTAATTTAATATATTTTTTGTTTACATCTGAAATATGTAAAAGTCCAAGGCTGAGTTTGGTTTCCAACACAAAAAATAAACGTAAATTGATAACAAAATAGTTAAAGCAGCACGTTTATGCCAAAAGAACCTATTCTTGTCCAACGAGACGGATGGAGATTGCTAATGTTGCTATCGACTTTCAAGGGCCCTAACAATGGCTGATATCAAGGATTTCGGCTATGTGCTGTGATTGAGAGGGCCTTTAGTGTCTTACTCCACAATTAAAATATATGAAAATATATAAGAACACACAAATTTCATAGAATACAAGAGGTAAAACGAGACATTAGGGCAGTAGGACATTTAGGGCAACTTCTGGTTGTTCAAGGGCGTACTACTAGGGAGTCAGATTCAACAAAGCCGTGAGGTGGTCTCTTGAACCGGCCTCATTTCTTTAGGTACCTCTTCATGGGACGCTTTACGTCTCTCCTGCATGACTTGGGTCGCTCTCTTCCTCATATAGGCGCAGTTGCGAAAAAACTGCCGTCCTTCTGCCGTGAGCTTGTACAACCAGGTGGGGTGAAGGAGTGGGTTTCTTGGGAAAAAATATATCGATCAAAATAATTTACCAAACTAAGAGCAGTCACTGCCGTGAGCAGTTACATAGTCCACGCAGTTACTTAGTCCAAGCAGTTACTTAGTCCACGCAGTTACGTAGTCCACGCAGTTACTTAGTCCACGCTCATATCCTGACATTGCTACGGCAAAACAGTGATAAAATTAAAACTTAAGTTAGTATGTCTACCATGATTGAACACCATTGGGCAGACAGAATGTGATTAATTTAATTTGCATACTCGGAACTTCAGTGGTGACACACATTACTCACATGAATCTTTCCATGGATTGTCTTGCAACTTCATAGGCGCAGTGAATGTAAGGATCCCTTTTCCTGCAACGTGTAAGGGGAAAACAGCTGAAAGGCCATTTACGATTTTCGAGGAGTATACTCAGTAAACCTTTCAATGCCAAAGATAGACTCGACAGAAAAACTTATCAAAGGAAGTCTAAAGGTGCACCCCTCATATGAAAACTGATGATACTGGAATAAAAATGCAGCAACTTTTTTTCTGCATTTTAAGTTTCATTTAGGAAAGAAAACGAAAGTGAAAGAATAAACAATGAAAATGTCTTGGATACGGAAAATATCCCAGTACGAGGAAAGATAATAAATTTGGAGATTGAGATGAAACTGTAAGAAACGCAAGACGAGGCGTAAGAACACTTAAAACGACTCGCACTGTCGGTGCGAAAACTTCTTGTGCAACCGCGCCTAGTTACCAGTCTTACAAAACTGATTTGAATTCTCTCCCTGAGGAGCAAAGGTTTTTCCCCCCAGTCAGTATCCTTACTCTTGTGTCTGGCATTCGCTCCTGAAGCTGAGGGCACACGTTAAGATGTTATCCATTGTCATCAGGCTGACGTCACCAAACAGTTCTATTTGGCTCCGCTTTGACCACTTGTCCTGTGAGAAAAGACAAACAAAAGCAAGAACAACAAAACAACAATAAAAAATACCGCCATCTGACGAACCCTTTCACTTGACTCTGAAGATGACTCAAGGAGTCGAAACGTCAGTCACCAACAACAGTCTTTCTGGAGACTACTCTAACCCGGACGATCACAACCAACCACTGTTCACACTCCTGGGGCCAATTCAATAAGCATTTACACGTGTATTTTACAAGTTGGACCATTATTCAAACACCACTAAACGGACTCTAATCAAGCAAAAGTCTGAAAAACATTACAGATACCGGTTTAACATGCATAACTGTAACAGTTTTTGGTCATGGTATTAGATTGAAGTGTGTTTTAACGTGCAGAAGAATTAGTCCAGCTTGTAAAATATACTTGTAAATGCTTGTTATTAAATTGGCCCCTGGGTTCAAATCATTTGCCAAAACAACAATAAAGCCTTAGTCCCTGAAATTTTCTCACATTTTGCTTAGCTTCCAAACAACGCCTGAATATATGAGGTTGAAATAACCCAATCTTTTGGCCGTTTCACTTACCAATAAGACATTGGTTGACTCCTGGAAGACATTCATGTATGGTTTGAGGATCTCAAAGTGAAATGATGGTGTCAAGAGTTTTCTCATTCTGAACCATTTTTGTCCATCTGATATAATAAGTCCATTGCCTGGCGATAAATACAAAAAGTGAAGAGACAATCTCGGCAAGTTTAGATTTTTTCTGCGAGAGTGCAATTGACCTTAGTTTGAATACGATAAGAAACTTTCCGCATATCTAAACGTACCGAGAAACGGTTCAACAAGACTGTATCCAAATTTCTCTTTTGGAGCGTTACTGCTCTGGATAACTTTGATGGTATCTGGATGACACAGCATTATTGCCGACTTTAGCGGGCCATACCACAAGCGGAACGCTGTCTTGAATTCTGTAGCACAAGCCACCATATACTTCGCACCTTCTCCGTTGCACTTGACCTGGGCCGATCGAACAAAGAGCAAGACTTAGCAAGGGTGGGGTTAGGGTGTAATTGCTATATATATATACTTCTGCAGTCTTGATGGGCTCTTTTTGTGTTGGCTTGAAATTTACCCGAACAATCAGTTCGACTAGTAACAAATCTATGCCTTACAGAAAGCAGCAAAAAAAATAAATAAATAAAATAAATTCCATGTCATATCTGAATACAGTGTCGATTCCATTGCGAAAATTGAATCAGTATGTGTTTTGCAGCGATTCAACGTATACTCAAACACAAATTTATAATTTTTATTATTTATTTATTATTTTGATTGTGATTATAATTTTGTCCCTCCCCTGGTAAGGAAACTGGTCCATTGTGATGCGGAACAGTCGGTAAGAATGAAGCCGTGTCAGTGGTGATCCTCGAACGGGTGCGGACAGTGGAAGTTGCTGGTAGAAATTTGTGCTCTTCGAAAAGTAAAGACACGTAACCTAGGATAAAAGGGTATTATTTGTAGCTCTGGAGTTTAGGTATTCGAATTTAGAGATGATTTTTGGGCTCAAGCAGAAATTCAGGAGTTATGGGCGCTTGAGCGGCGCGGTGTGCTTCTTCAAACGGGCGGAGTGTGCAACCTTTGCTTCGCATTATACTGTGAATACTAATTATCTAAGATCGCGGCTATTACACGGAATAATACTCGCCAGAAGTGCCAGAATGCACAAGACTAGCGACGGCAGAAAACACCTTTGTAAAGTCTGTACACATTTCAGCTTGGGATTAGCTCAGCTTAGTGCAATGAGCACTAAATACATTTCCTTGACCATGCGCACTGTATATTGAGTTTTGCTATCCATGAATAGGCCCAGTGTAATTGTGGTATCACTTAGTTGCGGTATCAATATTAAATAGACTGTATACTCACGAAGTCGATGTGTCCTTTAAACCAGTGCCCTTTTGGACCGTCAAACATTTGGACTTGCCTAATCGACGTTTTGAGTTGCACCAGGCTTGTTACCAAGAAATGCACGATTAAACTCACTGCAAGAGATGTTAAAACCACAATCCAGAGCGAGACCGATCCAAATAACGGCACATACACGAGGCGCCTCAGAAGGCTTTCGAGAATCGCCATTGCGACGAAGCGGATGATATAAAGTTTAGAGCACGTAGCTTGGTACGCAAATAGCACTTGTAAGCGATCCTATATTCAAGGTGAAAAGGTCACATATTACCACGGGTAACATCAATCATAATTTCCATAATTTCAAGAGTCAGCAGTTCCCTGCCGTAGCACGTGATAGCAAACATATCATGCATTTACACTAATTAAAACTCGGAGAAAACCCAACAACCGATGTAGCTGCTATTTGTTACAAATATAGCCATATTGGAAATACATCAAGTATAAAGGCTATTCGTGCCAAATGGAGGACAGTATCACGGAAGTCTTCCTATTGCTACGAAAAGGTGCTGCGTTACACCTGCAAAAATTTGTTTTGACAACATGGGAAGATTCATCAGTCTACTCAATCCCGTAGGCTGGAGATGAGGGAGTGGGGAGGATCGGGGCATGCGGGGGGGGGGGGGGGGGGGGGGGGGGGGGTTGAGGCCTCTGTCTGAAACGGTCCACTCCTGTCGACACTTGGGGCCTGGCGCGAGTGATCACCTTTTTATCTTTACACACTGTCCCGGATCAGTTCGCCGTTGCAAGACAAGTTGCCGAGAAAAATCAGAGTGTAATGGGGCCTTGTTTAAATTTGTTAGGGTAAAGTTACAAAACGGGTTTTGCTTTTGTTCCTGGCTGACCAAGAATGCTGCCAAATGGGACTAGATACTGAGTTGGTTCTAGTAAAAGTATTTCACACGAGAGTCTAAAGTCTGCCATTTTTTATTGGAATATAGGCTATTCAAATGAATTAGCCTATATTTTATAGGAGCTATAAGTAAGGCTATTTTACTGATTCTATGATGACAATCCTCTATAT
The DNA here is from genome assembly GCA_964036295.1 of Plumapathes pennacea. Taxonomy (NCBI): domain Eukaryota; kingdom Metazoa; phylum Cnidaria; class Anthozoa; order Antipatharia; family Myriopathidae; genus Plumapathes; species Plumapathes pennacea. The sequence continues at coordinate 21,244,789 of OZ038466.1, forward strand.
TTACACTACTATAAAACTACATTCATCGCTATTTCTGAGCATTATTCACAAGTATGAAGAAATTAGGGCGATCAGCTAAGAGCTTGCTATGATAAATTAATGAAAGATGCTGCTTGAAATGTTTCATTTGTTTCTGGATTACTAAAGTAGCAATCATAACGGACTTTAACAACAGAGGAAAATAATCTGGAGAGAAGCTATGTTGAAAATAGGACGAGACTTTGTCGTCGTTCAAAGCCAGGAACTGTATCCACATCGCCTGCCTACAAAAATACAAAAGATACAAATTAGTGAAAAACTAACTCTTTCGGTTCCCATTGAATCATAGTTTTTATTTGCACAGAATACTTACTGAAAGACTAAATTGAAAAAGACCGCACCTAAACATTTATGTATAATCGAACAGTGGAGAGAAAGTCAAGTGACAGTCACACACCTTTACGTCACACGTCAAGAAAGGATGCCAGTAGAGAGTCGAACTGCGGAGGCAAAGGGACAACCGGAAATTAATCCTTCCACTGCTAACTAATTCAATCTAGAGACTTTCAACTCCTGAAACATGGTGGTAAGGAAGCTAAGAGCCACTGACTTGAGGCACAAAATTTTTTCAACTGTGTTTGAAAGTGCAATCAAACCTCAAACCCCTTTACAGACAACTCTAAAGTATGGACATCTCTATATTACGGACAGTCAATTGGTCCAGGCAAAATCCCCATATATCTATTATTCAAACACCCTCTGTAATACTGATCCTTTATTTTACGGACAACGGATACCAAACCTCGGCCGCGGAAAACACAGCGCATATTTTACCTTTTTATTACGTACAACTGCATGCCAGCAATAACAAAGTATAACGTAATTTGCAAAAATAACAAATTCTTGTTTGTGACAGAGTAATAACGACCATTAAAATGCAATCCATCGTCCTTTTTCACGAAGTAATAATCTCATTAGGCGATTTTGCTTGAAGTTAAATTGACGTCGTATAATGTCCTCTATGGTACGGACAGTGCCAAATTAATTTCTGGACTCAGTTGGTGTCCCTATTAGAGAGGTTTGACCCCGGTATTTGACTGTATTACAGTGGAAACCATCTTACTTTCAAATCTGGATGTTTTGCTTCAATTTTTATATTAATTTTTAAGTAACTAAGTAACTGAGGAGAGCTATAATTTACAGAACGTACCTTTCAAAAGGCTCATCTTTTTGCTTTGCTACGACGATGGCTTTCAGAAATTGATGCAAGTAGATAATGATTCGCTGGTAACCATCACCTGGATACCTAGAATACAAAAAAGAAACTGTTAACAGTATAACTGAGCATCACTCCAAATTCGAAGAAAAAGATCTACGCCGTTGAGTCAGCGTTTTTTCTTCAAAGTGAAACCCAAAGCAAATTACTCTGGCATCTGGTTGGCTCGGTACGTATTTGGGGTTGGTTTTCGATCAGTCATCCGAAAACGTCGGAAAATTTCATGAAAAAGAATGGTTTCTTTTCTTCTTGTGCTTCTGACTGAGATTGTGTCGCAGTTTGTTTTGCATGAAATGGGAAAACACAGGCAAAAATTTGCCGGCTTGAAACCTATGCTCGTTTCCACGCTGCGTACCGATGATTGCGCTTGCGCATGCTTTTGCACTACTTTTTTAATTGCGTTTCATCGTGACCCGAGAATGGAGCAGAGTTTCCGAGACATAACGATCTTTACCTGAACTTAAGGAAGGTATAGAGCTCCCCCAGCGACTTCCTTTGGGAGAATTCGACTTCGCTGTTGTCGAGTATGACGAAGAAATCCTCGTTGTTTATAGTCTCCGAAATCCGCTCTGTGAGGAACCTAACATCAAGAAAATAGAGATTTATAATGATGCAAAACGGCGAGATAAACATTGCGACATCAAGCTAAGACCTGCAGCATTGAAACAAATTTTGGTGGCAATTTAAATATCTAACTAACACACAAAAAAAACTCTTAACTTTTGCAAACTTTGTGCGCAGGTTTGTGTAAATGACCGCTGACGCAAAGATAAGGTGACTGCGCGGCCGATAAACGTATTTTTGGGGTGCCAAAGGTTGCGTAGTTGTTTCCAGAAAACGCTGAATCTCACGTTAAAATGCACTGGGATTTTATGTGGACGTACTTGATTTGGCTGGTCAGCCTTGGGGTACCCTCCCGGTTGTTGTTATTGAGAGAGTTAGCGACATCCAGAACGTCGCCGCCAACAAGTCGGAACCGAGGAATGCCAGACTTTGTGCGGCCTGTTGATAATAGGAGAACGGTTTTAAGGTGAGTATCAAAAGTAATCGTGTGATTGCTATAGTTTTGAGTTTGCCATACACTTTTGGATAGGTCAAAACAGGCTTTTTGCATTCTTCGGCCAATCAGGAGCAAGAGCAAACTGTCTTTGTCCAAAGTACCAAACTTAGATTTGCAAAAATTAACTTTGCTCAACAGCAAAGTAAGCATTTAAATAGTTCAGTAGAGCAGTATAATCAAGAATGGGAGTTTACCATCGTAATCAAGATAGTTGATGTCATATAAGTCGAGGCGCACACGGTATACCTCCCCTGTGGGAAAAAAAGAGCAGAAATCAAGATGATTCGTCATGGGATGACTTTCCAAAAGTTACAAAGGTTCAAAAGGAATTATCCCGATGAAGGACAAAAGTCGAGTAAAACTTTAATGAGACCCGATCTTTAAAACCAATGTCACTTTAATTTTTTACCTTGAGCAACAACTCTGCGTCGAATTTCCGGAATTTCTCCCAAGAGGACTTTCTTGTCCTCGCAGAGGTAAGACAGCGTAGAGAAGTCATCTCCCCGGGGGGTGTTTACCCACTTGCCACACGGGGACATCTTCGTCGGGCGAGACGGCTTGCAGAACTTTCTTTTCACTTTCTGCATTCTCTCCTGTCTTTGGAGAAACTTGAACAGCTCGACATGAACGTTGACCTGAAAAGAGAGTAAAAACAATAGAAAGGATCTTGAGAAATGTCAAAATATAATATTGACACATGAACTAATGAATTAACTATCAGGAGTCGGAAATTGGAAAATAAGCGCAAAGGAATGAGACCTATGACAAAGCAATGACAGATACCACTTTACTAATCGAATCGAATTCCATTTCATTTTCTTTTTTTATTCTATACATATGAAGTAGTTCTTCTTGCATTCTTTAACCAGTATTAATTCGTACGATTCCTCGATCAGTATTTTTGTCACAACCAAATAACAGCTGGGCCTTGTTGTTTTCAATTTAACGCTTTTTGTTGGTCAAGTTTCAGTGTACTCTTTTGTAGGCAGTTGATGTTGACAGATGAATTGTGCTAAATGTATCCATGTTTATTGCGGATACAATTTAAGCACTGTCGATAAAAACTTAAGTGTGCGTACAATCAAATTAGTATTGGAAAAAAGCAAATATGAGAGGACAACAAGAGATTCAAATTAAAGAAAACCAAGAGACTTTAGTATTAGAGGAAAAGAAGGGACTAAGTATGAAGGGAAAAAAAGAGACTTTAGTATGGAAGGACAACAAAAGTCAGATTTAATATGTAGAAAATTATTCTTGTAAGCTTTATTTCATAACTGCGTCGGTCACTTTCACTGTCATTCTCTTTCCGCAATTGATATATATGTCATCTCAAATAAAAAATCAGGGTTTTTTTTTGAGTGGAAACAACGCAGCGAAAGTCAAATATTTCGTCTCGCGTCTGCTTTTGGTAAGGCCTGGCTACTAAGGGCGTGTATTGAAGGAAAATTCTTGTTTCCATTTTAAGTTTTCGGGTCAGAAAAACGAACGATTAAGTGGCTCGAACTAAATTTATTTTTGTACACATTTTACAAAACTTTCTACCACTGCGGCAACGCAGCGGCCCTGGTGACGTGTATGCTTGTGCGCGCGCTGCTGGTGTTGTTGTTGACAACCATAGCTTCGTCAGCAGCTTCAGTTTCAATGTGACGGCCATTTTGAAAATAAGAAATGTTTTAAAAACACTTTACTACGGACATTAGTTAGTACATATTCGATCACTGGCTGCAAGAATGGCTAGTATTTAACTATTAGACACACTGGGTGACGTGAAAAGTGGTTGAAGTGGAAAAAATGGGATGAAATATGCGGAGATGAGTCGCCGGAGTTGGTTTCAACCATTTTGAAAAAATGAACATGTCGAAATTCTTTCGGCAAAAGCACAACAAGTTAAGATCAACTGGAAGAAAGCGTCGATGCCTAAACAAAGAAGTTGATAAAAAAAGTTCAAAAAAGTATATAAAGCTTTGGCAGCAGTTGAGAAATGTGAGAAAAAGAAATGTATTCTGCGGGAACTGAAAGCGACAACGCTAGACTTGAGAAAGAAATGAAACTTGATGGAATTGTTACAAAAATAGGACGCATGCATACTTCACTCTGGCTGGAGGAAACGTTGCTTGCTTCCTTTGCTTTCTTTGTACACATAGGACCCATGTTTGCTGGTGTATCAGGAACAATTTCTCGCTTTTCCGTATAAAGTGTAACTTGACGGCTTGGCAAAAAGACGTGAACTGACAGGATGGCGTGTGCAGTTCAACGACGTCACAAAAGTGTTTGTTGTACATCCGCCAATGACAGACCTTGTTAGATTGCTGATCCCGGATTGGCTACACGGTTCGTTTTACTTCATTTGCTAGGTTAGCAAACGGCAAATTGCTGCAGGTTTCTCCAACTATACCTGGCCTGTTTTTCATAATTCGTACATTTATTTGCAGCAGTGTTATAATACGACTGTTATGTCTTTTATTTCATTTTCGTTCGGAGGCAAAATCACGCAGCGGTAACTTACAAACCATGTAGAGGTGAGATCATAATAATACTATTAAGAATAATGGACTACAGTTGTTATCTTTATAATTGAAAGCTCTGCTTTCTGTTACTATGTACTTTCGTCTCAAGGCTCATATTTGTTATTATAGGCGAGGACGTCTGTATATGGTGAAAGCAACATGGTTCTGGAGACTGTACACAGGCTGGTGCTTATAGTTCGGTTGAAGCGGCCTTCGAGCGCGGTTTTATGTCAATACGAATGCCTGACTTGGCCCGTAAAACCATCTCTGGAAACAGGTCTTTGATTGGGATTACGTTTTCGGCTGTCACGGATAATTCAAACCTGCAACAAAATCAAACAAAAGATGCATATTTTGGTGTAGTTTTCATTTGTAATGTCATCGATCAGTCGTGTTCGGCTCTTCCGCATTTGCTTTGACCTGATGAAACAATGTTAAACAGTTATGCTTGATCCTGATTCTTTCATTATTAAATACACATGCTTCTCGTTACCTTTGGAGAATCAACGCGATACTAGTCTTCATTTCGGCCATAGCAAAGTTCATACCAATACAGTTCCTGAAGAGAACACATAGAAAAACACTATGAACTTTTAAAACGCAGTTCACAGATGTTTGTTTGATAACAGTTTTGATTCTTTCTAGCTCATGATGGAGTTCATTCATTTGTTTCCGTGTTTGATAAACATAAATTTAAAAATGCTAGAGCGTCAACTACTTTTGCGTTCTTCGACTGAGAATCGTCGCGTGTTTCTTACCTTGCTCCGTAAGAGAATGGCAGAAAGGCAAACGAAGATCTTTCATGGGAATTATCCAGCGTGAAACGAAGAGGATCAAATTTCTGCGAAACGACAAACTGAGAGGGTTAACCCTTTTATGCCCAAATTAAAAAAAAATGCTGTAAGAATGAACTCATTGAGAGCTATCATTAGACGCCACGTCAGAAATGCGCAGTAAAATATGGACTTTACGTTAGCGTATCACGCGATAGTAGATAAGTATTGGGGTAACTAAACGAACGGTACCTGTGGGATACGTGGTAATTATAAATGTCGTACCCAGGACACTCACCTCTGGTTCCTCCCAGACATGTGGGTTACGATGTAGAGCAAAAAAATTGATCAGGATAAATGTTCCTAATACAAAAATAGTATCAACAACAAAAACAACAAGTTTCAGTATTCAAGATGCCTGAACAAACAAAGTCGAGAAAAACATAAGTCATTTGTATAGCTCGCGATGAAGAAAATATCTAAAGAATATATACAGACTGTCAATTTTCCGGACAATAATCACACAAACGATTTTCATAATCAACATTTATACTCATTGCGGTGGAAGTGCTTTTACGTAACCATGGATACCGTTGGCAGTCACACCATCCTTACCTTCAGGTGCCTCCTTGCCATCGATGACGTAAGTTTTCTCCAGAGAGCGGCCGATGACGGGCACTGGGGTAAACATGCGCATGCTCTCCTTGATACACAGCTGAAGGTAGCTGAGACTGCGCAGGTCTTCCCTGAAAATTAAGGTGCTGCTTAAAAGAAATGTTTTCTGAAAAAATATGAGAACACTCACGTCACCAGATAAACCACTAAAAAAAGCACTGAAAATCCAATGAAAAAAGCACTTAAACTCCAATGAAAATCCAATAAAAAGCACTCAAAATCAACTCAAAAAAGCACTGAAACTCCACTAAAAATCCACTGAAAGCCCACTGAAAATACACTAAAAATACACTGAAAAAGCACTGAAAATCCACTGAAAAAAGCACGGAAAATCCACTGGAAAACCACTGGAAAACCACTGAAAAAACCACTGAAAAACCACCGCAAAAGCACTGAAAAAAGCACTCAAAATCCACTGAAAAAACACTGAGAAAACACTGAAAATCCACTGAAAAAGCACTGAAAACGCGCTGACAAATTCACTAAAAAAAGCACTGAAAATCCACTCAAAAACCACTAAAAAAAAACACTGAAAATCCACTCAAAAACCACTGCAAATCCACTGACAAAACACTGAAAAACCACTGAAAAACCACTGAAAAAAGCACTGACAATCCACTGAAAATCCACAGAAAAAGTACTGAAAATCCACTGAAAAAAACACTGAAAAAAACCACTGAAAATCCACTGAAAATCCACAGAAAAATTACTGAAAATCCACTGAAAAAAGCACTGAAAAAAGCACTGAAAATCCACTGAAAATCCACTGGAAAACCACTGAAAAAACACTGAAAAACTACTGAAATCCCACTGAAAAAGCACTGGAAAAAACAACTGAAAATCCACTCAAAAAGTACTGCAAAAAGCTCTGAAAAACCACTGAAAAAGTACTGAAAATCCACTGAAAAGGCACCAAAAATGCACTTAAAAAGCACTGAAAACCAACTGAAAAACCATTGAAAATCCATTGAGAAAACACTGAAAAAAACACTGAAAAACCACTGAAAATCCACAGAAGAAGCACTGAAAATCCACTGAAAAAGCACTGAAAATCCACTGAAAATCCACTGGAAAACTACTGAAAATCCACTGGAAAACCACTGAAAATCCACTGGAAAACCACTGAAAAACCACTGAAAAAAGGACTGAAAAAAACACTGAAAAACTACTGAAATCCCACTGAAAAAGCACTGAAAAAACAACTGAAAATCCACTGAAAAAGCACTGAAAAAAACACTGAAAATCCACCGAAAATCTACTGAAAAACCGCTGAAAAAAGCGCTGAAAATCCACTGAAAAAGTACTGAAAATTCACTGAAAAACCACTGAAAAAAGCTCTTAAAAATTCATTGAAAAACTACTGAAAAACCACTGAAAATCCATTGAAAATCCACTGAAAAAGCACTGAAAATCCACTTAAAAAGCACTGAAAACCAACTGAAAATCCACTGAAAAAGCACTGAAAAAAGCACTGAAAATCTACTGAAAAACCACTAAAAAAGCACTGAAAATGTACTGAAAAACCACTAAAAATCCACTGAAAAACCACTGAAAATAAACTGAAAGTCCACTGAAAAACCACTGAAAACCCACTGAAAAAGCACTGAAAAAACACTAAAAATCTACTGAAAATCCACTGATAAAGCACTGAAAAAGCACTTAAAATACCACTGAAAATCCACTGAAAAACCACTGGAAGAAGCACTGAAAAAGCACTGAAAAAGCACTGAAAATCCATTGAAAGAGCACTGAAAAAGCACTGAAAATCCACTGAAAGAGCACTGAAAAAAGCACTGAAAATCCACTGAAAAACCACTGAAAAACCACTGGAAGAAGCACTGAAAATCCACTGAAAAAGCATTGAAAAAGCACTGAAAAAAGCACTGAAAAAAGCACTGAAAATCCACTGAAAAAGCACTGAAAAAAGCACTGAAAATCCACTGAAAATCCACTGAAAACCCACTGGAAATCCACTGAAAGAAGCACTAAAATTCCACTGAAAATCCACTGAAAGTCCACAGAAAATCCACTGAAAAACCACTGAAGAAGCACTAAAAATCCATTACAAAAATTCACTGAAAATCCACTGAAAATCTATTGTAAAAAGCACTGAAAATCCACTGAAAATTCACTGAAATTCCACCGCAAATCCACTGAAAAGTCTCTAAAAAATGCTGGAAAAGCAGTGAAAATCCACTGAAAAAGCACTGAAAAATCCACTCAAAAGCACTGAAAGTCCTCTGAAAGTCTACTGACTATCCACTGAAAAACCACTGAAAAGCAAAGTGATCAAATGGGGGCTAACTCCTTCCTATCGTCCTATCCTAGCTCAGAGGTTGTAAGGAGAATAGCGATAAAATCATAAGCATAAAAAGCGTAACAAACAAAAGGAAATAATAACTACAGACAGAAACAAAAATCGCAGCGACAGAACAACACGGCTAGGAAACCGATAAACGAATAGAATGATTGATCATTTTACCATTGCAGTTCTTCTTTTTCTTTTAAGATCGCGTCAACCTCGTCTCTGCATTTTGCCTGGTGCTCAGGAAAGCGAGCCAGGTTGTACAAAGTCCAGCAGATAGCTAGTGAAGGGATAAGCAACAAGAAAGACAGATCGAGAACTTTAAGTGTGTCGACTCTAATACAATCCTCACAACTCCCACTGCTCATTCTTATAACCATCGCCATCATCGTTAAGAGGCAACCGAGGTCCAAAGTGAACCTTCTTCGTATGAAACCGGCTTCAAACGACTCTGTTTATTCGGTAGATCGAAAACTCCGAAATATACGATTACTAGCACCACCATCTTTAAGTTTGATTTAGCACCCAATTTATCAGCAGTCGCGCTAATGACATCAGAACGTCAAACATTCTGCTACCCACAAAGTGTAGTAGCCATCGTCATTATTATCGACATTATCGATCATCATCACCGTCATAACCACCGTTAACTTTGTCATTCGTTGTCACTGTCATTGTGATCGTGAACGTGATCGTGATCGTCACCGTTATCGTGATTATCGTTGACGTCACAGGCATAACTACAGACACGTACAAGAAGCCGTGGTATCGTGTCCAGCAAACATAAACGTCATCACTTCGTCTCTGATTTCTTCGTCAGTTAAGCCATTGCCTTCCTCATCCTGTAGTGATAGATGAAAATTAATTCAGGATTGTAATACAAAAGCTTAGTTGTAGAAAGAAATGAAAAACAAACCTTTATATCAGATCACTGTTTTCTGTCGTCTATAGTTTCAGGCAAAATGATATGGGCGTTTTTCTCACTTTTCAATCTTCATTGCGTTTGCCATTCCTGTCTCTACTGCGTATCTTTGTAACTTCTTATCTCCCTAATATATATGCAGATCTTTGCGTCTCGTCTAAGTCTGCTGTTAAAGTATAGAAATTTTGCATTTGCTCAGACGAAGGGCTAGCGCTCGAAACGTCAGCTTCAAATTATTTCACGGCGTCCAGCTTTCACACATCGACCCTTAGTCGATCCAAGTTATACGTATTTCTCTACGCCGACGTAGTCAATCTAGTTATCTTTAGAGCTGGTTTTCCAAAGTATAGAAAAACCTGACACAGGGTCCGGCCCTCACAAACAGCAAACACTTGCTACATGCACCTTAGCTTCAAGGAGGATATCAAGAAAGTCCCGATGTTTTTTCTGCCTTTGAATCTCTTGCTCCTTCTGGTAATTATAAAACTGAAATATGTTAGTACTAATCGGCACAAAATAAGTATGATGATACACGCGATGTGATTGGCTAGAGTTGGCGTAAGTGTATCTAGAAAACTGTGAGTCAGCCACCATGTTTTATGTCTTACCCTGTGTTGCAGAGCTTCCTTCCTCTCTCCGATCACTTTCTCCGCCTTTTCTCTCGCGTTTGCACAATTTTTGAAAAATTGCCTTCCTTTTGATGTCAGTTTGAACAGAATATCTGGCTGCAGGAATGGATTTCTGAAAAATATGATCGTCATATTTTACAGCAGATTCTTTTTAGATGGAGGGTATGGCGTTTCGTTAGCCGTTTGATTTCATTGTCGATCTGAATGATCCGATAAAAACTGTATTTGATCATAGCGACACTTTTGAAAACTCTTAGCGTGGGAACTATCTTTGTTCCAGGCATTCTTTGACAGGCGCCAGGTCCACATTTTCTAAGGTACTCGATGGGCCCATTGCGCGGAAATTGGCAGGAGCCCCGAAGCGAGACTCGCGTAGCACAGCTTTGAATTATGCCAAGAGAGCCTCGCTTAGAAGCTCGTGCCAGTTGCCGTACAATGAGCCCACTGCCTTACATTATTCGCTCCACGAGTCCTTTGGCAATTTCGTATACAAGGGTAATGTAGGGATCCTCAGACCTGAAGAAAAATTTATAACAGCATAGTACGTGCCACATTAGTTTCTTAGAACGGTTTCAAGTGACTTTCATAAAACCAAAACTAAATTAATTACAGATAGACCTATCGTGAGACGTCGCAATGGACGTCTCACTATACCAACTACTCAATTAAACATAATTCCGACGGCAGTTAAAACGTAGAACTTGACGCTGGAACATTCTTACTCTGCTGTTTGGCAGTCACTGCTGTAGCTGAATGCACACCGAAGAATGGAGTCCAAGGTCATCTTTTCGACATCGTAGAACACCTCAATTTGACTGATAGGGGACTGAGACCAGTTATTCTGCAAGAGAAGTGTCTCTCTTGGGTGTTTTTCAAAGACAATGATATTTTTGTCCTTCACAGTTGCTGACCGTTGGCCTTATTTCGTGTCACTAAACAACCACTGCATCTTGTTTATAGTGTCTCCCGTTATTCTTTTCTCCTCTTGTTCCTCCCTCTCCCCTTCCTTCTTCGTCTTCCCCTACTATTACTATTGCTACAACACTACAACGACTGCTCCCACTAATAACGGTACTACTCCTTGTATAGTTTACAGTGATACAAATCTGACAAATTACACTTATGTGGTAGTTTTTTCTTTATTCAGTATCCCACCCCTGCTTCCGTTCCTTGTTCTATTTCCCTCGAGAAAGAACACCTGCAAGTTATACGCGCTACATACACAAAATCCTTGTGTGTTCACTCACCAGCATGATTGAAGCTGATTTCTGAAATATTTTAACGTACGGACTGAGGATGGCGTAATGGAATGCTGGGTTCAACAGTTTTCGCATACGGTGCCATTTCGGCCCGTCCTTCACGGTAAGACCCTCGCCTGATATGAGCAGAATAGTGTAAAGTTAGCTTAGTCAAGAACGTACAATAATGTCATCCTTGGCGTATCGTCCTTTAATGTTATATTTATATACCCTCTAAGATGGACACCCTCATGCTCCCAGGACACCCAGCTCCAATTGTGTCACACTTAAAAAGAACTCAGTTAATGAACGAAGAAGTAAATGAAAGAGTAAATGAACGAAGAAACGGCGGGGACCGCTCCCACCAAGTTTACGTTATAGAGAGGTGTCCGTTTTAGAGGCGACCTAGTTTAAAGGATTGTGTCATGCATCCTGCAATATTCACTGAATGCTAACCAAACAGTCTGACTTTTATGGCGTGACAGAGCGCCAAATGAAAACAGTGCTTCCCGGCCTAGCTAGCATGCAGTCATATGAACATACTCTTGGTTTGCTGCATGACGTATGAGCAGTTGGTTTGACTTTGAGCGTGGTTTTATTATATCCAGTTCCGTAGGCTCATAGCATACAGTAGACAAAGTGCACTCATCGGGCCAAATTAAGGTCGGGTCGGTTGTGTTTACATACTGCCCAAATAAGTTTTCAGTTCAAATTTTAAAAATGCGTTTTCAATCCGTTTATTGACACATTAAAAACAATCGAATTCGTCGATAGAAATGCACAAATTAGTTAAAACCACAGTCTAAAGAGTGGATCATTTTCTGCTTCAGTTATATTTCTGTATTACAAACAGCGAGTATGACCGATGAAAACGAATTAGGCCGTGTAAATACTTCCTCGTTAATCACTGGGTTCGGCCGGTGCGATGCATAAAACTCAGACTCGGGATTGAGAGATGAAACCGCGTGCCTATGAAGGGTACCACGAGGCTGTATACAAACTTCTCTTTCGGGACAGGATTCGTCAAGACGGTCTTGATTGTTTCTGGGTGACAGAGCACGAGGGCCGAACGGACGGGACCAAACCACAAGCGGTACGCCGTCTTGAACTTAGCCGTGCAGTCCAAGTGGAAAAGCAAACCATGCCCGTCGAATGTGGCCTGGAAACAACGAAGAAATGATGTATTTGGCATTCAACCTATACTTGCCACAAAAGTTTAGTTGTATAAACCGACATTGTACTCTATGAGTAAGCCTTCGTTAACACATAATCTAATCTGTATTTCTTGCGCATCTGCAAATTTATGGAGGATAAATGCTAGAGTGACCTGGCTAATGCACATAGTGGTAGAGATCTCGCGTCTTAAATACGGCATGCATAAGTAATGCTAGTTCTGTAACGGTTCCTGGGCCTTTGTGTTCAATACAGCAACACTTTCCGGCGCTTTTTTCGGGTTAAGACAGTTTGATTCGAGACAAAAGAGAGCGAGAATCAAATATGGGACGAAATCCTACATATTCAGTATCAATTTCGAGCGGATTGGGTACTTACTTGATCCATGTGCCCTTTTAACCAGTGTTTTGGCGGCCCGTCGAAGTTTGCGACGTGCTTGTGCGAATTAGTGATCATTTTAAGGACGGAAAACGCCGCTTGTAAGAGTACGATAACCCAAACCGTTCCGATCACCAATAGCCACACGGGACAAGACGGCAAGAGAGTAAAAGAAAACATCATTGCTTCGAACGAAAATCGCTGAAATTAGATTACTAAAGTTGAGTGACTGAAACAGGCGGGTGACCCGGGTTATATTTATTTGGATAGTGACGTGTCAAATGCAACACTGTAGTGTTCAAAAACTAGATATTTACCGCGTTTGTGTAGCAACCGAATCACAGTTTATTGAAAGGTTCTTTATCATCTCCTGTCAGCTGTTTAGCTGTTTAACTGAAGACAAAGTTTTTAAATCTTCTTTTAACCGACAAAAGCTCAGCGGAGAGGGAAAACGAGCCGGTGTCTGTGTGAATGAAATTGGTGATAGCAGAACTAGATTCTAGCTATTCTAGTTGTTCTGTGCGAAAACAAATCGTATAGTTATAGGTGACGTGCAGTGTTTGCAATGTCCCAACAAAAGATATTAAAAGGCTTTATATGTTATCACGAAACATCTGAACTATAGAACCGTCCGACCAAACCAGTGCTTGAGTTGTGTTTGAGTTCGGATGTGGGGCCGGAAGTTAGCATTTCTGCTCTAATTATTTAACAAATGTGGTAATTTCATATTCTATTCTGAATGCTCGTTGTCAATCTACAGCCTTAATCATTTAAATTTATGCCAAACACTTTTTATGGTGTTTACCAAGCCTGAAATGTTAGTTTTGGTCCTTATTTATTAAATTTCCAAAACTGTTATTTTCTGCGTGTGTAATGCGCGCATGCTCTGTATAACGGACACGTTATTAGCAAAAACCAGCCACACTACCAGAAAAAAAAAAAGTTTCTGCAACTGACGACATCGATCAGCTATAGTTTTTTTTTTTTTTTTTTTTTTCAAACAACTCTTTCATTGTGAATTTAATTGCTTTCTTTACATTATAACAGAATCAGTTTGCCCGTTTACTTTAATTGGTATGGTTGGTGTTGGTCCGCGAAAACTGTTCGGATAAACTTAATACAACTGTACAACTCAATACCGTAGGAATGGAACTGCTTTATTACTTGAACAATGCTCTTTTCACATTCTGTACTGGAAGCAAATTTGTCACACCAATTTCTTGTTATATGAATATTTTCTTTTTCTTCCTTACCAGGGTGCAAAGATATTTGATAAAAAACAAATATGATGATCAGCAAACTTGTCATTTTACTACTCCACAAAGAGGCCATACACAGTAGCAACACCAAACAGATGCGAACTACGGTACTGAGCCGTACACCACTTGTCAAATCTCTCATCTAAAAGACAACGGCTCGCGACATTGAGGCCCTGGCCTTCCATAGACCCAATGTGAACTACGCAGACAATCTTGAATCTGTCCATGTTGAAAAACTTTGCTTCTTCCTTCACTCGTTCGGCCACTTTTAACGCCATGTTTTTGCAGTTTTCTGGTTTGTATTCCGTTCCTTCGAGGTGCTCCTTCAAGATATCTTCTGTGCGTTGTTTTATCTTGTGCACATCAAAAGGGTCATCAGGCGCCATCTTGTATGTGTTCTCTACTGGAAGGTACAATTTCATGAAGTCTTCCATTAGCGACGCTTGTGATGCTTTTTTAGGTCTTCGTGGAATTCCTGTCCGGCTCAGTTTAAGAATACCGCGCTGAGAAACCTCCGAAGTTGTGCTGTCCGCCATATGTGCTTATCCGTCAGTTGTTCAGGCACCAAAACTTGCCGTGATTTATGCTTGATCCGAGACGCGCAAAAGCGATGGCTATTTCTTCAAATCTATTTGAAAAAGAGCCCAGTTAGCTTTGAATTAGGAATTGTTAGCCCCGCCAAACAAACTTTGTTGACTGCAAAGCGATGGCAACAAGACTTAATTATCACATTTTTCTCTGAGACTTACATGATTTTTCAAATTGAAGAATCGTGAATTTTATAAACTATCGCCGGACGCAGCGCCAGCAAAGCCTCTTTGATGGGTAAAAAATTAGTATAGCATACTAAGGCTTTGTACCAAAGTGATTCCGTGCATCTAGCGATGTATTAATCGCTATATACGTGGGATCACGAAATGTTACCCCAAGGCCATATGAACTGGTTGCGGATATAATAGAGCGGCTGCTACTAACTTCACTTAGGAGTATTGTACTTACAATGGACCACTTTAGCAGAAACCGGCAGTTGACAGAAAGGTCAAGCCATAAACAGACACCTAAACACCCATGAGTGACAAGCAAATGGCTAATTCTGTTCAAGCAAAAGTAAACATTTTTAATGCACGAACAAAAGCATGGGATTACCATTGTTTGAACGGATTAGAGAGAGAAGTTTTTACTCTTGTTTGCAAAGCTCTGTGTTCGGTTTATTTTACACAAGGGAATGGCGCTACAATACAAAATTACACCTACTAAATTTACATGCAGACGTCAAGGTATCATCGGCTGAACCGGATTAGCAATGTACAATTGATTCACTGATTGAACCTGTGTCGGCCTCTGCCGTTTTCAGTTGAGGGTCCGCGTCCAATCAATCACTCAACTCTGTGCCCCAGTGGGCTCACAAAAAGACTTTTTGTTCATTAAGGGCATAACAAAACAAAGTATAAAACAAACACGAACTGTTTGTTTAGTCCGTCTTTACAAAAAGAGGCTTCTCAAACAACTATAGCTGCTAACTTTTTTGTACAATGAAATCAAGGTCCAGAGCGAGTGGATTCATTTGCCATTATACCAAAAGATGGGCAAAATTATGCTTTTCCAGGAAAATTCGAAGTGTATGCCTAAGTTTACAGTATATCCTTTATTTTTTTATCTTTGCTTAGGCTGTTAAAATTACTACCACTGCCTGGTCCCCATTTCCCGGACTTTAAAACCCTTGTACTCCTCTTGTTGTTTGTCCTTTGATTTCTTTACTCTTTCAACCCCAGACATAAAAAAAGGGTCACGTTTTGGGTGGAAATATAAAAATAGTCCATCAGTGAGAGAACCACCCCATTCCCATGGTGTAGAGAAGTTGGTAGCTGGTTTGCTTTGATCTAATAACATAGTTTGTTCAACTCTAAATTCTCCCAACCCAAGACACTTCCTTCTGTCAAATTAGGAGATTTAAGTTCTTGATCTTCAGTACACAGTGATTGACTGCATTTTTCCAAGAAATATGTATGATACTTCCACTATCGCTATAAAATTTACAGCGCATAGATTCTCGCGATGATCCAATTCACAAAACGTACTTCAACTGGTAAATTTACCACTACACAAATCAAACACTGTAGGTTCTCGCGACTTCGGAACTATAACTGGTCATAACTCAATAGTAATAGCCCGGAGTCAGAGCAAGGGACAGAAAGGACTTTCTCCCGATTTTCCATGGTTTGGCTCTTGCGAAATCGTCCACCCGCGGTGTTTAACAGCGTCACATTTCCGCCAGGATTCTCAGGCTTGCCCTTTGGAAAATACCGACACATATCTGGTTGAGCTAGCAAATACAAGATACAAAAACCGTACTACAGATAACAACAATATTGCACAAAGAAAGAGCAATCAGGCCTGCGATTTAAATCCCGAAATATTTTACTTCCGCAGAGTTGAGGGTGATTATATTCAACACTCTTCTCTGCCTCATGGATGTGATTGGACTAGAACGAGTAAAATCTTATACTTCCCGTGGTGAAATTTACAGCTTCACCCGGCTTTACAAACGATGGCCGAATTTCTTGCCAATCCGTATTTTTACCGGTAGTCGGAATCGAGCGAAAAAACTTTCTACTCATTGAGGTAATTCCTGATTAGCAGAAGGGCGCGAAATACGAATTTCTTTCCCGACTAAAGTTTCAATTGGAACTTTGAGGTGGCTTTGTTTGAATTGTGTAACGGGTATTTTGACCCCTGTGCTATTTTATTAAGATTAATGGTGGATGAGTTATATGAGGTTAAGGGAGTGATCGAGTGGCGAAGTGAAGTATAAATTAAAATGATGTGCGTTAGTACGTGATTATATGCTGCAGCGCTAAAATGGGGTCCGTGTCAGGGCTTGTATTTGTGTAGGGAACATTTTCGGTAGGGAGACATGTAGTTGGGGTCGGTAGTTAACACGTGTGAAGAAACAACAACTACGAAACTCCTTTTCCCGTTTCCAAATACAAAGGTGTTTCACAAACAATTTCCCCCTCAAACAACTTTCTACAACCAACACCACCCCCCCCCCCCCCCTCCGATCCCCAGGCCTCAAACAATTCCCCCTCCCCCACCCTACAGAAACAACAACTACGAAACTCCTTTTCCCGTTTCCAAATACAAAGGTGTTTCACAAACAATTTCCCCCTCAAACAACTTTCTAAACCAACACCCTCCCCCCCCGATCCCCAGGCCTCAAACAATTCCCCCCTCCCCCACCCTACAGAAACAACAACTACGAAACTCCCTTTCCCGTTTCCAAATACAAATGTGTTTCATAAACAATTTCCCCCTCAAACAACTTTCTACAATCAACACCCCCCCCCCATCCCCAGGCCTCAAACAAATTTCCCCCTCCCCCACCCTACAGAAACAACAACTACGAAACTCCCTTTCCCGTTTCCAAATACGAATGTGTTTCACAAACAATTCCCCCCTCCCCCACCCAACAGAAACAACTACGACGAAATTCCTTTTCCTGTTTCCAAAAACAAATGTGTTTTACAAACAATTTCCCCTTCGACCCGCCCCTCCCAGTCGTCCTTGTTAATAATTCTCTATACCCGCCTCCTATTGGCCAGCGAAAGGTACGCCCCCACAAACCAAAGGTCACTTTACATTTCACGTGGCCACGATTCGACTTCGTTTACGACTGCCTGTCGTATTGCAACCCAGTATTTTACTTAGCGTTTGGATGCAGTCCTACGGCATCGATCTTCGGAAATCTATCGAGGTAAGTCAATTCCTTCCACCTAATTTTTTCCCTCCCCTCCTTGTGTCGAAGTCTTGACCATCTTCCCCGCTTTTCTCCCTTCACCCTCAACTCGGCCAGGGCCAAAAGTTTGTAACCGTTGATCGTGTAGGGCATGGATGGCGCGCGCCTACCATTTCGAAACACGTACTATTGAAGGAACTTTCACCTTCATAGAGCAACCGCGTTACTATGCCCCTGATGAGAATAGCGCGGTTGCTTCGACGGACAAACCTCAAATGATGGTCATTAGTTCGACACACTTTTTAGAGCGCTCTTTCCTACACCACCCGTTTAACTTCCACTTCTATTAATTACTGTTATTATGTTAGCTTCTTCACTAATCCCTTCGTTTTTCAGTTCTCTGTTTATTGTATTCTCGGTTTTATTCGCTCTTCGCTCCCGTCCCCTTTGTTACCCAACACACGTGTTAACTACCGACCCCAACTACATGTCTCCCTACCGAAAATGTTCCCTACACAAATACAAGCCCTGACACGGACCCCATTTTAGCGCTGCAGCATATAATCACGTACTAACGCACATCATTTTAATTTATACTTCACTTCGCCACTCGATCACTCCCTTAACCTCATATAACTCATCCACCATTAATCTTAATAAAATAGCACAGGGGTCAAAATACCCGTTACACAATTCAAACTAGGGTTTGACCCAGGCTCCTAGGGTTTATATACCAAAATTTTTTGGTCCTTTAGTTCAACTCAAACACTGGAAATAGGCAGTGGAGATGGTAAATGATAGGAATCAGCCTTTTGATTTTGAAAATAGGTTTTATTCTCGGAGAAAACACTGGTTAAAGTCAGACTTAGTTAGGGTTTGACCCAGGCTCCTAGGGTTTATAAACCAAAATTTTTTGGTGCTGTAGTTCAACTCAAACACTGGAAATAGGCAGTCGAGATAGTAAATGATAGGAATCAGCCTTTTGATTTTGAAAATAGGTTTTATTCTCGGAGAAAACACTGGTTAAAGTCAGACTTAGTTAGGGTTTGACCCAGGCTCCTAGGGTTTATAAACCAAAATTTTTTGGTGCTCTAGTTCAACTCAAACACTGGAAATAGGCAGTGGAGATGGTAAATGATAGGAATCAGCCTTTTGATTTTGAAAATAGGTTTTATTCTTGGAGAAAACACTGGTCAAAGTCAGACTTAGTTAGGGTTTGACCCAGGCTCCTAGGGTTTATAAACCAAAATTTTTTGGTGCTCCAGTTCAACTCAAACACTGGAAATAGGCAGTCGAGATGGTAAATGATAGGAATCAGCCTTTTGATTTTGAAAATAGGTTTTATTCTCAGAGAAAACACTGGTCAAAGTCAGACTTAGTTAGGGTTTGACCCAGGCTCCTAGGGTTTATATACCAAAATTTTTTTGTCCTGTAGTTCAACTCAAACACTGGAAATAGGCAGTGGAGATGGTAAATGATAGGAATCAGCCTTTTGATTTTGAAAATAGGTTTTATTCTCGGAGAAAACACTGGTCAAAGTCAGACTTCTCCTAGGGTTTATATATCAAAATTTCTTTGTCCTTTAGTTCAACTCAAACACTGGAAATAGGCAGTCGAGATGGTAAATGATAGGAATCAGCCTTTTGATTTTGAAAATAGGTTTTAATCTTGGAGAAAACACTGGTCAAAGTCAGACTTAGTTAGGGTTTGACCCAGGCTCCTAGGGTTCATATACCAAAATTTTTTGGTGCTCCAGTTCAACTCAAACACTGGAAATAGGCAGTCGAGATGGTAAATGATATGAATCAGCTTTTTGATTTTGAAAATAGGTTTTATTCTTGGAGAAAACACTGGTCAAAGTCAGACTTAGTTAGGGTTTGACCCAGGCTCCTAGGGTTTTTAAACCAAAATTTTTTGGTGCTGTACTTAGTTCAACTCAAACACTGGAAATAGGCAGTCGAGATGGTAAATGATAGGAATCAGCCTTTTGATTTTGAAAATAGGTTTTATTCTTGGAGAAAACACTGGTCAAAGTCAGACTTAGTTAGGGTTTGACCAAGGCTCCTAGGGTTTATAAACCAAAATTTTTTGGTCCTCTAGTTCAACTCAAACACTGGAAATAGGCAGTGGAGATGGTAAATGATAGGAATCAGTCTTTTGATTTTGAAAATAGGTTTTATTCTCGGAGAAAACACTGGTCAAAGTCAGACTTAGTTAGGGTTTGACCCAGGCTCCTAGGGTTTATAAACCAAAATTTTTTTCTCCTTTAGTTCAACTCAAACACTGGAAATAGGCAGTGGAGATGGTAAATGATAGGAATCAGCCTTTTGATTTTGAAAATAGGTTTTATTCTTGGAGAAAACAAATGGTCAAAGTCAGACTTAGTTAGGGTTTGACCCAGGCTCCTAGGGTTCATATATCAAAATTTTTTGGTCCTTTAGTTCAACTCAAACACTGGAAATAGGCAGTCGAGATGGTAAATGATAGGAATCAGCCTTTTGATTTTGAAAATAGGTTTTATTCTTGGAGAAAACACTGGTCAAAGTCAGACTTAGTTAGGGTTTGACCCAGGCTCCTAGGGTTTATATACCAAAATTTTTTTGTCCTTTAGTTCAACTCAAACACTGGAAATAGGCAGTCGAGATGGTAAATGATAGGAATCAGCCTTTTGATTTTGAAAATAGGTTTTAATCTTGGAGAAAACACTGGTCAAAGTCAGACTTAAATAAGGGTTTGACCCAGGCTCCTAGGGTTTATATACCAAAATTTTTTGGTGCTCCAGTTCAACTCAAACACTGGAAATAGGCAGTCGAGATGGTAAATGATATGAATCAGCCTTTTGATTTTGAAAATAGGTTTTATTCTCGGAGAAAACACTGGTTAAAGTCAGACTTAGTTAGGGTTTGACCCAGGCTCCTAGGGTTTATAAACCCAAATTTTTTGGTGCTCCAGTTCAACTCAAACACTGGAAATAGGCAGTTGAGATGGTAATTGATAGGAATCAGCCTTTTGATTTTGAAAATAGGTTTTATTCTTGGAGAAAACACTGGTCAAAGTCAGACTTAGTTATGGTTTGACCCAGACTCCTAGGGTTTTTAAACCAAAATTTTTTGGTGCTGTGCTAGTTCAACTCAAACACTGGAAATAGCCAGTCGAGATGGTAAATGATAGGAATCAGCCTTTTGATTTTGAAAATAGGTTTTATTCTCGGAGAAAACACTGGTCAAAGTCAGACTTAGTTAGGGTTTGACCAAGGCTCCTAGGGTTTATAAACCAAAATTTTTTGGTCCTCTAGTTCAACTCAAACACTGGAAATAGGCAGTGGAGATGGTAAATGATAGGAATCAGCCTTTTGATTTTGAAAATAGGTTTTATTCTCGGAGAAAACACTGGTCAAAGTCAGACTTAGTTAGGGTTTGACCAAGGCTCCTAGGGTTTATAAACCAAAATTTTTTGGTCCTCTAGTTCAACTCAAACACTGGAAAAAGGCAGTGGAGATGGTAATTGATAGGAATCAGCCTTTTGATTTTGAAAATAGGTTTTATTCTCGGAGAAAACACTGGTCAAAGTCAGACTTAGTTAGGGTTTGACCCAGGCTCCTAGGGTTTATAAACCAAAATTTTTTTCTCCTTTAGTTCAACTCAAACACTGGAAATAGGCAGTGGAGATGGTAAATGATAGGAATCAGCCTTTTGATTTTGAAAATAGGTTTTATTCTTGGAGAAAACAAATGGTCAAAGTCAGACTTAGTTAGGGTTTGACCCAGGCTCCTAGGGTTCATATATCAAAATTTTTTTGTCCTTTAGTTCAACTCAAACACTGGAAATAGGCAGTCGAGATGGTAAATGATAGAAATCAGCCTTTTGATTTTGAAAATAGGTTTTATTCTTGGAGAAAACATTGGTCAAAGTCAGACTTAGTTAGGGTTTGACCCAGGCTCCTAGGGTTTATATACCAAAATTTTTTTGTCCTTTAGTTCAACTCAAACACTGGAAATAGGCAGTCGAGATGGTAAATGATAGGAATCAGCCTTTTGATTTTGAAAATAGGTTTTATTCTTGGAGAAAACATTGGTCAAAGTCAGACTTAGTTAGGGTTTGACCCAGGCTCCTAGGGTTTATATACCAAAATTTTTTTGTCCTTTAGTTCAACTCAAACACTGGAAATAGGCAGTCGAGATGGTAAATGATAGGAATCAGCCTTTTGATTTTGAAATTAGGTTTTATTCTTGGAGAAAACACTGGTCAAGGTCAGACTTAGTTAGGGTTTGACCCAGGCTCCTAGGGTTTATATACCAAAATTTTTTGGTGCTCCAGTTCAACTCAAACACTGGAAATAGGCAGTCAAGATGGTAAATGATATGTATCGGCCTTTTGATTTTGGAAATAGGTTTAATTCTTGGAGAAAACACCAGTTAAAGTCAGACTTAGTTAGGGTTTGACTTAGGCTCCTAGGGTTTATAAACCAAAATTTTTTGGTGCTCCAGTTCAACTCAAACACTGGATATAGGCAGTGGAGATGGTAAATGATAGGAATCAGCCTTTTGATTTTGAAAATAGGTTTTATTCTCGGAGAAAACACTGGTCAAAGTCAGACTTAGTTAGGGTTTGACCCAGGCTCCTAGGGTTTATAAACCAAAATTTTTTGGTGTTGTAGTTCAACTCAAACACTGGAAATAGGCAGTGGAGATGGTAAATGATAGGAATCAGCCTTTTGATTTTGAAAATAGGTTTTATTCTTGGACAAAACACTGGTCAAAGTCAGACTTAGTTAGGGTTTGACCCAGGCTCCTAGGGTTTATAAACCAAAATTTTTTGGTGATTTAGTTCAACCCAAACACTGGAAATAGGCAGTCGAGATGGTAAATGATAGGAATCAGCCTTTTGATTTTGAAAATAGGTTTTATTCTCGGAGAAAACACTGGTTAAAGTCAGACTTAGTTAGGGTTTGACCCAGGCTCCTAGGGTTTATAAACCAAAATTTTTTGGCGCTCTAGTTCAACTCAAACACTGGAAATAGGCAGTGGAGATGGTAAATGATAGGAATCAGCCTTTTGATTTTGAAAATAGGTTTTATTCTTGGAGAAAACACTGGTCAAAGTCAGACTTAGTTAGGGTTTGACCGGCCAGGCTCCTAGGGTTTATAAACCCAAATTTTTTGGTGTTTTAGTTCAACTCAAACACTGGAAATAGGCAGTGGAGATGGTAAATGATAGGAATCAGCCTTTTGATTTTGAAAATAGGTTTTATTCTTGGAGAAAACACTGGTCAAAGTCAGACTTAGTTAGGGTTTGACCCAGGCTCCTAGGGTTTATAAACCCAAATTTTTTGGTGTTTTAGTTCAACTCAAACACTGGAAATAGGCAGTGGAGATGGTAAATGATAGGAATCAGCCTTTTTATTTTGAAAATAGGTTTTATTCTTGGAGAAAACACTGGTCAAAGTCAGACTTAGTTAGGGTTTGACCCAGGCTCCTAGGGTTTATATACCAAAATTTTTTTGTCCTTTAGTTCAACTCAAACACTGGAAATAGGCAGTGGAGATGGTAAATGATAAGAATCAGCCTTTTGATTTTAAAAATAGGTTTTATTCTCGGAGAAAACACTGGTTAAAGTCAGACTTAGTTAGGGTTTGACCCAGGCTCCTAGGGTTTATAAACCAAAATTTTTTGGTGCTGTAGTTCAACTCAAACACTGGAAATAGGCAGTGGAGATGGTAAATGATAGGAATCAGCCTTTTGATTTTGAAAATAGGTTTTATTCTCGGAGAAAACACTGGTCAAAGTCAGACTTAGTTAGGGTTTGACCCAGGCTCCTAGGGTTTATAAACCAAAATTTTTTGGTGCTGTAGTTCAACTCAAACACTGGAAATAGGCAGTGGAGATGGTAAATGATAGGAATCAGCCTTTTGATTTTGAAAATAGGTTTTATTCTTGGAGAAAACACTGGTTAAAGTCAGACTTAGTTAGGGTTTGACCCAGGCTCTTAGGGTTTATATACCACATTTTTTTTTTGTCTTTTCGATCAACTCAAACACTGGAAATAGGCAGTCGAGATGGTAAATGATAGGAATCAGCCTTTTGATTTTGGAAATAGGTTTTATTCTTGGAGAAAACACTGGTCAAAGTCAGACTTAGTTAGGGTTTGACCCAGGCTCCTAGGGTTTATATACCAAAATTTCTTTGTCCTTTAGTTCAACTCAAACACTGGAAATGGGCAGTGGAGATGGTAAATGATAGGAATCAGCCTTTTGATTTTGAAAATAGGTTTTATTCTCGGAGAAAACACTGGTTAAAGTGAGACTTAGTTAGGGTTTGACCCAGGCTCCTAGGGTTTATAAACCAAAATTTTTTGGTGCTCTAGTTCAATTCAAACACTGGAAATAGGCAGTGGAGATGGTAAATGATAGGAATCAGCCTTTTGATTTTGAAAATAGGTTTTATTCTTGGAGAAAACACTGGTCAAAGTCAGACTTAGTTAGGGTTTGACCCAGGCTCCTAGGGTTTATAAACCAAAATTTTTTGGTGATTTAGTTCAACTCAAACACTTGAAATAGGTAGTGGAGATGGTAAATGATAGGAATCAGCCTTTTGATTTTGAAAATAGGTTTTATTCTTGGAGAAAACACTGGTTAAAGTCAGACTTAGTTAGGGTTTGACCCAGGCTCCTAGGGTTTATAAACCAAAATTTTTTTGTGGTTTAGTTCAACTCAAACACTGGAAATAGGCAGTGGAGATGGTAAATGATAGGAATCAGCCTTTTTATTTTGAAAATAGGTTTTATTCTTGGAGAAAACACTGGTCAAAGTCAGACTTAGTTAGGGTTTGACCCAGGCTCCTAGGGTTTATATACCAAAATTTTTTTGTCCTTTAGTTCAACTCAAACACTGGAAATAGGCAGTGGAGATGGTAAATGATAAGAATCAGCCTTTTGATTTTAAAAATAGGTTTTATTCTCGGAGAAAACACTGGTTAAAGTCAGACTTAGTTAGGGTTTGACCCAGGCTCCTAGGGTTTATAAACCAAAATTTTTTGGTGCTGTAGTTCAACTCAAACACTGGAAATAGGCAGTGGAGATGGTAAATGATAGGAATCAGCCTTTTGATTTTGAAAATAGGTTTTATTCTCGGAGAAAACACTGGTCAAAGTCAGACTTAGTTAGGGTTTGACCCAGGCTCCTAGGGTTTATAAACCAAAATTTTTTGGTGCTGTAGTTCAACTCAAACACTGGAAATAGGCAGTGGAGATGGTAAATGATAGGAATCAGCCTTTTGATTTTGAAAATAGGTTTTATTCTTGGAGAAAACACTGGTTAAAGTCAGACTTAGTTAGGGTTTGACCCAGGCTCTTAGGGTTTATATACCACATTTTTTTTTTGTCTTTTCGATCAACTCAAACACTGGAAATAGGCAGTCGAGATGGTAAATGATAGGAATCAGCCTTTTGATTTTGGAAATAGGTTTTATTCTTGGAGAAAACACTGGTCAAAGTCAGACTTAGTTAGGGTTTGACCCAGGCTCCTAGGGTTTATATACCAAAATTTCTTTGTCCTTTAGTTCAACTCAAACACTGGAAATGGGCAGTGGAGATGGTAAATGATAGGAATCAGCCTTTTGATTTTGAAAATAGGTTTTATTCTCGGAGAAAACACTGGTTAAAGTGAGACTTAGTTAGGGTTTGACCCAGGCTCCTAGGGTTTATAAACCAAAATTTTTTGGTGCTCTAGTTCAATTCAAACACTGGAAATAGGCAGTGGAGATGGTAAATGATAGGAATCAGCCTTTTGATTTTGAAAATAGGTTTTATTCTTGGAGAAAACACTGGTCAAAGTCAGACTTAGTTAGGGTTTGACCCAGGCTCCTAGGGTTTATAAACCAAAATTTTTTGGTGATTTAGTTCAACTCAAACACTTGAAATAGGTAGTGGAGATGGTAAATGATAGGAATCAGCCTTTTGATTTTGAAAATAGGTTTTATTCTTGGAGAAAACACTGGTCAAAGTCAGACTTAGTTAGGATTTGACCCAGGCTCCTAGGGTTTATATACCAAAATTTTTCGGTCCTTTAGTTCAACTCAAACACTGGAAATAGGCAGTCGAGATGGTAAATGATAGGAATCAGCCTTTTGATTTTGAAAATAGGTTTTATTCTTGGAGAAAACACTGGTCAAAGTCAGACTTAGTTAGGGTTTGACCCAGGCTCCTAGGGTTTATATACCAAAATTTCTTTGTCCTTTAGTTCAACTGAAACACTCGAAATAGGCAGTCGAGATGGTAAGTGATAGGAATCAGCCTTTTGATTTTGAAAATAGGTTTTATTCTTGGAGAAAACACTGGTCAAAGTCAGACTTAGTTAGGTTTGACCCAGGCTCCTTAAGGGTTTATATACGAAAATTTTTTTTTCCTTTAGTTCAACTCAAACACTGAAAATAGGCAGTCGAGATGGTAAATGATAGGAATCAGCCTTTTGATTTTGAAAATAGGTTTTATTCTCGGAGAAAACACTGGTTAAAGTCAGACTTAGTTAGGGTTTGACCCAGGCTCCTAGGGTTTATAAACCAAAATGTTTTAGTGATGTAGTTCACCTCAAACATTGGAAATAGGCAGTGGAGATGGTAAATGATAGGAATCAGCCTTTTGAATTTGAAAATAGGTTTTATTCTCGGAGAAAACACTGGTTAAAGTCAGACTTAGTTAGGGTTTGACCCAGGTTCCTTAAGGGTTTATATACGAAAACTTTTTTGTCCTTTAGTTCAACTCAAACACTGGAAATAGGCAGTGGAGATGGTAAATGATAGGAATCAGCCTTTTGATTTTGAAAATAGGTTTTATTCTTGGAGAAAACACTGGTCAAAGTCAGACTTAGTTAGGGTTTGACCCAGGCTCCTATGATTTATAATACCAAAATTTTTTGGTGCTTTAGTTCAACTCAAACACTGGAAATAGGCAGTCGAGATGATAAATGATAGGAATCAGCCTTTTGATTTTGAAAATAGGTTTTATTCTTGGAGAAAACACTGGTCAAAGTCAGACTTAGTTAGGGTTTGACCCAGGCTCCTAGGGTTTATATACTAAAATTTTTTGGTGCTGTAGTTCAACTCAAACACTGGAAATAGGCAGTCGAGATGGTAAATGATAGGAATCAGCCTTTTGATTTTGAAAATAGGTTTTATTCTTGGAGAAAACACTGGTCAAAGTCAGACTTAGTTAGGGTTTGACCCAGGCTCCTAGGGTTTATAAACCAAAAATTTTTGGCCTTTTAGTTCAACTCAAACACTGGATATAGGCAGTCGAGATGGTAAATGATAGGAATCAGCCTTTTGATTTTGAAAGTAGGTTTTATTCTTGGAGAAAACACTGGTCAAAGTCAGACTTAGTTAGGGTTTGACCCAGGCTCCTAGGGTTTATAAACCCAAATTTTTTGGTGTTTTAGTTCAACTCAAACACTGGAAATAGGCAGTGGAGATGGTAAATGATAGGAATCAGCCTTTTGATTTTGAAAATAGGTTTTATTCTTGGAGAAAATACTCGTCAAAGTCAGAGTTAGTTAGGGTTTGACCCAGGCTCCTAGGGTTTATATACGAAATTTTTTTTGTTCTTTAGTTCAACTCAAACACTGGAAATAGGCAGTCGAGATGGTAAATGATAGAAATCAGCCTTTTGATTTTGAAAATAGGTTGTATTCTCGGAGAAAACTCTGGTCAAAGTCAGATTTAGTTAGGGTTTGACCCAGGCTCCTGGGGTTTATAAACGAAAATTTTTTGGTGCTTTAGTTCTACTCAAACACTGGAAATAGGCAGTCGAGATGGTAAATGATAGGAATCAGCCTTTTGATTTTGGAAATAGGTTTCATTCTTGGAGAAAACACTGGTCAAAGTCAGACTTAGTTGCAGGGTTTCACCCAGGCTCTTAGGGTTTAAAAAGAAAAATTTTTTCGCGCTTTCGTTTAACTCAAAAACTGGAAATAGGCAGTGGAGATGATAAATGATAGGAATCAGCCTTTTGATTTTGAAAATAGGTTTTATTCTTGGAGAAAACACTGGTCAAAGTGAGACTTAGTTAGGGTTTGACCCAGGCTCCTAGGGTTTATAAACCAAAAATTTTTTGTCGTTTAGTTCAACTCAAACACTGGAAATAGGCAGTGGAGATGGTAAATGATAGGAATCAGCCTTTTGATTTTGAAAATAGGTTTTATTCTTGGCTAAAACACTGGTCAAAGTCAGACTTAGTTAGGGTTTGACCCAGGCTCCTACGGTTTATAAACCAAAATTTTTTGGTGCTCTAGTTCCACTCAAACACTGGAAATAGGCAGTGGAGATGGTAAATGATAGAAATCAGCCTTTTGATTTTGAAAATAGGTTTTATTCTTGGAGAAAACACTGGTCAAAGTCAGACTTAGTTAGGGTTTGACCCAGGCTCCTAGGGTTTATAAACCAAAATTTTTTGGTGATTTAGTTCAACTCAAACACTGGAAATAGGCAGTGGAGATGGTAAATGATAGGAATCAGCCTTTTGATTTTGAAAATAGGTTTTATTCTCGGAGAAAACACTGGTCAAAGTGAGACTTAGTTAGGGTTTGACCCAGGTTCCTAGAGTTGATATACCAAAATTTTTTTGTCGCTTAGTTGAACTCAAACACTGGAAATAGGCAGTGGAGATGGTAAATGATAGGAATCAGCCTTTTGATTTTGAAAATAGGTTTTATTCTTGGAGAAAACACTGGTCAAAGTCAGACTTAGTTAGGGTTTGACCCAGGCTCCTAGGGTTTATAAACCAAAATTTTTTGGTGATTTAGTTCAACTCAAACACTGGAAATAGGCAGTGGAGATGGTAAATGATAGGAATCAGCCTTTTGATTTTGAAAATAGGTTTTATTCTTGGAGATAACACTGGTTAAAGTCAGACTTAGTTAGGGTTTGACCCAGGCTCCTAGGGTTTATAAACCCAAATTTTTTGGTGCTTTAGTTCAACTCAAACACTGGAAATAGGCAGTCGAGATGGTAAATGATAGGAATCAGCCTTTTGATTTTGAAAATAGGTTTTATTCTTGGAGAAAACACTGGTCAAAGTCAGACTTAGTTAGGTTTTGACCCAGGCTTTTAGGGTTTATATATCAAAATTTTTTGGTGCTTTAGTTCAACTCAAACACTGGAAATAGGTAGTGGAGATGGTAAATGATAGGAATCAGCCTTTTGATTTTGAAAATAGGTTTTATTCTTGGAGAAAACACTGGTTAAAGCCAGACTTAGTTATGGTTTGACCCAGGCTCTTAGGGTTATAAACGAAAATTTTTTGGTGCTGTAGTTCAACTCAAACACTGGAAATAGGCAGTCGACATGATAAATGATAGGAATCAGCCTTTTGATTTTGAAAATAGGTTTTTTTCTTGGAGAAAACACTGGTCAAAGTCAGACTTAGTTAGGGTTTGACCCAGGCTCCTAGAGTTTATATATCAAAATCTTTTGGTCCTTTAGTTCAACTCAAACACTGGAAATAGGCAGTGGAGATGGTAAATGATAGGAATCAGCCTTTTGATTTTGAAAATAGGTTTTATTCTCGGAGAAAACACTGGTCAAAGTCAGACTTAGTTAGGGTTTGACCCAGGCTCTTAGGGTTTATAAACCAAAATTTTTTGGTCCTCTAGTTCAACTCAAACACTGGAAATAGGCAGTGGAGATGGTAAATGATAGGAATCAGCCTTTTCATTTTGAAAATAGGTTTTATTCTTGGAGAAAACACTGGTCAAAGTCAGACTTAGTTAGGGTTTGACCCAGGCTGCTAGGGTTTATAAACCAAAATTTTTTTCTCCTTGAGTTCAACTCAAACACTGGATATAGGCAGTGGAGATGGTAAATGATAGGAATCAGCCTTTTGATTTTGAAAATAGGTTTTATTCTTGGAGGAAACACTGGTTAAAGTCAGACTTAGTTAGGGTTTGACCCAGGCTCCTAGGGTTTATAAACCCAAATTTTTTGGTGCTTTAGTTCAACTCAAACACTGGAAATAGGCAGTCGAGATGGTAAATGATAGGAATCAGCCTTTTGATTTTGAAAATAGGTTTTATTCTTGGAGAAAACACTGGTCAAAGTCAGACTTAGTTAGGGTTTGACCCAGGCCCCTCGGGTTTATATACCAAAATTTTTTTGTCCTTTAGTTCAACTCAAACACTGGAAATAGGCAGTGGAGATGGTAAATGATAGGAATCAGCCTTTCGATTTTGAAAATAGGTTTTTTTTTTTGGAGAAAACACTGGTTAAAGTCAGACTTAGTTAGGGTTTGACCCAGGCTCCTAGGGTTTATATACCAAAATTTTTCGGTCCTTTAGTTCAACTCAAACACTGGAAATAGGCAGTGGAGATGGTAAATGATAGGAATCAGCCTTTTGATTTTGAAAATAGGTTTTATTCTTGGAGAAAACACTGGTCAAAGTCAGACTTAGTTAGGGTTTGACCCAGGCTCCTTAAGGGTTTATATACGAAAATTTTTTTGTCCTTTAGTTCAACTCAAACACTGGATATAGGCAGTCGAGATGGTAAATGATAGGAATCAGCTTTTTGATTTTGAAAATAGGTTTTATTCTCGGAGAAAACACTGGTTAAAATCAAACTTAGTTAGGGTTTGACCCAGGCTCCTAGGGTTTATAAACCAAAATGTTTTAGTGGTCTAGTTCACCTCAAACATTGGAAATAGGCAGTGGAGATGGTAAATGATAGGAATCAGCCTTTTGATTTTGAAAATAGGTTTTATTCTCGGAGAAAACACTGGTTAAAGTCAGACTTAGTTAGGGTTTGACCCAGGTTCCTTAAGGGTTTATATACGAAAATTTTTTTGTCTTTTAGTTCACCTCAAACACTGGAAATAGGCAGTCGAGATGGTAAATGATAGGAATCAGCCTTTTGATTTTGAAAATAGGTTTTATTCTTGGAGGAAACACTGGT
The DNA here is from genome assembly GCA_964036295.1 of Plumapathes pennacea. Taxonomy (NCBI): domain Eukaryota; kingdom Metazoa; phylum Cnidaria; class Anthozoa; order Antipatharia; family Myriopathidae; genus Plumapathes; species Plumapathes pennacea. Next base: position 21,275,631 of record OZ038466.1, read on the forward strand.
CAAAGTCAGACTTAGTTAGGGTTTGACCCAGGCTCCTAGGGTTTATAATACCAAAATGTTTTGGTGCTTTACTTCAACTCAAACACTGGAAATAGGCAGTCGAGATGATAAATGATAGGAATCAGCCTTTTGATTTTGAAAATAGGTTTTATTCTTGGAGAAAACACTGGTCAAAGTGAGACTTAGTTAGGGTTTGACCCAGGCTCCTAGGGTTTATATACCAAAATTTTTTGGTGCTGTAGTTCAACTCAAACACTGGAAATAGGCAGTCGAGATGGTAAATGATAGGAATCAGCCTTTTGATTTTGAAAATAGGTTTTATTGTCGTAGAAAACACTGGTCAAAGTGAGACTTAGTTAGGGTTTGACCCAGGCTCCTAGGGTTTATAAACCAAAATTTTTTGGCCCTTTAGTTCAACTCAAACACTGGATATAGGCAGTCGAGATGGTAAATGATAGGAATCAGCCTTTTGATTTTGAAAGTAGGTTTTATTCTTGGAGAAAACACTGGTCAAAGTCAGACTTAGTTAGGGTTTGACCCAGGCTCCTTAAGGGTTCATATACGAAAATTTTTTTGTCCTTTAGTTCAACTCAAACACTGGAAATAGGCAGTCGAGATGGTAAATGATAGGAATCAGCCTTTTGATTTTGAAAATAGGTTTTATTGTCGAAGAAAACACTGGTCAAATTCAGACTTAGTTAGGGTTTGACCCAGGCTCCTAGGGTTTATATACCAAAATTTTTTTGTTCTTTAGTTCAACTCAAACACTGGAAATAGGCAGTGGAGATGGTAAATGATAGGAATCAGCCTTTTTATTTTGAAAATACGTTTTATTCTTGGAGAAAACACTGGTTAAAGTCAGACTTAGTTAGGGTTTGACCCAGGCTCCTAGGGTTTATAAACGAAAATTTTTTGGTGCTATAGTTCAACTCAAACACTGGAAATAGGCAGTCGAGAGGGTAAATGATAGAAATCAGCCTTTTGATTGTGAAAATAGGTTTTATTCTTGGAGAAAACACTGGTTAAAGTCAGACTTATTTAGGGTTTGACCCAGGCTCCTGGGGTTTATAAACAAAAATTTTTTGGTGCTTTAGTTCAACTCAAACACTGGAAATAGGCAGTCGAGATGGTAAATGATAGGAATCAGCCTTTTGATTTTGAAAATAGGTTTTACTCTTGGAGAAAACACTGGTCAAAGTCAGACTTAGTTAGGGTTTGACCCAGGCTCCTAGGGTTTATATACCAAAATTTTTTGGTGTTTAATTAGTTCAACTCAAACACTGGAAATAGGCAGTGGAGATGATAAATGATAGGAATCAGCCTTTTGATTTTGAAAATAGGTTTTATTCTTGGAGAAAACACTGGTCAAAGTGAGACTTAGTTAGGGTTTGACCCAGGCTCCTAGGGTTTATATACCAAAATTTTTTCGTGCTTTAGTTCAACTCAAACACTGGAAATAGGCAGTCGAGATGGTAAATGATAGGAATCAGCCTTTTGATTTTGAAAATAGGTTTTATTCTTGGAGAAGACACATGGTCAAAGTCAGACTTAGTTAGGGTTTGACCCAGGCTCCTAGGGTTTATAAACCAAAATTTTTTAGTGCTTTAGTTCAACTCAAACACTGGAAATAGGCAGTCGAGATGGTAAATGATAGGAATCAGCCTTTTGAATTTGAAAATAGGTTTTATTCTTGGAGAAAACACTGGTCAAAGTCAGACTTAGTTAGGGTTTGACGCAGGCTCCTAGGGTTTATAAACCAAATTTTTTTGGTGCTTTAGTTCAACTGAAACACTGGAAATAGGCAGTGGAGATGGTAAATGATAGGAATCAGCCTTTTGATTTTGAAAATAGGTTTTATTGTCGGAGAAAACACTGGTCAAATTCAGACTTAGTTAGGGTTTGACCCAGGCTCCTAGGGTTTATATATCAAAATTTTTTTCTTCTTTAGTTCAACTGAAACACTGGAAATAGGCAGTGGAGATGGTAAATGATAGGAATCAGCCTTTTGATTTTTAAAATAGGTTTTATTCTTGGAGAAAACACTTGTTAAATTCAGACTTAGTTAGGGTTTGACCCAGGCTCCTAGGGTTTATAAACCAAAATTTTTTGGTGGTATAGTTCAACTCAAACACTGGAAATAGGCAGTCGAGATGGTAAATGATAGGAATCAGCCTTTTGATTTTGAAAATAGGTTTTATTGTTGGAGAAAACACTGGTCAAAGTGAGACTTAGTTAGGGTTTGACCCAGGCTCCTAGGGTTTATATACGAAATTTTTTTTGTTCTTTAGTTCAACTCAAACACTGGAAATAGGCAGTCGAGATGGTAAATGATAGAAATCAGCCTTTTGATTTTGAAAATAGGTTTTATTCTCGGAGAAAACACTGGTTAAAGTGAGACTTAGTTAGGGTTTCACCCAGGTTCCAGGGGTTTATAAACCAAAATTTTTTCGCGCTTTCGTTCAACTCAAACACTGGAAATAGGCAGTGGAGATGATAAATGATAGGAATCAGCCTTTTGATTTTGAAAATAGGTTTTATTCTTGGAGAAAACACTGGTCAAAGTGAGACTTAGTTAGGGTTTGACCCTGCAGGCTCCTAGGGTTTATAAACCAAAATTTTTTCGCGCTTTCGTTCAACTCAAAAACTGGAAATAGGCAGTGGAGATGATAAATGATAGGAATCAGCCTTTTGATTTTGAAAATAGGTTTTATTCTTGGAGAAAACACTGGTCAAAGTGAGACTTAGTTAAGGTTTGACCCAGGCTCCTAGGGTTTATAAACCAAAATTTTTTTGTCGTTTAGTTCAACTCAAACACTGGAAATAGGCAGTGGAGATGGTAAATGATAGGAATCAGCCTTTTGATTTTGAAAATAGGTTTTATTCTTGGCTAAAACACTGGTCAAAGTCAGACTTAGTTAGGGTTTGACCCAGGCTCCTAGGGTTTATAAACCAAAATTTTTTGGTGCTCTAGTTCCACTCAAACACTGGAAATAGGCAGTGGAGATGGTAAATGATAGGAATCAGCCTTTTGATTTTGAAAATAGGTTTTATTCTCGGAGAAAACACTGGTCAAAGTCAGACTTAGTTAGGGTTTGACCCAGGCTCCTAGAGTTTATATACCAAAATTTTTTTGTCGCTTAGTTGAACTCAAACACTGGAAATAGGCAGTGGAGATGGTAAATGATAGGAATCAGCCTTTTCATTTTGAAAATAGGTTTTATTCTTGGAGAAAACACTTGTCAAAGTCAGACTTAGTTAGGGTTTGACCCAGGCTCCTAGGGCTTATAAACCAAAATTTTTTGGTGCTGTAGTTCAACTCAAACACTGGAAATAGGCAGTCAAGATGGTAAATGATAGGAATCAGCCTTTTGATTTTGAAAATAGGTTTTATTCTTGGAGAAAACACTGGTTAAAGTCAGACTTAGTTAGGGTTTGACCCAGGCTCCTAGGGTTTATAAATCCAAATTTTTTGGTGCTTTAGTTCAACTCAAACACTGGAAATAGGCAGTGGAGATGGTAAATGATAGGAATCAGCCTTTTGATTTTGAAAATAGGTTTTATTCTTGGAGAAAACACTGGTCAAATTCAGACTTAGTTAGGGTTTGACACAGGCCCCTCGGGTTTATATACCAAAATTTTTTTTGTCCTTTAGTTCAACTCAAACACTGGAATTAGGCAGTGGAGATGGTAAATGATAGGAATCAGCCTTTTGATTTTGAAAATAGGTTTTATTCTTGGAGAAAACACTGGTTAAAGTCAGACTTAGTTAGGGTTTGACCCAGGTTCCTAGGGTTTATATACCAAAATTTTTCGGTCCTTTAGTTCAACTCAAACACTGGAAATAGGCAGTGGAGATGGTAAATGATAGGAATCAGCCTTTTGATTTTGAAAATAGGTTTTATTCTCGGAGAAAACACTGGTTAAAGTCAGACTTAGTTAGGGTTTGACCCAGGCTTTTAGGGTTTATAAACCCAAATTTTTTGGTGCTTTAGTTCAACTCAAACACTGGAAATAGGCAGTGGAGATGGTAAATGATAGGAATCAGCCTTTTCATTTTGAAAATATGTTTTATTCTTGGAGAAAACAATGGTCAAAGTCAGACTTAGTTAGGATTTGACCCAGGCTCCTAGGGTTTATATACCAAAATTTTTCGGTCCTTTAGTTCAACTCAAACACTGGAAATAGGCAGTCGAGATGGTAAATGATAGGAATCAGCCTTTTGATTTTGAAAATAGGTTTTATTATTGGAGAAAACACTGGTCAAAGTGAGACTTAGTTAGGGTTTGACCCAGGCTCCTAGAGTTTATATACCAAAATTTTTTTGTCGCTTAGTTGAACTCAAACACTGGAAATAGGCAGTGGAGATGGTAAATGATAGGAATCAGCCTTTTCATTTCGAAAATAGGTTTTATTCTTGGAGAAAACACTGGTCAAAGTCAGACTTAGTTAGGGTTTGACCCGGCTCCTAGGGTTTATAAACCAAAATTTTTTGGTGCTATAGTTCAACTCAAACACTGGAAATAGGCAGTCAAGATGGTAAATGATAGGAATCAGCCTTTTGATTTTGAAAATAGGTTTTATTTTTGGAGAAAACACTGGTTAAAGTCAGACTTAGTTAGGGTTTGACCCAGGCTCCTAGGGTTTATAAACCCAAATTTTTTGGTGCTTTAGTTCAACTCAAACACTGGAAATAAGCAGTGGAGATGGTAAATGATAGGAATCAGCTTTTTGATTTTGAAAATAGGTTTTATTTTTGGAGAATACACTGGTCAAAGTCAGACTTAGTTAGGGTTTGACACAGGCCCCTCGGGTTTATATACCAAAATTTTTTTTGTTCTTTAGTTCAACTCAAACACTGGAATTAGGCAGTGGAGATGGTAAATGATAGGAATCAGCCTTTTGATTTTGAAAATAGGTTTTATTCTTGGAGAAAACACTGGTTAAAGTCAGACTTAGTTAGGGTTTGACCCAGGCTCCTAGGGTTTATATACCAAAATTTTTCGGTCCTTTAGTTCAACTCAAACACTGGAAATAGGCAGTGGAGATGGTAAATTATAGGAATCAGCCTTTTGATTTTTAAAATAGGTTTTATTCTCGGAGAAAACACTGGTTAAAGTCAGACTTAGTTAGGGTTTGACCCAGGCTCCTAGGGTTTATAAACCAAAATTTTTTGGTGCTTTAGTTCAACTCAAACACTGGAAATAGGCAGTGGAGATGGTAAATGATAGGAATCAGCCTTTTCATTTTGAAAATATGTTTTATTCTTGGAGAAAACACTGGTCAAAGTCAGACTTAGTTAGGATTTGACCCAGGTTCCTAGGGTTTATATACCAAAATTTTTCGGTCCTTTAGTTCAACTCAAACACTGGAAATAGGCAGTCGAGATGGTAAATGATAGGAATCAGCCTTTTGATTTTGAAAATAGGTTTTATTATTGGAGAAAACACTGGTCAAAGTCAGACTTAGTTAGGGTTTGACCCAGGCTCCTAGGGTTTATATACCAAAATTTTTTTGTCCTTTAGTTCAACTGAAACACTCGAAATAGGCAGTCGAGATGGTAATTGATAGGAATCAGCCTTTTGATTTTGAAAATAGGTTTTATTCTTGGAGAAAACACTGGTCAAAGTCAGACTTAGTTAGGGTTTGACCCAGGCTCCTTAAGGGTTTATATACGAAATTTTTTTTTTCCTTTAGTTCAACTCAAACACTGGAAATAGGCAGTCGAGATGGTAAATGATAGGAATCAGCCTTTTGATTTTGAAAATAGGTTTTATTCTCGGAGAAAACACTGGTTAAAGTCAGACTTAGTTAGGGTTTGACCCAGGTTCCTAGGGTTTATAAACCAAAATGTTTTAGTGGTCTAGTTCACCTCAAACATTGGAAATAGGCAGTGGAGATGGTAAATGATAGGAATCAGCCTTTTGATTTTGAAAATAGGTTTTATTCTCGGAGAAAACACTGGTTAAAGTCAGACTTAGTTAGGGTTTGACCCAGGTTCCTTAAGGGTTTATATACGAAAATTTTTTTGTCCTTTAGTTCAACTCAAACACTGGAAATAGGCAGTCGAGATGGTAAATGATAGGAATCAGCCTTTTGATTTTGAAAATAGGTTTTATTCTTGGAGAAAACACTGGTCAAAGTCAGACTTAGTTAGGGTTTGACCCAGGCTCCTAGGGTTTATAATACCAAAATTTTTTGGTGCTTTAGTTCAACTCAAACACTGGAAATAGGCAGTCGAGATGATAAATGATAGGAATCAGCCTTTTGATTTTGAAAATAGGTTTTATTCTTGGAGAAAACACTGGTCAAAGTCAGACTTAGTTAGGGTTTGACCCAGGCTCCTAGGGTTTATATACCAAAATTATTTGGTGCTGTAGTTCAACTCAAACACTGGAAATAGGCAGTCGAGATGGTAAATGATAGGAATCAGCCTTTTGATTTTGAAAATAGGTTTTATTCTTGGAGAAAACACTGGTCAAAGTGTGACTTAGTTAGGGTTTGACCCAGGCTCCTAGGGTTTATAAACCAAAATTTTTTGGCCCTTTAGTTCAACTCAAACACTGGATATAGGCAGTCGAGATGGTAAATGATAGGAATCAGCCTTTTGATTTTGAAAGTAGGTTTTATTTTTGGAGAAAACACTGGTCAAAGTGAGACTTAGTTAGGGTTTGACCCAGGCTCCTAGAGTTTATATACCAAAATATTTTTGTCGCTTAGTTGAACTCAAACACTGGAAATAGGCAGTGGAGATGGTAAATGATAGGAATCAGCCTTTTCATTTCGAAAATAGGTTTTATTCTTGGAGAAAACACTGGTCAAAGTCAGACTTAGTTAGGGTTTGACCCAGGCTCCTAGGGTTTATAAACCAAAATTTTTTGGTGCTATAGTTTAACTCAAACACTGGAAATAGGCAGTCAAGATGGTAAATGATAGGAATCAGCCTTTTGATTTTGAAAATAGGTTTTATTTTTGGAGAAAACACTGGTTAAAGTCAGACTTAGTTAGGGTTTGACCCAGGCTCCTAGGGTTTATAAACCCAAATTTTTTGGTGCTTTAGTTCAACTCAAACACTGGAAATAGGCAGTGGAGATGGTAAATGATAGGAATCAGCTTTTTGATTTTGAAAATAGGTTTTATTTTTGGAGAAAACACTGGTCAAAGTCAGACTTAGTTAGGGTTTGACACAGGCCCCTCGGGTTTATATACCAAAATTTTTTTTGTTCTTTAGTTCAACTCAAACACTGGAATTAGGCAGTGGAGATGGTAAATGATAGGAATCAGCCTTTTGATTTTGAAAATAGGTTTTATTGTCGGAGAAAACACTGGTCAAATTCAGACTTAGTTAGGGTTTGACAGGCTCCTAGGGTTTATATACCAAAATTTTTTTGTTCTTTAGTTCAACTGAAACACTGGAAATAGGCAGTGGAGATGGTAAATGATAGGAATCAGCCTTTTGATTTTGAAAGTAGGTTTCATTCTTGGAGAAAACACTGGTTAAAGTCAGACTTAGTTAGGGTTTGACCCAGGCTCCTAGGGTTTATAAACCAAAATTTTTTGGTGCTATAGTTCTACTCAAACACTGGAAATAGGCAGTCGAGATGGTAAATGATAGGAATCAGCCTTTTGATTTTGAAGATAGGTTTTATTGTTGGAGAAAACACTCGTCAAAGTGAGACTTAGTTAGGGTTTGACCCAGGCTCCTAGGGTTTATATACGAAATTTCTTTTGTTCTTTAGTTCAACTCAAACACTGGAAATAGGCAGTCGAGATGGTAAATGATAGAAATCAGCCTTTTGATTTTGAAAATAGGTTTTATTCTCGGAGAAAACACTGGTTAAAGTCAGACTTAGTTAGGGTTTGACCCAGGCTCCTGGGGTTTATAAACCAAAATTTTTTAGTGCTTTAGTTCAACTCAAACACTGGAAATAGGCAGTGGAGATGGTAAATGATAGGAATCAGCCTTTTGAATTTGAAAATAGGTTTTATTCTTGGAGAAAACACTCATCAAAGTCAGACTTAGTCAGGGTTTGACCCAGGCTCCTAGGGTTTTTAAACCAAAATTTTTTGGTGCTTTAGTTCAACTCAAACACTGGAAATAGGCAGTGGAGATGGTAAATGATAGGAATCAGCCTTTTGATTTTGAAAATAGGTTTTATTGTCGGAGAAAACACTGGTCAAATTCAGACTTTGTTAGGGTTTGACAGGCTCCTAGGGTTTATATACCAAAATTTTTTTGGTCTTTAGTTTAACTGAAACAGTGGAAATAGGCAGTGGAGATGGTAAATGATAGGAATCAGCCTTTTGATTTTGAAAGTAGGTTTTATTCTTGGAGAAAACACTGGTTAAAGTCAGACTTAGTTAGGGTTTGACCCAGGCTCCTAGGGTTTATAAACCAAAATTTTTTGGTGCTATAGTTCTACTCAAACACTGGAAATAGGCAGTCGAGATGGTAAATGATAGGAATCAGCCTTTTGATTTTGAAAATAGGTTTTATTGTTGGAGAAAACACTCGTCAAAGTCAGACTTAGTTAGGGTTTGACCTAGGCTCCTATAGTTTATATACGAAATTTTTTTTGTTCTTTAGTTCAGCTCAAACACTGGAAATAGGCAGTCGAGATGGTAAATGATAGAAATCAGCGTTTTGATTTTGAAAATAGGTTTTATTCTCGGAGAAAACACTGGTTAAAGTCAGATTTAATTAGGGTTTGACCCAGGCTCCTGGAGTTTATAAACGAAAATTTTTTGGTGCTTTAGTTCAACTCAAACACTGGAAATAGGCAGTCGAGATGGTAAATGATAGGAATCAGCCTTTTGATTTTGAAAATAGGTTTTATTCTTGGAGAAAACACTGGTCAAAGTGAGACTTAGTTAGGGTTTGACCCAGGCTCCTAGGGTTTATAAACCAAAATTTTTTCACGCTTTCGTTCAACTCAAAAACTGGAAATAGGCAGTGGAGATGATAAATGATAGGAATCAGCCTTTTGATTTTGAAAATAGGTTTTATTCTTGGCTAAAACACTGGTCAAAGTCAGACTTAGTTAGGGTTTGACCCAGGCTCCTAGGGTTTATAAACCAAAATTTTTTGGTGCTCTAGTTCCACTCAAACACTGGAAATAGGCAGTGGAGATGGTAAATGATAGAAATCAGCCTTTTGATTTTGAAAATAGGTTTTATTCTTGGAGAAAGCACTGGTCAAAGTCAGACTTAGTTAGGGTTTGACCCAGGCTCCTAGGGTTTATAAACCAAAATTTTTTGGTGATTTAGTTCAACTCAAACACTGGAAATAGGCAGTGGAGATGGTAAATGATAGGAATCAGCCTTTTGATTTTGAAAATAGGTTTTATTCTCGGAGAAAACACTGGTCAAAGTGAGACTTAGTTAGGGTTTGACGCAGGCTCCTAGAGTTTATATACCAAAATTTTTTTGTCGCTTAGTTGAACTCAAACACTGGAAATAGGCAGTGGAGATGGTAAATGATAGGAATCAGCCTTTTGATTTTGAAAATAGGTTTTATTCTTGGAGAAAACACTGGTCAAAGTCAGACTTAGTTAGGGTTTGACCCAGGCTCCTAGGGTTTATAAACCAAAATTTTTTGGTGCTATAGTTCAACTCAAACACTGGAAATAGGCAGTGGAGATGGTAAATGATAGGAATCAGCCTTTTGATTTTGAAAATAGGTTTTATTCTCGGAGAAAACACTGGTTAAAGTCAGACTTAGTTAGGGTTTGACCCAGGCTCCTAGGGTTTATAAACCCAAATTTTTTGGTGATTTAGTTCAACTCAAACACTGGGAATAGGCAGTGGAGATGGTAAATGATAGGAATCAGCCTTTTGATTTTGAAAATAGGTTTTATTCTTGGAGAAAACACTGGTCAAAGTGAGACTTAGTTAGGGTTTGACCCAGGCCTCTCGGGTTTATATGCCAAAATTTTTTGGTGATTTAGTTCAACTCAAACACTGGAAATAGGCAGTGGAGATGGTAAATGATAGGAATCAGCCTTTTGATTTTGAAAATAGGTTTTATTCTTGGAGAAAACACTGGTTAAAGTCAGACTTAGTTAGGGTTTGACCCAGGCCTCTCGGGTTTTTATGCCAAAATTTTTTGGTGATTTAGTTCAACTCAAACACTGGAAATAGGCAGTGGAGATGGTAAATGATAGGAATCAGCTTTTTGATTTTGAAAATAGGTTTTATTCTTGGAGAAAACACTGGTTAAAGTCAAACTTAGTTAGGGTTTGACCCAGGCTCCTAGGGTTTATAAACCCAAATTTTTTGGTGCTTTAGTTCAACTCAAACACTGGAAATAGGCAGTGGAGATGGTAAATGATAGGAATCAGCCTTTTGATTTTGAAAATATGTTTTATTCTTGGAGAAAACACTGGTCAAAGTCAGACTTAGTTAGGTTTTGACCCAGGCTCCTAGGGTTTATATACCAAAATTATTTGGTGCTTTAGTTCAACTCAAACACTGGAAATAGGCAGTGGAGATGGTAAATGATAGGAATCAGCCTTTTGATTTTGAAAATAGGTTTTATTCTTGGAGAAAACACTGGTTAAAGCCAGACTTAGTTATGGTTTGACCCAGGCTCTTAGGGTTATTAACGAAAATTTTTTGGTGCTCTAGTTCAACTCAAACACTGGAAATAGGCAGTCGAGATGGTAAATGATAGGAATCAGCCTTTTGATTTTGAAAATAGGTTTTTTTCTTGGAGAAAACACTGGTCAAAGTCAGACTTAGTTAGGGTTTGACCCAGGCTCCTAGAGTTTATATATCAAAATCTTTTGGTGCTTTAGTTCAACTCAAACACTGGAAATAGGCAGTGGAGATGGTAAATGATAGGAATCAGCCTTTTGATTTTGAAAATAGGTTTTATTCTCGGAGAAAACACTGGTCAAAGTCAGACTTAGTTAGGGTTTGACCCAGGCTCCTAGGGTTTATAAACCAAAATTTTTTGGTCCTCTAGTTCAACTCAAACACTGGAAATAGGCAGTGGAGATGGTAAATGATAGGAATCAGCTTTTTGATTTTGAAAATAGGTTTTATTCTTGGAGAAAACACTGGTCAAAGTCAGACTTAGTTAGGGTTTGACCCAGGCTCCTAGGGTTTATAAACCAAAATTTTTTTCTCCTTGAGTTCAACTCAAACACTGGATATAGGCAGTGGAGATGGTAAATGATAGGAATCAGCCTTTTGATTTTGAAAATAGGTTTTATTCTTGGAGAAAACACTGGTGAAAGTCAGACTTAGTTAGGGTTTGACCCAGGCTCCTAGGGTTTATAAACCCAAATTTTTTGGTGCTTTAGTTCAACTGAAACACTGGAAATAGGCAGTGGAGATGGTAAATGATAGGAATCAGCCTTTTGATTTTGAAAATAGGTTTTATTCTTGGAGAAAACACTGGTCAAAGTCAGACTTAGTTAGGGTTTGACCCAGGCCCCTCGGGTTTATATACCAAAATTTTTTTGTCCTTTAGCTCAACTCAAACACTGGAAATAGGCAGTGGAGATGGTAAATGATAGGAATCAGCCTTTTGATTTTGAAAATAGGTTTTATTTTTGGAGAAAACACTGGTTAAAGTCAGACTTAGTTAGGGTTTGACCCAGGCTCCTAGGGTTTATAAACCAAAATGTTTTGGTGCTTTAGTTCAACTCAAACACTGGAAATAGGCAGTCGAGATGGTAAATGATAGGAATCAGCCTTTTGATTTTGAAAATAGGTTTTATTCTTGGAGAAAACACTGGTCAAAGTCAGACTTAGTTAGGGTTTGACCCGAGGCTCCTAGGGTTTATATACCAAAATTTTTTGTGCTATAGTTCAACTCAAACACTGGAAATAGGCAGTCAAGATGGTAAATGATAGGAATCAGCCTTTTGATTTTGAAAATAGGTTTTATTTTTGGAGAAAACACTGGTTAAAGTCAGACTTAGTTAGGGTTTGACCCAGGCTCCTAGGGTTTATAAACCAAAATTTTTTGGTGCTTTAGTTCAACTCAAACACTGGAAATAGGCAGTCGAGATGGTAAATGATAGGTATCAGCCTTTTGATTTTGAAAATAGGTTTTATTCTTGGAGAAAACACTGGTCAAAGTCAGACTTAGTTAGGGTTTGACCCGAGGCTCCTAGGGTTTATATACCAAACTTTTTTGGTGCTATAGTTCAACTCAAACACTGGAAATAGGCAGTCAAGATGGTAAATGATAGGAATCAGCCTTTTGATTTTGAAAATAGGTTTTATTCTCGGAGAAAACACTGGTTAAAGTCAGACTTAGTTAGGGTTTGACCCAGGCTCCTAGGGTTTATAAACCCAAATTTTTTGGTGCTTTAGTTCAACTCAAACACTGGGAATAGGCAGTGGAGATGGTAAATGATAGGAATCAGCCTTTTGATTTTGAAAATAGGTTTTATTCTTGGAGAAAACACTGGTCAAAGTTAGACTTAGTTAGGGTTTGACCCAGGCCTCTCGGGTTTATATACCAAAATTTTTTGGTGATTTAGTTCAACTCAAACACTGGAAATAGGCAGTGGAGATGGTAAATGATAGGAATCAGCCTTTTGATTTTGAAAATAGGTTTTATTCTTGGAGAAAACACTGGTTAAAGTCAGACTTAGTTAGGGTTTGACCCAGGCTCCTAGGGTTTATAAACCCAAATTTTTTGGTGCTTTAGTTCAACTCAAACACTGGAAATAGGCAGTGGAGATGGTAAATGATAGGAATCAGCCTTTTGATTTTGAAAATATGTTTTATTCTTGGAGAAAACACTGGTCAAAGTCAGACTTAGTTAGGTTTTGACCCAGGCTCCTAGGGTTTATATACCAAAATTTTTTGGTCCTTTAGTTCAACTGAAACACTGGAAATAGGCAGTGGAGATGGTAAATGATAGGAATCAGCCTTTTGATTTTGAAAATAGGTTTTATTCTCGGAGAAAACACTGGTTAAAGCCAGACTTAGTTATGGTTTGACCCAGGCTCTTAGGGTTATAAACGAAAATTTTTTGGTGCTCTAGTTCAACTCAAACACTGGAAATAGGCAGTCGAGATGGTAAATGATAGGAATCAGCCTTTTGATTTTGAAAATAGGTTTTTTTCTTGGAGAAAACACTGGTCAAAGTCAGACTTAGTTAGGGTTTGACCCAGGCTCCTAGAGTTTATATATCAAAATCTTTTGGTCCTTTAGTTCAACTCAAACACTGGAAATAGGCAGTGGAGATGGTAAATGATAGGAATCAGCCTTTTGATTTTGAAAATAGGTTTTATTCTCGGAGAAAACACTGGTTAAAGTCAGACTTAGTTAGGGTTTGACCCAGGCTCCTAGGGTTTATAAACCAAAATTTTTTGGTGCTCTAGTTCAACTCAAACACTGGAAATAGGCAGTGGAGATGGTAAATGATAGGAATCAGCCTTTTGATTTTGAAAATAGGTTTTATTCTTGGAGAAAACACTTGTCAAAGTCAGACTTAGTTAGGGTTTGACCCAGGCTCCTAGGGTTTATAAACCAAAATTTTTTTCTCCTTGAGTTCAACTCAAACACTGGATATAGGCAGTGGAGATGGTAAATGATAGGAATCAGCCTTTTGATTTTGAAAATAGGTTTTATTTTTGGAGAAAACACTGGTTAAAGTCAGACTTAGTTAGGGTTTGATCCAGGCTCCTAGGGTTTATAAACCCAAATTTTTTGGTGCTTTAGTTCAACTCAAACACTGGAAATAGGCAGTGGAGATGGTAAATGATAGGAATCAGCCTTTTGATTTTGAAAATAGGTTTTATTCTTGGAGAAAACACTGGTCAAAGTCAGACTTAGTTAGGGTTTGACCCAGGCCCCTCGGGTTTATATACCAAAATTTTTTGGTGATTTAGTTCAACTCAAACACTGGAAATAGGCAGTCGAGATGGTAAATGATAGGAATCAGCCTTTTGATTTTGAAAATAGGTTTTATTTTTGGAGAAAACACCAGACTTAGTTAGGGTTTGACCCAGGCTCCTATTGTTTATAAAGGGTGTATCGAAAACGAAGACCCAAAAAACGAAGACCCCGCAATTTTTGCCACTCGTTGTAAAGCTTGAACAAGCAGTATGAAATAGAGTGCCACTTAGTGAAGCTGTTGGGTATTATTTTTGGGGTCTTCATTTTCGATACACCCACCACCGAAAATCGAAAACGAAGACCCCGCAAATTTATGTTAATTTATTTTGGGGTCTTCGTTTTCTGGGTCTTAGGTCTTGGTTTTCGGGGTCTTCGTTTTCGATACACCCCCCCTCCCCCCCCCCCCCCCCCGATATATAATAGCCAACAGCTTCACTAAGTGGCACTCTATTTCATACTGCTTGTTCAAGCTTTACGACGAGTGGCAAAAATTGCGGGGTCTTCGTTTTATGGGTCTTCGTTTTCGATACACCCACCACTGAAAATCGAAAACGAAGACTCCGGAAACGAAGACCCCAAAGGGAATCGTCCACTTTCCTGTATTTTGTGCGTGGTTTCTTTTGAAGGCTCAAACGCAGTCTGCTTAATATCAAACTTGAAATAAACCGACTCAATGTTTTTAATTTACGTTGACTTTCATGTGAACTTGGTTAAATTTGCATTGCCTGGCGCGTGTTGCTTGTGCGCGCGAAAGGTGAGCCGGTCAGCGGTTCTACGCCACAAGTAAACAACATGGCAGAAAAGCTGACAGCACGATAAGCGCTACAAAACACCGTAGACAGATCACAATTGCCGAAAAATTGCAAAGATAACAAGCTGATGGCATTTCCTGCCCTCCAAGAGCTTAAAACAGCGATATTTTGCAAACATCTGGTAGATCATTTTGCTTGTTAAATCTTGCCTGGTCTCTGATTGACTAGAGCAAGTAAAATTTTACTCAGTCAAAAATAGATCAAAATTCCTGCATGCTCATTGGTTATGAGCCAGTAAAACGAGTAAATAGTTTTTTTACACGATAAGATGGCAGACTGTTATTATGAGCTCAGGAGTGATTTCACTCCCAAGAGTGATCAACTTCAATTTTCTCCTTCAGATTCTCACCAGAAATATACCACATAGTAAGGAGAACTGGTCTTTTGATACATTGCTCAGATAAAAGCTGATTAAACCATCATTTCTTGCTATATCACTTATACAGTGTCTTCTTAAAAGGTTGGAAGAATCTGAATTTTAAGCTTGGGAGTAAAAGGGTTAATATACAAAAGGAATCAATGCCTTGCGATGCTGAGGATAGTCAGGAAAGTATTCAAGATTCCATTGATGGTTGTGTCTGGCTCGAGGAATGAAAGTGCCACACCCAAATAGAAACCACACAAGGCCGGCAAGGGACCATGTGCCAAGTGCCCAGCCAAACCACTCTAGCATTTCACCAAAATAATTTGGACATGAAATGTACTCAAAAAGGAAACCTCTTGGAATGATGTAAGCTCCACCACTTGAGGATGATCTAAGTCGACGGAGTGCCAAGTCCGAGTAACGGTTTACACAAAATCCAGTGATGAAGAACACAATCCCAAGAATAAACCTTGGATCTTTGTAATAATCACTGACATATTTGGCGTGACCCAGCCAATCTGCATTTAGGAAACTGTACAGTAGATTGGGAAACAGGCCCCCAAGGGGGATTCCAAGAGGGGTTTTTGGATCACTATATCGCATGATCCAAGGATGGATCAATCCACGATGGACATAATGACACAGCCATAGGGAAAGAAAGGTGATGTTTGCATATCCTCTCTGATTCCCATACAGGAAGAAAACAAGCAAAAACAGGGCAACTCCTGGTATTGCATCAGACAGAGTATGGGCAAATTTTTGATGAACCATGGGACCACATGATCTGCCAGATGAACTCATGTGGCGTCCATATGATGCTGGCTTTGTCCATTGTGCTATTACAGTGACTATGGCCAGCAGGAACCCAAGACCACACAGCCCATAGTGGACCCAGAAGTGGGTTTCCTCAGTTTCAAATGCACTCCATGGCAGTGCTTCCAGCATAACCTTGCAGCTTTAATGTTTTTCTTTGCTTCCTATGCATTTAAGCTCTGAAAGCAAAACGTGAAAATAAATAAATAAAAGGTCAGTCACTCACAAGCAAAAATAACAGCATCACACAGCAGTAGACGAACTTGGGTTTGGGTTTTGATACATGACTGGCTTAGCTGATTAAACCGATTTCAGTACTTTATATATAGTATATTTTCTTCTTGAATGGTTTGTAGAAATTTTTTTTATGAGCTCAGGAGAAAAGGCAGTCAGGCCCACAACGAAATGCTGAGTCACGTCACACTGGACAGTAACTACTCCAGCTAGCAGACTGAGGGTATAGCGCAGTTTAATAGTTCCTTCTATTCTAACACAAAGCCATCGCAAGCGTGTCTGACAAAACCAACTCACTCTTAATCTCACAAATTGGTAACCACTTTTCGCTGTTGACTGGTCGCACGCGATTGCATGTACGATCGCTGGATTTCGCGCCAGCGATTGTAAGCGATCATATAGAAAGCCAGGATTTATGATCACTCGCGATCGCTAGTGCAGAATCCAGTGATCTTGCGATCGTGTGCGATAATATGGAAACCAAGCCTAAACATTTAAAACTGCAAGGACAAACCTCCACCTCAGCTCAGCTGTTTCTTCTGCAATATTTTAGAACTTCTGCGCCTGCAGTTCAGGACAGCGGTTGAAATCGCAAGGCACTCTGGGATGTGTATGCGAGCGCCAAACTCAAAGCAATAACGTTTCCTACGTGATGGATATGAATTCCTTGAATACTCATGCTGAAATTTGCTCTTAGAGGGCAGGAACTACTCTCGACTGTCAAAAATCTGTGTTGAGGTTGTTCAAGGCAATCGTGGAAATAACCGAGACAAAATGGCGGCTAACATGACCATGGTGAGCGAGGTGTACATTTCTTCTAATTAACATTATTGAAAGTTGCAAGTAGATCTACAGTAGGCAGTCACTAGAATAAGTAAGTGCGTTTTTCTGTGTCCAGATAATGTATTGAACCGTATTCTAAGTGTAATACTGTATGTGAATCATTTGTAATGTTTTGATGTTAATACCACTGACCTGAACACTGCTGTGTGATGTGCTCAATAGTTTACATGTATTTGATTCGGTAAAGCTATTATGTCGTTATTTTTGTCAGATCCTCGTATGCCACCTAAGCTTACCTGATATGATCTTTGCTGTGATCTTTGCTGTGAGACAAGACGATGCATTAATAGCATTTAGGTTTATACTCAGTTTGACTTGTACTTTATTATAACGTGTTTAGTAAGAAATGATATGTACTTAGGATTATAATAGTTTATATACAGTGGACTTAATCTTCAAAGGACTGTAATTACTTTCTAATTCCATCTACTTCAGTATAAAATAAGAAATGATATGTATTTAATATGTAGTATTTAATATTTAATATGTAGTTTACAATATGCTTAGTTCAACCTACTCTTTATAGGAATGTTAGTTCTGTTGTTGCTGGTTTATATTTAATTTAATTTAATTTAATTTGCTATTTGTTATTGTAATTGTATTTGCTGAGTGCGTCACCTCTTCGATGAAACATTTAATTCTCTGTTGACCCCAAGCCATTTAAGCCACTGGCTTTGGCCCTACTTCTTTATGTAAATCTTTGTGTGTCATCTAATGAATAAATGAAATGAAATGAATCTCCTAGTATAGTGTAATACTGTTTTTAGGAGTAACCCATTAAAGCATAAACTTGTTTCTTCCTCTCTGAATTTTCAGGCTCAACAGCGAAAAAATCACTTGCAAGAAATCAAAGTTCTCAACAATTTCCTCCAAGATCCAAACATTGGACGGTGTGTACATATACTTTACATACATGTGCATACAGTTACAGTTTACAAGAGTGATCAGAAGCTTGAATTCCATTAAATACAGCTGTACACAATGGTCAGCTGTGCATACAGTATCAGGGTGTGATGAAAGCTGTGTCCAGTGGCCCTGTGCTACCAGACGTTCCCGTCGGGCCAGCAGGCTTTGCCGACAAGTTGCTCTGAATGTTTCTGAATATATTTTCATCACACCCTGATCACATATTTGCTTCTTTATCTGGTGTGACTGTTTGGATGAGAGTAGTCTTCAGACTTGCTCTAATGAAGAGCAAGGGCTCAAATTGTCAGATTCAAATTGTTTTATGGTGTTTAGCTTTCACACATCGACCCTTACTCGCCTCATTATACACATTATTCTCTATGACAACACAGTCAAAATTTAGTTCTCTTTAGTGCTAATTTTCCATGTAGTCTCCAAAAAGAATTGTGGATAACTGCATGTTGTTTCAACTGTTTGAGTGGCAATGTTTTGAAATTGAAGTTGATCACTCTTGGGAGTGAATGGTTAAACCATTTTTGAATGTTGTATTCATGAAAAGTTCAGTAAGGATAATATACAGTAAAGATAATCTCTCTTGCTTGGATTCAAGCTGGGTCAAACTATTCTCCTACAGTACGTGTGTACCGCTATACTCTACATTGTAGGTTTTTGGCAATTAAAGGCCATTTGCTCTTTCAAAGTACAGTACTGTATATTATGAAGGTCAAGCCAAGTTTTAATTTACCTCCTCATCTCTGTTGCCCTCATTTGAACAGGCGGACAGGACTTCCACTGAACATCAATGCAAGGAAAGGGAGTAATGGATTTGACCTTGTGGATGACTACTTCCCAGATTCAGGTATGGAGATGTGACACTGCACAACTAAAGGGCTGTACCACCACAGATTATGCAAAACTGCTGTTAGGTAACCTATATGGAGAAATAAATCAGAGTCCAGTAAACTTGTACTGTACTTGAAAAGATTTAGGTTTTTTAGGTCATCTGGCTTGTTGTTTGCACTCAATCTCTTTGAAGTTTTTATGCCTGTAAATGTCTAACCTCTACTGTATTTGCTGAGAAATGTTTCTTTAACCTTTTTTGATCCTGTGCTTATATAGATTCTGAGGTTGAGAATGTTCCTCCCGACGAGGAACTTGAGAAAAGCGCAGCCAAAGAGAGTGCCATTGCAGACGAGACAGTCACCAATGAAGAGACCAACACACAACATTCTCCTCCAGAACATGTGACTCCTGAGGCAGCTGGAGAGGTAGAAGAATTATCACCAGATCTTACAGGATCAGTTCTGAAAAGCAATACCAAAGATCCAACCCCACAGTTTGAGAACACAAAGAAAAGGTACATGTACAAAATAATTTACTGTATGTTGTGGGGAAAGCAACCAGTGATCAACATTAAGATTTTAGGTTGATTGCCCTTCAGGCTGTAGATTGACTTCAAGCAATTATTGGATGTTTGATAATTGATGGTTGTCCGGCCCTGAATTTACCTGCTCAACCAAATTTTTTGGTTGCCTTGGGCATAACAGGCAACCATTAATGTCGAGCACCAATAACCCTTTCACTCTCAAGTCCACAATGATGCAGATTGATGTAAGTGATGTGAGCGATGTATTGAAAAAGTATAGTTCAGCCAGGTTTTGTCTGAGAACAAGCTACTGTATCAGATCCCAAATTCTTCTAAGGCTGCTGTATACAGTATATGGTGAACAGTTGTCCTGGGATCACCCTTCTCCAAGTCACCCTGTCAACTATAGTATTCATACAGTACAGTATGTTAGTTGTGATTGTGCAGGCTAGAGTAGTCTCCAGGAAGACTGTTGTTGTTGACTGACGTTTCGACTCTCTGAGTGGAAGTCATCTTCAGAGTTTAGTGATTAGGATTTTGTCAGACCAACCATAACATGACAAATTGGCCAGATACATAAATACCACCATCTGATACAGTACATCGTTGTGACAGGTTGATGTTCACAACAGCAAAGAAAGCTACAGTAGAGAAAAGAGCAAGTGTGGACGAAAGGTACAGAACTACACATTTTTTGCTCTGACTTTTAATACTATTGAATCTTACTTGAATTTGTTTATGAAAAGTTAAACAAAGTCAACAAAATCCCTGAAACAGGAAATTACCCACGAAAGCTGCTGTTTCAGAAGATAAAGAGAACAGTGATTCTGACGTGGATGTGATTGGGCTTGATACCACGATGAGCAACACTGGTGGAACAAAAAGAAAAGGTTTGTTGGTGTTCAATATTTGGAGGTGAAGAAATGTCAACTGAGGGACCAATCAGTCATTTGGGTTCCACCGTACTGTGCTTAGGATAGCTGGGGGCTACCAAAAGTTCTCATTGGGCTAGTAGATTTTCTGACAACGCTGTTTGAACTATACCTGGGGTAGCGAGTCATAATTACGGATTGCCTTTTCTTTTTAACCATGGCCTTCTGTCACTGCATGTTATGTAAGTAATTTTAAATACTGTGCTGACAAAATATAATATTATTATATTTATTAATATTATATTATATAAGCATTTATTGCTTTCATTTCAATATATTTTACACACATTTTACACACAGCCAAGAAAAAAGGAAATGCGAAGGAAATGGGAAAGCAGAAAGATCTTCAAGATATCAGTGTGCGCAAGGCCACCGATGATTTTTACGAAAACGACAATGAAAGCACTTTTCTAACGATCGGCAACGTGACCAGGAACACAAAGAACGTTACCGGAGTAGAGTGCTTGTCACTGGAAGAGTCGGGAAATGACAGCTACGCGATGAATGAAAGCGCTGTGTTGGAAGGAACACGGCATAAGATTATGTCCCCAGAGTTTGGGACATCAAGAGAAACACTCGCGTCTACCGAGAAAGACGGAGAGACCGAGGAACCAATGCGACCGAAAAGACGTGCAAAAAAGCCAGAAAACGAAATCCGGAAAGGTCGGAAGTCGGCTAAAGCAGCTAGCGCACGTTCGGTTGAAGGTCTGGAAGTAGTCTCCCCTCGTCGAGGTCGGAGTTTAGGAGTTGGGCGAGGACGGCGTAATGCACGGGCAAGAGGGAGCTCTGCCATGGAAAAGAATGCAGATGTTGGCAAAGATACTGAGGTAGTTGTGCAAGAGGAAGACAAAGGAACCGAGTCGGAAGAAGAAAAGGAGCATAGCATCTTGGCTGAACCTGAGAAGCCAGCTCCTCGGGCGCGGGCAAGGCAAACGAAAGCTAAAAGAAACCAGGCCGCCAGAAAAACGAGACAGAAGAAAATTGGAGAGGAAAAGTTGGTGGTCTCAAAGGAGTTTGGAATGAAAAAGAGAGGGAAGGATTCTGTTGTGAATCAAGCTGTGAGCGTGGATATTGAGCAAAGCGCAGAGAATGAGGATCGCGGACAGAATGTTCCTGCATCTCGCGAGCTTCCTTCCCAAGATGAGCAGAGCAGCTTGGTCGAATCAGGGAAAGCAGCTCGGAAAACAAGACAAACGAAAAGAATGCAGGCTCCGAGAAGAACAAGACAGACGAAAAGTGTTGCAGCAAGAACATCGGTTGCTTCAAAGGAAGAGACGACTGGGTTCAAAAAGAGAGGGGAAAGATCTGTAAATCAGAGCGTAAGAGAGGACGAGCCTAGTAGAGTGAATGTGCCTACATCTCCTGAGATTCTGTCTCAGGAATCCTGCTCTGAGAACGAACAGTCGATCGCGAAGACAGGCGAAACTGGCGGTCGAAGAAATCAGAAGCGGCCAACTGTTTCTAACAGTGATGGCGATGACGAGGAAAGGGAGTGCAAACGTGGGCCCGATCCTGTGGATTATGATCTGCAACCTGAAGAAGATGCTGCAATGGAGGAAGAGGAAGGGGAAGTAAAGAACAAGGAGAAAAAGGCGAATAAAAAAGCTACTGCTACCAGGGGAAGACCTCGGAAAAGTCAAAGCAATAAGAAACGTGGGGATACTTCCGTGGAAGACGAACAGCGGGAAGACGTCGAGGACAGGTCGGAAAGTAATTCGCCAGAAACAACAGCTCCGAGTCCCCCCAATGAAGCCCCTATTCCAGTCGACGAAGGTCCGAGTCCCGTCGATGAAGCCCCGAGTCCCGCCGAAGAAGCACCGGGTTCCGGATTCGCAAGAAAGAGGGACAGCGAAAAAGCTCCTGTTGGGAAGGGGACTCAGCGAGGCCGACGGAATAAACAACATAGTGCAACTACAAGAGATGGCGCTGAAGAGAGACAGGAAGACGTAAAAGGGACATCGGAAAATGTGAATTCAGAATCTCTTGTTGAAGAGAGACACTCTGCTTCGGACAAGGAAAGTAACCAGCAGGTTGTAAAAGGGAGAAAGAGGAATAAGTACTTTCAGACGAAATCCAAAAGGAGAGCGAAGGCTTCTACTAACTTGGATAAAGCAGAACGTGACGAGGATGATATCGCGAGTCCCAAAAGGCAAAAGTTGGAGACAGAGAAAGAGCAAGAGCAAGAAACTAAAAAACCGAGGAGAGGAAGAGGGAAGAACAAAGCAACGAACAGTTTGGACGTCACGGAGGTAAGAGCTGACGACTCCCTTTGTGTGGAAAGCACGACCACTAACAAAAAAGCCCCGGCCAAGACGGGGGCACAGAAAAGGGGTGTTGTTGAGAGCGCGTCAAGGAGAGAAAGCGAGGCAGCTTTGGTTGGCGAAGACAACCTAGTCAGCATTCTAGGTGAGCCGAGGGAGCACGCTCAGGGAGGGACTCCCGCTGACACGAGTTTGCCGGCTGTGCCCCGTACCAAGTCAATACTGAAATCCGCTGGGGCAAGAAGGAGAACACCAGGTGAGGCTTAGGAAACCTTGCTTTATAATTTGACAGGGTTCGTACCATTCGTACGATCTTATGGGGCCCTTGCATTTGAAAGAAAAACTGTATATCTGACCGCATTTATTCGGGGCAACAGGTAACTTTTTGACAATAGAAAAAAGAAGATAATTAGCCTTGAAATTTTTCTGAATTTTGATTTGACCCTGCTTAATTTTTAATACAGTGTAAGTAAAAGCTAGAGTTAAGCATAATCAGAACTTACAGTGTAACTAAAATGTACTGTTTGCGTGCGTGTGTGTGTGTGCTTGTTCATCTTCTCCCATTCTCTTCTTTATTCCCTTCTCTCTCCTTTTCCCGAACTTGTACGTCGCTTTACATGCATCACTCGTTGCTTTGAACAGGCTCTTTAAGGAAAACGGCACTGAGAATGGCAGCGCGGAGGAGCGGAAGTGACGCAGACGACGAGAGCTGCGCGACCTTCACTGAAGCGCCCAAGAGACGCATCTCGTCTGTCAGTTTCGCGCCGACTCCGACGATTCACGGGACTCCGGACGAAACGGACAGATCGTCGTTATCAGTTGGCAAGTTTGCTTCTTTTCTTTCAAGAAACAGCAGTTATCAGTCTACCGACGCCTCTTTCACCCCTGGGACCGTCACGTCGAGGATGTCTTCATCGTCGTCCAGCTTCGGCGATGCGTCCCCCCTGGAAGAATCCATTGACGAGTCTCAGGAGGTTACGCTCAGGGGGGACCTTTTGCAGTCCGAGTCAGGTGAGTTCAAGAGCGAGTTTTGTCACTCTTGTAATGCGTGCAATCTAAAATGATTTTGCGTCAGGAGGACGTCTGGTTTTGAAACTGCGATGCACACGACAATACCAGGTCTGCACACTTTAGAGCATATACTGTAATAGCCAAACCCTAAACAGAACCCTGAACTGTTAAAGCCGTTTTTCGATTAGTGTCGAAAGTAATCGTGTGATTGCTTTGCTTTTGCGTTTGCTACGCTTTCGGATTGTTCCAAAGAAGTTTGGAAGTATTATTAGCCCTAGAACAAAAAGTAAAACTCGACTTTCTCACACAAACAAGCAAATGGCGGTGGCGTTGATTGCTGATTTGTTTCTTCAAAGTACAACCAAACGCAAATTATTTTTCTTCTGATTGGTTGAAATTGTTTCTTACAGCCTGTATGATTGGCGGAGTACTTACTTTGGTTTTGGTTTTGGTTTTGGTTTTACGAAGACTTGTGTTGTCACGTTTATTTTTTTTGCGTTTTCTACAGGTGCTTCGGGTTCTAGTGAATCGGGGTTGAGGCGGAGCAAACGCACTAAAGTGCCGCCGTTGGAATACTGGAAGAACGAACGGATTGATTACGAAAAAAGACGAATGTCAGGTGAGAGAAGTCACTTTCTTCGCACCTGAGGGCCGGGTTTTTAGAGTCAGCTATTTACTTAATGTACAATCGATTTTAAAGATTTACAACTGCATCGCTTTACGGAGGTTGGGTGCCCAGACTCACGGCAAGAAGCGCCGCTCCCATTACTGGCAATCCCGGCCATGGCCCCCACAGATTACCGAGGCACTAGTGACACTGAATAAGTCAGTGGAAATAAAGGGGATAGTCACATTGAGAACAGTGAAGGGGGGGGGGGGGGGGGGGGGGTAAAAATCACACGCTCCGTCTTCGCCTTGGCCCTGCCACGCTGACTCGCGCATGTGACTGATGCCAGATACCGCTGACCGCTCTACACCACACATAACTTAATCGACCTTTGAACAACTGAGCCCCTGATTTTTTTCAGGCTGGCTCGTGAAAGGAGTCATCAAGAACCCCACACCCCCAGTGAAACGACGGAAACGCAAAAATGCAGCCAAGAGATCCTCCCGTCAGAAAGGTATCACCTTCCTTTTGCGAGATTGACAGTTTTAACAAATTAGCTAACTTTCTTAGTTTTGTTTTATTTTTTGTTGCAGTGGCGAAAACGAATGAAGCTCTGGAAGGAGAGCCCAGCTTTGTTGATGACTGCGTAAGTCGCTTGAGATATTCTCCCGCCTGTGTTTGACTTCTGCTTTTGTCAAGTTGATTTATAAGTCTTTTATTGGGAAAAATGCCTGTATGCAACTCTCAAAATGTCTTAGACAGTCCAACGACCTAAAAACGAAGCACAGAAATGTGTATGAAGCCACACGTGTATGCGTGGATCCATACATTTGTATGTTTCATCTTTAGGTCGTTTTACGGCAGCCGCAACACCGCAGTGCGCCGGAAAACGTTGCAAACGACACAAGTTTCTGGTCAAACGCTTCCGATGCACAAAGTCGGGCTACTGATGACTTATCCCTTCCTCCCAGTGAAACCTTTTTTGTGATGAACATTCATAGCCAATCAGATTTTGGCGGCTTTTGTCGGTGTTTCCACAAATGTGCGCACGGGCGAGGCAATTTTGCTCACTGTTTTAGCCGTTCGTGAAATTTTGTTGAGATCTCTGTAGTAATACCGGTTGTATGTCGCCTCTTGTCGGATGTGTGGCTGTGGAGTTTCCATAGCCTTTTTTTTAACGTTTTTGCAGGCTGAGGCGCCAGAGGAGGTGAACGCTTCAGCTTTGGTGGTGAATCCTGACAACAACGAACTTGTCAGCATCGGTGAGGAAAAGTGTTCAGTTCACGTTTCTGTTGAGTTTGTCTCTGTCTTTCTCTTTGTATTTGTCGTGCTTTCTTTCTGTTTTTCTCGTTCTATCTCTTCTGCCTTCCCCCTTTCTTTCCTCTCCCTTTTCCCTCTTCTGCACTTCTCTTTTTTTGTTTTCATCGTTGTCTCTTCCAACTCTACTTCCCTTCTTGCTCTTTACTCTCTTTATCCTCTATTTCTCTCCGTCCGTCCGCCCGTCCGCCTGTCTATCTCACTCTTCTCTCGCCCTCTTTAGACTCTCTCTTCCTCTTTGCCTTGTGTTTCTTGCAGCTCACTTGTTGCTTTGTCCAATCTTCAGATCTCTTCCACACACCTCAACTCTTAAAGTTCATGAGCCCGTCCAAACAGCCTACAGCGGACGGCGGGCCACTCATCGTCGACAAGTACATGTCGCATGCGCAGTTTGGTGCAGGCCAGTTCGTCCTCATGCCTGGCGCGGCCAAGGGCAGACAACACGTGCGCAATGACACCATGGTGAGTCACGTGATCTCGCATATCTGGGCCGTAATTCTCTCAACCTCTACCGAACAAAATGTACAAATAGTGTTAGGAGAAGTGATAGTCTGATATACACAAAATAAAATGAACAAACTCTGTGGGAGGACTGGCATTATTCAGAAGCGAAGCAATGGCTTCGTCAGTCAGACAGATACGAAAACGTTTTTATCCTGAACTATGCTTTGTTTTGGTTTCAGTTGTTCTACATTATTCATGGAGTGGTGGAGGTCACAGTTCATAATACGTCAGCTGTTCTACGATCAGGCTCCACTTTCTTTGTGCCACAAGGTGTGTACTGGTCGCTGTGAGAACTTAACTAGTTGTAGTCTTGGTCGGGGAAAAAGCGGGATCAAAAGTACAGTCAAAGTTCTCTGGGCGGGCACTCTCGTAAGTGGACAGCTCTGCTTAGGGACGCATTTAAGAAACCCCGGCTCAGTCAAACTCTGTATTTGCACATTCTCGTAAGCGGACAGTTCCACTTACGGACACTTTTTCTGCTTCCCAAGGGTGTCCGCTTACGGGAGCTTTAGCAGTATAATGTATTAATCTAAAGGTTAATGTGGATAAGCTGACTGCTTTAAGAGTACTTTAAGTTGACGTTTCGAGCGCTGGCCCTTCGTCGGAGCAAGAGGGACAGACAGACCGAGGAGAAACAGATACAGAGACACAGGGAGACGGACAGATACATTTGTATTTTATACGGAAATTCAAAGATATTAAAATTATTTCATTAACCAATGTCAAAAGTAACTTGCACGAATGAAAAACTGAGTGATCAACCAGCTAAAATTTATTGCTGAGAAACTATCCAGTTTTTGTTAAAATAATATATTGGCTCCTTTTCTTGCTCGCGCTTCAGGAAACGCGTACGACGTCAAGAACTGCACCCAGAGGGAGGCTCGGATATTTTTCACGCAAATCAAGGGTTGACGGATGTGGACTGGACGCTACGGGAGCACAGGCAGGAATAACGTAGACATGCTGCGATAGAATAGATTAACAAAAATGAACTGCAAAAGGACTGAGGGAAGGAATGGCTAATTGGCCATCCTTTGAGGTGCACTGGTCTATGCGGCTAATAATGCGTGCACTTTGTACGCATTTATTCTACTGACACCTTTTTAACTTGTTAGAAGATATTCAAACAAGTTGAACGCAAGACTCTTGCGGATATGCGGGTCTTTCCTGTCTTGTTCAGGGTCCTAGTTGTCTCTCAGTAGTTACGAATTGCAGTCCTGGTACGTGTTGGACATAGGTTCCAAAAAATGTATTTTATCATCACCATACACGAATCCTTTCACTGTTAAAGGCGAATTTGACTCAACATAAAGAAAGGCTTCCATTTCATGAACTGTCAAGTGAAACCTAAAGGTGTGACCACTCAAAGGAAAGCTCTTGACGAGTACATTCTAATAGCAGTGTTCACGTTGTTGTTGATTGGAATTCTTCTAATTTTTAAAGTTTAATTTGGACGAGAAACACTGCAGTGAAAGGGAAAAAGTGAAGACTCGTTAGCACCAGTTTTACTAAGTTGAGTGACCAACTATAAAGCTGTGGTAGCAGTCAGTGACAGGCAAAACACGGCTAGTCCACCGAGTGTTTACAAAACATGTGGGGAAACACATTAAGTTTACACAGTTATGCACTGAAAGTAAACTGTAGAATCTCGAATAGCACCCGTATTCAGTGACCTTGTATATAACTCCTATACCACCCCGGTGATTTTAACAATCCTTTTGACGTTTATGTGCGTACAGCCAATTAACGCGTTAACCCAACAAAAGTTCTGTCAACGAATTTGGAGTTTTATTACTGTAGATCCAAAGTGTAATAAATCAGTGCCGTTTGCGTAGTCTGTTAGTAATCGCTTGTACTGTCGCACTTTATAATACGTCTCGCACTTTGTAATAGTAACGCTTGTCACACTTTGTAATAACCCTTGTCGCACTTTGTATTAATATGCTGTCGCACTTTGCTATAACCCATCGACCAACAATGTTGGCTGGGTGTCTTTTGGGGTCACTGTCTGACAGCTCTGTGATGACGTCGCAAATCACGTGACTTTTAAAATACTTATTTCTTGCTTATATCCAGCGGAAAATGATCCAAAATCTGACTCCAGATCCAAGGTCCAAGATCTGATCTCTGTTCTAAGGTCCAAGTTCCATCTAATCCAAGATGCATTTCTCACAATCCACATTTGAACTCGGCTCCAAGGTCCGAGTTCCATGCAATATCTCAAAATTTTGCCTCGATGCCAAGACCCTTTGGACAACTACCGCTAGTTTGTCAGCCAGTGGCCATGTCTCTTTACAAATTTCGGAATACAAATCTAACGAAAATTTTGCGTTACTGGTCATCGGCGGAGAATATATACAGAAGGCCTTTCATATTTTCTCAAGCTTCCTGAACAATCAAGTGACATTTCACTCCATATGTTAAACACGAAGACGCGCTATAAAAGGGAATGCTCCGCCCCCTAATTAGTATTCAAACTGTGACCTGACCAAAATGGCTGCCAACGGTCAAAATGCTCTCCGAGAAATTCAAATAAAACTAGTAATCTGCCTTGATTTCCTCTCTTAGAGTAAAGAAATGGAAGCTCTTTACTGATTATAAAACATCTGTGAAGTTTTACGCCCGTTTATTGACTTTTTACATCACTGGGAGAACAGCCGTTGTACGATTCAAATTTCGCGCTTCGAACTTCTTCGTCTCCGGGTTCTTCCTCGGCCTTCTGAGCCTTCTATCGCTAGATATGCTAAGAAGCAGTGTTTTCATGATATTATGCGCGGACATCTAAATTGTAATTGCGCAAAAATATAATGTAACATTGTATCGAGTAACGAGAGTTACAATTATCGCTCGATCAACGCTATAGCGATAGTTGTTGCTTCCGTTTCTCTTCGGTAACGACTCTTTGCTTTCCTGGATTTGTTTTTCTCGATGTGGCGACCAGTAATCATTCTACAGCAGGGAGGAAACGTCGATCGGCTGAAGAACGCCGCGGGTTATAGTTTTCAGTCGATCAACATCAAGCTGAGCCGCAAGTGAATCATTTCATGGCGACTTTTTGACGGATTTTAAAATTCAGTGGACGGAACATCGACAAGAATTTATCGCTAGTTGTGTTCGGTGGGATTTGACGGAGTTCTGACCATTCTGAACGTATTTATCGGGCTTCGAGCTAAGACCGTTGGTAATCGGAAACTCCAGCCGTGTTGTTTCCACACCGCTTTCCTTCCGAGCAAAGCTGGCTAAAATGTCTCAAAATCCCACCAGAGACACAGGCAATCCGGG
The DNA here is from genome assembly GCA_964036295.1 of Plumapathes pennacea. Classification (NCBI taxonomy): domain Eukaryota; kingdom Metazoa; phylum Cnidaria; class Anthozoa; order Antipatharia; family Myriopathidae; genus Plumapathes; species Plumapathes pennacea. The sequence goes on from OZ038466.1 coordinate 21,304,743, forward strand.
TAAGCGTTAATCTAGGCTTAACTTTTTTCATTAAAATTGTTTACTTGCGGTCTTGTGAAATTTCCATGTATATTTGCGTTGGCTCGGGCGCCTGTGTTGAAATTTATTTTGAAGTGGCAAGACAGTTGACCTTTTCTGTATACCGATAACCTCAGCATCACATTCCTCCATCACTTCAACATCTGAATTCTTATATTTACGACGGTATGTCGTGAACTCTACAGATTGACACGTATAATGGCAAATGACGGAACAATTTTTATTTCACAGAGAGATCCCATAAGAGCGTTCGACACGGACGGCGGTTGATTGACAACTGAAGGCGAGAAACCTTAGGCACCTCTCCTTTTATACCGCGTCTTCGTGTTTAAATGTTTTTTACGGACAACTATGGCTTTCCGGTTTGGACAAGACAATTCGAGCCTCTGTTGTCCCTGGACAAGCAGTCTAAAAAATACACTTTGTGGACAACGTTTTAAGAATTCGGCAAATTTACGATAATTTTGGGATTACCGGACTACCACGGTTAATATATAAATATTTTTTTCGGTATCTCAAACCGTTAAGTGGGAGTGAATGGGCGTAAAAATCCGTACTGTTCATACGATAGCTTTGACCTTTGTTAAATTATCATCATTCGCCCGGCTTAACCCAAACGATACTTTGTGTTGACAGAATGAAAATGTTTAACATTCCTGTTTTCTATTTGTGGATGACTTGCCCAGACGCGTGAAACCTTGCCCTCCAGCGCCAGTCTTTGATGTCGTCACGTGCTATCGGGTCGATAAGACATCTCATTGATTCGTTTAACTCTGCTACTGCCGAAGACGAATTTGGCCAAACTCATATAAAAACGTGCAACTTCTGTGATCACTAAAGTGAAATTTGTACATTGCAATAGGATCTGCCAATCACCGGGACAAAACTCTCACTTTTCTGAATTGTTGAACAAAAATTACTCAAATGAAACCAGGTTGTTTTTTGTCGGTTTATGTTTTTTTTACTAAGCCGGCTGCTTGGTCATGTTTAGCTTCTTGTTGGGCCTTGAAACCCAATATTTTGCGGTCGGTGTCCTTAATTTGGTTGGCATTTTCTGTACGGGCGTTCTGACCTTGTCAATTTGTTTTTCCACTGTGCCGATTCAGCAGAATAATTGTCAAATTGGAAAGGAAAAATACAGCTTGAAACACAATTCGTAAAATATTTATGGTAAATGGTCCGTGTGTACGCCCCATTTCGGTGCCTAAACAATGTTATTAAAAACCTCGTTTTATTTGTGGTTGAAACCAAATCTTTACCGGTTTGGATAAGATTCCTTGCCCGGCAGAGTTTTTTTATTACGGCCCCGCGATCTCCAAGGCCAACTCATCCAGGTATGTTTCATAATTCATGATTTCATTTTCTGCATCTAGTCCCAAATCATTCTTGTTGAGGAAGCAAAGCTTGCGTTAATAAACACAAGCCTGGACCCATTTCTGGAGTCTCTAATCTCAAGTCTCGATCACCACCAAAGACGCAAAAATACTCGTGACTTTCTTCGTCCCTCATGGCAAAAAACTCGTCAAAACTCACCTTATTTAAGCGTATCTTGTAAGTCATTGCTTAATACACCGGGAAACTGTTGGAAACTGGATTTTGGTGTTCAGGCTGCGAACCGATTTAAAACCGACTCCGTGACATCGATCTGTGTACATTTAGATGCACGGTTGCTTCACTACACGCTACACAAAAATGTACACGCCGATCACGGTAAACGTATACACAACAATGTGAGTAACTGGAACTATTATAATACCGTTTGACTGAATGGTACCACACGCGCGATGCGCTGTTCCGCGAAGCATAAATGTTGACAAAGCAGTGTCAGGTATATGGGAATACGAGTTTTTACACGATAATGAACTAGCACCCCTTTAATATTATATAAAGTCTGGATTTTACAAACTGAAGGCTTGTAGAGATAGCAGAAAAAAAAATGCTGCGTGGGCGTCAGCAATTAAAACCTTAATTATCGTCTTACTTTGGTACCAGCCACGGACCAGTGCTTGTTTTTGCAGGATCTTTTTGTAAGTCTGCACAACACCAAATGACCGGAAGTTGCAGAAAGTTGATTTAGGTTGCTGACCTCGTTCGGTTCGGCTCCACTCAGCTGCCTAGTGTTTAGTTAGAACAATTCTGTTGTTCATTCTCTTCGAGTCTCGAGGTAATGGCAATTCTGCAAAATTTGTGACTCAAGCTTGGAAACTGTGTCAAACTAGAAAGCCTAAAGTTGTGCTCACTCAAATGAAAGCCCTCGATGAATGCATTCTAATTTCACTGAACTGTCAAATGGAACTTAGGGGTGTGCCCACTCAAATCAGAGCTCTCAGTGAGTGCACTTCCAATAGCAGTGTTCATTTCCAACTCCTGAGCTGTCGAATGAAACCTAAAGGTGTGACCACTCAAATGAAAGCTCTGAATGGATAATTCTAATAGCAGTGTTCATTTCCAACTTCTGAACTATCAAATGAAACCTAAAGGTGTGACCACTCAAATGAAAGCTCTGAATGGATAATTCTAATAGCAGTGTTCATTTTCAACTCCTGAACTGTCAAATGAAACCTAAAGGTGTGACCACTCAAATGAAAGCTCTCAATGAGTACTTCCAACAGCAGTGTTCAGTACCAACTCCTGAACTGTGGCCGTTTTGCTTCATCCCAAACGAAATTCTGAATGTAGAATATACTTTGCTGAAAAGCATAACAATCATGACACCAAATGATTTCAGGGTAAAATGATGTCAGGGAAAAGAAAGTCCCAGAAATATACATACATTATTTTCTTACATAAAACTATTCTGCTTTCGTGCTCCACATGAGGGTGTGTCCGTAGGTTTATAGCTGCAGATGATTTCTCCATTTTGTTTTTCAATGGATCGGTCATGAACCAGACAATTCAAATCAAACCAGCTATAATTTCTATTTCAGAGACAATGGGTTTTCAAGTCTCTTCAGCCAAAATTATAAACATCTCTTACAATTCTCTTCCTGAACATTTGTAAGTGAAGTACATACAGTAAGTGACAGAGAAAGAAAAAGTGGCACCAGTTTATTTTAGGGATCTTTTTTTACATTTTAATGTGCTTATTCTTTTCCTGTATTTTCCTCCGATGTTGAACAAACTGCGCGAAAACGCGTGACCGGTTCTGATTACGGTGCATGGCACTGAAGGCACTAAATCAGTCAAGCTCTTATTCGGCTTGATACATCCGGTCTCGTATTTTGCTCAGCAAGAACACCACGCCGCTATAATCCGGTTCTATATTAAAATAGCAGGAAGGTTTAGCGTTATAACCATTGAAATCTGCAGCAGTTGCTTGGCATTTTTCGCCCGATATTTCAATCGAGTATCGCCTGATTATGAATCGAATCTGCGAGAATGTTCCTGTCTCTCGCCTGTTTCTGTTTTTAGTTATTTATCTCGACGCTTTTGTTCTCGGCACCGTTTGAAAATACTCCGACAGCGATCAATGCATGGCCACAAGCTTCCCACTAATACCAGCTAAAGGGACGGACGACGTCAGATGGTTGTTACAAAAAATATGGGGAAAAAATCAAAAACAGATTGCATATATTTTCTCTGCAAGAGGTTTCTCGTGTTCATGCTCAAGTTGAAACTAATGCGGTGCGGGCTAAATTGATGTATGTGTGTATTAGGCCTTTTACCCTCTTTCTCAGAGAAATATTTATAGCGACAAACAGCACTTGTTTATTTAACCAACTTTGTGTACCTCCTGGGTGAAGTCAATGCTTCGGAACTCTTTGATGAAAGCTAAAAGTCAAGGCTCGCTTTGTGGCAGTTTATGTTTTCAGAGATTTTTCTTTTGTACTTTGGGGGGGGGGGGGGGGGGGGATTAAATTAGAGTGGTCTTTGCCCTTTTACACACCCTAATTGGCTCTGACATCATCGAAGTTCGTATCCGGCATCACTATGTAATTTTCTGCTCACGTTCAGAGGTGAGGGATCCTGCACGTCAGTGCAACTCTTCGCCTCGTTGTCATCATTCTGCTCTTGTTTACGCTTGTGGATAAGGAAATGTTTAGCTAAGGAAGCTAAAGGGAAAAAGGAAAAAAGCTAAGGAAAAAAAGAAAAAAAAAACCCACGGTCATTGGTATTCTTGGTTTGCATGTGACGTCATAAGAAGGCCATCACAGAAGTAACGCACCCTACAAGTCCGATACACTAATATGTTCAAGACTGTTATGCCTTAATACTTACTGCAAAATTCTGGGTCGACACAAAATATCTATCGGGAGCTATGGACGTTTGAATACCGTGACAACAAAACCGTGTGACACGCTCGTGGCCGACTAAAATCGTTGCTTGTGTCTGAATTATAAAGTTTTCCTTCACGAAACATTTTAAAATTGGCACTGCGAAGGATGTGAAGTAACATAGAATCAAACTGAGTCGTACATCAGCTTCATTTCGTGTTCCGAGTTATTGGCCGCCATGTTGGTGTACAACTTTGGTCCACCAACATGGCGCCGCATACAAACTCTTATCAAATCTCCAAAAAACAAATTGCCGCTGCTTCGCCAAAATTAAGCCTGGGCAATCCAAAATTGGCATCTGGACTAATTCAGGTGTGCTCTTTTCAGTTCTGGAGTCAGAAAGGTACAATCTGTTATTTTGGAGGGTGCTGCGGTCACGTGACCCGTGAAAACCACGTGAGTGCAAACCAAGAATAAGCCCTCTCATCTCTACGGGCGATTATTTAAAATTTTCAACTTTTGAGAGTGTGTGTTTATATGTGTAAGTATTATTCGGCTTTCTTGTAAAGATATTGAAATAATTGGTGGAAACTTCCAAAGAGTATCTGTTACTGTGCCCGTTCTTTTTCTGTTTCCCCTTCCGGTTGCTTTTTTTTCCTCTCTCACTCGCCATCTCCCTTATCCTGGTCCCAGAGGTTTTCTAATAGAAAACCTCTGATACGAGAGTACATCTCCCACTGTATGAAAGAAAAGAAAAGAAAGGAAAAACGTTTTTGACTGATGGGGTGCATTTAAGTCGGTAAATGCCAGTTCAAACAGAACGTGCTGTGCTGTTCTGTTTGTGGTGAAACGCGAGTTTTATTTAATCATCATTTTCCGGTGTTCGTTCCTGTTCTGGGTTCTTCTTTCTGCGGTCTGTTATGACCATGATTCAGCAATATGTCTGGGGTCAAATAGTCATGCAAACTCGACAAACAAGTTTTCGAAAACAAAAAACTTGGCTAAGGTGTTATGGTCTTCTCCGGTCTTGAAGACATTGTCGAAAAATGGAGTCAGTTGTTCCCACGCTCTATCGAGACATACTTGTAAAAAGCGCGCGGTGTGCATGGACGTGATTAGGGATAATTTGAGTAGGAGGCGATGAAAGCTCATAAGAGGAAGTTAAGGCACGTAGTAGAGTTATGCCGAAACAAGAATAGGGGAGGGGAGAGGAGGAAGAAGACAGAAAGAGAAAGAAGCTAAGGAGAGTGAAGAACAAGAAGCCGGAAGAGGAGGTGTAGGAGGCTCCACAACAACCAGAACGAGAAGAAAGAAGGAAGGGAAGAAGAAAGACGAGAAGAAAAAAAGAGGAGAATTAGGGACGGCAAAAAGAAGGGGAGAAGGAGAAAGAGGGAGTGCAGAAAGGAGGTGTGGAAAACAAAAATAAATAAGAGAAACGAACAAACTTAACAAATCGTAGTTCATCGGCCTCTTTCCGTCGTCACGCTGAACTCACGAAAACTCGCTCCTCGTCACCTTAACCTTGGCGAAGGAAATGGATATTTGAAATATTCCAGATTTCTGTAAAATGATCATCGCCTTGACGGAACGCTCAGCTGGAATGCGGACCGATTTCGATAAATGTTATGGTGTTTTTGTTTTTGAGTACTAATTTTTGCTTGATCATTGCCCTACACTTGAAGAACGGCTCCAAGTCGTCTTCATCGCACATGTCGTTCTGGCAAGTCCCGAGCTGGGGGTGGTGGGGAACACCAGGTTGAATGATATTCCCACAATAAATTGGATGACTTCCTGAATCTTCCTTGGCTCTCGAATCTCTATGTAATATCCGATCCTTTTTTGCCGATACGTGAGGTAATTTGTGCAGTCGTATTTTTCACGAGCTTTGGTCTCACTTTACGTGTCGTGACATGAGCATTTGTTGAGCATTATCAAAGGAGCCAACTAGAATAAACAAGAGAAATATAAAATTGCTCCATCGTTTGGACGCCACAGGGTTTCAGGAAATTGGTACTTGGATTGTTGTGGGACCCGAGCCCAGCACACTAAATTTATTCGAGGTCGGTATTCAAAAACCAAGAAATTCATCTGAGGGACAGAGGAACACAGTCTAACACCTGAGTATATCTTATACCAAAAACCAGAACATCGTTCAGAAATTGTGCAAGAGTACAAGTGTCCTGTTTTTCTGTATTGAAACTGTCTAGACTTCCAAACGTTGCAGTCTTCAGGCCTAGGATTGAACAGAGAGAACATGCAATGGCTGCTTGTATTAAAATTTGTACTAATTTTGTACAATTACCTTCACTCGAAATGCCTTATCGAAAGCTATAAGAAAAGGCAGAAGGTATTTTCCGCCAGTGTAAAAAATTATTTTGTGTGTGAGTGCATTTCTAGATGATTGCGTGTGTTCCATCACAGTCAATGTACAAAAATAGTAAAGAAATGACGATGTGCCGTTGTCTGAAGTCTATTTCAATCAAATTGGGGAGGAAATCAGTTGATATAAGACAGCCTTGATGACAACTTTTCAATTTCTTGTTCTCGCGTGAAGGATTTGCAAAATGAGACTCCGAGTCACAGCGAAGAGGCCCGCCGCTCAAGTTTACGCTCAACGATTTACAAGCTTGCTGGAAAGCCCCTAAAAGGTTCACTCTCTCTCTCTTTTTTTTTTTTTTTTTTTTTTTTACAGAAAAAGAAATGAAGAAGCTTTGGTTATATTCAGTTCTCTTTCCATAGAATGCAAAGAATTTAAACTCTGCTCGAGAACAAAGTTATCACTGTTGTTAGAGTGTACTCGCGTTGAGAGCTTTATTTGAGTGTCCACACGTTCAGGTCAGGAGCTGGAAGTTTCTTCGGTTGAGTCAACATGAAAGTGAAACTTCTTTTTTGGTGGGGGGGGGGGGGGGGGAGAATGGAGGGGTGATTGCCATGTTGTCGACACGCGGATACAAGTCAATTACGAGCCCGTTCCCATTTTCTGCTAAACAATTTGACAACTTTCGAAAGTTCTCGTGAATGTAGTGCAGCTGGAACAGCCCAAAGCGTTGCAGTGTGCAGGGCTAGTTGAATTATGCTTCTGGCGCACTATTAAACGGACATTATCTATTGCACATCAGCACGTCGGCGACTTATACGGTTTTGGCCTCAACAGAATTAATACCTCTTGCTTATTGGCACTACCACTGCAAAATTCGATACGAATTGAAACAAACGAGCTTCGTACTGTAACATTTCCTTTGTGGCTTTGCGGCCAAAAATGATCTGCCGTTTTAGTCGTTTCAATTTTGTATCCAAACTGCTTTAGCTGCGAAATGATATAAAAAATAAATAAATAAAAAAAAATGCTAGACAGTTTCATTAAATTGCCTTTTCTTTAGCTGCATTTTTCAATAACTTTGCGAGAGCAAGAGAGACAAAGAGCTTCCTTGCCAAGCGTGAAGAAGAGCAGCTTGAAGCGATACGAGGTGAAGACGACATGGGCGATTAGATGATGAGTCAGCGCGATTGGGGTGGGGTACTATTGAATTGTTTAATCCTCTTTGACTCCGAGACGAAGTTATATTTGAAACCGAACAATTACCTCACGTGGATTTCCGCCAGCAGCGACTAAGTCTAACCTAAGAAAGAACTATTGGGACAAAGGTCCGACTACATGATATCTCAATTCATTGTAAAGCACGAACCGAATCTAGTCTATCACTTGAGTCGACTTTATATTACCGAAGGTGCCGCGGTTGTGACCTCTTAATAGCCTTTCTTGTAATACCGTGCATCGCCGTTATCTTTGTTAGTGCCACTGGTATGTGGTGGTCCTGGCCCATGTGTAGGTCTTATTGATAATTGCTTTCTTGCACGCAAGAGCTGCAGCTGAGTTGAAATAATCGGCCACTCTCCAATGGCGTTTGGGCTTTTATTTGACAATGGCTGTTCCAGTGAATTTGTCAATTATGTAACTCTGCCCGCCTCGATTTTAGCTTGTGCTACCAGCGGTGCAGTGTTTTCAGAAATGTATTCTGTAATGTAATATGAATAAAAATAGCGTAAAAGAGTATTTCAGTCCCGAATTCTTTGTTTCGGTGTCGGCAGCTTTAGGATAAAGTGAAGTATTCAAAATTCCCTTTTTCGTTTTACAGTATAGTTACCCCAAACTTCGCCTGGCACGGTCATAGTCGCACATGGTCTTCCTCGCCTTCAACTCCTTCATGGGGCCCTTGAAGGCTTAGCTTGCTTCCGTTTACTTACTTAGAAAATCACGAGGAAAATATCAATTTCCAAAGCAACATATCAATTTATTAGAGGCTCAGGCTAAAATGAAAGTGCTGATGGTATCATCATTATGAAAGTATCATCCGCTTTTATAGAAATGAAAACGTTTAATCGGAAAGCATAACATCCTCTAGATTCATCCATCAATCGCAGCTCCTATTTTTTGACGGTGACTGGGACACATTTTGAAGAATTTCTCCATTCATCACTTAGGTATTGAAAAACAGAAGTACAAAATATATCTTAACTAAAATTTCAGGTTATAAAGATTACTGGTTTTACAAGTTAATAGCGGTTCATTTTGCAATGTACAAAATAGTACGGCAGTTTAGACCACCGAGGTAGAATAAACAATAAATACCTGCAGACCGCACATGTGGCGTAAAAAATCTGAATTCAGTGTTCGTTTCTATTCTTGACAAGTTTTGTCATAAAAAGTAAAAAGAAATTGAATGCACGCAAATCACCGGGGGCCGTCAGCGCTGTGCAGTAACGTAAACAATGCGTTTCCAACATCTGTCATCGTTTAGTGCAATTAGTATGTGCGTAGTCGGTTTGTTGCTTCTTTTACACGTTTTCTGAGTGACTGTACAAACGTTTTTCATGAGAAACGTAAACACTATCAAGTTTTTAGGACTTTGGAACGTCTTGCTTCGCCAGGGGACTTTATATCTTCTTAAAAAAAGGTGGTTAAAGTCCACGGTGGTTAATAAAACGTGCGCAGAAAACAAGGAACAAACTAACCGCAACCGCTATCTGGCATTTCTACCTCAATTTTATTTCGTGTCATATTTTGTCTGATCTGTTATCGGACCGCAGTTCATACATAAGTGCCAAGGTCCGCTGAGCACGTGAACACTTCGTGCTCATCAATTAAGTTGGCGAATGAAGTCTGTTGACATAATTTTTTTTCTTTTTTTTTTTTTTTTTTTTTTTTTTTTTTGGCGAGGGAAGCTTGATAAGATATAAGTAGATAGCTAATCCCAGTTGTTTTCCTTTTCGTGTTTTGTTTGGGTTGAACAGCCAGCACCGAGCCGAGCACCGAATCTACCTTCTAACCGTTGCGTATGACACAGAGTTTTCCGAAATTCTTGCTGAGTTTGAGTTTTCCCGGTGGACTAAAAAAGTCCCACGCAGTGAAACAGCCAACAGGGTTCCTGAACTGACAAAATAAAAACGTCAGTCAAACAGGCGGCCTTGCGTCGAACCTGCGCGCTGATTGGCCGAAAAAGAAAACGAACTTTGCCTGAGTGGATATATCGACGTTTCTGATTGGTTACAATTTTGCTGACTTCATGCCAAAGCTCACATGACTGTAAATGTATCCTGTTGACCTATTGTTTTTGGCATCCAGGGCGTTAAAGCCTGCATTCAACGCACTGACGGGCTTTATTCCCTCCTGACACTGAACCGCGAGCAATGCAATTGCTCTGGGTGATTTTGTTGGCTACAGGAGCCCTTGCGGGTAAGTTTTACCTCGAGAGAGAAAGAATTGTAGACAGCGCTTATGGACGAGGCATTTAGGGTTTCAATTCAGGGTTTAATTTGACCTTCGTCCCTTTTTGTTGTTATTACGTACGCAAGTGTCCGTCGAACTAATCTGTGCATGGGCGAATTCATGCATGTGTATATCGGGAACTTGTAGTATAGTACGAAGAGGTAATGACTTATGTAGTTCTGCGTAAGAAATCTTAAAAAAAAAAAAAAAAAAAAAAAAAATTCCGGTACATGTCTGTGCCCACTTGCCTTCTACAGCAACCTCAAAAGCCATATGTCTAACCGTCGGGAAAAGTGAAAATCTTTTTGCCCATTTTAGTCATGGTATTTCTTTACTTTAATCTTTAGTTGCCTTCTTGCGCCATTTCGTGGTGGATTTCCTAATCGATCTCCTTTGGGAAAAGTGAAAATGTGTTGATGAAGTAATAGATTTTTCTAACTGTGTGTTCTTTTTACAATTTAGCTCCTCCGCTGACAAGGAGAGAGCCCGTCGAATGTCCGGGTAAGCGTTCGTTGTGCTTAGAATTTTCTTCTAATAATTACGTACCGTATCTCTCAAAGTATTGCTCCGAAAAAGGGCCAACGCTCCAAAGTTAACCAATACATTATTTACACTTAGAGTACACTTTTAAAGTAAATTAGTACCCTAGATCCGGAGGAAAAAAGATTAGCCGAGCGCGATTGCGTACACGAAAATTTTCTGAACATCAAAATAGATTTTAATTTATCTTTTTGCCGCTTGAAACTTGACCTGGCCTCTAACGTGGTCAATTATTTTCGGTATGCTGACAGGACCTAGTTCGGCGCTCCTTTTTACTTCTCGTTAATACATTGTACAAATCTGCTGCGTGCTGAAATAATGTACTGTTATTTCGACTTTAAGCATTGGGGGGTTAGTGATAACTTTCTGAATATGAACAACACCGGAAGTCCCTTGGACGTTGCCCGGCCACTGCTGACAGATAAATCAAAGCTCTTCCTTCTCATTGGCTGACTTTTCCGTGTCGTGTGCCACACATGTGGCTTATCACGAGCTTGTCACCTTGGCATCAAAGCTTCCTTTTTTTTTGCACAATAAGTTGTTTGTGACAAATTTAGATGTTCTGTTGCTCATTCCTTGACTACACGCTCACGTTTAGGCAGTATTTCCGATATATTTTGGCTGTGTCTCGGTTCGGTCAAAAAACAAGTTTTGATGTCTCATCGTGCTGTGTTGGGTGAGCAACCGTTATGTAACTTACTTGGTCGCCAGTCGCTGTCTTGTGCAATTAAAAGGTTGTGACCCATAGTGCGTGTTTTACTGTGACCAGAAGTCGTGCTTAAATGGCACAGATGCGTTGTTTTAGAAAGCTTCTAAAAAGCGGCGGGTGCGGGGGTGTGAGAGAGGGGTGTGGAGGAGTGGAAAGGGGGGTGAGTTGGGGGTGTTATTTCCTATAAAGGGACTTTTGGCAAGACAGGGTATACAACTTACGCTTTAGTGTTTCCCAGAGTTTTAACAGAAATTCAAATGCTCTGTTCAATGAATTTTGACGAATTAGGTTTTTTTATGCCACCAAAAGTTAAGCTGTCATTGTCACGCTGGGATGGCATTCGAAAACTTAAAAGTCCAGTCTTAAGCAGGGTTGCATATTAAAGCACTTTGTAGTGAATTTATAAATGTGAGTCTTAAATAGTCGGTTCAGTGTTAACCCTAACCCCCCCCCGGAAATATCCCTTATTTATGACAAAGACACAATTCATAAGCAAAACATCTCGCCTTCTCAGCAAGAGTGAAAACAAACAGACAAGCAGATTTCTGTACAGAGCTTTGCACTCAATTCTAAACTTCTCTTTCTTTTCTCAGGTACCAATCGTTTTAGTAATCGTGTATTCACGTACAGTTATGAAGGAGAAACTGTGAGTGGCATCGTGGGTTCCTCATCTGCCCGTTCGGCATTGAGGATTCGAGCCCGCGTTGTTGTAAAGCCTGTCGGTGGATGTCAACATTCCATAAAGGTGAGCGGATGACAGCGCTGCGTGATTCTGCGTGATTGTTGCCTTTGTATATTTGTGGGTGGTCAAGACAGCCTTGACCTTTATGGGGAGTTGTTTGTTTCAACTTTTATTTTCGTGTTTGTTCTTGTTTCGGGTTCAGCTACTGTCACAATCTTTGCGGTTCGCAACTCCAAGTTTTTAAAGAATATTTTTGGACTGAGGTGAATTCCGAATTATTTTCTTTGTCTCCAAGGTCAGTAATTGACGGGGCATTACATTACAAGCAACAAGAAAATAGCAGGAGACTTCAAAAGTTTCTTTTGCTTAAAAATGGATTCGTGTCGGTGTATCAAGAAAACTTAAGACCTTGCCTAAACTGTAAATGAAGAAAAAACAAGAAGCTGAAAAGCTCTATTTTTGTGTCTCTGTCAGAACTTGAGATTTAACAGAAACGTTTCCAATGACGTAGAATGTTTACGCTCATATTAAGGCGAACAAGCGCTCATTTGTACAAGATAAAAACATAAAAACAAGATAAGAATAGCCATACAAGATTAAAATCAGGAGTGTTTTTAAAATGGCTTTTTTTCTTCTTTAAATTAGTTCGCTGGTGTTTCAAAATTTTCACACCCTGTGTTTTTATAGCCAGACGTATTTTGGCTATTGCTTCATTCAGATATAGAGTTTGAGGTTTGATATAAACTGTTTCCATTGAGGTAGACTTTTACGCTCATCCGGTGAACAAGTAATTATTTTATCAGATAAAAAGCTCCTGTTTTCGGTGGCGGAGAGCAGCAGACGGATAAGAAAACCTGTTTCACAAGTTTGCGCAATGTTTATACGGAAAACTTAAATTAGAGAACGATGTCACCATATGTTTTATACTTTAAACTGTTTTGTATAACGCACGGAAACGATGCGTTTTTTACACAAAAACGGAAACTGGGGCGTTATGAAAACTTGCGAAAGATTTTGCCAGCATTCTCGCATCGATCGTTTCGACTCATTTATGCATTTTAGGCTACGTTTACACTAATGCGTTTTTCCAAAACCTACGCTTTCAAAAAGCTCCATTTTTGCCCGTCCACACTAATCCTTCGGGTTTTAAGTAGCCCGTCCATATCCGTTTTCGAGTCAACGTTGTAGTGTGGGTGGAAAGCAAAAACATATAAAAAAGTATTCGTTTTCAAACGAAAACGGATTACTGTGGAAAGGTCTGACAAAAGCAAATTAAAAACGATGTAGTGTGGGCGAAAACAGAAAAAAGTTACGTTTTCAAAAGGGCCTGAAACAATTTGTTTTTACGCGAAAACAGAAACTAGAGCGTTTTAAAATCGACTCACTTTTGGCAGTATTTTTGCAACGACCGTTTTTGTTCGTTATCGTTTTGTGTCGTTTGCGCATCGTTTTAGTTCTCATTACTAACCTTTTGTATTCTTCTCTCTTTTTCTAGATCGACAGCACTGAGCTTTGGGAATCTCAATCCCCGAGCAAGACTCTCAGCTACATCAAGTCTGAGAAAACTTCAGCATTCGCTGTAGAGCTTGAGGCTCATGAACTTGTGTTTAGCACCGTAAATGGTGTCATCACAGATCTGTTGCCTCACGCCGAAGAACCAACCCGTATTCTGAACATCAAGAGAGGTATTCTGAGTACCCTGCAGGCTAAAATCATCCGAGACAACTCGACCGAGAGCGAGGTAAGATATACTATATTTAATTTCAATTTGTCTAAAGTTTCTATGTATTACTATTTTCAAGTACAGTCGAACCCCGCTATTTCGAACTCGATTAAGTCCCCGTTATTTCGAAGTCAAGCCGAATCCCCATAGATTAGCTTGACAAGCTTGGTTATTTCGAAACCCCGCCATTTCAAACTTATTTTTCATGTCTCATGGGACTTCGAAATAGCGGGGTTTGACGGTAACTACATTAGCAAGAACTTCAAGCCATATCAGTTCAAAAGTAAAAAAATTCTTTTCGATCTTTGTCAGGAGTTTGTACAGTTATCTCAAATAATTCTTTAACTTCGGTCATCCCATTTCTAACATCTGGTTTTTTTTCAGGTTGATGTGTCTGGAGAATGCAGTGCCAAGTACGAGGTGCATTCACGCTACATAAGCAGGCGTCCAAAGATTATTTCCAAGTCGAAGGATCTAGCTAACTGCACCGAGCATGCGCAGACCAATGTGGGAATTCATTCACACCCCTACAATGAAAAGGTACCAATTAATTTACATTTCAGCCATAAGTACATATGTGTTCTGTGAATTTCAAAATGTATCCAAATTTATGCCCCCACATTATGATCAATGGTGAATTTCTCCCTTCAATACACTGTCAGTTGTAAATAGTTCAGTTTGGGGAAAATGGCAGATGATCTGCTCAGACCATCAGTTTTCCTTCTCAAACTGGATCAGTTTCGGAGCGGTAGAAGGGAACAAGCCCCACTAGGCTCTTTATACTGTCCCTGCTCTAAACAAAACTATGTAGGTAGTGTTAGGAGGGTAACGCTATGTACAGGGCCCGGTTTTTCAAAGCACGATTAGGCTAATCCTGGATTAGGTCTAAACTTTCTTGTCATTTTTTTAGCCTGAAAACGTGAAAGTTTCGTCCACAAGGACTTTCTTGATAATGTTTTAAGCTGGAACAAGCTTTCTAATCCATCTTGGAACAAAACCAAGCAGTTTAATGACAGAGGTCGAGAGAAAGAATTTCGTTAACCTTGGATTAGCTTTATCGACCTTCGAAAAACCGGGCCCAGGTGTGTAGAATGTTGTTTCAATCAACTTCTGCTACACTGCCTTTTATTTTATGGAACTACAAATAATTAGTTACAAGTTTATCATTTCATTTCAAAACTTCATGAGCTTCACAAGTTTTCCAACTTGTTACAATCTTGGACAAAATGTTTAGAAACTCTGCATCTGCACCTAAGTTGTGCAGCCCCCTTAAAATTTGCTGACATACATTTTTTTATACACTGTTTCAGCCTATCAGTTTGCTAAAATCCACCAGCAACTGTCGCTACGCTTTGACAGCCAAGAACCTCATCCGACATGTGGTGTGTCAAGAAGAGCACCTGTTCCGTCCATTTTCTGCAGGCTACAATTCTAGTTCTGGGGCCATTACCACCACGAAGTAAGTTCAGATCCATATTTCTTTTGTTCCAGGATTTTAACTAGTAAACTCTGTGTCCATAATTTCTACTGGTTCTGGCCTGGTTAAGGACAGTTTTTTTTCCCTTCAAAGTCAGCAACCATTCAACCATCACTCTTTACTGCATACTGAAGAACTTGATTTGTTGGAATAGTCATACAGTAAACTCTTCAAAGCGGACACCCCTCAAGACTAGTATTATGTCCGCCTTAACCCTTTCACTCCCAAGCTCAAAATACAAATTCTCCCAACCATATAAGGAAATGTATGAGTGATAAAAAAAGAATTTATGTTTTAATCAGCTGTCATTTGAGCAAGGTATCAAATGCCAAATTCCCCATACTTTATGATATATCTCTGGTGGGAGACTGAAAAGAGAAAATTGAAGTTGATCACTCTTGGGAGTGAAAGGGTTAAAGAGAGTTCAGTTACAAAGTAAAAATCGGCAAGGACCAAATCTGCATGCTGTCCGCCTTAGAGAGATGTCCGTTTTAGGTAGAGTTGACTGCAGTAGGTTGCCTACACACAAGATGGTTGCATGTTCACTCGATCCCCAATTGATTAATTCACTTTTTCTCTCATTTCCAGGCAAGTTTTAAAACTTTTAAATGTTGGAAGGAGTTCAGAAGTTTCACCAATACTGGGTACGTTTTAACTAAGTTTGTATGAAGACTGATAGCAGTTAAAAGTAAATAAGCCACTAACCCGTTGTTTTAAATATATCGCCAAAGAAGCTTTCCCGCTAGTTCAATACGAAACTAGACAGGTCTCTCTAAGTCGTAGTGGAGTTTGCACTTGCATATTAACTTTATATCTCAGTTTTAAAAACGTTGTTCCGTTCTCATTTCCTTCCTTATATTGCTCCAGGGATGATAATTTTGTAATGTGGAAACTTGGCATTTGGTAGCTTGCCCTGGCAAAAACTGATAATCTCTTTATCAAACTAATATGATGCACGCAGCTTACAGAGATACTCTACACTTTTTGTGAAAGAATCGAATAACATTGACCCTCATTTCTTTCGTTCAGATGCGGAAGCTGAGCGCAAGACTTTAAAGTATGAACATGAAGACTCGCGGTCAACAGAGTTCGACATCAAGGAAGTCAAATCCACATTGGTCCGCCTTGCGCGCGACTCCATGAAGATGACTAAACCTGAGTCAGCTCGACTCTTCTCTCACCTGGTGAAATCTATCAGGAAGCTAAACGTCAAGGCCATGGAGCTGGTGTGGAACATGATCTTTGAGTGCGACAAAGAAGGTCTCTGCACAAAGGATGAAGTCCAAAAATTCCAGTAAGTCTACAATTTTCAGTAACGATATTTCAAACTTTCTTTTACCCTTTGTTAGCAGTCGCTGTCCTAAAACATTTACGAATTATGAAATCCTTTAAATTTACTGCGTTCTTTATTAAAACTCTTGTCCAAAGATAGGTAGAACAGTAGCTATGAAAAAGCTAATAATGATAATCCTAGAAAAATGATCGAGGGAAGGGAGAAAATTTAAGAAACGGTAGTCGCGACTTCTAAGCTAAAGAGAAATGTTTGTCTGTTCGTAGGACATACTTGTTAGATGCTCTGCCTAATTGCGGCTCTGAAGGCTGTGCCAGGGTGATGAGCTATGCAATCAAGAACGAACTGGTCAACAACGAGCGCACAAATCTCTTCCTCGCCGGAATTGCAATGGTGTCTACCCCCACCGAGAAGGTCATCTCCGATCTGCTGATGCTGGTGCAGACGAACCCATCTCGAACTGGAATGCTCACGCTTGGTACTCTTATGCACAAGTTCTGCGAGGTTAATCCACGATGTCAAGAGGATTCGGTAAGATTTCTTAATCTTTTTTTTTTTTTTTTTTTTTAATGCGACGGAAAGCTTTTCTAGTTTAAGAAGAAACAAGACATTATTCAGTGGAGAGAAACTTGCTAACTTTTCATTGTATAAAGCATTTAGGTTGGATTTTAATATCATTTCCTGAAAAACAAAACCTGCCTTTTAGGTTAGTTTCTTTGACCCTTTTTCTGATATGGTGTTCTGTCCAAATATAAACTTGCAACAGTAAATATTTTAGGAGAGGTCAAAGGCTGTTATAGCATTGAATTTGTCAAACAAGCTTTTAGAAGCGCTAAAAACGAGAAGTTTTATGAAAAACGAACTGCATTGCACTTGTGACTTTTGTGGTCCATAACATGCGGACTTTTGTTTCATCAGGCCATAATCCCGCTGGCTGAGGAGTGGTTGCAGGAGCGTCTTGGTGATCGTTGCGAGTCCAAAACAGCTGACGAAGCTGAAGAAATCCTGCTCACACTGAAGGCCATTGGCAACGCTGGCCGACCTGTTTCCGCGCAAGGCATTCTTGTGCAGTGCGCGCTCAACGGAAACATCCCGATCAACGTCAGTATCGCTGCCTTGGAAGCCACACGTCGCATGCCGAGTAGCGAAGAACTAACGGAACAGCTTCTGTCGACCTACGCCGAGCCCAATGTGGACGTAGAGATTCGTCTTGCGGCTTACCTCGCTCTGATGAACTACCCTAGTCCCGCCCTCTTCAAACGTATTGCCGAGATACAGAGGATGGAGGTGAACAACCAAGTCGGTTCCTTTGTCTGGTCGCACTTGACCAATGCTATGGAGTCTACCGAACCCGTGCATGGAGCTCCCATGGCTGATATGATCAAGGAGGCACTCGAAGGCTCAGAACTCCGCGAGTTCAACCTCAACCGGCTTCGATTTTCGCGTGCCTGGGAAGGATCTTTCTACAGTGGTACGTACACTTTTAACCGTTTCACTCCTGATAATGATCAACTTCAGTTTTCTCTTATTCTCTCACCAGAGATAAATGATGTAGTATGGAGAATTTGCTTTTTAATAGTTCCCTCAGACAACATCTGATTGACCTATTAATTCTCACTGTCATTCATACATTTTCTTCTTCCCAGTAGTCGAGAGCATTTGTACTCTGAGTTCAGGAGTGAAGAGGTTAAATATCGCTGGAACTCTACGTTATAAACAGCTGCCTTTTTAACGGTTTTATAGTAACTCTACCTGAAACGAGCAAAACCTGGATGTGGACAGTTAAATCCCAGCGATTAACAGCGTTTATGTTGTGCGGACTTCTCTTTGTTTTGCATTTGGAATTAGGCAGATAATATTATACACAGGTAGTATTAAACAGATTTTTTAAACTTACGAAACTACAGTCGCTTTAATAACTAACCTTGTAAACCGCACTGTTAGTTTTTGTTTGTGTATTTATTTATTTGTTTGTTTGTTTTGTTGTAGATATCCTGCGAGCCGGCGGTTCTGCTCAGGGTCACCTGATCTATCACCCGAATAGCTACTTCCCACGCAGCGCGCGTCTCAATTTGACCGCGGATATCTTGGGCGCCTCCATCAACGTCCTCGAGACCGCTGCCCGGTTTGAGGGCTTCGAGATTCTGATTGAACAGCTGTTTGGAAAGGAGGGCCACTTCCCTGATGACCGCATCATGAAGTTGTTTGACCTCAAAGGGCCCGAGGAACGCGATGAGGAGGAGCAGTTAGTGGCCCTCAACGTAAGGGGCAGAAGGAGCCTGCCTGATGACATGAACAAGGTGGAGAAACACTTGAACAAGTTACACCAGAAGGTAAGAACTTGGAAAGCTGTTTTAACCAAAGTAATTAGAACACCAATCACAGAGGCCATAAGTCAAAAGTAATCTCAGTGCCAATCATAGAGTCCGTAAGAAAACACAACCAGAAGTTCAGAGCTAATCAAAAGTCGGAATGAAAAAAGGAATTCGGTTTTAAATTTTAGACTAGGTAAAACAATCGCGTCCAAATCACATTCTTACCAATCAAAAAGCTTTAACTGACAACGCCAATTTTAAGCTGTCTGTTGCGTCTGTTTTAGAGTGACTTTGATGGTCATTGTTAGGCTCGATAAAATATAACGGATTTTGAAATCCCTGCAGTACTCAAGTTCCATTTGAAAACTTCACAACTTCTAAGCAAAGCCTTTCAAGTTTAGAAAGCTGTCAAAGAACGTGACACTTGTGTAGTTTTTCTAGTCGTGTTCAAGAAAGTTGATAAAATGCAGGGCAGGCGCTCAAGTAGTTATACTCTTCGCACCTCACAATGGAAATAAAGATACTAACTGTTTTTCTCAAAATAACAGATGGACGTACATGATCACCATCCGTCCGGCGCCGTCTCTGTGAAAGTCTTTGGCAACGAGATGCGCTTGATTAGCTTTGACGACATCAGCTGGCTTCAGTCAGAGGCCGACAACATTAACATGGTAGACATGCTGATTCAACTATCTCGCGGAGGCAAGAAGAGCTTTACGAAGAGTTTCATGTTCCTGGACGCGGAAACCACTGTCCCCACAATTCTTGGTCTGCCCCTTAAACTTCACGCCGAGGGAAGCACTGTGGCTTCGTTGGAACTCGCAGGCAAGTTTGACATCAAGAACATGTTCTGGGGACCGATGTCGTTCGATATCCGTGGATATGTCAAACCAAGGTAAGCTTTTTGGTTGTATAAGAGTGCATATACGAGATAAGCAACAGTCCGAGGATCTAGCTTTAAGTGACATAAACACAATACGAACACAACCGAATCTGAGCATGACACCTGTACCTGAACACGAACATGTGTACATTAACACGATCGCGAACATAAACACAACACGAATACACCTGAATGTGAGCATAACGTCTGTACCTGAACACGAACACGATATAAACGCAACACGAACACGACGCTGTTCACGAACATAAACACATCACTAACGCAAACCCGACTCTGAACATGACGCCCATAACCACGAATCCCAAACTCACAGTGTTTCAACTTCTTGCAGTGCTAATGTTGAAATCACGGGCCGCATGGGAGTAGATGCCGGGTTTGCCGAGGCTGGAATCCTTGTGAACGCGTCGCTGTACACCTCGACCCAGATCAAGGGAAACGCCACGTACAAACAGAAAGACACCTTCCGCTTTGAAATTGCTGCACCAGAGACACCAATGCAAATCATCAACATCTCGTAAGTTTAGTTTCTGTTACTTTTATCGAAAACGTGAATATGTTTGAATCCTTTCACTACCAAACTTAAAACGCAGATTCTCTCTACCTGTTAAGAAAAATTGTATGAGCGATGTAGTGAGAGTTAATACCTATATCAGCTTTCATCTGAGCAAGCTATAAAAACCAAGTTCGCCATTCTGTATATATTTCTGGTGAGAAACTGAAGGACAAAACGCAAGTTAATCACTTCTGGGGGTAAAAGGGTTTCTGCCGTTAGATTTGAGGTAAAAATTGCTACATTACTGCAAAAAAAGAGGTTTGAAAGTTGTATTTCATGCTTCTAGTATACTTCAGCACTTTTGTGAGGAATTTAATTTTTGTGATTTTACTTAAATTAACAGGTCATCCCTTTTCACCACCCTCAATGGAAAGGAGATGGCGATCAACGGAGACAGAAGAATCGAGGTTGGTATTTTGTAATGTCGTTCACCCCTTTAAATAAAGTGCTCTTTTGTAATTACCTCCCCCCTCCCCTCTCCCTCTAGCCAAGTACAGCGCACCTACAACAAGAGCAGATGGAAGAATTGCATTTCTTTAAATGTGTTATAAATCTTCTGGGAAAGTAGTTTAGAATTTCACTTGACCCTTGCACTGGCATGTTTTATTATTTGTTTTTAGAAAGAACATAAGTTAGAATGTGCTGGATGTGACATCTGAGTAGTCACAGATCTTAGTTTTATTTGACAGTGCAGGAGTCGTATTATTTTGGTTGAGTCAAACTCGAGTTCAAATTAAATTTTCTCCTGTAGTCTCTCCAGAGATATATGATACAGTATGGAGAATTTGTCACTTTGAGCTCACTCGGACGAAAGCTGATTGACCTATTAATTCTCAACGTATCACTCATACATTTTCTTTTTGAATGGTTAGGAGAATTTGTATTCTGAGCTCAGGAGTGAAAGGTTTAAATGGACTCTACACTACGGATTTCTACACTTCATAAGTTATTAATTAAAGATATTTGCTCTAGTCTAATTGACGTTTCACAATTCTACTTTGCAGCCGGCACCATGCTTCAACATGACCCGCGTACTCGGACTTAGCGCCTGTGGTCAGCTCTCCTTCCCGGTGGCCTTCCGCAGCTACGAGTCTCCCTTCTTCCCGCTTTCCGGGCCAGCATCTTTCAGCATGTCGATTGAGCGCACTGACCGCAAGCTGAGCATCTACCAGATTCTAGCCACACGCAAACCAACCAAGAACGAGAACGAGTACGACATAATTACGAAGATGTCTACCCCTAACGCTACGTGGGAGCGTGAGTTCGAGACCAACATCAGTTTGTTGCTGACGAAGGAGGAGAAGATATTCAGCGCTTCAATGGGAGCTCTGGGATACAAGTTTGGCAAGATAGACGGTCGATACAACAACGTGACTAATGCTGCTAACCTAACTTTTTCTACAAGAGATGTTGTTTATGGTTACCCAGTCGTGCTTAGTGCCCAGTACTTCAACAACAGCGATCCCGAGAAGGTCGAGCGCGAACTGGGCATCAAGTGGTTTGTTACCTTCAAGGATTACACCGTGAATCATCTGACTAAGATCTACAACAGGTCACACGTGTATGGTTACGTCAGCAACACCACCAACTGGCAAGGCAAGTACTTGTACTCAAGCGGAGAAGTGTCCATTCCCAAGAAGAGCGTTGCCTTTGTCGCAAACCATTCCTGTACCAACACCTCGATCAGATTCGATGGAAGTTTAGGCGAGGAGGAGAACAAGTTCGTCTTCAACTTCACGAACAAGCCCAGCAACGTCAGCATCAAAGTCGCTGGCAATTACATGAAGAACCAACGAGAGGCCATGCTGAACATGTTCGTCAAACCGTGCCAACAGTCCTTCACCCTGCGCGGTTCCTTCGCCAAAGTTGGTTTGGAGAAAGGTGTTCACTTCAGAGCCAGCCACGACAACAAGAAGCGCTCCTTTACTTGGTATACTGGAATCGTGAACGCCACCGACGAGAAGTCCATCAAAGTGAATGCCAGTCTTCTTGGTCGACCCGTGCAGGCCGTTTGGACCTACGTCAATCTTACCAGTGAGAAAGGTGTCCGGTTTAACGGCTCGGCGCTCGACAAATCCGTAGAAGCTGTCTGGTCATATGTCAACGTTGGACAGGAGAAGGGACTGAAGTTTAACGCTTCTGGCCTGAATAAGACGATTGAAGCAGCGTGGACGTTTGTCAACATGACTGACGAGAAGACCCTGAAGTTCAACGGTTCCGCCTTGAACAAGACTGTCGAGGCTGCCTGGACCTACCTTGGCTCGAAGAATGAGAAAGCCTTGAAATTCAATGCCGCTGCTCTAAACAGAACCCTTCAGTCAACCTGGGTATTCCTGGATAACGGCAACCAGAAGAGCCTCAAGATAAACGCAACAGCTCTGAACAAAACTGCACAAGCTGTATGGAGCTTATCGAATCTTCCTAACCAGAAGAAGCTATTGTTTAATGCAACAGTGTTAAACAAAACCGCGCAAGCTATGTGGATGTGGATGAATCTTCCCAATGAGAAGAGCCTGCGATTTAACGCACGCGTGATGAACAAGACCGTTCAAGCAACGTGGAGCTTTCTGGACTTGGTCAAAGAGAAAAGCTTGAAATTCAACGCCAGTGCCATGAACAGGACCGTTCAGGCTACGTGGAGCTTGGTCAGCCTTGAAAGAGAGAAAAGTCTCAAGTTTAATGCCAGTGCCCTGAATAAGACAGTTCAAGGAGCGTGGACCTATCTGAACTTCGCCAACGAGAAGAGTCTAAAATTCAATGCTAGTGGCGCAAACACAACCTTGGAAACGGCTTGGACCTTGGTTAACTTCCCCAGCCAAAGAAGTTTCAAGTTTAACGCTAGTGCATTCAACAAAACAATGGAGGCCGTATGGAGCTTCGTGAACCTGACCAGCGAGAAGAGCTTGCAGTTCAATGCTCGCGTGCTAAACAAGACCCTCCAGGTAGCATGGACATACGTGAACCTGACCAACGAGAAGAGTCTGAAGTTTAACGCCACCGGTACGTGCAACAAAAGTATAGAGACTGCATGGACCTTTGTCGACGTGGCCAATGAGAAATCCCTGAAGTTCAATGCCAGCACCCTAAACAAGACCATCGAAGCAGCGTGGACGTTTGTCAAGTTGGCCAACGAAAAGGGGCTGAGGTTTAAGGCCACTGGACTTAACAGTACTGTCCAAATTGCATGGACATACGTGAACCTGACCAACGAAAAAGCTCTCAAGTTCAACGCAAGCGTCCAAAACAAGACTGTGGAAGCATCGTGGAACTTTGTAAATTTCACTACTGAGAAGAGCTTAAACTTCAAGGCACGCGCGTTAAACAAAACTATCGCCGCAGGATGGACTTTCAAGAACCTGAAGAACGAGAAGAGCATCAAATTTAATGCGACCGCTTTCAACAAGACCATGGAGACCATGTGGACCTATGTGAATCTCTCCAACGCCAAGGCGATCAAGTTTAGCGCCACTGTGCTTAACAAAACAGTGGTCGCGAAGTGGAGCTATCTCAATAGAGATCAAGAAAAGATGATCAAGTTCTATGCCAGCGCTTCTAACGAGACCATGGAAGTTGCCTGGACTTTAATGAACTTCACCACAGAAAAGGGTCTAAGGATGAATGCCACCATCATGCGACAGACCCTTGACGCCTCTCTGATGTACTTCCGAACACCAAAGGACAAGGGAATATGTTTCAACGCCACTGCTTTCAACAAGAGCGTCGAGCTAAAGTCGAAAATGCTCGTTGAGGGAAAAGAAAAGAAGATTGTCACGAGTGCAACTTACCAGAACTACACCTTTGCCGTGGTTGGACTGTATCAGAACCTCACTACTCGCAAAAGCCTCTGTGTGCATCTCAAGGCTGTTGGCAAAACATATGGAGAAGCGTGTGTGACGTTCACCAACAGCTCCTCCGAGAGAAGTCTTTCTGCCAATGTCTCTGCGATGAACAGATCAGCCGAGTTGAAGGAAGAATGGATCAAGAGCGAGACAACCTGTGCAACCCGTTTCACAGCGAAGCTCAACAAGACGACCATGTTTGAGTCTTATGTGAGCGTTATCCATACTCCTGAGCTAAAGGCCTTCCGTCTGAATGCTACAGCAGCGAACCAGTCAGTAGACGTCGCGTGGTACTTCCAAAACAAGTCCGAGAAGGCCATTGGAATGAACATCACAGCTCTTGGAAAGCATATGGGCATTAAAGTTTTGTGGTTCAACTCTGAGGCTTACAAGTTGGCTTCGATTCACCTGGTGTTAAACAAAACTCTTGTGGCGTTTTCCTCCGTGAACTTCCTCAACACCTTGAGTTCAAAGAGATTCGAAGTCCGCACTGTGGTTGGAAGATACGTTGGAGAAATCCAGAACGAGTATCGCCTTCACGCTAATGGTCGACACGACTTCCTGATGGTGCGTTTCTTAAGGAATGGAAGTAGATCGCTTTTCTTCGACACTTCGCGCCTGAGCTACACTAAAAGCGAAAAGCGACGAGAGCTGGTATTCGGCTACGACCTCAAAGTTCTGAGCCGGTCTTTCCAATACGGATGGGATATGGCGCACGATAACTTCACTACGAGTGAAGAGCTTCTACACACATTAACATTTGGCTTGATGTACTCGAAAGGCAAGAGAATTTCACTGACAAGCACAATCAAGAATAATACGGAAGAGCTATCGCAGAATTTGAACGTGGAGTACCTTCCTGGCAAGTACGTGGAACACAAGATGAGCTGGTTCAAGCCAAGCAGGCTAATCGAGGTCAAGATCGAGTTGCTGCCTAAAGTACCTCTGCTGTACAGAGTGTTTTGGAACACCAAGGACGGATTTTCTATTGGCAGTGTGCTTAGTGCCTTCAAAAAGGAAATACGGAACAGTTTCAATTTCGACCGGGAAGCCGAATCGTACCAGGGTCATCTGGAGATCTGCCCTGTCTATCCGTTAGACTTCAGTGGCAAGTTCTCAAGATCAAACGGTCTTCTGCTCACCTCTTCAATCACAGCCTTCAAACGTACATGGAACCACAAAGTCGAATTTAACAAAATGGAGCGTAAAGTCGTTATTTCAATCGAGCCAATTCCCCGGTCGCCAATGGTCTTCCAGGCCGTCTGGGAGGATATGAAGATCTCTGTAGATATGACAGCTTTCACGAAGTCTCTTCAGTGGGAGGGAATGTACGAGAAGTTGACGAAGACGCTCACCTCGGACCTGACAGTCCTCAATCAAAAGATCTCGCTCTTGCAAGGCCTGGACATCGATACGAAGACTTTGACGTTGAAGGTCACCGCTCTCAAGCGCACCCTTGGTTTCGTCGGCAGGCTCGACTGGAACGCATACGTCGCAAGTGCTTATCTGACCCTTGGAGACAAGAGGACTGGTTGGTTCTTGACTTTTGACCCATCAGCAAGAAACATCATCTTCAATATCACACTGACGCCAACGATCTCTGGTCAGATTGCTGGAGAAATGCCAACTGACACGAGACTTCAGGTGACTCTACAGAGAAAGTTTGGCATGAACGTTGTCAATGAATCCCGCCTCAATTATGATCTGAAGCCGGATGCAAGCCGCCTCTTACTCACCTGGAATGAAACTACGACTGCCAATCTCGTAAATACGCTGAAGTCCGTGAAGCTGGTGGTGGTTAACGTAACCATGAAGTTCTACAACCGCACAATCCAGAAACTCACCAATCTGACCAAGGCTATTGATATTTTGGTAAAGAAGATTGAGACGGAGATCAAGCCTCAAGCATTGAAGATCTACAAAAAGATGAGGACATACGACTACAAGAGTATGATGCAGAACACGAAGCAGATTGCGCTGAATGCGACTTTAAGAATGGTCAATCTGACCGTCGAGGCCTTGAACAGGACCGTCAGAAATCTGCCCGCCTTAGTTCGCAACACCACTGAACTCTACAAGAACATCAGCAAGGCTATTGGCAGCGTGCACAAGAATGTAACCAAGCTCTATGACCAGCTCTATAAGAACGCAACTGTATTCTATCACAAACTGCGCACTGTGGTTATTCCTCCCCTCGTTGGCAACATCAGTCTTCACTTGCGCAACATCACTAAAGATCTAACAGCTTGGTCGCAGAATGTCACGTCCATGTTAGCTAACATGACTGTCCGTGGCAAGAAGGTTGGCGCCACTTTGGAGCTCGTCGCTATGAAGGTGGAAAGACTGACAAAGGAATTGATTAAAAACATCACTCTCAAAACCAGCATTCTGGCCAAAAACGTCACTATCCAGGCCAAAAAGTTGATCAAGAATGTCACGATCCAAGTAAAGGCTTTAATGGTCCAGATCCGTGAAGCAGAAATCCGTGGACAAAAACTTGGCCCTCTGTACGACAAATACATGGTTAAAGTGCGTAACTTCACCTGCAACTTCAATGCCTCCTGCACCCTGAAGAATCTTACAGACGTAGCGATGAACGTAAGCATGAGGATTCGTCGTATGGCAGTCCTGAACAAGACCATTACCGAGCACTTCATAGTCTTGCGCAAGGAAGCAATGGTGCTGCGACGTCAAGTCGTGATGCTGCGAAAGCAGGCGGTGGTTCTCGTTCAAAACATCACTGAACTGGGTCAGAACTTGACGAAGGCACTCCCTAAATTCCTCCGCAATGTCTCCATCCAGACCATTTACCTTGCTCGCAACTTTACAAGAGACATCAAGAACGTCACCTTCCGGGTGCGTAATGTAACCATGGAAGCTTACCTGGCGGTGAAAAACTTCAGCAATCCTCTTGTCAAGCATCTTATGAAGGTCTCTACTTCGCTGTATTACCGCGCGAAGCCATCTGCACTCAAAGTCATGGCTCCAGTGATGGAATATACGTTCACAGTAAGAAGAAACGTAGCAGTGTTCATGAAACCAATCGTGAAGCCATTGGTACCCCTGGCATACAACATTATGTATCAAGTGCGAAACATAACTGTTTATAAGGTGCAAATCGGCGTCGCCTTGGACAAAGCTGCTAACCGTTCTGTGGAGGCAGTCGTGGATATGCTCAAGATGTTAAACCACACCGTTACCACTAATGTCTCTGCCGCCATCGACTTCATCAAAGAGACATCACAGAAGACACCCGAGGAAATCGTGGACATCACTATCAAGACCTGTGAGCGGTTCTGCAATTTTACCCGGAGAACCTTTAACCAGACGATGCAGCTTAGCTACAACGTGTCCAAACTGGCTGTCGTGTCTTTGAACAATTCCGTTCAGGCTTTAAACAAGACTGTGCAAAAAGTCCTCAAGATGAATCCAGACCAGATTGTCAAGGTATCCATCCGAAAGTTCCAGGTCATCGCTGCAAACCTCACCTTTGAAGTTGTTAACATCACCAAGCAGCTGCGCAGCCTTGACGTTGCCAAACACGTAAAACTGGCGTGGGAAGAGATGGAGTTAAAGAAGAAGATCGACGAGCTCCAACTCGAAGCTACCTGGAAGCAGCTCGTGGAACGCGTAAAATCTGTCAACATCAAGAAACGAGTTCTTAACTTCAGGAATTGCCTTTCCAACATGACTACCAAAGCACTGAGATCTATGCAGAAGATTGCCAATGTGAGCTACCGTGTGCTTAACCTTACCAAGCGACTCGTGCGAATGGACATCACAAAGGAAGAGTTCACGAAGGAGTTATTCACCATCGGCAAAGAAGTTAAGCGTATCATGAAGGAGATTCCGATGCTCGGGAATGCAACTCTGTCCTATGAGCGTTTGTGGAACAAGACTATCGCAGTGTACAGAGTCTCGGAACAGTACAAGAACCTGACCCTGAACAGGACGTTAGACGCTTTGGAAATTGCGAAGAAGTTCAGCATGGCTTTGTACAACGAACACGAACTGGATACCTTGAAAGTTCTCGAGTTTTACAAGAAAATGGCTCTTAAAGTTTACGAAGACGTCAAGGTTAAGGTCGAGAAGAAGGCTGAAGACCTGCGTAAGGAAGTCGATGCCTTCAAAGGGAAACTGACCGAGAAGATTGATGCCCTCAAACTGAAGTTGACCGAGGAAGTCTACGTTTTGGTGAAGAAGTTGAGGCAGTACGAAAACATGACGTACGAAGAGATTGTCGAGAAGGTCTACAATTGCGCCAAGAAACACGGTCTTGTACTTTACAAGAACGTCACTTTAAGGATGATGAAGTTTTACAACGAGACAAGGAATATGACTCTGGAGGCATACAATCGTACCATGGTCTTGATTAACCGTACAACTGTGATGGCATTGCAGTACTACAACTTGACCCGCAATCAGTCTATGAAGTATTACAAGATTGGACGTAACATCTCGATGGCGCTCTACAACACAGCCCGCAACCGCACCCTGCAGTACTACCAACTGGGACGCAATATGTCCATGAAGTATTACTTGACCTGTCGCAATACCTGTATGAAGTATTACTCGCTGGGTCGCAACTACTCCATCATGCAGTACAACCGTGCGCGCAATCTCAGCATGGAATACATCAGAATGGCTCGAAACCTGACCGTTTTGGCCTACAACGTCACCCGGAATTTCACTCTGCGTACATACAACCTAACGCTGAATCGGTCGCTGGAGGTGCTGCACTACGTAAACAAGACCCTTGTGCCCAGGCTGGGAGAATACGTCGTCAAAGGAAAACTCGTGGTTGAGAAGACTTACGTTAAGAGCGCTGCCCTGGCCAAGTTCATTGCCAAAGAAGTGGAGGACTGGTACCAGCGGAACAAGGAGAAGACCGTAGAAGAGCTGTCTGTTGAGATTTACGCATTGGCGAAAGACCAAGTCGATTCAGTGGTAATTAGAGTGAAAGACCGCGTCGTGAAAGTGCTGGACGACATCGACTTCACGGTTGCCTTGAAATTAACTCGCGAATTGGAGTCTATCTTCAATCAGACTGTTAACATTACAGCAGTCGCTGGAAAACAACTGGCCACAATCTTTTTGCCCTGCGCCCGCGTGGTCCAGAACAAGACAATCGCCTACATGCTTCTCGTAAAGAATGCGTCTCTACCGTTGATTGAGAAAGCCAGGAACACCACTCTTAAGATGCTTAACCAGAGCAGAGACATGGCCCTAGACATGTACACGAAACTCATGGCGCGCAAAGATGTTCAAGAGGTTAGGGCTATTTACGAGTTAGAGCACCGACTTAAGTTGGTTGTCAATAACGTGCGTCAGCTCTACAAGAGAATCGAGGCTATTATTAAGGAAACGAGTCCTAAAGTTGAAGCAAGATTAAACGAAGCTATCTCGTACTTGAAAGTAAACCTTTCGGAGATTGTCTTAGCAAAGCGTGAAGAATTAATGGCAAAGCGCGACGAAGTCATGGCCATGGTTGCAAAATTCAGGGCTAATCCGGCATTGTATGCACTTCGCATGTACAAGAACGCTTTCGAGGACATGATGCTCAAGATCAAGGGAACGCCAATCGAGATGGTCGTCATGCACGAGGTTTGGGGTCAGTTCGCTGAGGAGATCAAGCAACACGAAATCTTCAATATTGGTGGAGAAATGTTAGACTACAGTAAGCTGACTGCGGATATGGCTGTCCAGGAGCTGGTTTTAAAGATGGAGTCGATGCAGGAACGGGTCTATGAACTACAGGAGAAAGTCGCAGACTTGAAGAAGCGAGCTCAACTGAAAGCAAATGAGGTCCGTGTCAAAGTCTCGGAGGCGGTCGAAGACTTCAGAAAGATGAAACTCCGTGAGATTGTAGAGCACTCGTTCGTTTTCAAGACAATCGCCATGGTGAAGAATGTCACAGAACAGGCAAGGAATTTTACTGTCAAGGTCCAGAATGAAACTATGAAGTGGGTTGCCGTTGGCAAAGTGTACGCAAAGAATTTCACAAAGAACGTCACCATGCAACTTCAGAAACTCAATGCAACGTTTCAGGAGTTCAAGAAAAACGTTACACTGAAATACCTGGCGCTCAAGAAGAACGTTACTCTAAAATTCCTGGAACTGAAGAATAACGTTACTCGGAAATTCCTGGAATTCAAGAAGAACGTGACTCTAAAATACCTGGAAATCAAGAAGAACATGACTCTGAAGTTCCTGGAAATCAAGAAGAACGCGACTCTCAAGTATCTAGAGCTCAAGAGAAACGTAACCCTGAAATTCTTAGAACTGAAGAAAAACGTCACTCTTAAACTGGATGAGCTCAAGAAAAATGTAACGTTGCAGATTAAGAAGTACACGCCTGTCGTTCGAAACTACACCATGATGGTCAGGAATATGACAGTCAAGTACTACATGGTTGCCTGTAACTGGACTGGGATGCAAGTCAATGCTTCCAAACTCTGGCTGAACAAGACTCTGGAGAAAGGAATCAAATACTGCCAAGAGACTGTTGTACCTTACTACAAGACTGAAGTGCTTCCTTACTACCAAGACAAGCTTCTGCCTATGTATCTCAACTACAGCAAGATGGTGGTCGAGTTTAGCAAGAACATGACAGTGAGAGCTGTTGAAATGAAAGAGGAAGCAATCAAGACGGCCCTTAAAAGCAAGCCGTACGTGAACCGTGCGCTCCGAAGATTCGGGAAGATGACCATCAGAGAGTCTGTCATAGCCGCTCGTAATATCAGCATCCAGGCTTACGCAAAGGCCCTCAATTACACTCTCAAAGCTTTCAACTTCACCATGGAGGCATACAACAACTACACCCTGATGGTGAAAAATTTCACTCTTGAAGCTTACAACGTGACTCTAGAGGTGTACAACCAGACACTCGAGGCTTACAATAACATCACTCGCAACGCCTACAACTTGACCCTGGAGGCATATCGTAATCTCACCCTCAACGCGTATAACTACACCCTTCAGACCTACAACTACACCCTCAACATGACGCGTCGGGCGATAAACATCACGACGGTAAAGTACCTTGCCGCCAAGACGTACCTTGACACGCTGAAGAGACAAAGTTTGGAGAGAGCAGGTCCCTACCTGGTTGTCCTTAACGCAACCAAGTTTGAGATTGTAGAAACAGCAGTGTTTGTCAACAAATACTATGGTAAGGTCTTGCGCGCGAAGTACGCCGACTTCAACGAGAAGCTTAAGATGAAATACGCCGTCATGGAAAAGAGAGTCCGCGAGGGCATCGAGCTGCATGCGCCTTGTCTTGTGAATGCTACGTCTCGGTTCCTGCAGTATACTAACCGCACTGTTGTCATGAAGTTGGTGAATCACACCATTGCATACCTCAATCGCACTGGTCTCGACTTGGTGAACAAAACGATTAGGTACCTGAACCGTACTGGTGTCGCGCTCGTCAACAACACCGTGCGATTCCTCAACCGCACTGGTGTGTGCAAGATGGTGAAGCAGACCATTCAATACTTAAACCAGACTGGTCTTAAGTTGGTCAACGGCACTGTGCGCTACCTGAACCAAACTGGTGCCTTAGAGTTAATGAACAAGACCATTGCATACTTAAACCATACTGGTGTCAAGGTGATGAGTCAAACCATCAGATATCTGAATCGCACTGTGCCCCGTTTGGTTAACAGTACCATGCAATATCTCAACCGCAGTGGCGTCCTCAGCTTTGTCAACAGCACCTTGAGATATGTCAACCGTACCGGCATCCGTGGCTTGGTGAACAATACCATGGTATACGTCAACAAGACCATGCTGTGCCTGAACAAGACCGTGCTGTACCTCAACCAGACTGGTCATAACTTGGTCAACAAAACCTTGAGGTATCTCAATCGCACTGGTGTCCTTAACTTTGTAAACAATACCATTACGTACCTCAACCGAACCACTGTCCGTGGTTTAGTCAACCATACCATCGTGTATCTGAACAAGACCATCGGATACCTGAACCGTACAAGTGCTCTTCGGTTGGTCAACAGAACCTTCGGATACTTAAACCGCACTGGGCTCGTTTTGGTTAACAAGACTGTCGGATACTTAAATCGGACTGGTGTCCTAAGTATGATTAACAAGACCCTCGTGTATGTCAACCAGACTGTCGCATATCTAAACCGTTCAAGTGCTCTCGACTTGGTCAATGATACAATCAGATACCTAAACAGAACTGGTGTGGACATGGACACGGCTATTGAGACTGTTAGGTACCTGAACCGCACCGGTCTTATCTTCATCAACAAGACCGTCGTGTACTTAAACCGTACTGGCATCCTCAACATGGTCAACAAAACCATCGTGTGCTTAAACAAGACCGTAGCATATTTGAACCGGACAAGCGCCCTTGAGCTGCTCAATGATACCATCCGATATTTGAACCGCACTGGGGTTCTAAACCTGGACTCGGTCGATAAGACCGTCGCTTATCTAAACCGCACTGGCCTTGTCATAGTGAATAAAACGATCTCGTATCTGAACCGAACTGGGGTCCTTTGCATGGTCAACAGAACCATCTTCTATCTCAACAAGACCATCGGACATCTAAACCGCACGTGTGTCCTGGATTTGGTTAACAAAAGCATGGAATCTGTAAATCGTACCATGCACTTCCTGAATAGTACCATGTTGAAGATGAGGAAGGCTTTACCTAAGTACATTCGCGTCAGGAACGGTGTCGTCTCAGTCGTGATCCCGCATTTTGGTTCAGTCCGTGGAAATATCAAGTATCTCTCGATGGTGGCCGTACAGAAAGTAAGGAATATGACAAGGATGGCCTTAAACATGTCTCGCCAGGCTGTGAATGCGAGCAAGGTGTACCTCGAGATGGCCAAGAACCGAACCAGAATGCTGAACCTTCGAGCTCGAAACTTTACCATGAAGGTGTTTAACATGACTCAGAGTTGGACCATGAAGATGTACAACGTCACTAACAACATGACCAAGAATTGCAACCTGACCAAGGCCGTGGTGAAGGCGTACAGGCTGACCAGGAACATGACTGTTAGAGTGTACCACCTCGCCAAGAACGTGACCATGAAGTTTTACTACACGTCGAAGAACATGACCCTGAAAGTGTACAACCTTACCAAGATGAGGATCTACACTCTGTCAAAGGACATGACACTGATGAAGGCCTACAACTTGACCAAGAGCATGACCATGAAAGCGTACAATCTCACAAAGATGGGAATCTACACCTTGTCAAAGGACGTAAGTCTGATGAAGGCTTACAACCTGACCAAGAACCTGACCATGAGAGTGTACAGCTTGACGTACAACGCAACCGCGAAAGTGTGCAGCCTTGGTTACAACTTGACAATGAAGGTTTACAAGCCGACTTACATCGTGGCCATGAGAGTGTACAACCGCACATACAATCTTACCATGAAGGCCTATAACCAGACCTACATCGTCGCAATGAAAGTCTACAAGCCGACTTACATCATGGCCATGAGAATGTACAATCGTACGTACAATCTGACCATGAAGGCCTATAACCAGACCTATGTCGTGGCAATGAAAGTGTACAACCGCACCTACAATCTGACCATGAAGGCCTACAGTCAGGGTTACAACATGACCATGAAAGTCTACAAGCCAATCTACATCAGGGCCATGAGAGTGTACAACCGTACATACAATCTGACCATGAAGGCCTATAACCAGACCTACATCGTGGCAATGAAGGTGTACAACCGCACCTACAATCTGACCATGGAGGCTTACAGTCGGGGCTACAACATGACCATGAAAGTTTACAACCAAACCTTCACGATCACCATGAAGATGTACAACCGTACACACAACATGGCCACGAGAGCGTTCAACCGCACTCGAAACATCACCCTGACGGTTTTAAGAGCTTGCCGCACCAGTCGTCTGACCAGGGACCTGTGTAACCAAACTGTACACTTCTACATGCTTACCAGGAAGTTCGTGACAGAGTTCAACGCTACAAGCGTGCTGACGCTTGCCAAGACCAACTTCCCTGTCGCTATGAGAATGGCACGGGAATGGTACAGTGTCGGTTTCAATTCCACTCGAACCTTCACAGTCCGCGCGGCTGGCATCGCCTGGTACGTCTCCCGCGACATCTACAACTCTTCATCGCTGGAGGAGGCTTTGGTAAAGGCAAAGAATCTCTCCAGAATAGCCTACCAAGAAATCCGCAGGCTTTACCAGGAGATGCACATCTCAACCATGAGAAAGTACCAAGCCCTTTACTATCGCGCCCTGGAACTGTACAAGGAAATCCGCCAGCACGAGACCGTCCTGAAATGCATCAAAGATGCGCGCGACTACATCGCCAACTCAAGGAAGATCATGAAGATGCGCATGCGTCACCTGCGCTTCTTGAGAAAGCATCTGAGCCTCAGGATCTCGCATAAGATTGGCAGGATTTCAGCTCTCATGAACCCGGTCAACTGGATCCCTCCATTTAACAGTAAGTATTAACAGAGATTCTCTCAAGAGGAGAATGAAAATTGATTACACTATATGACATGTTAGGGTGACCAATCTTGAAGGAATTTTTTATATTCTGTTATTGGTTTTTCCCTGATACATTTAATCCAGCTGTATTGACATGTATTAAAATTTAATAAATTATAAATCATACCTTAAAGAAAATCAAAATTTAGGTCGATCACTTTCAAAAGATTTTTTGAAGTAACACATGTGTCAGGTAACTCTCAAAGCGCCAGCTTACACCATATCAGCGTTAACTTTTTCACCTGAGAGTGATCAACTTTTCTCCTTTTCAAGTTTTCTCCTTCAGTCTCCCACCAGAGATATAATACAGTATGGAGAATTTCTCCACTTAACAGTTCGCTCGGACAAAAGTTAATTGGCCTATCAATTCTCTCCTTATCACTCTTACATTTTCTTCCTCATTAGTTAAGAGGATTTGTATTCTGAGCTCAGGAGTGAAAGCGTTCAAACAATGCTCTCATGTATATATCTTTATTTACCTCTTTTCAGGCACTGCCATGATCTTCGGGCCTTCTCATGTCTACACATTCGACGGTCTGTCCTACAAATTCCCAGGATACAAGAAATCCGACTGCACATACGTGCTGGCTCGCGATGTCCGTGACGACAAGATCAAACTTCTGAGTCAAGAGAAAGCGTTCATCTTGGTCACGGAGGACATGAATGTAAAAGTTCACCAGAGCGGTCGAGTCGAGACCATGACTAAGATCACAGTCTCCGGCAAAAAGATCCGCGACGGCTACGACAGCGAGCTGCCCGTGCAGAGTGCCAACACCACTGTTTTCCGATATGGTTCCTTCGTTGTGATCAAGAACACAATTGGCCTCGAGATTATCTGCGATATGGAGCATGATATGTGTACCTTTAACATTGCCAGATGGTACCATGGAAGAATGGCAGGTAGGAACGCGCTAGCCTTGTATATATTTATCTCCCTTCTGTCTATCTTTTTGTGTCCGCACCCATTTGTCGCATTCTTGAGGTGAGATTAAAAGACTAGGCAAATTTGAATGACTTGCAAACCCTCGGAACTCTAATCTGTTAATGAAACTGAAGTATGTACTCACATTATACAGCGAAACATTGCTGACACGCTTCATAACGGGGGAGTGGGATTTGCAGGTAACAGATCCTATCATTCAAGCTGACTTTATTTCATGCGTTCTCAGGTCTGCTCGGCACAAACAATAACGAGATCCATGACGAGTGGCGCACGAGCGATGACAAGCCCGCCAAGAACCTGATCGACTTCGTCAACTCCTGGCAAGTCACCAAAGATCCCGAGTGTCACATCTCCGAAAACGACATCATCAAGCCAACCTGTCCACCCAGCCGCTACCATCAACGATGCCGCGAGATTTTCAAGGACCAAGCCTCGCCACTGGCTCCGTTCTTCAACGTCTCGGACCCCAAGCCCTTCCTGAAGGCCTGCGAGTACGACTACACACAATGTAGCACCAACACCCCCAAGGACATGAGGCACTGTAACGCCACTGCCGCGTACATCGACCTGTTACGCATGAAAGGAGAGTGGGTGGAATATCTGCCAGAGTGTGGTAAGTACGGGAGTGATTAGTTACAATTGTTTCTTTGTTCATGTCACTGATACCACTATGATGTTTTGGAGAATCTTGCATTTTAATAGCTTGCTCGGATAAACGCTGGTTAAAACTCGGGACTAAAATAGTTAAGCCGTGAGAGGTAGTGGATAAGTGGTGTTATAGGATCAATGGTCAGACCAGCCTCGAGTACAGTGAACACAATGGAAGGAGAACATTTGATTTCCCTCCTCAATATCCTCAATAGCTCTCGTATTGCTAATTACGGCGTCCCAAGAATGGTTTAATTCTTTACATTGTTAATGCAGGAAGTGTATCGCTGATGTGCGTAAAATCAAACACTTGCCCTCCATCACACTTACGTGGTCCTTTGTACGACAGGTCGTTGTGCCCAACATGAAATTGGTCAGCGGTGGTTCCAGTCAGCAGACAAAATGGTGGATGTTGTCCTTCTTGTACCCGAGACTCGAAGCATGCGTAACTTCGCCCAGCGGTTGCCCGAGTTTGTTGCCTCCATGACGCGAGAGCTGCCCAAGTACTCCTTCCGCTTTGGTGTGGTAGGATTCGGTGGCGAAAACATTCACGCACACCCACACATGGTAACGGTCAACGGTCAAGCGTTCGGAAGCGCAGAGGATATCAAAAACACCATCGAACATCTGAAGTTCCCGAGCGAGCCAATCGTGAACAACACACTGGACGACTTTGAGGCAATGCGTTTGGCCAGCAGGTATCCGTTCCGCGCAGGCGCAAGCAAAATATTCCTGCTGCTCAGCGGTTGGGATAGAGAAACGACGGACGAAGCGCGTTTGAACCGAACCATCAGGATGCTGAAGGCGGAAGCTATCACTCTTAACGTCCTCGGAAAGTACAAGAGGCTGCAGAACAAGAAGTTAGGTCAGGATTACACTGGACGGATGTACTACAGCACGGGTCGCGGTAACATCGTTCCACTGCCGGCTGGCGAGCTCGTCAAGATCATGAAGAACACTGAAGGATCTGTGTTTGGCGCGTCCTTCCTTGCTACCGTAGACAGGAAGACGTTCCGCGTCGCCTCCGTAATGAACGCACGCGCTTGGAATGACCAGATCAAGCGCGACCAGCTTAAATGCCGCGAGTGCTTCTGCGCCAAGGGTGATGCTGGACAAGGCAGGAGTATCTGCAGAGTCAACACCTTGCAGAAATGCTGAGAATGGTGAGAACCGTGATGCTTTGCGTACTCGTCGTTTTCCCGCCGCTTTATCATCGAATTTTGAAAAATCTTCATTTGTTGTGGCCCTCGATTATGAAATATATTAGAATAATCTTGAAAGTTTAGTATTAGGTATCTGCGCAAAGCACTGTAGTTAAGATTCTATAAAACACGTGTACACATTTGGGCCTCGTTGATTAGAAAATTGGCGCACATTTTTCATAATTCTACACTTTATTATTGTATGCGGGCACTGAACTCTTCATCTACAGCGGGTTAGGTTGGTGAAGTGTTTCGGATATCACACGTAAAGTCAACTGTATATTATTGTCGGTTATATGAATCCGGTTTGTATAACTAAGCTCCTGAAGTAACTGTTTTTATTTTTATTTCTGTTTCAGACAACGAAGTTCCTCCAATCCAATGGAGTAAAGGAACCCGTACACCCCACACGGACCTGTAAAAATATTTTCACGCTCTTTTTTTTATGGTGAAATAGCCACACACTTTATTGTTTTCATTGTTAGTATTAGTAATTCCGCTTGTTATGTTCTTTCTTTATTATTTTCTCAAATTTATTTTGTAATTTAGTTGATTATTGGCGTTGAAAGCTCGCTGTGAAAGTTAGCGTTCTATGTTAGCTTTTATCATTGATGATTTCAAAGAGCACCGTGTTTGAAAAGTGGGAGTTTGGTGCGAGGTTGTTCCTTCTCGTAAGGGAATGAAAGGAGAGCGCGGTTAATGGCCCGGCCATGTCATCGAGGCACGGATTTCTCTTCTAAGAATCCCAATTATTTAAATGCAAGAGAGGCCTAAGAGCTGGCCCGTAATTCGTACAGCCATAACAAGGGCTACTCCAAACGAGTGTCATACAAGAACTCAATAGAGAAAAAACGTTTAAAGTGATTGTAAAAATTAAGTATTTTAATTCTTATTTTACTGTCCCTGTTCTTTTTTGTGTGTTAATTGAGTGTTACAAGAGTGGATGATGAGTCCGGCTTAAAAACCAAGGACTGGAAATGCCGTTCTCTGATGAGAAAACTGTAACCCGTTTTGTTTCCTTATTTTTAGATTTATTAAAGAAAGCAAGTTTTATAACTGTCTATTGTTATCGCGCGCAAACCAATTTAAACTCGCGCAAACTTAAATATAAAATTGGGCAGAGTGGAGAACTGTTGTATTAGTGATAGTCGGCAGAGCAATTTACTTAACACTTATCTGGACCTATGTGAAGGCAAATTACACATTATTTCTTGGTGTTCTTTTATCAGCTGAAAAAAAAAAAGACGAAGAGAAAATGAAATCCGAAATACGCGTCGAAAATTTAGATAAATGCATGATCCGCCGCACTTTAAATTTCCGCGTGTTCATATGTGCGCCTTTTAGGGCAAAAATCTGTCAATCCGTGGACCACCCAAGCTATTTTCACAAAAATGGTCGATTTTAAACTTATAAAAAGTTTTGTGGTACTAAAAGAAGGCTCGCGAACGGTTTCTTGAGAGTAATTGGTATATATAAATTCTCCAAAGAAAATTTCAACTTCGTTCCTAGGTTTTTTTCCTCTCCCAGCCCGGGAAAGAGGTTGGGTGCTATTCCGCGCCCGCGGTCAAGGTTGTGCCCAACGGGAAGGACAGCCGCGCAAGACTGAAAATGAGTTTAGACACGATTACACCGTGACGTTGTACATCTTTATGGTCCAAGGAAGAGATGCCACTTGATTTTATTGAAGATACACTTACTCTTCACTTAAAATGATCCTCGACTAACATAGTCGAGTTTTTTCACTCTGTCCTTCCCGTTGGTACGACACGATTACACCGTACCAGCGGGAAGGACACGTCACATTTTCTACAGTTTAGTTCGCCACGAGGTTCAATATGTATTATAATCGTCTAAACTATGATGAAAGGAAGCGATGTTATTTCACTTAACTCAATAAGGCTTGTTCATTTCATCGTTCGATGAAATACACAGAAGACAGTCATCTTGGATTTACCGACATCGTCCGATTCTCGGTCGTGAGGCGATCAGGTCTAAACTCGTTTTCAGTCTTGCGCGGCTGTCCTTCCCGTGCTTTCCATTATGTAAAACCCTATATATTGACTTACATGAAGGATACCGCAGAATGATTACATCGCGGGCGCGCAATACTTGACAAAATGGCAGACATAATCAGGTTTAAACTGAAGGTCAAGATTTCCCCTAATATCTGCATTGTTAGCGACAATGTCATCACCAGGGAATCGAATACACATAGGTAAAAGTGTCACGCTGTCGGCAGTATGTCCAGCAAAGAAAATAGTTGCTCATGAACTCACTGGGCTCGCATGAGGACGGACCCAGGGGTCAGGAATGAAGGTGAGTTTTTGCTTGACATATTTTCCTTCCTATATGCCTGGGAGAATTAATCACTCTTGGAAGTGAAAGGTGAAAGGGTTAAGAGTGAATTTCTGTCAGAATTGATCAAACGGCCGGCACATATAATTTACAACTACATTTGATTTCCCTCGAAGGTTTGTGTCTGAACAATCCTTATATTGCTTCTGAAGTCCACAGGAAGGGAAGCATGTATTACAATTCTTGCCGCTTAGATTTTCAAATCCCAGAGAAAATATGTTGTGCGCTTTAAAGTAGCCTGAAAAATTGCTGGTAATCCCGGGCATTTTTCTGATATTTTGACGACCATCTTCGTACCTGATTTACGAACTGGTCAAAACATTAACAGAGTGTTGGGCTTTGTTAACGTGATTTCGACAACTGGTGCGATTGGTGTGCGGAAGGATAAAACCATGTTTTAGTTATACTAATTTTTGCTACCGTTGACATTTACTGGAATAACTGAGAGAGAGAGAGAGAGTCTTTCAGATACAGAATGTGACATTCACGGACTGCAGATTGATTTCAAGCAATGTCCAGTAATTGTTTCATCCTTTCTTTGTTGCCCGGTCAGGCAACTATTGCACTGAATTTACTTGCCCGACCAGAATTTAGCGTTAATGCTGGGTAAAAGTAAGGCTTACTTTTTTCATATAGGCTGATATCATGCCAAGCCTAATGAGTCACATCTTCTGCAGGAAGCAGTCCTGTTATAGCGAGCACTCGCATTTAACAAGATCCCATAAGGATCTTAACAGGATCTAGCTACAGTATGTTTATCCAAGGATGATCCTGCCAGGATCTTGTTGTGTTTATCCTATGAAGATCTAAGAGGATCGTAACCAGATCCTACCAGTATCTAGGATTATGTTATGTTTTCTATCCTGCAAGATCCTTGCTATATTTTCTTGTAAATGGCTGAAGAAAAATAAGACTAATGTACGTATTTCAAAAGTCTTGTAATGGTTTCTCTTTCAAAGGAAAACCAAACATGATTTCCTTTGGTATTTGATTGTTTAAAACTGATTTGGACAGAATAGACTTGGTGTACTTATTCTGGTTTCGATTTTTGACCGTTAATTGAAAGCAGTTCTATGTTCTCAAAATCACTTCCATTTTTCGAAATTTGTAATGATTTGTTTTGATTTGTGGTTACATTTATGGGGAATCAATTAGTTGTGATATCATGGCTGAAATTTTTATGCCAATTACTTCCTGGTGGCCCTGTTTAGACTGGCCAAATCCCTAAACATATATAGGTCAACCGCCCTCCTAAATTCTAGAAATTGACACATTCGTGCTGAGGAGTGATTTTTTGTTTAGAATATCAGTGATTTTAGAACCATTTTCAGGGCCCTTGAAAATGACACTATTTCATCAACAAACTCACCTGTATTTTGCAGTTCTCCCACCCTCTATTACACAGTGTCGCACAGTGAAGATGTGTCTGTTGCTGACACATACTAGAAAAGATTTTGCAATTTAAAATGTTACATTTCAGCCAATATATTATAACCAGATTTTATCAGCCCCAAGCAAAGTCTTTATAACTCAGATCATGTGCCTTAAAATGGTAAAGTCTGTGTGTTCACCAGTGTGCAGCACTGTCTAAATAAAACTTCAAGAATGCAGACTTTCAGGGAAACCAACAATGAAATGCTCAATGAAATGACAGGAGTTTTGTGCTTGATTCACTATCGTACAGTATTTGTTGTCA
Source organism: Plumapathes pennacea (assembly GCA_964036295.1). NCBI lineage: Eukaryota > Metazoa > Cnidaria > Anthozoa > Antipatharia > Myriopathidae > Plumapathes > Plumapathes pennacea. Next base: position 21,346,161 of record OZ038466.1, read on the forward strand.
ATATCATTACTGAAATTCAACCAGTTTTTATGCTAATCAGAACTGCACAATGTGCTGGTAAGCTGAAGCCACAAAATAGGGCACAAAGGCCACAGTGGTAGCAAGCATTACCCCTTGATCTACCAAAAAAAAATTTTTTTCTGAGCCCAAGTAATAGCAGCCATGGACAGCTGTTTCGGCCTTATTAGGCTTCGTCAGCATGGTACTGGATACATGGGCTCGGGTTCCCACATTGAGGTAACAAGCTGTAAAATTGTAAGGCTTGTGGGATGTGGCTCAGTTTTTATGCTGATTAGTTCCTGTTGACCCTGTTTAGGATAGCCAAAATCCCCCAAAATATACTGTATGGGTCAATTGCCCTCCAAACCTCTAGAAAATAGTAAATTTGTGCTGAGGGGTGATTTTACTGTAGAGCTGTCCGAAGGTCCACTCTAAATGACATTGTTTCAACAAACTCACCTGATTTTTGCAGTTGTCTGACCAACTATTCACGGTGTCTCTTAGTGACGATGCATCTGTTATAATTGTACTTTGACGCACTAGGAAAGATTTCAAGTGCAGTACTGTACTAAATACTTTTAATTATAGTCAATAACGACTTTTTAATCTTTTCTTTTAATAAATGCCAGGGCTCATAAATTTAGTGTGAGGTTTCACACCAGGCTCATTCTCAGCTAAAGTGGCCAATCACTGTCTCACAACTTTGGTACCGAAAGAAATTTTTTCTGATGTTTTTTAGGTTTCTACTCTCTTAAGAAAGTTCTGCACTATAGCGAGTAAATTAGTAAAAGTTGCCGGAGGCAAAGCACCAATAATCTTGAACTATGGACCATCAAGTCACCAAGAGTAGGCGAAAAACCCCTGTCTTACCGACAAATTTTCATGGAAACATCATCAATTCCTTTTTTCATTCTGTGGATAGGAGGTAGTTTGTATTTTCCCTGCCGGGCTTGTATGGCAATAGTTTGTTTCAAGCTTGAAAATCACTGCTGAACATTCTATTTGCTGAAGCATTAAGGACTGATATATACGTGCCTCACAATTTTGTAACATAGTCGTTACCATCGAATAGAGATGTCAATATTTTCGCTGTTTGTACTGTCTCGTTTATCCTTCAAGTATTTAATGGTTTATAGTTTATAGATTTATAAAATACCACAACTGGTTCTACTCATTTTTATAGATTTTATAAGAGGTACTCAAAAGTGACATTTTTTTCGTGTAACATAAGATACCATGTTTCTCTCAGATGCTTATTGGTACGTGCATTTTCTTGTACAATAGTATTAAGTGCAAAACTTCTGTCATTCATTGGGTATCTCAGTGCTGGTTTTCCCTGTATTCTTGTGATTTTCTGTGACAGTGCTACACACTGGTGAACTCGCAGACTTTGACATTTCAAGGCATAATCTGAGTTATAAGGATGTTCTTTTGTGGCAGATAAAACTTGGAGCTATATCTTGGCTAAAATTTCCTGTTATTGACTATAGTTGTGGGAGGCTTGGCCTGAAAGAGGTCCTTTTTCAAGCCTCAGTTATAAGAAAGGGTATAGCAAACAATGCTTTTTGGTATTTTTATTGGTCGAAAGAGTAGCTGGTGAAGGGAAAATTGTATGATAGGGGTAAGCTGTAAATTCAATTGAGGGATTCGCAAAAATGGTGTTGCAGAATTACTGCATGTGGTTTTTCTGGGCATAATTCTGAAGCAGTACATCATTATAGTGGATGCATACAAGTCTTAATTTTCTGAATATTCTTTCCCTAATAACTTCATAATGAAGAGCAATCAGCAAAGCTGTCTGACCCCTCCCCTTCCCCCTCCCACCACTCCACCCCCGGGGGGGGGGGGGGGGGCACTTTGGGTGGGGGTGTGCCGCCCGGTCCTGAAAACCCTTACCCTAATTTCAGACCAAAATACCTGATTTTCTATACCCTATTTCAGACCTGACTCCAAAAATGTATACCCTATTTCAGACCTGACTCCAAAATGTATACCCTATTTCAGACCTTTGTTTAGAGATTTTTTGTTCTTTTGCAATGATTTCCACCCTGTGTTTTCTTCCATTTTCTGTGCAATGTCTGCGGTGACATATTTCTGTTAAAATCAGACCAAAAAGACAAAATCGATACCTTATTTCAGACCAAAAAGGCAAAATCGATGCCCTATTTCAGACTAAAAATGCTTGAAAACGATACCCTTTGGGGCTGCACATACCTATATGGCTTATATGTGGGAGTACCCCCCCCCCCCCCCCCCCCCCAGGGACTCCACCTTTGATTTGACATTTTCTCATATTTCAGATGCCTCATTAAATTTGTGAGCCTTAGCATTTATGAAGAGAATAGATTGAAAAGTTATTAGTGATTGAGGCGTTTACAGACTTACTGCTCATACCAATGGTGAAGAAGAGATTGAGAAGTTATTATGTCTAGGTGCATTTATGGCTTCCGTGCAAATTAAAAAAAGTCTATACAAATTGTACGCATATTCATATACAGGCAGATCATAACATATTAGGTTCTAATCTGGGTTATCAGGACTTGTCTGGGGTGGATAAAATCTGGTTATATCTTGGCCGAAATTTAACATTTTAAATGCGAAATCTTTCCTAGTGTGTATCAGCAACAGACACATCTTCACTGTATGAGACAATGCCGAAAAGGTGGTGAGAGAACTGCAAAAATCAGGTGAGTTTGTTGAACAATGCCAGTTTTAAATGACTTCAAAACGGCTCTAAAATCACCCGTTACTTTAGCAAAAAATTATCCCTCAGCAGGAATTCTGTACTGTTCTAGAGTTTAGGAGGGCCCTTGACCCGGATATTTTTAGGGATTTTGGCAAGCCTAAGTAGGGACACCAGGAACTAGTCGGGGTATAAAATGGTTGAGTGTTAGCCAAGATATCGTAGCAATAAGTAGCCCCATACATTTTCCTAACAGTCCCGATACTGCGTACTAATGATATATTGGTATATGCGTTTTTCCTTTAATTTGTACGATAGTATCAAGGGCAAAACGTTTTTCATTTATTGCGCATCTCAGTGTTGGTATTCCCTGAAAGTCTGCGTTCTTGATGTTTCTTGTAGACCTTGTACATATTAAATTTATTCAACTTGAAACTCAGCCAAAAGAAGAACGGCACAGTTCTCTTTACGCACGTATTTAGTTTGGATGCAGCCCAGGCTGGAGTATCATGGCCTCTGATAAATATGTAGGTGTCAAAGTTAAGCTGTGCATGATATGCAAACAATGCAGAGTAAAAGAAGACAAAGTACTTCCAAGTTAAACGGTTGGACAAAATCTGTGAAGTCTATCCGGCCGAGCGGCAAAGTTGCTTCCCGCGTGTCGTCACTAACTGGGATTCTCCAGCTCCTTCGTTCAGATTGTGTCTTCACGTTCTCAAAGTTCTGAGCATTTGTTTCATCGTACATTTCTCTACATTGCGAAGTTGTGCGATTCTATTTCATATTGTTTCACTGATTTCAATACATCATTAATATTTCTAACTCATGACAGGATTCATGGAAAAAAATGACATCACTGACCAGCGCCCCAACCAGTCAGCGTTAGCCAATTCTCGATCCCAATAAAAAAATCTTCCCATTTTAATACTTGGTCCGCCTTCGGCAAGTAAAGACTGAGACCAGGATTACTCAACCTGACGTGACCGTCTGTCACCTTGCTGTGACCGTCTGTCACCCTGATGTGCCGCCTTACCACTTTTTCGGGGGGGGGGGGGGGAATTTTTTGCCAGCCTACACATAGGAAGGAATCGGCGTAAAAATTGGATGAATTTTGGCCAAGGTATCACAACAATAAGTAGTCCACATACATTTATCTGACAGTCCCGAACTATTGTTATATTGGTACATGCAGTTCTTTTCATTCATTGAGCATCTTAGTATTGCTCTTCCGTGAAAGTCTGCGTTCGACAGCGATCCATAGTGATGAATTCTCGGACTTCAATATGTTTGTGCATAATCTGAGTTACAAGGACTTCGTATGAAGCTGCGAAAATCTGGCCATATCCTGGCCAAAATGTGACCATTTTAAACGCGAAGTCTTTCCTAGTTTGTATCAGAAACAGGTGCAACCTTCCTGTAAGGCACTGCAAAAAGATAGTCAGAGAATCGTAAAACTCAGGGCGTGGCACTATTTGAGTAGGAGCAGGGTATGGGTGCGACTGGCACGTGTAGTACGGCTGAGAAAGAGAAGCGGCGAACCCTTCCGAGGCGGATATGCTCTGCTTTTGGTCTGTCGCGTGCAGTGTCGTTGTGTAATGCAAAATAATGTTATGCCAAAGAACTGCCTGGCAGTGCTATGCTAATCTATGCCACTCGAATGTAAAGATTTTACATTCCATGTGCACGCGCGCCAACTCACGAATTTGCATTTTTATTCATCAATTTGAATCTGAGCTGAGCGGACATGTCGAACGAAAGTTTAGGTTTTTTGGTGAGTATTGCTTGGTTTATGGATAAATGTTGCTGTTCCTAAGCTAAAGTCAAACTGCTCTATGCCTCGTGAAAGTATTTCTTGCCAAACAGCCTCCTGGGTCTTGTATTTATCCTCGCCTGAAGACCGTTAGTAACAACACGTGTTCTTCGTTTCCGCAGAGCTTTATTGACGAACAGTTCAAACCAGAGGAGTTCATGGAAGGTCTGCCTTTTTGGTGAGTGGTAATTGCTTCAACTTGTGCAGTACACAAACGAAATACGTGTCAATGAACAATTTGCGAGAAATTCGCGTTTGAATGTAGTCTTCTTCGATCGAACTAAATTCAGAAGAGCTCGGTCCTGTTTTCGTTCTTGTGTTATTTTTATTACCAATGAAATAGTGTAACTTTAGGTTAAAGCTTCTATTGGTTCGACAAGAATAGAGTTCGACGTCTACAAACAACAGTGAGATTCGTGGTTGGACTCGGGTGGTTTTTATGAAAAGCGTTGGTGTCCCTTGCATATTTTCTTCGTCTGTTTGTTTCAACTGGATTGCATTTTAGTGACGATATTTTTTTTTCTCCAGAGATCAAGTTAGAAGTCCCAAAAACACTAGTGGTATCTTTGTGGAACTCTTAGACTTCACGCTTCCCTATGTGGACTCGGTTGGCAATTTCACAAGAACTTTTGTTGCTGGAAAGTCGTCTTTCTGTGACCTCAGACATGAACGTTGAAGAATAATTCAAGTCGTTGTATTCTTGGTCATTGGAACTGTATGGAGACAGGTTAGCTAATTTTGTTTTTGTTTTTATTAGAATGAGCTTTCCAGAAATAGTGAGAAGTTCGATATTTTTGCGCGCATATTTTCAACCTGGTAAAACCCGACTTTTTCATTGATAAAATTTGTGCGTGAATTAAAACGGATAGGTTCTCTTCAAACCCGTCTTTTTGAATTCCTTTGGAGTTTTGGTTTGTACCAGTGAAAGCTTTATGTTCGTGTGCATTGTAGGACTTTACGAAGACTTGTATCTTGAACGCAGAAGACTTGTATCTTAATCGCAAAATATTTATACATCGCTACTTGTGTACATTGCAGGTTTTTACGATTATTTGTATCTTGAGCGCTGCAGACTCGTACGTCGCTAGTCATGTAGGAATTTACAATTTAAACGCAGAATACTCGTACGTCGCTTGTCGCGTGCATTGTAGGATTTTACGAAGACTTGCATTTTGAACGCAGAATACTCGTACGTCGCTAGCCGTGTAGGACTTCTATCTCGAGCGAAGTCTATTTATACATTGCTTATCGTGTGCATTGTAGGACTTTACAGACTTGCATTTTCAACGCAGAATACTCGTACGTCGCTAGTCGCGTGCATTGTAGGATTTTACGTATCGTATTCTGAGCGCAGAATATTTTTTCGTCGCTAATCGGGTACGTTGTAGGATTTTCCGAAGACTTGCATTTTGAACGCTACGTGTCGTATTTTGAGCGCAGAAAATTTAAACGTCGCTGACCGTGTACATTGTAGGATTTCACGAAGATTTGTATCTCGATCGCAAAACAGTTATACGTCGCAACTCATGTGCATTGTATTTTTAAGAAGACTTGTATCTTGAGTGCAGAATATTTATAAATTGCTACTTGTGTACATTGCAAGATTTTACGAAAACTTGTGTTTTAAACGCAGAATACTCTAACGTTCAGCAATCTATTAGCTCTTCTAAGCTATTTCTAAGCAGTTGCGCTCTTCTCTGTAGGAATATTTGACGGTACTTGTAAAATTAATTTTAATATGCGAGTGCGAATAAAGATTGTCTCGTCTTGTCTTTAATTTATTGTCCATGTAACCATGGGCTGACATCACATTAAATTTTCCATGTAAGGCAACTGTGACTATCAAAGCGTATCATTACATCATGTTTACTCTTGCACGCGTAAAAGCCATTACAAGAGCCAATCCCTGCTTGATATTTGCACTGCATGAATAAATATGATATTTAATGAACACTTTTTTATGGTCATGGTCACCTTACATGGTAAATTTAATATGATGTCAGCCCATGGTACACAGCAAACTTTGCTGACGTCACAATTCCGACTCTTTAAATTTGAGGTCGCTACAGGGTGGTTGGATGGGCGGTAGTCGATGGGTGAGCGACATTCAACTAGCTGAGCGAATAGGGGGGTTAGGGGGCTTGGGGAGGATTTGTATATAAAGTTTTTAAAAACTTTTCTTTCAAGATTTTTTTTTTCAAGAAGATTATTTTGAACTTTTTATTAGCTTGTTCAAGAAACTTTTACAAGATTTTTTCAAGATTTTTTTTTTTTTCAAGAAGATTATTTTGAACTCTTTATTAGTTTGTTCAAGAATCTTTACAAGATTGTACACTACCTGTGCTATACAAAGTATTACTGCTACTAAACTGCTAAATTCTAAGAAGAACTGTTGTGGTCAGTTCTTTACTAATGTACACGTTTACAACTACTCTGGAGGACTAACTTTTAACTACCTTCTTTACAGCTTTGGTCGCCGCGGACTTCCTTCTTCGCTTCACGAATGTGCACTTCACAGCAGCCAGAAAGAGAAGATGTCTTCGCCGCGGACTTTGTTCTTCGCTTGACTAATGTGTAATTCACAGTAGCTGGAACAGAAGATGCCTTCGCCGCGGATTGCCGTCTTCGCTTGACGAATGTACACTTCACAGCAGTCAGGAACAGAAGATACCTTCGCCGCGGACTTCGTTCTTCGCTTGACGAATGTGTACTTCACAGTAGCAGAAACAGAAGATGCCTTCGCCGCGGATTGCCTTCTTCGCTTGACGAACGTGTACTTCACAATAGCAGGAACAGAAGATGCCTTCGCAGCGGATTGCCTTCTTCGCTTGACGAATGTGCACTTCGCAGCAGTCAGGAACACAAGATGTCTTCACTGAAAAGGAATACAGGTATGGAACACTGTTTAATCGATAAAGTTTACATGTACATGCCAAAATACTGAAGTATGAAACCGGCTGTGTCTGTGAGCGAAGAGAAACAAGGCGAATTTGAATATTTTCACGAACAGCCAAAAAATAAAACAATGAGGCTAATTACAAAAGGAAAAGCGCACGTGCACTGTTGGGACTGATAAATTTATGCCGTTGGACGACTGCTTCGCTTCTCTTTCAAGTTTCAAACGAAGTGCTGATAATTTGAAGACACAATGTATAATACCGGGATGGAATTAGCAATCGAACTTTCGAAAGAAGAGAAACAACAACACGCACAAAAATAAAATTAAGTATGTACTCATAGAAGCACAAAAGGAACAAATGTTCAAACATTTGTAAATTGCTTGCCGACGATGTTGTCACTAGCTTTATATATGGAGTTCTAAATGTGGAAAATATTTTACTTGCAGCGCTCGTGATCCTGTCGTGTGCCATTTCAAAGTCAAAGAGAAGATCTTGCATGGCACAATTGGTAAGTAGGAAGCTTAGTACATGTACCTCAGCTGGTAATTGACCATTAAACATTTCAGCCAGTTGTTCAATCATGCAACACAGGATTTCTTGTAGCTTATATTCACTGCAAAGATATGGATCCTGTTGTAAAAAAAGTAGCAACATTGAGAGGGACAAACTAAACTCGATCTTAAGGTCGCTGTAGAACCCTTTCACTTCCAAACAACGGAATTAAAATTCTCCCAAAGATCCAAAAAGAAAATGTACACATGATGTAGTGAGAATAGATATATCAATCAGCTAACTTGCAAGTAGTTAGTGCTGGTGTTGTACCCTGTACATGAGTAACATTGCAGAATCTAGAAGGCGTCTACACATGAAGGGCTAACTTCCAACTATCTACTTACAGCTTAGGTCGCCGCGGACAGTCTTCTTCGCTTGACGATTGAACACTTCGCAGCAGTCAGGTACAGAAGATGCCTTCACTGAAAACGAATTGAAAAATATAGAACACTAGTTAATCGACAAAGTTTAGATGTCAAAGTACTGAAATAAACACCTGTCTGTCTGTGCAGCGAAGGGAAGGCAGCGATGAAAGCGGCAGAATAAACAATGCGACTAATTTCACAAGAAAAAGCGAATGCTTCTCTTTCAATTTTGAACAACGTGCTTATTACTTGTTGACAAAATAGCTTTAGATTTTTAGTGAAGGACTTATAGTTTGATGAGCGAAGACTCGATATGATGTACATGAATATGTAATATGCAGTATAACCTGCAAAACTTGTTTTATAATTAAAGATGATATAAGACCATAATGCTTTTCAAACTTTATTGACGTCACATTCAGAGTGTATATAAGTAAATTTTCCGGTAGGGGAGGTTGGTCGGGGTTAGCGGATGGCACCAGTTATAGTCAAATTTTTTTGCTTACCTAATGAGGTTAATGATCAAACTTTGAAACAGCAAGAGTAATGAGCCCAAAGCCCATCCGCGAACAGTAGTTAAGCAATGAAAGTAAATTGAAGGAAAGGCTCTGAGAAACGGAAAGCTGGTAACGCGAAGGAAAAGGTTGATGAAAATTGGGATATTCAGCAATGTTTTGAGGCAAGATTATCTTTTGCATTGCGTACGTTCGTGAAAATTTGGCGTATAAAGTTGGCACAAATCTTCAGCCAAATAAAAAATATCGGAGCCAGCATAAAAGACGTTTCTCAGAGCCTCCCGTTCCAAATCTGTTTTGAATATGAAGGAAAAGTTTTCCCTTGCTTCTAGTAAACACGCACAATATGGGATATGGTTGCTGAATCACTAGAAAATCATAAAGGTACAATAGAAGTTTAACTTCGCAGCAAATTGTTCAAAATGGCCGTTACTTAGATTGAAAACCCGAAGTCAAAATGCAAAGAAAATCTGTGCAATTAGCAAAACAACGTTCCAATTGACCATCGCAAAGTTCCATTTGAAATTTGCAAGTAGCCAATTGAGCAAGATTCCTATTTCGAACGCAAATTTCCATTTGAAATTTGCCGAGATAAATATTGTTCGTTCCTATTTCAGCATCGCAAAGTTACATTTGAAATTTGAGATTAATTTTTCAGTGATTCAAAAGAAACAACCATTTCCCATTACATACACAGATCAAGCATACTAAAATGACTGCAATGCCGTTGACGTGAAATTGGACACGATAGGAAACAGATGAATGTTTTGTATTCGTTTGGCAATAAAAAAAATCACACGAGAAACCGTTTCGTAAGAAAAGAAAACACATCGTTCGCTAAGCTTGCGTTTGAATATGAAATAAACCAACAGAATAGTAGATATGTAAAAAGAAACAGGATTAAATTTTGAGTATAAAAGCGTATACCGTAAATTCTCGGTTGTTACACTAAAAACTCGCGCTCGATATTGCGCCGAGCTCGAGATACAAAAAAGTGAATATTTTAGCCAAGAAACAATAGGTTGATTATCACGTGTGTGGTCTCCGGGGAAAAACGTTTGCGGCCAACAACAACAACACTGGCCAGAAACTTGGTTTCCAATTAATGGCAAATGGTTTTCGTTCGCCACAAAAATGACTTTGAATCTCGCGGGTTTGCAGTTGTGCATGGTTAATTTGGTATGATTTCTTAAAAAAAAAAAAAAAAAAAAAATTCTTAAATATCGGACCGAGTTCTTTCACGATCTATAATGTCCACACGGTTCGTGCAGAAAATCTCAATTTTCTGTTCAAAAACTGATCTTGTTATTTTCAGTAACAGCGTGTTTGCAGTCATTTAAAGTAAGCTTAGTTAACTACAAAATGAGGTGTCTCGATAAAACATACACTTGAAGCACTGATTTCCCGCAAAAATATAACATTTGTTTGTCTTTGTTTTTTCTTTTGGCAAACACATAAATGCTTAGTTCTAACAGCATAAAGGAATGTCCGTTTAAGCCAAATCATTGTTGAATCTGGACTGATCGAAAGGGATATTTCTGACACAAGAAAAAAGCGAACCCGGCCGAAAAAAAAAATGATCGAAACACCTCATACAATATACCAGGCTGATAAGTTCCATGCATCATGAAATAACTGTTTTAGAGATTTGTTTGAAGCAAAGAAACGACGCGAAGCTCCGCTTCTAAAATAGAATCCAGTAAGGTTGACAATAAATTAGATGTCATATTTAGTCAGTAATTTTATCAGTAGGAAAATGCATGGTACCGATCAGCCTCAATAAACCCGTATCAAGTTAATCACAATAGTAAGCCCTACTTTGCAGAAGTCCAGCGCTTGCAGGAGCCATCGCTTGTTACTATCCATGCTAGTCCATTTCTCAATTCCAACAGTCCATTTATCCATTCCACCCCCATCGTCGCTTGAGCTCTGTGTGCAAAGAGAAGTATTCTGTAAGCTGACAATGCCTTTTGACTAGTTGAAATGTACATGTACTGACTGAGATGAAACCCTAAATGTAATGCAAAGGCAGTAAACTCGAAACTCACCAGGCGAATAACTCGTGTCCTCGTGTATCGATGCTCGACTGTGCAGTTTTGCTCAGTTGCTGTTGACTCAGCACTTTATCTTTGTCCTGAAGTCAAAGAACACGTTCGGTCAGCTTATCCATCTTCTTCGCAAAACAAATAGCAGGAATGAACACGAAACGTACCGAATACTTCGACATTAAAAAATACTCGACAACAGCAACGTCAAAATAATGATATGCAGTACAGAAAGGTGTGATGTTTTAATTAGGTCACAGTCTCTCCTCCCAAGGCCAGAGAGACTGTGACGTAATTAAAACATGCACGAGTAAAGTAAACGGTAATTTTATTTGTGTATGTGAAGTCTTCGGTAGCTTTCGTTTAACTCTCTTGTTTAATGTGTCGAGCTCCGCCCAGGAATTATGCCGATCAATTGGAAACGTCACCCCCCCCCCCCCCCCCCCCCCCCCCCCTCCCCCAGGCATTTGAAGCTCCCCTTTGTCCGGGAAGGCGGAAATTTGACAGACAGACAGACAGACTTATTCTGTATCTGGGGTAGGGCATTTGACCTCTACCACGAAGGGGTGGGGAATTTGACTCGCTTGTCGACGTTTCGAATTGATCGGCACATTACAAACTACACTATAAATGCGATAATTGCAGATATGAATTCAATCGAGCTTCCTGTAATAAACTTATCTACTCTAGAACAGGTATTCAAACCCGGCATTGTCTCAGGTGATTGCGTCATCTATTTATTCTCCGCGCTAAAAAAAAAAACAACTAAAATTCCAGGTTAACGGACAAGATTTTGAGCCGCTTTGGAGCAGTGTAAACACAGAGCGGCTTTGATCAGAAAACCTATCAAGTGCAGTGTAAACACGAGGCCAGTCTGGAGAGGCTGACGTACCCCTTCCAGAAGTGAAGTGCAGCGCTGCCGTCTATAAAACTGAAACTCAGATTGGTTATCCCTTCGCGCAGAAGAGGCTAATCTATTAAAGATTATTGCCATCTACTACATTAAATATGGAATCGAGAATGCACTATTAGTGAAACTCAAAAGTGAATCCAGCAAGTCGAGACTACTCACGAGCCGCTTGCTTACTTTCTCCGAGTCTGGTAAATTTGTTAATTTCGCCAATACTATTCGAAATTACGCGTGAGGAAATTTGGCTTGCAAACTGTTGGCATTGGCAATGAACCTTCTATCAATCTTTAATTTTACAATAACACGTCAGTTTCTCGCTTTGTGATTGGCTAATTTTCATTATCAATAAGAGGACAGACACATAAAATCGAGTGCTGACGACAGTGATTTGGACGAAGAAGGTGAATTCAGCTTCAATTTTACCTCAGTTCTTGCAAAAGCGACATTCGGCATTTGAAGTAGAGAACCAGAAGTGTTCAGAGGCGAATTTCCTTGAGCTTTGTCTTGAAATTGTCGAGAAAACCGCAGCAGAAAAGCGTCTAGTTTCATTTCTTTCCAACTTCTTTGACAAAATTTTATTTTGCACGCGCGAAATGCTCACGTCAAACTGTCACTTTTTGGCCAATGAAATGTCTTGAATTTCAACCTCGACCAATTAGAAAGCGGGAAAAGTTGTTGACAACATTTCGGTCAAATTGAACAAAATCCAGTTTTCTTGCGTGTTTTCCCCGCGTCGTCGCTTGAGTTTTGTTATTGTAAAAAACAAATTGACGCCAGTTTTTTATGTGTCTGTCCTCTTATTGATCATGAAACGCGTCATAACATTGTCAAAAAGTTGCGGATCCACTCGGCCAAGCGCCTCGTGGATCCACAATTTTTTGACAATGTTATGACGCGTTTCATGATCAATAAGAGGACAGACACATAAAAAACTGACGTCAATTTGTTAAATGACAGAGGTTGTTGACTGACTGAACGGCAAACACTAAAATGCAAAATAGCGACCCCATTGGTCGAAAAAGCGAAATGTTCCCATTCTCCCGTCTTGAGCATTACCCTCGCAGAGCTCGGGGGAAAAAGAGTTTTAAATCACAACTCAGACGGAGTCACCGATCGGAGTTGCACTCAAAGAAACTAATGAGCAAACAGTTTTGGTTCTCGTCAGAACATGCAACTTGTGCTTTCTGGTTTACCTGTTGGGTACATACTCCCCTATCTTTTCTAAAAGGGGCGTTCCGCTGAACAAGTTTTGTGTTCAAGGGTTCTCTGTCTAAACAAGGCATACAATTTAAGCTTTCAAAAGACTTGAAAAGCGCCAAATGTTGACATGATTCTGGAGTTAGAAAAAAAAACTCAAACACTTTGCCGATAAAGTGCGTTATTTGCACAAAGAGTTAAGCTGTCATTGCCAAAGATTGTTTGCCTCCGGTCCTAAACAAGATCGCAAAATAAAGCACGAATGAAACAACCGAATTTGTGTCTTGAATGTCAGAACCAGAGCGAGGTATCAGTGAAACCCCCTACCTAAACTTCAGTGAGTATTGTGCCCCCCCCCCCCCCCCCCCCTCCCACCCCCCGTCCCCAAATCACATTCAACTGCAAAAGTGCTACTTTAGTTCACTTTCTGAGGGAACACGAACTCTCCCTTAAACACAGTAATACCCTAGTTCTGCGAGGGTTACTAATCGTGACGATCTTGATTCTTAATGTTGTCTGGTTGAAAAGCCGTAACTGCGCGTTCAAGAAATCCTTTGACCTGATAGCAAATTTACGGTGTGGCAACCACGCAGAGACAAGCCGTTTGAAAAATGACTGTATTTGAACGCTGCAGAAGTAGTAGTGATCATGCAGGCAAGGTGTCCGTGTACAGTACTTTGAAATAAGCCCCACAAGTTTTGCTTTGCTTTTCAGAAAAGAAATTGGGTTGTTTTGAGGTTCAGACAAAATAATTTGAGCTCATTAAATATGCATGTGTGTTGAAAAAAATATGTTCATCACTGCGTTGATGAAAACGAATTTAAAACATGCAACAGTTGTACAATCTTACGCTAACAAGGGAGGGACCCAACATTGCTGCCACAAAACTAGTACCGCTCACAAGAATCAAACTCAAATGGGCCATTTGCATGAAGCCTGCATTGCCTGTTTCAAACCAAGGCCTAGTGCAAAACTTTTCTCATGGAAGTGAGTTTGATTTGCATGAAAATGAAAACTATAAATGATTGAAAGCCATATACCAACCGGCCTCTTGTTTCTACTGTACCTGACACATGTAGGTTTTCTGGCCAAAGCTGCCCTGGACCAATGATCTATTACTGTTTACACTGACTGAACCAGAACTGCCAGAATTTCTATTTGTTAAAACATGCCAAGTGCTGTATTTGTTTTGTTTTTAGCCAGAGAATATGTGACATATTTTAGCAATAATAAACAATTCACACAATCACCTCAGACTGTCCATTCCAACACCTGATCTAGAGTTAGGACATTTCCCACAAGATTGAAATTGCTCCATCAGGGCAAGGGGATATCTAGATTTCTAGTAGAATAATTAACTAGTACAGATTGACTTACCTATGGCATGCAATGGTGGATTAGCTGTTACTGTCAGATGAACTGGATGGATAAACAACACATGAGCAACCAAGTCTGAGGAGAAGCAAGAGGCTTCAGTGATGGATAGACCTGAAATCAAGATCGGAAAAAAGCCCTTTAGTATAAATGTACATTACGTCTTTCTAGTTATTTTGTAATAAAAATTTAGAGGATATTACACGGTGGCGCAAAGATATGAATTTTATTTTCGAGTGGTAAAAACAATATTTTACAAACGAGCGCTTCGTGAGTGAGTAAAATATTGTTTTTACCTCGAGAAAATAAAATCCATATCTTCAAGCCGCTGTGTAATTTTCTTTTTATTATAATAGACACGACTGTTTTACTAGAAATTGCACACCAAACAATCATGCAAAAGCGGGAAATGATGCCAACAATATCCTCACTAGTGAGGATATGGAAAATACGTCACTCGGGTCCCGGATGTAGTTTCGTATGGATTTTACGCATGGTATATTTTCCAGTAAAACACTCGTGTCTATATAATAAGCTCTTTTACATAACAGATTGAACCTATGGACAATTGATTAAAATATATGTTGTGTTAACGACCACTGTTCAAGAGGAAAAATATTTTCACAGGCTGTAGTTCAGCCAAGGTAGCCAGGAAAGCCTGGCCTATACAGTATGTATTTGGCCAGGCCTACCAAGCATTACACTAGATTCAAGAAGGGTACTGTAACCAGGAAAGCCTGGCCCCAATTTGTTTGTCTTGGTTTCCTAGGCTATATACCTCAGCCAGGGTGGTCAAGACCTGGCCTAAAACTATATTTGGTTGGGCTTACAGACTTTGGTTCAGCCAGGATAGCCAGCAAAGCCTTGCTTAAAAGTGTTTGTCTGGGCTTCCTCTCTTTAACCTTAAGTTGTGTAATATAGCCTCATCTAAACATGCAGGAAGTTGGGAGAACACGAGAGTAGCATAGGGAAACCATGAGGCCACCAAGTGGTTTCCTTAGCTACTCAAGAGTTCTCCCAACTTCCCAAGTGTTTAGACGAGGCTATATTACACAGGAACGTGTTACATTATTTCTTTTATATTTAAATAATTAGTCAATAAAATACATCACATATCACGTCAGTGTGTGTATACTCTCATCAGAACGTGCACAGTATCATAGTTATAAACGGTACTATAAAACAAGTGTATTTTCATATTGTGTTTGTCAGCAATAGGCAGAACAACAGATTCAGTGTGGTAACCTATTTTCAAATTGCCTGCCATTTTCTCCAGTCACCTTGGTTTTTTACTGACAGAAGGATACATTTTTTTGTTTCTTGTGGCATGGCTGTACAGTAACGGCCTGTAAACAGGGCAGCTTCCTTGTTATATGCTCTCTTGAAGGAAGCAACAAACTAATTATTAGTTTGTTTGTGAACTATAACTCTAAACAAGATAAATTATATTGTTTTACAAAAGGCAGATCATTTTCTGGTCAAGTCAGTCTAATATTGATTCAATTTGGGGTCAACCAAACAACTAAATTGGTGAGGAGTTACAGAATAGATTTGATTTCTGATAATTGCATAATTATGATCTTGCTTTGGAAGACGGATTGCATCATTTTTTTACAACTGGCACCATTTTCTTTAACCAAAGCCTTGCCAAAAAATCTTTATTAGGAAGATCTCTCTGTAGGCTCTTTAAAAGTGCTCTTTAAAAGTGCGCCCTGCATTTAAGAATGCTATAAATATATGTGTGCAGTTCCTAACAACAAATCATATTTTTTGGTTAAGTTATATTCTGTCTCTATTTCAAAGTGAATCAGCTAGCTTCTAATGAAAAATGGTTTGACCACGTGAGGGAATCTACAAAGTGCAGTATGTATGTAATTGCCTGTATTCGTCTGTCTTTTAAAACAGCTACTGTACCCTGGCTGAACCAAAGTCTGTAAGTCCAACCAAATATTGTTTTAGGCCAGGTCTTGACCACCCTGGCTGATGTATAGCCCAGCAAACCCAGACAAACAATTTGGTGCCATGCTTTCCTAGCTAGCTCGATTAGCTTATACAGTGGAACCTCCTGTAAGTGACCACCTTTCGTTCGTCTTTAAGTGGTCGTTTATGGGAGGTGGTCGCTTACAGGAGGTGGCCACCTATGGGAATTTCTCACCATGGGAGGCCTTAGTGAGATTCAGCTTTGACCCACAACCAGTGTCAAATAATGCAGTTTTAGTGAGTGAATAACACCTCGAGTTTTAAGAAATAAACCTTGTGTCCTGTTGCGCGTTACATTACCTACGTTTAGTGTTTTGTCCAGTCCGGTTTTCGCAAGGAAGTTAGTCCTTGCTCAGAACATTGCTCTTTGGAAGCATAGAGTGGTTGCTTACCAGAGGTAAAAAACAATAGAGAAACTCAAACGGTGAGCCTCAAAGATGGTCACGGTCGCTTACAAGAGGTTTTCAATAATAGTAATTTGACTGTATTTTGTCATGTATTTGTTTCCCGTTTGGCCTCGCTTGTCTAAATTATCTGTTCAGTCAAATAAACCTCTTACTACTGTTACTATGTACATGTATTGTATGTTACTGTACGTATGCCATACAGGACTTGCAATATATGACATTTACCAAGGGTGGTCAGAGAACAACTCACAACTCACCTTAGTTCACTCCTTCACTGCGGGTTTGATGGATTTGAGACAGCTATTAGCATGGTCGTCCTCTTTGTTTCAGCCACTGCCGACAATTGTCCCAAAACAAAGCAGGTCTTCGGCGAATTCAATTCATAACGAACCGGCCGCCATTTTGTCGAGAGAGACTAGGAAATACTGAGCTACAACCTGGGCACGACCTGGGGACGAGGTTAGGAATGTTTCAAACAGTCTCCAGTCCCTCCTCGGATGATAGTTGAAAGCTTCAAGTTCTACGTGGTTTTCCTGCTATATCTCACCAACAGCTGAAATAAAATGAGCAAATGTATTGCAAAAAGTCTCGACATAGTCCCAGGAAGGTTTCCTTAAAATTCCAAGAGTTTATAGTTTTGCTCACAATTGGCCGTTATTTGGCAAAAATCGTGGGCTACAGCCTTACATTTAAAAAAAAAAAATTGGCAATTTTTGGGCTAAAACTGAAAACTCTCCAAACTATCAGGAACTATCAGGAACTATTTAGAATCGCATAAATTTTCAGAAAACGTTCCTGGGACAATATCGACGGTTTATATATAACTGTGGATAGCCGGAAATTAGAGCAAGTCATTGACTATAATTTCACACTTTTACTCCCAGTATCTCATCAACGCCTGAAATAAAATAAGACAAATGTATTGCAAAAAGTATCGTTATTGTCCCAACAAGGTTTTCTGAAAGTTTTAAGAGTTTTAAATTTGTCGTCAAAATCAGCTATTTCAAACGAAAAGCATGGGCTATAGCCTTACCAATTTATCGAAAAACGGCCATTTTTGGCCCAGTTTCAAATTCAGAGTACAGCCTCAGCCTTGCATCAGAATTGCATGTAACTTTCAGGAATTCTTCCTGGATGCATAAAAAGGTTTTAATATGGGTTTCAAAACGTTTAGGAATTGTTCCTGGATGTATAAGGAAGGTTTTGATATGAAAATGATGATATCATACAGAGCTGGTTGCGAGTAATAGGAGCAAAACTCACCTTTTTCAATCAAAGCAGCATAAATATGCGTAGTGTTCCTGCTATTTCTCGTCAACGGCGGAAGAAAAATAAGACAACTGTATTGAAAACGTCTCGTTGTAGACCCAGAAAGGTTTTCTCAACGTTTTAATAGTTTTAAATTTGTTGTCAAAATTGCCTATTTTGGACCAAAATTATGGGCTATAGCCTTACCATTTTATCGAAAAACGGCCATTTTTGGCCCAGTTTCAAATCGAAGTAGAGCCTCGGCCTTACATTAGAATTGCATGGAACTTTCAGGAATTGTTTTTGAATGTAAAATAAAGGTTTTTATATGAACATGACAATATAATACAGAGCGGGTCGCGAGTAATAAGAACAAAATTTTACCTAAAAATTCACCCTTTTCAACCAAAGCAGCATACAAATGCGTAGTGCTCTTTCTATATCTTGTCAACGGCTGAAGAAAAATAAGACAAATGTATTGCAAAAAGTCTCGTCATAGTCCCAAGATGGTTTCCTGAATACTTTTAAATTCGTCGTCAACGTCGGCTATTTTGGAACAAAAACAGGCTATAGCCTTACCATTTTATCGAAAAACGGCCACTTTTGGCACAGTTTCAAAATCAAAGTAGAGCTTCGGCCTTACATCAGAATCGCTTGAAACTTTTAGGAATTGTTTCTGGATGTTTCAAAAAGGTTTTGATATAAAAATAATGATATCATAGAAAGCGGGTCGCGAGTAATAGGAGCAAAACTTTGCCTAAACATTCACCCTTTTCAATCAAAGCAGCATAAAAATGCGTAGTGTTCTTGCTATACCTCGTCAACGGAGGAAGAAAAAGAAGACAAATGTATTGAAAAAATCTCGTTATAGTCTCAGAAAGGTTTCCTGAACGTTTTAATAATTTTAAATTCGCCTATTTCAAAATCGACTATTTTGGCCACGAAAAGAATAGGCTATAGCCTTACCATTTTATCGAAAAACGGCCGTTTTGGGCCCAGTTTTAAATTCCAAGTACAGCCTTAGCCTTACATCAGAATTGCACGTAACTTTCAGGAATTCTTCCTGGATGCATAAAAAGGGTTTTAATATACAAATCATGATATCATACGGAGCGGGTCGCAAATAACAGGAGAAAAACTTTGCATAAAAATTCACCCTTTTCAATCAAGGCAGGATAAAAGTGCGAAGTGTTCTTGCAAAATCTCGTCAACGGCAGAAGAAAAACAAGACAACTGTAATGAAAACCTCTCGTTATAATCCCAGAAAGGTTTTCGCAACAATTTAAGAGTTTTCAATTAGTGGTCAAAATCGCCTATTTTGAACAAAAACATCGCCTATAGCCTTCAAAATGTTAAGGGGTTAGGCTTAACTTTTTGTCGAAAATCTGCCCATTTTGGCCAAAAATTTAAAACCTTCCAAACTTTCAGGAAATATTACTGGGACTATAACAAGACTTCAAGCACTTAAATTAACTTATATTTTATCAATGTTGAAGAAATATATCTTTAAAACTACGCTTCAGTTTTCTGCAATTTTGACGAAATTCACGGTTTGTCATACAAAATTTCAAGTCTTATTATTCGCGGATGGCTTTAAATTTAGATATAAAGTTTACATCAGCACATTGGTAAATTATTCAGAAACATTCCCTGAACGTTTCATGCTATTTAAATGATCGACCGAGACGGCACATTGTTTTGCGTAAGTAGCAAAAAAATGGCCGATTTGGATAAAAAGTTAAGAGGTTAGGCTTAACTTTTTGTCGAAAATCGACCCGTTTCCAACAAAAAATTTAAATCCTCCTAAACTTTCAGGAAAAATTATTGGGACTATAACGAGACTTCAGGCAGTTCAAGTGGCTAATTTTTTGTCCCCGCTGACCAGATATAGCTTTAAAAGTACGCATTTATTTACATGTAATTTTGACCAAAAAAATGTCAATCTGTTATGCGAACTTTGAAGTCTCATTACTCGCGGATGGTTTATACAGTTTACACCAGCACATTGGTATATCATTCAGAAACATTCCCTGAACGTTTCATGCGATTTAAATGATCGACCGAGACGGCACATCGTTTTGCGTAAGTAGCAAAAAAATGGCCGATTTTGGACAAAAAGTTAAGGGGTTAGTCTTAACTTTTTGTCCAAAATCGACCCGTTTTGACCTAAAATTTGAATCCTCCCAAACTTTCAGGAAACATTACTGGGACTATAAAGATATTTTAGACACCTCAATTGGCTTATTTTTTGTCACTGTTAACCAGATAAGCTTTTAAAGTACACATTAATTTATCTGTAATTTTGACAAAAAAAATGTCAATCTGTTATGCGAACTTTGAAGTCTTACTCCTCGCGGATGGTTTTAAATATAAACATAAAGTTTACATCAGCACATTGGTATATCATTCAGAAACATTCCCTAAACGCTTCATGCGATTTAAATGATCCACCGAGACGGGACATCGTTTTGCGTAAGTAGCAAAAAAATGGCCGATTTGCGACAAAAAGTTAAGGGGTTAGGCTTAACTTTTTGTCGAAAATCAGCCCGTTTCGACCAAAAATTTAAATCCTTCTAAACTTTCAGGAAACATTACTGGGACTATAACGAGACTTCAGGCAGTTCAAGTGGCTAATTTTTTGGTCCCTGCTGACCAGATATAGCTTTAAAAGTACGAATTTATTTCTTTATAATTTTCACCGAAAATGACGCTTTATTATACGTACTTTGAAGTCTTATTACTCGCGGATGGTTTTAAATATAGACATAAAGTTTACATCAGCAGATTGGTAAATAATTCAGAAACATTCCCTGAACGTTTCATGCGATTTAAATGATCAACCGAGACGGCACATCGTTTTGCGTAAGTAGCAAAAAATGGCCGATTTTGGACAAAAAGTTAAGGGGTTAGGCTTAACTTTTTGTCCAAAATCGACCCGTTTCGACCAAAAATTTGAATCCTCCCAAACTTTCAGGAAACATTACTGGGACTATAAAGATATTTTAGGCACGTCAATTGGCTTATTTTTCCTCACTGTTAACAAGATAAGCATTAAAAGTACGCATTAATTTATCTGTAATTTTGACCAAAAAAATGTCAATCTGTTATGCGAACTTTGAAGTCTTACTCCTCGCGGATGGTTTTAAATATAAACATAAAGTTTACATCAGCACATTGGTATATCATTCAGAAACATTCCCTAAACGCTTCATGCGATTTAAATGATCCACCGAGACGGGACATCGTTTTGCGTAAGTAGCAAAAAAATGGCCGATTTGCGACAAAAAGTTAAGGGGTTAGGCTTAACTTTTTGTCGAAAATCGGCCCGTTTCGACCAAAAATTTAAATCCTTCTAAACTTTCAGGAAACATTACTGGGACTATAACGAGACTTCAGGCAGTTCAAGTGGCTAATTTTTTGGTCCCTGCTGACCAGATATAGCTTTAAAAGTACGAATTTATTTCTTTATAATTTTCACCGAAAATGACGCTTTATTATACGTACTTTGAAGTCTTATTACTCGCGGATGGTTTTAAATATAAACATGAAGTTTACATCAGCACATTGGTGTATCATTCAGAAACATTCCCTGAACGTTTCATGCGATTTAAATGATCGACCGAGACGGCACATCGTTTTGCGTAAGTAGCAAAAAATGGCCGATTTTGGACAAAAAGTTAAGGGGTTAGGCTTAACTTTTTGTCCAAAATCGACCCGTTTCGACCAAAAATTTGAATCCTCCCAAACTTTCAGGAAACATTACTGGGACTATAAAGATATTTTAGGCACGTCAATTGGCTTATTTTTCCTCACTGTTAACAAGATAAGCATTAAAAGTACGCATTAATTTATCTGTAATTTTGACCAAAAAAATGACAATCTGTTATGCAAACTTTGAAGTCTTATTCCTTCCGGATGGGTTTAAATATAAACATAAAGTTTACATCAGCACATTGGTATATCATTCAGAAACATTCCCTGAACCTTTCGTGCTATTTAAATGATCGACCGAGACGGCACATTGTTTTGCGTAAGTAGCAAAAAATGGCCGATTTTGGACAAAAAGTTAAGGGGTTAGGCTTAACTTTTTGTCGAAAATCGGCCCTTTTCGACCAAAAATTTAAATCCTTCTAAACTTTCAGAAAACATTACTGGGACTATAAAGAGACTTTAGGCAGTTCAAGTGGCTAATCTTTTGGTCCCTGCTGACCAGATATAGCTTCAAAAGTACGCATTTATTTCTCTATAATTTTCACCGAAAATGACGCTTTGTTATACGTACTTTGAAGTCTTATTACTTGCGGATGGTTTTAAATATAAACATAAAGTTTACATCAGCACATTGGTATATCATTCAGAAACATTCCCTGAACGTTTCATGCGATTTAAATGATCGACCGAGACGGCACATCGTTTTGCGTAAGTAGCAAAAAAGTGGCCGATTTTGGACAAAAAGTTAAGGGGTTAGGCTTAACTTTTTGTCCAAAATCGACCCGTTTCGACCTAAAATTTGAATCCTCCCAAACTTTCAGGAAATCTTACTGGGACTATAAAGATATTTTAGGCACGTCAATTGGCTTATTTTTCCTCACTGTTAACAAGATAAGCATTAAAAGTACGCATTAATTTATCTGTAATTTTGACCAAAAAAATGTCAATCTGTTATGCGAACTTTGAAGTCTTATTCCTCGCGGATGGTTTTAAATATAGACATAAAGTTTTCATCAGCAGATTGGTATTTTATTCAAAAACACTCCCTGAACGTTTCATGCTATTTAAATGATCGACCGAGACAGCTCATTGTTTTGCGTAAGTAGCAAAAAATGGCCGATTTTGGACAAAAAGTTAAGGGGTTATGCTTAACTTTTTGTCGAAAATCGGCCCGTTTCGACCAAAAATATAAATCCTTCTAAACTTTCAGAAAACATTACTGGGACTATAACGAGACTTCAGGCAGTTCAAGTGGCTAATTTTTTGATCCCTGCTGAGCAGATATAGCTTTAAAAGTACGCATTTATTTCTCTATAAATTTCACCGAAAATGACGCTTTGTTATACGTACTTTGAAGTCTTGTTACTCGCGGATGGTTTTAAATATAAACATGAAGTTTACATCAGCACATTGGTGGATCATTCAGAAACATTCCCTGAACGTTTCATGCGATTTAAATGATCGACCGAGACGGCACATCGTTTTGCGTAAGTAGCAAAAAAGTGGCCGATTTTGGACAAAAAGTTAAGGGGTTAGGCTTAACTTTTTGTCCAAAATCGACCCGTTTCGACCAAAAATATGAATCCTCCCAAACTTTCAGGAAACATTACTGGCACTATAAAGATATTTTAGGCACGTCAATTGGCTTATTTTTCCTCACTGTTAACAAGATAAGCATTAAAAGTACGCATTAATTTATCTGTAATTTTGACCAAAAAAATGTCAATCTATTATGCGAACTTTGAAGTCTTATTCCTCGCGGATGGTTTTAAATATAAACATGAAGTTTACATCAGCACATTGGTATATCATTCAGAAACATTCCCTGAACGTTTCATGCTATTTAAATGATCGACCGAGACGGCACATTGTTTTGCGTAAGTAGCGAAAAAGTGGCCGATTTTGGACAAAAAGTTAAGGGGTTAGGCTTAACTTTTTGTCCAAAATCGACCCGTTTCGACCTAAAATTTGGATCCTCCCAAACTTTCAGGAAACATTACTGGGACTATAAAAATATTTCAGGCACGTCAATTGGCTTATTTTTCCTCGCTGTTAACAAGATAAGCATTAAAAGTACGCATTAATTTATCTGTAATTTTGACCAAAAAAATGTCAATCTGTTATGCGAACTTTGAAGTCTTATTCCTCGCGGATGGTTTTAAATATAAACATAAAGTTTACATCAGCACATTGGTATATCATTCAGAAACATTCCCTGAACGTTTCATGCTATTTAAATGATCGACCGAGACGGCACATTGCTTTGCGTAAGTAGCAAAAAATGGCCGATTTTGGACAAAAAGTTAAGGGGTTAGGCTTAACTTTTTGTCGAAAATCGGCCCGTTTCGACCAATAAATTTAAATCCTTCTAAACTTTCAGGAAACATTACTGGGGCTATAACGAGACTTCAGGCAGTTCAAGTGGCTAATTTTTCGGTCCCTGCTTACCAGATATAGCTTTAAAGTACGCATTTATTTCTCTATAATTTTCACCGAAAATGAGGCTTCGTTATACGTACTTTGAAGTCTTATTACTCGCGGATGGTTTTAAATATAGACATGAAGTTTACATCAGCACATTGGTGTATCATTCAGAAACATTCCCTGAACGTTTCATGCGATTTTAATGATCGACCGAGACGGCACATCGTTTTGCGTAAGTAGCATAAAATGGCCGATTTTGGACAAAAGTTAAGGGGTTAGGCTTAACTTTTTGTCGAAAATCGGCCCGTTTCGACCTAAAATTTAAATCCTTCTAAACTTTCAGAAAACATTACTGGGACTATAAAGAGACTTCAGGCAGTTCAAGTGGCTAATTTTTTGATCCCTGCTGAGCAGATATAGCTTTAAAAGTACGCATTTATTTCTCTATAAATTTCACCGAAAATGACGCTTTGTTATACGTAATTTGAAGTCTTATTCCTCGCGGATGGTTTTAAATATAAACATGAAGTTTACATCGGCACATTGGTGTATCATTCAGAAACATTCCCTGAATGTTTCATGCGATGTAAATGATCGTCTGAGACGGCACATCGTTTTGCGTAGGTAGCAAAAAAGTGGCCGATTTTGGACAAAAGGTTAAGGGGTTAGGCTTAACTTTTTGTCCAAAATCGACCCGTTTCGACCAAAAATTTGAATCCTCCCAAACTTTCAGGAAATATTACTGGGACTATAAAGATATTTTAGGCACGTCAATTGGCTTATTTTGCCTCACTGTTAACAAGATAAGCATTAAAAGTACGCATTAATTTATCTGTAATTTTGACCAAAAAAATGTCAATCTGTTATGCGAACTTTGAAGTCTTATTCCTCGCGGATGGTTTTAAATATAAACATAAAGTTTACATCAGCACATTGGTATATCATTCAGAAACATTCCCTGAACGTTTCATGCTATTTAAATGATCGACCGAGACGGCACATTGCTTTGCGTAAGTAGCAAAAAATGACCGATTTTGGACAAAAAGTTAAGGGGTTAGGCTTAACTTTTTGTCGAAAATCGGCCCGTTTCGACCAAAAAATTTGAATCCTTCTAAACTTTCAGGAAACATTACTGGGACTATAACGAGACTTCAGGCAGTTCAAGTGGCTAATTTTTTGGTCCCTGCTGACCAGATATAACTTTAAAGTACGCATTTATTTTTCTATAATTTTCACCGAAAATGACGCTTTGTTATACGTACTTTGAAGTCTTATTACTCGCGGATGGTTTTAAATATAAACATAAAGTTTACATCAGCACATTGGTGTATCATTCAGAAACATTCCCTGAACGTTTCATGCGATTTAAATGATCGACCGAGACGGCACATCGTTTTGCGTAAGTAGCAAAAAATGGCCGATTTTGGACAAAAGGTTAAGGGGTTAGGCTTAACTTTTTGTCCAAAATCGACCCGTTTCGACCAAAAATTTGAATCCTCCCAAACTTTCAGGAAACATTACGGGGACTATAAAGATATTTTAGGCACGTCAATTGGCTTATTTTTCCTCACTGTTAACAAGATAAGCATTAAAAGTACGCATTAATTTATCTGTAATTTTGACCAAAAAAATGTCAATCTGTTATGCGAACTTTGAAGTCTTATTCCTCGCGGATGGTTTTATATATAAACATAAAGTTTACATCAGCACATTGGTTTATCATGCAGAAACATTCCCTGAACCTTTCATGCGATTTTAATGATCGACCGAGACGGCACATCGTTTTGCGTAAGTAGCAAAAAATGATCGATTTTGGACAAAAAAGTTAAGGGGTTAGGCTTAACTTTTTGTCCAAAATCAGCCCGTTTCGACCAAAAATTTAAATCCTTCTAAACTTTCAGGAAACATTACTGGGACTATAACGAGACTTCAGGCGGTTCAAGTTGCTAATTATTTGTTACTGTTGACCAGATATAGCGTTAAAAGTACGCATTTATTTTTCTGTAATTTTCACAGAAAATGAGGCTTTGTTATACGTACTTTGAAGTCTTATTACTCGCGGATGGTTTCAAATATAGACATAAAGTTTACATCAGCAGATTGGTAAATAATTCAGAAACGTTCCCTGAACGTTTCGTGCGATTTAAATGATCGACCGAGACGGCACATCGTTTTGCGTAAGTGGCAAAAAATGGCCAATTTTGGACAAAAACTTAAGGGTTAACTTTTTCTCGAAAATCGGCTAGTTTCCACTGAAAAAATTAAATCCTTCCAAACTTTCAGAAAGAATTACTGGAACTATAACGAGGCTTCAGGCAGTTCAGTTGGCTTTTTTTTTGTCACTGTTACCCAGATATAGCTTTAATTTTGACCAAAAAATGACTGTCTGTTATACAAAGTTTGAAGTCTTATTCCTCGCGGATGGTTTTAATAATAGAGATACAGTTTACATCAGCACATTTATAAATCATTCAGAAACATTCCCTGAAAGTTTAGTGCGATTTGAATGATCGGCCGAGACGGGACATCGTTTTGCGTAAGTAGCAAAAAATGGCTGATTTTAGACAGAATTTTATCGAAAAACGGCCATTTTTTGTTCAGTTTCAAATTCGAAGTAGAGCCTCGGCCTTACATCCGAATTGTATGAAACGTTTAGGAATTGTTTCTAGATATAGAAGGAAAGTTTTTATATGGAAATCATGATATCATACAGAGCGGGCCGCGAGTAATAGGAGAAAAACTTTGCCTAAAAACTCACCCTTTTCAACTAAAGCAGGATAAAAAATGCATAGTGTTCTTTCTATATCTTGTCAACGGCTGAAGACAATTGTATTGCAAAAAGTTTCGTTATAGTCCCAGGATGGTTTCCTGAAAGTTTTAAGGGTTTTAAGTAGCACGAAAACTACGCATTTTTGGTTCTTTTGATTAAAAACGGTGAATTGTTAGGTGAAGTTATTCTCTTGTTACTCGCGACCCGCTCTATATACCATCTTTATTTGTGTATTTAAAGCTTCGTTATACATCCTGAGGAACATTTGCTGAAAGTTTCAAGCCATTTTGAGATTAGTGCAGAATGGATTAATTTTTTAAAGAATGGTAAGGTTATAGCTTGTGTTTTTTGTCAAATATGGCCGATTTTGGCGAAAATTCTTTAACTCTTGAAAGTTTCGGGAGACCTTCCTGGGCCACAGAGGAATGAAACTTAATGTTAATAACAGCCATGACTCTCTGCCCAATCACGTTCGACTGAGTGCTGGTGTATGAGGAAGAACGTGGGGCGTTGACGTATAGCTTTGGCCGAATCCAATAGGTGATCAGAATATGCTCTTGATAAGGTAATCCGGTGCGCAATAGCCCGTATCCGGCTCTCATGATACTACCGCGCGCCATTCTCTCAGTATCATGAGAACCCGGAACCGGGCTGGGGACCTGCTAATTAGTATACTGTGTAATTGGAGCTGAAAATCGCCATAATCGGCTGAAATTGCTAATAGATGCAGCCCACTAGCAAATAAACACACACGCAAGTTGCGTTGGTTTTATTTTAGGATTTGATGTTTTATCTTGTTTCATAAACATTCCTATTCAAACTCACTGTTTAACCAACACTCGCCCCAGATTCACCATAGTTTTTAATTAGCAATGTCGGCGCTTTACATATTTTACATTCAATTTAAACAGTATTTATCAGCGTATGCTTTCCTTAGAATATCAAATACTTTTGGTTAGGCTTTGTTATGCTAAATGTTAAGAAAGCTTCAAAGTAAAACTACAAAAAAACTTACCTGAATCTCGGAGTTCGGTCTCAGTCGATCGGGGGCGATTTCAAATACCGTTGACGTTGCCTTTCGTCACTGCTGTGGGCTTGAAGTTGAGTTTTACAAAGAACTGCAGCGGCGAAACACTCGAGTCACACGTGCTGCACAAAAATGTGTCAATGAAAACACGAGCACGTGCATCCTCCTTCACAGGCTCTACTGCACCCCCCCCCACCCCCCCCGCCTGGTGGGCGGGGTAGGGAAAAAAGCCTGGGAACGAGGATGAAGCACGCGCGCGACGATTGTTATTATCAGTCAAATGCAACGAAGCAAATGTGGATACTTTTGTGAAATATTAACAGGCTATTTTGTCCAGTTATTCCCGAGGCCGTGCGCTTAGTTCTTTCAGTCACTTCAAGTTCTTCAAGCTGAAACCCACAGAAGCGTGAACGCTGAAATGCCCGTTTGCTCCCAAAAAAGTACCGACCCGTGTACCACCAATGTACTCTAAACATCACTGCATGAACGTACCAATTTATACTTTTATTACAATGATATTCTTAATATGAAGAGCCATAAACAAGCTTTCAAAAACCAACGCGGTACTAAAGGCGATGCACTATTCTCTACAAAACCCCGAAGTTAAATGCGTTAGACTAAGCGTGCTGTCTTATACGCCTTTATCCTCTAAAGATAAAACCTCGATTAATGAATTTATTTGCCGAAGTGGAGGTGATTTTGGAGCCGCTTCGGCGAGGTTAATATTCCGGCACCGACACTAAGGTGAATAACTGTTTTAGTATATACCAGCCAAATTAATAGCTATTTTATCTCTGACAAAAAATGGGCAAAAATCGGGTTCGCGCGCCATTTTGTTTTACCCGAAGCAGCCGGGAGGTGAATAGTACCTCCAATTCCGAGATTGAGGAGCCAATCAGAACACGCGAAAAGCACTATTATCTATTGTGGTATATACTAACAATGCTTAGTAGCAACTTCATCAAATACCGATGAAAGAATTAAGAGATAAAAACAAGCGTATCTACTGACTAAGATTCACGAAACTGGGTTGCGACATGAAGAAGAAATAAAGGCTGCCTCAATTCATCTTGGTGTTTTGGCAAGGAAAAGAGCCTTTAGCTTCAGTTGTTCACAATCGTCTAAAGATAAGTTAAAGTCCCGTAGGCGTAAGGCCTTTTAGACTTACAAGAATCTGCTTCGCTGATTTATAGTAGTTTCTTGCCAGAGCTATACAACAATGTCATTTACAACAATTACCACGGTAACAACTGTATACATATTTATAGATATATAGATATATATTCTCAAAACACTGCCTGTATTATAAGAATATTTGGTATGTCATATAAGGTTTTAAAATACCCGACCAAGGTATCTACTTTTTGTTTTAATTTAAACTTATCGACTAAGCCATGGAACAAGGCTGTAAAACATTGCACCGCGAAAGACTCTCAACCAACTTAGCCAATCTTCTTTTTAAAAGCAGGATCATACAAACTACAATAGCTGCCGTAAATCTCATCACGACTTCTGGAATTCGTCATAATAGAATGGAAATATAAAATAACAATTTTATCTTACCCCTTATAGCAGAAGTTCCTTCTAATTAACAATTGGTTTTTATCACTTTCGTCGCAGCTACAGTATAGGGGCGACGCTCAAAGTCTTACTAGAAAAACGATGTTCACAGGAGACTTGGATTTTAGAAATAAAATCTAACAATAAAAGCAAAAACATTCAGCCAACTCGAGCATCAAGTTGAACAGCGTAATACTTGCTCAGCTTGTCCGTGCGCGCTTTGCATCTGGTTCGCCGGAGCCAAGGTTCACCGTTTTGGGTGCGGTCACGCTCACAACGTCAACGGCAGGGGCACCGTCTGAAAAGGAAAAGCAAA
The DNA here is from genome assembly GCA_964036295.1 of Plumapathes pennacea. Lineage (NCBI taxonomy): Eukaryota > Metazoa > Cnidaria > Anthozoa > Antipatharia > Myriopathidae > Plumapathes > Plumapathes pennacea. Next base: position 21,375,955 of record OZ038466.1, read on the forward strand.
GAGATCACTTTATCGTTGTTCTTGTCATTCTGGTTTGTTTGTTCGTAATGCAACAGGAGATCTGCTTGGAGCATATTTACAAAACTTTCACTCGAACGAAAATCTTCACAAGTATCTCGTTTGAAGTGCTTTCCAGATGACTGTCGAAACCTAATCAGGTGACCAAAAACACGCCCGACCAATTAGAAGTACGAGCAAAACTAAAACCAAAACCAAGCAATTGCGATCGGTTTTAATAAGCAATCACTTTGATTTGTTTCGACAGTCATGCGAAAATGGCTCCACGTCCGTAAGAAGAGTTTCTTCGTAGCTTGATCATTTCGTGCGAAAACGTTATAAATCAAGAGCTTCACAACTTTCGTTCGCAAGTTTTGTGAATAGCAAGCACAAACTATAAAACTTAGAAGACCACAGCAGTATACAAAAGATACTTACTCCGTTCAGCAAGTAGAGTGTCCTCTATGGCATCCAGACCCATCGTCAGGGCCGACCCAAGACCCACATACTGAAAACACAAGAAGAACGATAAAAACCGGCCCACGTTGCTTGTGTTATTTCAATAACTTAAGTTGTGCACAAGAGAACGGGCCTTGCACACGAGGCGATATTTATACCTCGAGTTAGGTTACGTCCACACTTATTTGTTTTCAAAAGCCTCCGCTTTCGCCCGCCCACACTAATTCGTTTTTATTTACAAACGCATCCGTTTTCAAGTCATCGTTTTAGTGTGAACGGAAAGCAAAAACGCACAAACAAGTATCTGCTTTCAAACGAAAACGGATTAGTGTGGGCGTACAAGTGGCCTTAGATGCAGTAGTAATAAATGGCAAAGAACGCCGACCAACGAAAGATACATGAAGAATGTAGTCTTTAATTCGTGGTGCCGAATTGGTCAGGGAACAAACACGTGGCTTCCACGCCCAACAAACTGGCGCTCACATTGATCGAAGTCATCAAAAAGGACTGGCACGCCAGTTATAAATCTTGGTCACTAATCATTTCGATCTGCTCATGATCTACTGTAACAAACAGCTCTGTCTTCGTACCTCTCCCATGACTGCAACTGGCGAGGCGCCCACAGCCTTGGCGACCTTGTGTTCCACCAAATAGAACATGTACTCATCATAGAGCAGGCGGATCAAATGAAACGAACCAAAACTGGCAGCACTTCTCAGCGTCAGGTCTCGGATTATCATGGAGCTGGCAAAAAAAGTAAATAAATGAAAAAAAGAAAGAAAAAACGGCTTCTCGGCTGACATCTAAGAAAACAAAACACAAGTTGCTGGTCCTCTTGCCAATTTAAGATGTGGCTTACCTGTAAAATGACCACTTGAGTAAGAACTGCCTCGCAAATTTAGGAAATCTGTCCGTTCCCTCGTGGACCTTCAACACCTGATCCACAACATTTTCAAGCCAACTGGACCAGTGCTCTAACGAGTTCTGCAAAATAAGCAAAGACATGAAAAGGAATCTACCAGACAGCTTATCACCAGAATGTATTGAAAATCTTTAGCTACACATACTTGCTCACAACATCAATCTACTGCACAATTGTCGTGGGACATCATAGAATAGTGTGTAATCTATTTTTTGGGGTATGTGTCTAGTCATCAGAATTTATAGATCGAGTCAACTCATCTATCTACTTGCCTGCTGTTCTAGGGTGCGTTTGAAGTCCATCTCAAATTGGTAAACTAGATTGTCATCGCACTGGCACACCCATGACGCTTGCTCCTGTACAAGAAAAAATATCCAAACATGAGTGGAAAGAACCAGTGTGACATGGATATGCTAAACGCTAAATGTTGTAGTTCACATTTAGTAAAAATATTCGACGATAAACTGCAGGATGCAATGATGCAAAGGATCGATGTTGTGTTCAACTTTTTAATGGGTTTTATACACAACACTAAACATTTTAATGAGGTTGCTTTACTGACCTGAACATTGGCAAAATCTACACGATTCAAATCAGTCAGCATCTGAGTGATCTGCTGTGGATTCTGCAGCACAGCACGGGCGGCCTGAGCCAAATGGTTTAACGATGTGTACCGCCGCAGCGTCTGGGCAAATGCACTACAGGCACCAACCTAGAGAGGAAAGAAAGTCAGCAATAGACACTAAACAATGTGCCAGTTGAATCGGTTTATTGAGACAAAGAAACGTCTGACTCAGCCAAATATTTGAAAGAACGGCTCACGCATGCTTAACAAAGAAAGTCGAGGACGCTGGCAGAGTCTTCGACTATCATACTATCATGAGTAGCTGACAAAACGAATTATCTTTACTCGTCTCACGGGAAATGTATGAGTAGTGTGAGGAGAGTTGGTAGTTTAATCAACTTAATGATTCCTCATACCTTGATGTCTGACATCTTCTTTGTCATGCTATTCATGCTCGACATCAGCCAGCCCTCCAAGCTCTTGGCAAAGTTACGGATGGCCTGAGTCAGGGAGGCTGGGCAGAAAAAACAAAAACAAAATGATGTGAAGATGAAGTTCCAGTACTAGAATTCTATTGAACACTGAGAAGAAATGGATGAAATTGAGAATGGACAGTACAAGAATAGATGCAATAGATGCAATAGATGCAAGAAGTATCAGTAAATGGTGGATGTATTGGGCAAAACGTACACAGGGAAGGAAGAGAAATAAATGTAGGATTGAAAGAAAACAGGAGTGGAACGAGGAGCAGATAGACATGATCTGTGAAGAGACTCAGACATGACCAACACCTATCATGCACATACAAACATACACTCACCTGGAATTGGCCGAAGGACATCTGGGATCAGAATCTCCACCAGAGTCTGATACAACAAGTGATCAGCACACTTGACATAAGTCAAAACTGGCTCATAGTCTGCCAACACCAGCAACTTCAACTTGGAAAGCCTCTGTTCATACTCATTAGCAACACTGATGAAATGACAAAAACAAAAACAAAAACAAACATATTAATGGCAAAAAAGGCCCTACTCACTAATTAAAGTAAAACTGACATAAGAAATAATGTAATTCAGTCTTGCAAAGGGCTCCGATGTAAAAGTTTGCCTGTCATATGTACACATACAGTATTACTATATAACTATGTATTAGGTACTGTTTTTTTTCCAAACATATTAAAGATCAACATTATTGCTACAAAATTGTGAATTTTCTTGTATTATTGCTATATATACAGTTACCTTTCATCTCTTGCCAATTTCTGCTCCTCAGACATCTCCCCCAACTCCTCAGTTTTCTCTGGAATATGTCTCCAAAATGTTTCCCACAGTGATTCCACCACACCAAACTGCAGATTAACGACCACATCCAACAGTGCCTGCAGGTATAAATTTATGATCAGTGATGACAAAGACTACACTGTAGCTACATGTAGTGTACAGGACTAGCTCTATCAGATTTGGTTCACAGGTTAATTTGCAAGAGTGAGAGAATGTGTATGTGTGCAAATAATGTCCTTGTTCTTTAATAAAACCTATTTACACTCTAAAGAAAAGACAACCCTACCTCACAGTGCTCCCTGTACATGTCAGCAAATGTGTCAAGGTCCTCTTCTGTTACACCCTCTGGAAGAGATATTAACTTACAATGAGAGAAGAGTTGACAAAACATCAACATGTGCATGAACTAAAACTTTAGAAATAGGACAAGTTTAAATTTTGGCCATCTCACTCATATCTGTAGTGGATCCATAGAGTTAGGGGTACTTTGTCAATTCCTCCTTTGTCTCACCCATCAGTATATCTTACTTTGCTCAAAATAAGTATATATACCCCTTACACAAGAACCTTGCTCAAACCCCCTTCCTGGATCCACCCCAGCATATGATTTCAAAAGTCTGTAAAAGTTTAGGAGTTAATGGATGGAGTGCAGTAGAATGTGGCCTGATATCTCTTCTGTTGTTGCCTACCTGCATGTTTGTATTACAGCAAGGAGTACAGTATCTATACCACTCCAGTGTATTTTTCTGTATTCTATCAGATAAGTCTGATTGTCCTATACATATACCTGGCAGAGGCACATCCTTGTGGACCAAGTCCTCAAATTCAGGTAAGCCCTGTGTGATGTCTCCCAAGTACTGCTGGTGCTGTTGAGTCTGACTCTGTTGTGCCTGCTGGTCAGCAGACACTGGTTGCTGTTGACTGGAGCCCTCTGAACCATCTCCATCCAGTCTAGCGGCGGGCTTGAGTCTACAAAAACATATTTATTTTGTTGTAATGTTTGTTTTTGCTAGTGAACTCTACTGTAGGAGAGGCAAGAATTATGAGGAGTAAGGGTGGGGTGCAACTGGCCAAAGGGTGTGGAGGTGAATAGGCCTTGCTCAGTGACTGGACTGGGGGAAGGGCGTGGAAGAGGAAGGACATGGAGTTTACATTAAATTCAACCAAGACTCGGTCAGAATTTTCCCAACCTGAGACAAATATACATGATTTAATGTCTGAGTAAGTTGCAGGGGTGGTACGTGTAAAAATTGTCAATGAAAATGATGGACTAAAAATTGTCTGTCACTCAGTACAAATTTATTCTTCTCCCTTGCTCTGCACCTATGTTTACCTCTTTTGTGTTGAAGGGGACTGTCGCATAGCAACCTGAGATTCTGGATCTGCTAATGCATTCAGCGGTGAAGAGGGCTTGATCCGGATGCCATAATAATGGTACTTGGAATTTCCCCTTTGAGAAAATAATGACCAATGTGAGCATCAAAACCAAAAACTATGACCAAGCAACATACAGTAGCTATGTGTTGAAGAGCCAAATCTCAAAATGTTTCCAGGGAACCATACCCTGAACCTTCTGGAAGCAGGATGACACACTAAGACTGTAGCGTCCTGTCCACGTGATCCTTAGTTATACATGTAGATTAACGAATTAGGAGAACGGAAGTTTGAGAATAAAAGACATCAGCAAACCATGCGGCCCCAATGACTACAAAGATAATCTCCTGAATCTGCCCATGATCTTTATCTATTACTTGCAAGTTCTTGTAATTACTAGGGTTGATCAGCAAACAGCTAGAAATGACATAAACAACAACAATAACAACCTTGCAACAGAAAAATGATCTGTACCTCGTGCCAAGGCGCCTTGTTCTCAACCCAAGAAACACAGACCGGATCAACTTGCCAAAGCTTGCAGCGTTCACTGCATCCAACTTGTTGAGTTGACAGTGCTGAATGTAGTGGCTATACAGAGTGCTACGTGGGAGGCTCACTCCTTCAGCTGTCTCATAATTATCAACAAGCCACTGGACCTAGAAAAAATGCACAAGTAAGATTACAATCAACCAACCACACAACATGGGGTATACATGTACTGTATCTATACATAGTACAGTCTTATTTACCAGACCCACCGTTGCTGGAGACGCTCTCGTAGTATGTGTGAGTGGGTGTCTCTGGCTCATCATCTGAGAGTTTGCAGGTGTGCCTTGCATGTATGTCTGACCGGCATTAGCCCCTGGCGAAACTGTTGCAAAGGCCTGCTGTTGAGATGCTGTTTCCATAAATGATGTTGTGCCTGGTTGTTGCGTAAACATCGCATTGTCGTTGTAGTGATATGTGGTGCCCCTGATAAAAAAAAAAGAGAAATTTTCCTTGAGCATTCTTCAATTTTGAAGAAAATATAGAGGACTTGGTGTACAGCCAAGATCCAAGCCCATAGACACCTAGATATTTAACATGAATATTAGTGCATTATGCTCTTATAAAATATCTTCTCCTAATGATAAATCAAAGGGACTGCATTCTACATAGATGTACCATAAGCATTGTGATGCTTACAAAACACCAATGCTTAGTTCTGATGATGTACTACCTGTAAATAAGCCAAGAAAGATAAGATAGATCTGTAGCTAGCACCATGAATATATATAGATATTGCATAGTGGAAGTATAGATACTTTCTCGGTCAATAGTGGAGCAACATAACATTTAAAAGTTTGTTTTAAACCTTAAAATTGCAAGAAAATTAGCTTCCACTTCAACCTGTTTTTAGTACCTGTTAATTAACTGTAGCATAAAATTCAGAAGGCTTTTAACTGACCCTTCAAGGCAGAAAATGCTAATATTTTGGAATGACAAAATATTTCAAAACATTAAATATATTTTGGTCAAAGGAAACCCCTCCAAAAATGATACTATATAGTAAATTATAAAGAAAAATAAAATAAAAAATTGGAAGCTACCACTAAATTTTCAGTGACAAAATGTTAGGATTTTCTCATGCAATGATGCTTAGTTTTCTTTTTCGGTGGCTGAACTTTTTAATAATTTAACATCTGATGCCCACCTGTTAATTGATCAACTTTAAACAAAACATAAATATGTCAAATCCAAGGTCAGGTTGCAGCAGGGGAGCATACTACATTTGACAGCTAGAAACACAGCCATTCAATTTCAACACAGACAAAAACTTTGTGTACTTCATAGTTTTGAGATGAAATACAATGTCATTACCACAGTATCCTCCTTTAAAATTATATATTGTTTATATTAATATTCAACAGATTAAATGCAGGAAGAAAACTTGCTTGGTACAGACTGAGACAACTCATTTTTTACACACATATTATTTCTACATACAAGATTCTATATAAAGAAAGCTTGAGATTAAGATAGTGTCATCTCAAGTGATATATTTCCACCTGCTTAAATTTTACAACCTTGCTTTGTGGTATCTTACAATCCATTCTTAGATAATAATATTATTATTTGCATGAGGCTTATCTGAAAAAGGCAACCTAAGTTTCAGTTACAACTCAAGCATGTACAATATTGTACGTGAAAAATTCTGTTTTACAAATTATTTCTCATAACAATGAAGATACAATTTTTTTATCTTTACAAGATCAGGCATCACACCTTTCCCAGTATGACGTGCAAATAAAAATAGGATCTTGACATATAAGCTAATAAATTACTTTGCAAAGAGTGCCAACTATCATTTTGGAAAATCCACACTTCTTATTAATTAGTAATTCTCCCAACTTCTCAAGAAGAAAAATGTGCAAGTGACAAATATGGTGAGAATTTACTGTTCTATCTCCCAAAATATTGAAAGCGAAGTTATCCATACAGTTATATTTATGTGTGTATGGTGTGATCAATCTCTGATAAAAGAGACAATATTAAAATTGCCCACTCCTTGTAGGCACAGTTTTGGTATGTTGGGTGCACATACATAGGCCCACCATAAAGAGCAATGGACAGAGAGACAAATAAACAAACAAATAAATCGATCATCAGCACTCTGGTAAATATAGCAAGAATAATGGCAATAAGAAAACTGGTCCTATTACATAAACACAAGTTGTATAATTCACAAATAAATTCTATACCCACTGGTTTTAAAATAATATAAAACCATTCTATGTTTACCACAGCTTTGGTTTGAAACAAGACTGTGGAATATACCACCTTGGACTTTAAAATTTGCAAACTTTGATACAAGTCATGTGCATTAAAGCCTTTGTGTATATCAACTGTACATGTAGGAAGAATGCAACAGCATTCTTGCTTAACTGCTTTTATAAAATCATTTACAGCACTGATCCCTGATGTCTTCAGTCCAAGTTACCACATTCGCTTACACAACATAAACTCAACTGTACCAAATATTTCTTTGTTTTGAGCACAATATCATCTGGAGTACCATGCTATAGAGATGGCCACTCAGTTGATTACATCTGCAGCAAGCAAGTGAAGCTATTCCTTATAAAACAAAGACTTCCCAATAGATTATTGGTGATGGTCTGAAAGAGCTTCTCCCTCTAGCTGCTAAAAGTTATACAGACTGAACCACAACCACTCAAAGAACGTTATGAAGTGAATTACAGTATGTTTTATTCCCTGGGTTAGGGAACTCCAGACTTTAGTTGACCAATCAAACTGAATACTACATCATGCTTGCCAAATACACTTGTAATGGTGTGAATTTACAGAGCCCAAATATTCCCCCTACAAAAGACTATAGCACATGGAAACTCACTGCAATATATAGACAACGACAATCAATATTCCTACAGTCTGAGTTTAACAAAATTACAGAACAGTCAGGACACAACTGCATGAATGCCACCAAGTTCTAAAGGGGAACATGTTATGCTGTGGAGGCAACATTAACAGACCCACTTCTCTAGTCACACATCCTCTGAGATCCAAAATATTAAGCAGAAGCAGTCAAAATAATATTACTGAAGAACAGGAGCAGCACTTACATGTATGTAGCCACAGGCATGTTCTGTAACAGACTTTTCTATATCATGTGAGTATTAAATGCCTTGGAATTAAGAGCTCCCAAATGCTATGATCACAGAAGGCCACCAAAACAGGACTGCACAGGTTCTGTGCTGTCTCATTCAGCCATTCACAAAGGCCACATCCGTTGCCATGGAAAGAGTGTGGTTTCTTAGCAAAAATTGTCCCTCTCAAAACTTTTAAGGTGACCTCATGAATAAAGATGTCTCATCAAATAAAGGGAATCGGCTAAATATGCAAAGGTTGTGCCAACAGTTAGTGGCAAAACAATATCTAATGGATACCAGACTTTTCTATGGGGATAACCAAAGCATAATTTGAATAGAAAGCAGCAGCTGTGATATGAATAATACAAATTCGACCACGAGATAATAATTTATTTCGATGCTGACATCATTGACATCGATCACCTTATGATAAGAAGCGCGTATATATATATATATATATTCTTACCAAATTTTCCTTTTAACACGTATAAAACTCACATGAAACACCACAGCACACTAACTAAAATTATTATCAGGCGCACATCCTAACACGAGCCTCAATTTAAATTGACGTGATCAAAACAACAGTTTCTAATTACGCGACCATGTGTTTCTTTCAATCTTGCAGGTGCCACACAACGTGTTTATAGCCATGAAAGCCAAACTGACGCAGACAGGAGACAAGGCGCTGGGAGGAAGGCTGCCCTGCTTAGAATAGATCTAAAATTCTCTAAAAATGGTACTTACGTAGATCCGTTTGGGAAAATCGTGTGATCTGTTGTCGTTTCCACGTATCGCACTTCACCAGTGGAGAACCCTACAAAATGAAGGGCACGATAAAATAACTTTCGCAATCAATAACAATGCTTCCAGGTCCAGGCTGCTTCAAGTCAAAGCAAACCAAAAGACTACTGTGTTGCAGTCTGTTTCTATGGAAGTTTAACATTAGCTGAGCGGAAACGAGTATCTGCAGTTTATACAATGCAGCTATAAATATGAATATTCAAGTAATTTATACCTTCTTTTTGAATAGCATTCGATTGGAATTCCTCGCCAGATATCACTCCAGCGGTAATAATCTGAGCTGCCTGTTGCTGGGGAATGGTCTGCTGCTGCTGCTGTAGCTGCTGTGTTTGAGCTAAAACTACGCTATTTTGTTGGATTGTGCTGTGCGCCGAAGAAGCGGTTGTTTGCGGCAATGTTGTCGCTGTGATTACATGCGGAATGGCGGTTGGATTGGCGCCTCCTGCTTGCGAGAAATCATTTGTTTGCGCCACATTGCTCGCTGCTTCGCCCTGTTCCAGGACGAAGTTTGTCTGAGCATGAGCGGTAGCCATCCGATACTCTAATAAGAAAGAGATCGAAAGGTTTTATGAAGCAGCAAGACGTGTGACGTTTGCGTAAATTCATAACAGCAAAGTGAAACATGCAACATCGAACAGAAACATTTCTCAATAAACACAGAAAACGTACTCGAGAAATGGACAGTGACTCTCTAAAATCATCGACAACAAGAAGAGACACCATAAGCGATAGATTCAGAGGCATCTTCTAGCTAAATTCAACTTCAGAACGAGCTCGGAAAAGGCGCGGGTTGAAACGCCACAAACGCGTTCGAAACAAGGCTTCGAACAAGCGAGAAACTATCATGCGTAACAGCAGAAGGAAACATTTAGATCCACCAACCGGTTGCCTACTACAATTGCTCGAACAAAATGCTGGGAAGGATCCTGTAACCTTGACTACACTGTCGCCTTGGAGAAGACTTTTCTCTCGTTGTTGGTGACAACAGAAACGACGACTTCGCAACCGCTTTCGAAAACCAAGCCCTTTGCAGCGCCGACGAGGGGCGGCCGGCATGGGGCCGCAGGGACTATTAATAATTCATCGAAACCATCAAAACACATTAACATATTATATTGACCGAACAGTGCACCTCTTTATTTTTGTTTTCATAGTCACAAAAATTATTTACAGCATATCGAATTATATGGAATTCGATGGCACAACCGAAGCTCAAGTTGGCTGCTTTCGTTTTACCGTTCTCTTTCTTTTTCATCAGGAGATTGATGATTTGGGGGAAACATCGGCTTTTGCCAAAAATTCTTGGAGCATAAAACCGTCTCGAAAATAGTTATCCAAAAATACCACTGAAAAAGTCATCAACCGATCCCGAGCGTACTAATATTGGTCACCACTGGAAAGTTACCAAACAAATATAACATTTTTTGTTTTTTGTCGTTTTTCACTCACGTCTTTCCAGGAAAAAAAACTTCGACCCTCTTTCAGACCTGTGCGGCCAATTTGTCCCCCCGCCCCTATTTCAGACCTGTATCCCCAAAATTCGCTATCACCTCACCCCTATTCCCAGTCCCCGGGCGCGCTCATTACAGTTACCACTCGTTACCAGGCTCCTGGGCTGCAAACGCTGTCAGGATGTTTTGCAATTTGCTATAATTTCTATCAAACTTTGTAATTATCTCTTATCACATCTCCTTGTGATAAATTTGTTTAATTGAGTGATCGACTTTATTCTTCTCGAGTTTCACGACTGCTTAATGATTTCTTTAGTTTCCGTGACTGGTATGGAGTTGCACTTGGAGCCTGAACTCTCCGATCTATTTTACAATCCAGGATGAGTGGCGGTCACAAGTATATATTGCATAAAGATAGCTTAGGCGATCGAAATATTCCCCCCCTTTACTTCAAACAACTTGCCCATCGCGACTGTGCAAATATCCTCAAAAGCATGAACAGACAATAAATTTTCAGTCATATTAGCACTGAGGTTGCAAACGTTCATTACAGGTGGAATATCCGTGTTGTATTTTTAAAACTGATAACAAGAGTCTTCAAAATTTTGTTTAAAATAGAAGTGAGATCTAAATTTTGGGCGTGGACTAAATGTGCAGTTTATAGATTTTTCTTGAGGCGACGAAAAAATGTACCTTAGAAAATAAAATCCACTAAAGGAGATGATCAAAAAGACTACTAGTAAAAAGAGCGCATGTACTAAACCGAGCCGGAATCAGAACCAGTAAGAACTTCCACAAGCGAAAAAAAAAAAAAAACTACCAACCAAGTCCTCTAGGGAAAGGTCTGCGGATCGCCGACCGATTTAGCCCCAAAAGCGCACAGATTTTGGATCTTGTTCAAAGTGCGCCTGATCACGGATTCGGATATTTCTTGTTTTAGAACACGGATCCTAAATATAACAATGGCCTATATTCACCTTCTATAACCACTTCGGATTCGGATTTAAAGAAAAAAATGTGGATCAGCGGATTTTATACAAAACTGGCGCGGATCAGCATAGAAGGATTTCATATGTAAAAGCAAAGCGCCCACGGTGGGCTGTGTATTTGCACGCTAATTTTTTACAGTTTTCATTTTCAATGAGAGCCTCTATCTTTCTTTTTCCTTTCTTTTTCTAATGTTTTTCTTTTTGTTTACTTAGCCTGTCTGTCTAGTTATGTATATGCCTACTAATTTTTTCTGACTAGGGGTTATATCTCTATCTATATCGTTTCATGCTTACTATAATAATCTGTCTATTTTCTATCTATCTGATTTCTATAGATATATTTCTATCTATACCAACAATCTGTTTATTACTTAATTTTTGTTTGCTGCGTGCTTTGTATTCTGTAATGCACCATGAGTAACTATAAGTGTATGGTGTACTCGGTTTGTTCTTATATAAACCTGATATCAGACAAAAACAAAAAACAAAACAAAGACTTCAAGACATAAGCAACAGATTAATTGACAAAACCAAAATTTAGTTCAGCACAGATTGCGTACACCAATACCACCAAAGTAAAGAGCCACTACCTCAACCACAAAAAAGAATACAAATACGCCACTATTTTTTTTTCAGCCGATTTTAACCTGAAGAAGTTAAATCTATAAACAAGGAAAAAAAAAAAAAAAAAAAAAAAAAAAAAAAAAAAAAAAAAAAAAAGGTGAGTTTCGCTTGATCAGCTTGATGTTATCCATTTGTGGTGAGTTCGCTTTGCACAAGAAATGTTAATAATTTGATATTCCAAAAGGAACCGTAAAAGTGAGTAATTGTACTGAGATTGGGTAAGAATTAAAGAAAGAGTTTGGGATATTTTAGGTTCTCGAAAGCTCAGTAACGTAAATAATTAATCTGACAATTGACGCAACTTCTTACTTATTTATGGCAGACAAGGTCGGATAAATGATAAAAGAGAGCTGGGGGAAAGGGAAGTACGTCAACAGCCAAGTGTCTTTGAAATCAGATTTGTGCTTTGTTTACAAAACTTTGAAACGTTTAGTTTTGGGAAGCACTTCTCAGTTTTGCAACTGCGATAAAGCTGCACATAAAAATACGATGACGTTAGCAAACCAAATTGTCTTCAGTAGCCAGTAAATAAAAGATTGACCTTAACATGGAATGGCACCGCAAACCAAAGCTGCAAAATTCAAGTTTAACTGGAAAGGGCAGAGCAAGACAGAGTGTACTACACGCCAAAAGTGGCTTCGAAATATCGCTTAAAAATAGATTTAAACCGCTGGGAAATCGTGCAATAAGCTTACCAAAAGCGTGATGATATGGCTGTTGCATCAATCCAGTTGGAGACTGGCATGAAAATAGCTGCGGCTTTGTTTCTCGCTTTGGCTGACTTTCTGGCATCGATGCTCCGCCAAAATTCTCGTAACGGCACGAAGCGCGCTGGTCAGCTTTGTACTGTTTGAAAAAGTCAGCCATTTGTACAAACGTGGAATCGTTGAGATCAACGCCAAGCTGTTGCAGCAGACGCATGGCTAAAGCGCTCCACAAGACATTTGGCCACAACTGGGTTGCATGGACCTCACAGCTGTTCTCTTATTCGCTCTTAGACCATCCCTGTTTACTTAAGGAATCAGCATATTGTTGCTAAGAGACCGATAGCGTCCTATCTGCTCCACGTGTTTATAACCTCGCGCCAAAGTTCCGTGCGGAAAAAATCAACTCGTACTCAATATCGACAAATGAAAGGCGGATGTCGTCAAATTGGTACTTTAACTAAGCAACGCATTCTTGTTCAAGTCGTGTATAAGGGTATCAGAAGATGTGATTTTGGACTAAAGGCGAGGGAACCCGTGACATAACCCTGCCCTGGTTTTTTGCATCGGGCAGATTTTTCAGACAGAGTTACATGACGTGTTTGTAAGCCATGGCATGATTTTGCTACTCGTCCTGTTCCTATCTAAAAGTTGATTTGCGTAAGTAAGACGTCAGTTGTGCTTCCGGCTTGGTTCCACAGTGGCACCCAAATACAAAAGTGTTTATCAAATTGGCATCATAATTCGACTTTAACAATTTTGTTGTGGTTGGTAAAAGGAAAGTGAACACGGTGCCTAGTTCATTGAAACGTGGCGATTGACGCAGTAGCCAGTCAACTGAATAGAGAAAAACAAGACAAATTAAAAATAGCACGGACAGAGAGGAGAGCACATGCAGAAGAATGAAAACAGGAAGAATCAAGAAGATCGACAGAGATAGCAATAAACGATTGTAGCATTAATTCAGGGCACAAGCACTACACTGCCAACGTACGGTATTTCATATCTTCCGAGGGAGAAATAAGAGAGAGAGAGAACAGAGAACAGACAAAGAGAAACAAACAACAAGAATATGAAAGACAATGGAAAACTAGCACTACAAGGGGAACTAGATTGGACTGGTCGGCGTGGAGAAAGACGTATATAATGAATCGACTAAGGGTCGATGTGTGAAACTTAGAGGTCGTAAAGGAAGGATTGAAAGCTGACGTTTCGAGCGCTAGGCCTTCGACGGAGCAATACTTGCTTCATTAAAGGACTATCGCTCGAAACGTCGACTTCCAATTCCTTTACGGAGTCCAAAGAGAGGCATAGACTGACTCACGGTCAAAGAACAAAGAAACAGCCGACAGGGAACCGGAAACATAGACAAACAAACTGAGGAACAGATAAGACGGACTCAGAATAACTGGGACAAAATAATCCTTTTCCGGCACAAAACAGAAGTTATGGAGGCACCAAGGGCACTATACAACGAGAAATTAAACAAAAGGACAAACAGAAATCAAGTCCAATAGTTCATAGAGACTTCAAATGTTTGACAAGCTGAAAAATCGATTCTTGAAAACATACCGGACAGAACTCATATAGACTGACGGCAATACATGTTGTGAGTGCACTACACTGCTCTCAAGCCAACAACCCTCAACGTTTCCTTGACAACCCAGCTCATCTGACAGTCGCCGAAATGGCGATCAATTCCAATTTTCACGCTTCATTTTCTAATTACTGGTATTGTAACTAAGGAAATGTTTGTATACTTGACAACCTGCTGAGACGAAAGCCGCGATAGATCAGGATCAATTCTCAATTCGACACTATTACTGTTTCTTTGTAAGTAGTGTGGAACTTCCTTATCGAAGGGCAGACAATCATAGAAACCATACGGACAAGTTTCTTGGACGAGAAAAGCGAAGAGCATAAAAACGGAATTACACTTCATGCAAGAACAAATCTGAACAAGAAGCGGTCGGGGACTTTGAAGTTATGACAGGCTGCAGTTATTTTTAATCAGAATTTCATTCGTTTCAGGATAACAAGTAGGTCCTTCGGTGTTGAGGTAAAAAATTCGACAAGGCACTATAGACATCGCAACAACTAACCACTGCAAAGATCTAATTAGTAAAAAGAGACACGAAATACAGAATCTGCTGGAATTTTGGTTTCTAAGGCCCAGTTCAGAAGCCAAATTTGCTCATTGCGGCAGCTATGAACTAAACAATTTGGTGAAGCGTCATGTGTACACAGACACACAGACATATATAATACAGCGTGGAGTTAGGCTTTTGATATCTTGCTCAGATGACATCTGATTGAACTATCAATTCTCACTACATCATTCACTTGTATATTTTCCTCTTGCGCGCCGGTTGCGAGAATCTACACACTTTGAATCTTGGATAAAAGGCTAAGCGAGAGAAAAAGAAGATAATAGTATTTCTATATCAACTCAATTTCGATTTGCAATCCAAACCGACTCTTCAGAGTCGACTTAGTTCATGCCGTAATTTTATCACATAAATATGACCAATATTACCAATACTCGTACACGACCTTTCACAGAATGATAATTATGCTGGGTCTACCGGCAGAGTCTGTTTACAGAGCACATATTACTTTGGATTAAAAGTCACCGGGGCGGTCGTTTAGCTTGAGCAATCGGCAGAGGTCAAATGCACCATTAGAGGTTCAATATCAAAAAGTCAAAACAGTCTTTCTACAACGCTATTCCTTCTCAAAGATATGCCCTTTTCATTCCTAACATATATCACCCTGAAAATGCTCTATTTATAAGGAATCAAGCTTGGGTTGGGCCTACGACTGTACATTCTAGCTTTAGTGGCGCCGTTAACGTTGCCTGTTCATCAAAACTATTCGACTGAAATTACGTGCTCACTTCGCGCATCACTGAGAATCGAAGGCTGACACCTTGAATGCTAAGGATATGAAGTCTTGCTAAAATAGGGCGTCCACTACAGATATTAACACCGAGGGGGTAACTGGAGGCAAGATTGGGGGACATCCTGTACAGTAAACTCTTATTGACACTAATTGGCCATTTAAATATCGCAAATTTGTAAAAATGGAGTTTCAGTATAAGATCGAAACTTCACCTGAATCATCCAAGCCAAAGACTAATTAGAACAGGCCACACAAGTTCAACCCAAGTCAAAATTAAGAGAAATCTGAGCTATTTTAGTCTCAGCAAGGACAGTATTTTCGGGCCCACGCGTTTTTATTTTCACCAGACGTATATTATATTGTTCCTGTGAAATGAGTGGAACATGGAACAATCTACTCTTTACTCAAAAATAGCGACAAGAAGAAATTTCTAAATACTTGTTTTGAAGGTCTAGAATATCCCACACTTCAGACCTACAATCCCGGACAACAAATGTTGGGACAACATCAAAGGCAGTCTCACTACTAGTCCCTTTCCAATGTAACCAAGACGTATTGTGTATTCGTTGTTAAGCGGGTAACCAACTGAAAACATATTGTGTGTTCGTTGTCAATTATTCAACTTCACATCGTGCAACTGGAGTGGGGAATGGGGCATTAAACTTATAAGCGCGGTTGAGAGTCGCTTGAGTTCGTTGTCCCAGATCGTTTTGTCCAACTACTCAGCTATGCGACTATGGTTCAAATGCATCTTTTATGCAAGTGACTGCAAAAACGTAGGGGGAGAGGAGGTCTAGCCCAATCACTTACACGTGGGGGGGGATGGTCTAGCCCAGTTTACTTACAGGCGTAGGGGAAGGGATGGTCTAGCCCCATCACTTATGCAAGTGACTGAAAAAACGTAGGGGGACAGGAGGTCTAGCCAAATTACTTTTTCAGGTGATCCAAAAACGTAGGGGGAGGGGTGGTCTAGCCAAATCACTTTTTCAGGTGATCCAAAAACGTAGGGGGAGGGGTGGTCTAGCCCAATCACTAATGAAAGTAACTGCAAAAACGTAGGGGGAGGAGTCACCATGTGTTAGGCCGATTTCTTGTTCAAATCGTGTTTCTCCGACAGAGCGTAATTCATATTTGAAGCACGTAGAGGATCCCGTAGTGAATACTACCTGTAGTTATGAATGTCAGACCTTTATACGACGATGGACAGTATATGAGCTTTAGAATCATTTAGAACCACTAACTGCACCTTCTGTCGAGTCGCCTTCAATTCAACTAAACTGTTGCCATCGACCGAAAAAGAAAAGCAATACCCGGCACATAAAGATCGCCACGGGGAGCATAAATTTGGTCCATGCAGATACAGCAGCAGCGACCGACCGAGCGTTTCCCAGAGCACTAAATTATATTATTCATTTGTTCGATGATTTTTCTTTGCTGGTCATGTAATTCGTAATTTTTGAAATATTATCTTAAATCGAAAGCTGCTAATAAATTTAATTACCCTTTATTTTGGTTTTGTGCTTACCTGGTGAAGATGCTCCAACATCCTCCAGCCTTCTCTGGTGAGCTTCAAACAGTGTTAGGTAGTCTTGATCGTCGGACTTGTTCGACTTCAGTATCCCGTGATGCTGACGCACTTCTTCCAGGGACGCTTCAGAGGTTCCGTCCGAAAATTCTAGAGGGCAAAGTAGAGGGAGGATGAGACTTGCAGTGATTCACGCTCTGAGCAGGACCATCTACTGAAGATCAACTCAAAGTAAGTCTGACATAAGGCATAATACTTCTTTAAAAACAAAACAAAACAAAACAAAACAAAAAACAAAAAACAAAATCAAAGACAAAATCAAAAGCAAAAACAAAAACAAATGGTCTTGACGACACGAAGCATAAAACTGGTGGAGGAAAGCTGGGAGGTAATCAATCAAGATCAATTTTCTGCTGACAACTTAGTGTAATAGTACGGTGCTAACTATAGTAGTTAGCCGGGGTACGACTGAAGAGGTTGAAATTCAGGCTAATAGTAGCTGGGAAGAGAAAAGAGTTGGCACTTGATCGGATTTCAAAATTGGATAAGTTCTCCACATTGTGCTCTCTAAAAAAGGAAAGCCTGTCACACAGACTAGGACAGTAAGCAAGTGAACCATGGAGGCCAAAGACCTACAGCTGAATTCGCATGAAAACGAGTAGAAATTCCCATGTCTTATACGAGAAGAATTGTCGTCGTGTATCCGAGCTCTGATACCTTCTTCCTCATCTTGATCTGGGGTCTGCTCCCCGCTCTGTTTTATTCCACGTGAGTCTGTCGTGGATACGAGGGTCTCCCTGAGAGGCAGACGATTCTCCTCCACAAGAAAAATGTAGCGATCTCCCTCCTGTAGGCGCCGCTTCTGGTCAATTGTGGGGCCGCTCAGTGCGAGGGGAGCAGTTGCTACGATAGATAAAACGTTTGTTTAAACTCGAGTTTCGGTCAGTTTCACTGAACTTCTTTGCAAGAAAGCAGAGTCATTAAAACTATACCATAAGATCCTAGTAATAATCCTACTATTATAGTATTACTACCATTATTACTGGCTGATTGATTTCTTCCTTTTGGGGGTGGCGGTGATTTTTCAGAAAGCACGGCGAAAGAAACGTACACCCCCTCCCCAAGAACCTTACTGCTGAAAAAAATTAGGTTTGAAACTGCTAACTGCACTCCTGCGTTAATAATCTAGGCACCAGAGATCGGACACATTGCCTGGCTACTCAGTTCTGTCAGTTTATAACAAGTAACCCGTCCAGAGATAAACGATCGGTACCTAATATATATGTAAAGTTTAAAACTTTGGACTGTGAAAAACTTTATTCCAACACTGACCTTTGTCAAGAGCAATCACTAGATCGCGGACTTGTACATTCTCCGGTGCTTTCTGGCACGCTAGTTGCTCCTGCTGCTTCTCTGCACGAAAAAGAAAGAGAGGTATTAAGTTCAGTAATAGCAGTGGAGCCGGAGCTGTCAAACAACTTACTAAACATACCTTCGGTCGGAGTCCTTTGTCTTTCTTCTTCTACTTGAGCTGTGAACACCCTCTTGCTGCAGTCAGCTCCATGGGTCTTGTGAGGCAAAAGTCCGAAGCTAGCGATGCTCTGCATTCGAAAGTCTAAAAATAACAACACTCGGGTTGAACCAACTATCTCAACGTAGACCGGTAGCATTTTGCAGGCTCTGCTCAGCCTACTATATTATTTATAGACTACTACATTATTTATAGTGATCATATTGCTTATTTACTGTCTTTTCAGTCACAAACTCACTCACCCACTCACCCACCCACCTCTTGATTTATACTCATTCACACACTCGCTTTACTCACATACATAATTTCCACTCACTCACTCATTCACTCCCTCGCTCACTCGCTCCCTCGATCGACCTCGTCAATTGCATCTAAGATGTCTAGCTCAGTGTACTTTTTGTAAATTAGCCATTATACCGTTCCAATTGAGACTACTACTTACTCAGTGTAGCAATTATCATTTACTGCTTCGATACCAAATGGAGACGTATTTGGACTTCCTTAGTTTCATTTTTACACAGAAGCGGAAGCAAAGTATCGTGTAAAATGTCTAAAAGTGAAAAAATTTAATTCGTCATGTGAACCGACTCAAGGCAAAAACAAACAGAACTGGAAAAATGCACGGACTTGACCAGGCCTCAGTGTGCTGTGTAAAGTGCCCAAAAAAAGGTTTCTATGGCAATAATGGAGATTGCTATGGCAATAAAAGAAGCAAACATAATGTTGGTTTCACAGGTGCCGATAAAAATATAAACAAAGCCCTTTTATGTACGTGACGATCTCTCGAAATAAAGTAGGTTTACACATGACATACCTCTCTACAAGCAGCAAAAATAGGCGTTCTTGTAGCATAAAATTTGAATACTCTCTAAGTCAACTGCCAGACAACTTTTTTCGAGAGCAAATTTTGTTCAAACTTCGTGAGCATTCACGGCGCTGACGCCATATCCAAGCCGCTGACCATAAATTTGCCGGCCAGTTCACCACATTTTAATCCATATTATAACTGCATGAGGCGAAATTATTAAATCTCAATAAGCTCTTACGATCGGAATTTTCTAGAGTCTCCTCCAACAACAGCAGTAAGTCATACTAAATCAATTTATTTACTACAAAACGTTACAATCTAACTTGATCAAAGGATTAAAACCGGGGGGGGGGGGGGGGGGTACTCAAAGGACTCTTGTACGGGGAGGCTCCGCCCGGACTGTCAACCCCTTACCCTTTAAAATACCATCCTGGGGGCAAAATCGGGACCCTTTTATATACCTCCAGTACAAATGCACTCTTTTTTTATACCTTTGATGCGTCCGGCAGACGATTCCACGGCGGGGTGCTTCCCTCTTTTAACAAGGCGGAGTTTCAGGTCTTCCGCCGTTTTTATCCCCGGTTTTTCCTGGCGTTTTTCGTACCCCTTTAAATTAACAAAATTATTTCCTCACTCCACCCTTTTTATTGACCCTTTAAAATACCTAAAAAACGTCATTTTCCCATACCTTTTTTATACCTCGATCGTAAAAATACACCCCTTTCGGGCGGAGCCTCCCCGTATAGCCGATCATAGGGAGTACCCCCCCCCCCCGGGATTAAAACACTCGCTTTTTTCAACCTAAGTACACTTATAACCATGAATTAAAAATACAGTAACGCACTGGCGTTTCCACACTAGTGACCGGAATTCACCTTTCATATTTAAGTGACTGTACGTATGTTAATTGTACGAGATGGGATACTTATAATATTTAAAGAAGAATCCGCCATAGCCGCAAATCGACAAAACAATTTTTGCGAATGTTAGGATGGTTCGAATATTCTTACGACAGTTATATGAAACTAGACTTCTGGATTCCGGATTCCAGCATTTTGTCACATAAATCTGGCCTTCATTATTCCAACCCGCAGTTCCGAGTTATATACCTTACATGGTGCGAAACACTGCGAATTATAATGTGCCGATGAGTCAGAGCTTTCATTTCGGATTTGGTCACGTACTGTTCATTAAATCTTATTTGACATGTCCCTATATAGAGTTGCGGGGAGAACGATTCAGCTGTTTGTTCTCTTGTGTCACCGCAATGTGCTTCCCCTCTATAAATGCGCAGACAACGATCCGGAACTTTTTTAAACTCTCAACACGACTTCACTAATGTACTTCCGTCTTGTTTACGTCAAGACTGACATTGGCTGTTAATGGTTTGACAGGAAAAATGGCTGGTTATGGTGTAACACGGATCGAAAGTTGTTAGATTGCGATCGAGGGATGTATTTATTTACAAACTCCAAAGCGACAAGCCTGTGTTTAAATAATTGTCGTACTTTAACGGCCTCTTTAAAGCCAGAAACTGTGTGATCGTCATGTGATTCCGGAAGTACGTCAATGAAAATTTGCAAATGTTTCTCATAGCTGAGGTCTGGGGACAAGTTCCGGTGCTTTTCGCGCCAAAGGACTGACTTTCCGGAAAAGCAAAACGTATCAGTTTCTGATTGGTCGGTTTTGAAGGGAGCGCCACCGGTCTTTGTTTACAAATACGTCTTTTACGAGAAAACCGGAAAGAAATCCTGTATTGGCAATTTGTGGCAAACACTTGTGGTGTTGATGTATCCGTATTAACTGCTGTGTTACAGTTGCATGCAACATCCGTAAAACACGTTTTGAAATGTTCGATGAAGTTTCTGATTCCTTTTTAATGAGATGAATTAAAAAGAGAATCAATTCTATTCCGCTGCTAATACACAGCCTCTCGCTTTTTTTCTTTACTTGTAGTGCTTTTTTTTTTATCGCTAATAGACTGATGCAGGAGTCGCAAGCCAATTCCGTGAAACCCTCATATTGTTTCATCGGGTCTTAGCGTATGACGTAAATTGGGGTGTGTGAGTTCCGCATACAATCAAATCCTAGGGGGACGGGGTGAATCCAAATTGTTCCTTTGCAAAAATCAATTTCTTATTTTAACTTTGCTTCGCCAAAGGAAACGTTTTTGTCTTTAATTTAGACTTATAATCTCATATCTACAGTCTAAGAATATTCGTTGGCACAAAAACACTTTTCCGGGCAGATTTGCAACAACATATTCGTACCACCCCCTGATGGTATTGAATGCAAGCTCAATTCCGGTTTCATCATGTGATGTTTGTGAAACGTTCGGCATCAGCAAATTTCATTCTGTCTCGTGTTTGATTCATCTGCAACGCTTTTCAGCGTATCTCGACAAGAGCAAGTGAATCAGCCGCACTTTACAGAAGATCGAGTCAATGAAGCAACAATCGATCGAGAGCGAAGGAGAAGACTTTAGGATGGAGGATATGAGGTACGTGCTCTGTTAATGATTGCGTTCGATTTTAGTTTAACTTCGTCACATGAGTTCGTCGAGCTTGTGCAGGTCAACACAGTCACTCTAATTAATTTTTCTCATCATCAGTTGGTTCATTTACTCTGTACTTACTTGAAACTGAACAATTTGATCGGAAACTTACAGTTTCAAACGATATTTCTGTCGCACGTGCTTTGCACTCTTGTACTTGAACTTGGGCCGGTACAAACACACCGAAAGTGAACTTGGGGCGCTAGAAATTTATGTTTTACTCTACTTTGTTTTGATGATCCTGAATTTTCGTTTCACAGTGCATGTATTACTTAAAAATCGAGTCTTTTAATAACAGATAGAAATCGAGATCAATTCGCGGGAACCTGTTCCAATTACGCGGAAACGTACATGCTCTTCATGTGAAGTCGACATATGACTCAAATCTCAAGAAATAGTGTAGTTTCTCTGTTAGTACGGGGATATTGTTATAACCGAACTGTTGTGTTCTTTCCCCAGAGCTGTAGTGCAGAGTTTAAAAGTTCAGTGGGCTTTGGAGGACGTGCTACACACGGCAAAGAATCATGGCGAACTTACCATGGGTGTTCACAAAGCTGCGGAGGAACTGGCAGAAGATCACAGTCGCGTTGCCTTGTGTGTTCTCGTCGATGACCCCAATACCGAGCCGGGAGTCCACGTTCACTGCAGACTGATCGAGGCATTTTGCTGGGAGTGTTACATTCCTGTGGTCAAGGTATACAGTCATTTTATGTTCCTACGAATAAATAGCCTGCTCCACATTTTAACTAAACATCGGCATATTCCCAAAGGATTTATTTCTGCCTGTCTTAAATTTTACCAGAAGTGTTTTGCCTCTTTATATCAGATAGTTTTAAAGCAACACATGGGATCATTAATAAATAAGTAAAAAAATTAAAAAATAACAAGAAAAAACATCGAGTAAACAATGAATTTTGTACGTTGACTTTTAATAATAATAATAATAATAATAATAATAATAATAATAATAATAATAATAATAATAATAATAATAATAATAAACAAGCCACTGTGAACAAAGAGTTCCTAACACAAAGTTTTTTCAGTGAAATATCACATTTTCTTTTTTTTTCAACAAAACTGATGATCCAGTCAAAATTCCCATGTGACTTTAAGTTTGGGTTTTCCCCAAGCAAAATTTGCACAATCGATATAAATAGTTCTTTCGTCACACGTTTACTATGCAACTGTAAAAACACTCATTTACTGCATTATTGACAGATGTCTAGTATAAGCTTGTATCTAAAATATCCCTAAATTATTTTCTTTGTTCATGTTTCCAGGTAAACAGCAGCCAAACATTGAAGGAGCTGCTAGGCTGCCAGAAAGAAGCAATGGATGCCCTACACTGTGTTCTTGTGAAGGTAAGCCTCATAATACAGTAATATCCTAAACTTTTTGTTTGCTGATGACAAGTTTTGGTGCATGTATTGTTGATTTGATGTATTTTTGAACTGTGAGGCCTTCAGTACATCTGGATTGGTGTCATAATGTTGTTTTCAACTCTTTTTTCAGGGGAGTGCCCAGCCAAGTGAAGCCCTCAAGACTGTGTTGAATTTCACAAGACATGTTCCTGCCCCAATGCTAAATATTGCAAGTTGAACATTCTTCTATGTATACGGAGAATAGGAAAAGGAAGACAAAAGATTGACATACGGAGACATCATGCCGTATCCGTGAGCTGGCTGTCATGAAGACGATAGATAACCCAGGCGAACAGAAGAGTGCTTGTGTGTAAACAGAACTGAAAATATCAGTGTGGCAAGTAATACACTGCATACTCGTTTTTGAAGGAAACAATATTATTTTCAGAATCTTGCACATGGCAGCTTGAGGGTATTCTGCCACAAATCCAAATACCAAAGTGTTGTAGCACTTACCAGACATCTTATTTACCATAACTTATTGTCACAATGAAAAGAGAAAAAAAAGATATACAAGATTTCATGAAATTTATCATTCTATTATATTATTTTGATCTTTTGCATATCTAGAAGAATGCCCAGTCTATTATTTATTTTATTAGTGCTGTTTGAGATAGAGCAAGTGTAGTTTCCTGGAGCACATATATTGTGGTTCACGTTGGATGTTAAAAATGTCAAAGAAAATAATCATAACAAAATAGTTCAGAAAAAACAAAAATATACCAGCAGACTTTGTCTGTATGTATTTGCTACACAGTTAATAGCACCTATAAATCTAGTAAAGCAAGCATGTTTAGTGAAGGCAGAAAAGTAGAATGTGGAGAACAAAGTAGCTGACAAGTTTTAACAGTCAAGGATTCTTATTTTGAGAAGCTGTTAACAAAATCAATATTCCTGTGAAACATCTTTAGTCTGCCAGGTTTATATTACCACATATATTTCTTACATGTGTCATACACGTTTAGGTATGCCAAGTTTATAAAAATGTTATGTGTAATACACAGAAAAATCGTTTCATTCTGGGAATGCAAATGCTGAAAAGTTGGATGTAATTTCAAATCAGAGTTGATGCGATATTAGTGTTCTAAGTGCATTGGGCATTCAAGAACAGAAATTGATGTGAATCAATAATTTAAAGAATATTAAAGAACATGGATTTAAACTTGTTTTTTGTTTATTTGTTTACTGTGCTGCATCTTCTATCATACGGGGATTCTAGGAATGACAATGTTAATCTTCTTACATGGTCAAAACTTCTAGACATTTTACAGGCACAGTGCAACATTTCAGGTGAGTGCTAATGAGCAAAATTGTCCTGGCGTTGTATCATACTTTTATTTCATTTTTGAGTATTTTCAAAAAATTACAAAATTCTAAGCTCAAGACCCTGAGATGTTTAATACATGTACTAGGCACCAAAGATTGTCAGTAGCCAAGACAAATAACACTACATGTGCACAAAAGAACATAAATTACACAAGCAGCAAACCCCATCTTGGCACACTCCAGAGAAGGAAATTTGTAGCCACACCAAAAAATACAAGATAAAACATCAAACTCAAGGAATACAACTTTTGCAATAATGGTGACTCTATTTAATGGCCTAAATCTTCATGAACATATGCATATTCATTGGTTACTGGTCTAACTGTCCTTGCTGTCCAAACCGTTCATACATTTATTCACAGAATAACTATAACTGCAAAAGGAAAAGCACATTTCTTTCCCTAAATTCTTACACTCTTGAAAAAACTCAGTGGCCTAAGTGTCAAGTGCAATCAGAGGGAAACCTCTCCACACAGCCAGAAGATATTTTGCCTGCAGTGATCTGATCAGACTATAAAATTCTTCTAACATAACTCATACATTTTGTTCACGACAGGTAGGGAGAATTAGGCCCCAATCTTGGGGTTGACACTGATTAATCTTAGGGCTTTTAAATATCTGAATAATACACATTTTTTTGTGCCACCAAGGTAACATTTAAATGTCTGCTGAGTTAAAAATGCACCAAAAAGAAATGCAAAAAAATTTGCAAAGTTGGTGAGCTGACACAAGAAACATTTTCTCTATTTATAACTGTAACATTGCCTGTAATAATATTAGAATCAAATTCTACAATAATATTGATGCATGAACACAACATTGCCCAAATTTGTGGTGTCACGGTTTCTTTCTCCTTAGAACCCCTATTTAACAGGATACATTCCTCATGAATCAGATGATAACACATTCAGTATGCTATTATCTTCAAGAACTTACAGAATTGGCAAGTCACACATTAATTCTCCTGCTCTGCTAGGAATTTCTCAAACTCTGCATCTACATCATCATCGTCATATGAACTGCCAGCATAGTCCTGAGAACCATTAAAGTCTTCTTGGTAACTGAAACAAAAAATACATAGAAAGTATGCCAATGTTATTTTTCAAGAGCACTCGCCCCTTGTCTGAGCCTTTCTCAGTTAGACCTTCCTCTTTAATCTGACAAATGACATTTCTCTTATAATGGGATGCAGTGGAGCGGAAAAAAAACTATTTCCTAACAAAGAGACGAAACATATTAATAGAAAGACTTGTATCAGTGTTATGCAAAAATGGATTTTGCGGGTAAAGGAGTGTATGAGAGGGTGATAAAATATATTTACCATCGTAGTTCTAGCTCTCATACCATAATGTATCTTTACTTTAACCTTGCGAAACCCGCCACCGCAAGTCTCTGTCAGTCATTATTGAGGAACTGAGTTAGGAAAGAGGTAACACTCCACATGTCAGCCAACATCGTCTTTATGGCATTCAGCATTTCCACATCACTGATAGTGAATCTTCAATCTCAATGGCATTTGTGATTTTCACACTTTACGACCAAAATGTGGAAAATTAAACTTAACACCTGATCTTACCAGTAAACATTAGAATCCGGATCAAAAACTCCTATCTATGTGTTATTCATATAATGCTTAAATAAACAGGCAAAGGAAATGTCCATTCCAATACTCACTACTCTTCTGGGAAGTAGTAGCTGTAATCTGTATTATCTGCAGAATCTGCATCATCAAACTCACTCCACTGGTCTGGAAGACAAGTAAAGGTGTAGCACAGTTAACGTCATTCTAAATCAACTTGGGGAAAGGTGAAACTATGGTAATACTGTAACCTGGAAACTGTTGACATCATATTGGCACAAGTGGCAGTTTGCATATACAGTACAGTGGAATACCAATTATTCAAACCCTTGATAACTCGAAGCTCCCAATAACTCAAACCAATAGTTGTTTCTTGCTGTAATTTTACCCCTGATACTTGAACCAATTTTCATTTCCCTTGGGGGCTGGAGTCATCTGATACCAGTAGTCGAGAAACAACAATTTATTTATAATAATTATAAATTATTATTAAGCTCTGTGCCAATAATTATGGAGAGAGCCTGGAGGGAAGCCATCAGCAGGGCAGGTGGTAACCATGGTAACTCACTACAGACCACAACCAGGCACCCGTCACACTGATAGTCAGCGGAATCTAAAATATTTACCACCAAGTAGAGGGAGTGGAGGGTGGGGCAACAAGCAGCAAGCAGACCATGTGCACTGCATTATGGGAAGACCACTGACCAGCATTGCCTGGAGTCTAACTTTACCTAAATTGCATTTAGCCTCAATATACTAATACATTACTTACCGGGATTAGTGACCGGAGCCAAGTAATCTTGATGCGAGGGATTGGTGGCCTGATTGAACAGATGAATGAATGAGTACAAATGAATACAAAATGTAAATCACATTTCAAGCACTAGCATATTTCATATACCGTATCATTGTAGTTATAAGCCAGATATTCTGCAGCCTCTGAGTCTTCTGTGCCAAAGTAAACCACAGGGATATCAGCACCAGCAGCGGTGCCAGGTGCCTCCCTGCCCCAATTACTGGCTCGGAGTTCTAACACTTTCTTCAGCAACTCCTTTGTGCCCCTAAAAGTAAAAACATACAATTAAGTTTCGGGAGTATGTCATGAAACAGAAAATAATAATAATGTGTCAATGATGTGGATATTTTAAGCCAATAATGCCATACAAGTGGTTTAATCCTTTTACTCCCAAACTCAGAATGTAAAATCTCCCAACTACTCAAGAAAAAAAGGTAAGTCCTGTTGTGAGAACTAATAAATGGTTTGAAGAGCTTTCACCAGAGCAACTTATCAAATGCCAAGTTCTCCTTATGTTACCATATGATATATTTCTGGTGAGGAAGTGTAAAGAGAAAACTGAAGTTGAACAACAGGTAATCTAATATTATTATAATATACTAACACGCTAAGCCACTTCCATCTGTGTGTCTGTGTGTAACACTCTGTTCGGTTCTGTTTGACTGTACAAACCTTTCAAGATCAGTGGAGTCTTGAGTAGCTGTTTCAATTTGTTTGAACAGGTTGTTAACTTTTTCACTTGTGGTTTCAAAGTCCTTGTACACATAGCTGTGATCATCAATCAAGTAGCCAGTCATCTAAGTTCATGAAGATTAAAAACAAAGATACAAGCAGGGAAGGCTGTTATTGACTTTTTTTAAACAGATTTATCATACAGTGACATGATGCACGGACATGTATTGTCAGACCAAGCAAACTACAGAATGTACAATAGTTTATATGATTAATATATAAGTCAGAGCATATGATGTTATGTATAAAGCAGCTGTGACAAACCTTGAGAATGCGGCCAACACAGCTTATGCCATCATTGGAACATTGCTTGGCTAGAGTGTCCAATGTTTCAAGAAGTCCTTTGAGGAGAACTAGTACTGGGAGTTCATTGATCTGAAGTATCAAGGCAAAAACAAACAAACCATAAAATCATTGCACTGTTAAAAACCTGAATAACTACAGGTAAGAGTTTTCTGCTGTAAATTCCAGTGCCAGAATAATATTTATTTAGTATATATCACACAAGTGAATAGTTTTCGCGTGCGCTGACTGGCTCCCCAATCTCTGAATATCAAGTACTATTCACCTCCTGGCGGCTTCCGGTAAAACAAAATGGCATGCAAGCCCAATTTTTGCTCACTTTTGTCAGAAATAAAATAGCTATTTGGGAGTTGGCTATTAAACTTGTGTGGTATATACTAAAACAATTATTCACCTCAGTGTTGGTGAATAGCGGTGGATATTTACCTCTCCAAAAATGGCTGAGTAAATATCCACCGCTATTCACCTCCACTTCGGCGAATAATATTGTTAATACTACTTTGTGATTTCCTTGTTTGGCTGCATGTGTAAGATATGATCATGTATAAGTAAAATCCTGAGCTCAGGAAGTGTAAGCTGTAAGGGACATTCAAAGTTTTATGTTAGACATTTTTTTTTTCTGAAAACAAAGTGGCCACACTTACACATCATACCTTGAAATTGCAGAAAAGTTCACCCAAAAATAGAGCATAACCAAGAGCCCTGTGAACAGTGTCTTGGTTTGATAGCAGCTCATCCCTCTTCAGGTGCTCCTCCTTACACCTGTTAAAATAATAGAGCGGTTTTCGGATGACTGTTGAAAGTAATCGTGTGATTGCTTTGGTTTTGCATTTGCTACGCTTTCGGATTGGTCCTAACAAGTTTGGCAGCATTTTCAACCAATCAAGAACAAAACCAAAGCCAAAACCAAACACTTCTCACGCAAGCGATGACGTGTACTCGCATTGCAGATTGGAAAGTAAAACCAAACACAAGACCAAACGTGAATTAGTTTGGCTTCTGATTGGCTGAACTGTTTTCTCTCAGTCTCTGTGATTGGCCTGTGTGATTACTTTGGTTTTGGTTTTCAACAGTCATCCGAAAACGGCTCTAACCTATAGTTTTATTGTTGTGTAACCATGGTCATCATCATCAAATTACAAGTTAGAGAAAAACATACTATACTAGTCTCTTTCACATCAGGAATTAATCAACCTGGTTAAAAAAACAGCTCTGAACTTCTCTCCTCCAGGCAAATTGTCCTGTTGACTTGATAGGTAATGTGCAAGCTTGGAGCCAGTGTATCTGAAGTTGGGCTCTAGTACTGACTAAACAAACAAAAGCAAACAAACAAACAAACAAAAAAGGATGAATGATGTAAAGCTATACCAACCAAATAGCAGAAGTTCTGGGATCCAGGTAGAATCAATAAAGAATATAACTATTTTCCATCTGATATAATAATGAAAAATAAGATGTTGAAGTATGTGTCCAAGGATGTAGCTATGTTAAAGCATACTGGTTTAGAATTAAACTCAGCCAGCTATCACTAGAAGGAGCTCTACTTGATGCCCTGCTCAGCAATCACCGGCTAATTTCAGCTGGCATTGTCAGGTGTTTCTCAGCCAACAAAATTTGCTGGCAGTCGGTGCTTAGTGACATCTCTGGGGTACAGTTTGATGATGTTTTAAATTAATTGATAATCTATATCTTTATTATTCTTTTAATGTACTAAAATAAAGCTTAATTCCTTCCATACAGGCTGTACTTCCAAGGTAATGTAAGGGGCTTATTCACTGGTTTACCATACAGTACCTGCTCAAAAATCAAATCAACTATTTCTTGCAGACTCTTCTCATCACAGAACCTTTTGCTCCAAGTATGAAACAGTATCGAGAGCTGTTCATCAAATTCTCCAGGACTTTCTGTTACATTTAAGAGCATGTCCTTCACAGTGTTCACAAGAGCATCTTCAGCCTTGCTACTTTGGGGTCGTAGGAGGGGTGGTATTCTTCTCCTAGGGACAAACACTGGAGCATTGACTGCATTCACCAAAACAGAAGTAGTTGCTGGGTTGGCACCGTTTTTAACCCAACTAGGAACAAACTCTGGTGCTTCAGAGGATAGTGATGAATTTGGTGATGTCTTTGCCTGAGTTTCAAGGACATTTGCTGTGTCCCTACTGCCGTGAGTTTTTTTGTCAGAATCTGTTGTCTGCAACTCCACTTTATCCTTGACGGCTTCGGTCACTGTGTTTGTGTCACTTGCAGTTTTTTCGTCTTTTGCCACTGTCTTCTCTTCTAAAAGGGGTTTATCCTCAACTCTTGGTTTTGATTCATGATCTTGGTTGATGCTGTCAGATACTGATGCTTCATGTACAGCATCATATAAGGAAGGTAATGAAGGGTTACTATCAGTTATCTGTGGTACTAGCTTTTAATAGCATGTGATAAATAATCTTCATTGTGACCACATACATGCCTAACATAGCCAGCACATATTTACAGAGTGTAAATGAACTGAAATATTGAGTGTAGAACACTAGTTGAGATTTGTAGCATTGAAGAATAAATGTGGTGGGACCTACTATAAATTTCGACCTGTGATGGCTAGAAAGCACTTTGGAGGTGTCTGAAACACTTTATCCACTGACATAAGAAATGTTTTGATGGCAGAATGTTGTCAAGATTGGGACGCCTCAGCGGCCGCCAAAGACAACAAATTTCCAGCTGGACTTTGCAGCAGTGTTAGTAAGTAATTCTACCACAGTATAAGACCCAGTGTGGAAATTTCACTCTAAGTTAAGCTATAAATGATACAAGCAAATGTATAAGTGCATTAAATACTGTTTTATACCTTCTTTGAGCTTATTGTGGCCGCCATCTTGAGCTGGTCGAGTTTCACCTGGTTTTCTAAGAGGAGTAGTGTAATCTGCTGCCTTCACACCGCGACCACGACCACGGCCTTTCCCAGACATCACTTCACGTTTTCGCAGACGTTATCTACAACGGCCCGACAGCAGTGGAGATCGAGTAAAATCGCGCACTCTTCGCATGCACGACGGCTGCATGTTTTTCACTTTCGAAAGCACGGACGTGGGAGACTGGGTACAACTTATCTCGGTTTGTTTGGCCGACAGGGCTCTGGGGACAACTTTGAGTTTCATGGCTGATGAAGTTTCCCTGTTAGTTGATAAGTTCTCTTTGGGCATAATTAACGCATTCAAAAGACAGAATTTTATTCAATTTCCTCACACAAGAGGACCATTGATACTTTGTACCTTTCATTCGTTCCAATACTGGACTCAATTTTTGAGTGTAACACTTTCTTTTTTTGGTTCTCACTAATTGTGGTCAATTTCTAGTCAACTTTAAAAACCACGGCTAACAAAAATCGCCAGGATAACGATATACATCTTCCCGGGCTTCTCCAGAGTCAAAATGAAATCTAGGAGCATCCGAGAACTATGGTGATCACGTGACACGTTGTGATGCAATATTGCGGAAATGTTGATACAGGTGTTCAAGTATCGGAGTTGATGAGACCTTTTTATCGCTGTTATTCAAATATACGCGAGAAAGCAGACTAGCAACATGGGGTTTCTGTCCATTTCGTTTGCCATAGGTCACGTGGTATTATGACGTCAGTCTGCGGCGCGGCGTCTGTGAATGGTGGGTAAAAGCGCTGACCACTGTTCAAGCGCATGCGTACGCTGTGCCGTCAAGTCCGCGACAGACGAGCGAGAATTCTTTCACTGCATCTTTTAGTCTTCTCTTGTGGACACGCTCCCTGTCAGAAAAAATAGGGTGTAAGTGTTTAAGAATAACAATTTCTCAAGGAGGAGAAAGCCTGGGCTCGTTTTAAACGTCACGTGAATAGCCATGCTAACTCACACGCGAACTCCCGCCAATCTCTCGCTTTAAAGGGTTAGTTAAAATAACTTAGAGGAAGTCGTCACTTCGACTACTTTTTGTTTGGCAAAACAGCTCTAAATTTTAGCTTACTAATTTGTCCCCGCCCAGAACCCTGGTCTGAATTTTCAGCATGGACATTTGTTGAGGTTGGTGTCAGCTCAGCGCAAAAATAAACAAACATGAAAATACACAATACAGAATTCGCTTCGATGAGGCCACTGGCATAGCCTGCGAGTAGGCTCTCCCGTCCGTTCGAGGGCGCGCGCCTGACCGAATGGACAGAATAAACGTGATGTTAAAACAGGCCGAACTCAGTACAAATTGTTTCCTATTTTCCTCTGTCAACACACAGTATCGGCAGCATCGCACTATTCCGGTTACTACAGCATCAACAGAAACGCCAAACTGGGTGGGGAAGGCAAGAATTTGGTTATAGCTCAGCTTACCTTAGAACTGACTTGACAAATTTCTGTTTCTCTGGTTGAGAGACCAAATTAGAAGGGAAACCTTCGACTTGCATGGCATCCTGGAAAGGAAGCAGATCTGAACTGACGGTGCACAGAATACAGGGCCCGGTTTTTCAAAGCACGATTAGGCTAATCCTGGATTAGATCTAAACTTTCATGTCATTTATATGCCTGAAAATGAAAAGAATTCGTTCACAACAACTTCCTTTATGCGTTTTTAAGCTGGAACAAGCTTTTTAGTCCATCTTCGAACAAAACTCTGCGGTTTATTGACAGAGGGGTCGAGAGAAAGAATTTTGTTAATCCCGGATTAGCTTAGTCGGCTTTCGAAAAACCGGGCCCAGAAGTTTTACTACTTGATGGAGACGTTTTCAGGTGTTTTTCGAACACCAAAACCAAAACCAAAAAAATTATGGCGCCAATCAAACAGGCTACAAGAAACCACTTTCAACCAACTCGAAGCCAAAAGTACCACTTTCTGCTCGAGCAGATTTTAATCGGGTTTTCGTTTTGTTACTGATTGGCCAGAAATACTGCCAAACTGGTTTTAGACCAACACAAAACCTAAGGAATTCACACAGTTACTTTTGACAGTTATCTGAAAATGGTTCTAAGAGTACGTCAAGTGGATTTGTGGTCTTGGTATTTCTGTATTTCTCGTTAAAAAAAAAATTAACAAACCTGCAACCATTTGGTAAGGAATGACACACAAAGTTTGTTCAGCGCCAGAAGAATTTCCGCCAGAAAGTCAGCACACTGTCTCGGAACGCCGCCACCAATCCCCTGCGAGAGAGTAAAGAAGGGCCAGGCCGCTGTAAGCTTGCTATATTATTCTAACAGACACCAATTTAACAGTTAAACGTAAGAGTGGAGAAAAATATAAGCATAAATAATGTGTTGGCTGACATTTCTCTTATATATGTGTGTGTGTGTGTGTGTGTGTGTGTGTGTGTGTGTGTGTGTGTGTGTGTGTGTGTGTGTGAGTTATACTATCAGTGATGTTTTCCGTGGTTTTGCGCTCACAGGAGCTGAAAGATTGGTTACCAGTATGCTGAGGTAAGGGTCACGAGGTGCAGAGATTGGCAGTTTTTCTTGTTGCCATCAGCGTGACCTGA
The DNA here is from genome assembly GCA_964036295.1 of Plumapathes pennacea. Classification (NCBI taxonomy): domain Eukaryota; kingdom Metazoa; phylum Cnidaria; class Anthozoa; order Antipatharia; family Myriopathidae; genus Plumapathes; species Plumapathes pennacea. Next base: position 21,409,728 of record OZ038466.1, read on the forward strand.
CCTGACCTGACCTTCCCACCCCCCCCCCTTCCATGTGACATTAGGTACTGTAAGACTTCCACAACAAAATTGTATTAGTTTTTCTTTACGAGACAGCGTCACAAGAGCTTCTTCAAAGTGGTCGGTTTTGCTTGTTGTACATTTAGTTAGTGTAATAAAGGCGCGTGGTTCGGCCTACATGGTTCCCATTCAGTGGTGTGTGAGAACAGATGGCCATTTGTATTAACGCATAGACGGCTAGGCTTTGAATTTGATTATCTAATCTTTCACGAAACTCGCAATAGATATTCCCCCAACTCAAGAGACAGAGGGACAGATCGATCGGTCAATAAACGACGTTCTTACCCCGACAACCTGACGCACGAGGTGTTCCCCATACTGCTCCAGACACTGCTTTCCCACCGGCTGACTCTCACAGGAATTAATGTAAGTCGCCTAAAACATAAACAGCTTGGGTAAGGTAAAGGTATGTTAAGCATTATGAAATAGACGATAAAATATCAGTTTTATGACTTGCATCACAGTGACATTTACTTACAAAGAAGTTGCAGCCTGCTCGGACAGTGTGGCTCTCTGGTAAACCAAGTAACACGAGTCCTGAGCGAAAAAAAAGATCACATGGGCGCAATTACAACGAACGTAAAACAGGTGTTTAGCAGAAAGACGAGAAAAACAATAGGCATGCCAGTTTAAAGGAACTGAAGCCACGAATTCATTCTTACCGCACTGAAAAATGTTGACATGCATCCCGTCCTGCTCGAAAACAAGCTGAGGCTTGGTCCTCAAGGCCTGAAATGTACGAGAAATAAAACAGATCCTAAGCACCCCACTCAAGAGTGATCAACTTTTCAGTCTCTCACCAAAGATATATGATATACATAACTTGGCATTTGATACTTTGTTCAGATGAGAGCTGATTGAGATACTAGTCATTTCATCACTCGTACATTTTCTCATTTTATGGCTGGGAGAATCTGTATTCTGAGATTGGGAGTGAAATGGTTAAAAAACGGAGTGCAATGTTTCAGTATTCTCTGCGAGTGACTTCTATCAGGGCTACAAGCAAGTCTCACATTGTGATGCCCATATACACTATACTACATAATGTTATATACACTTTACAAATATACCTCAGTCAGGCTTATCAACATAGAGTTGATGCGGATGTGCTGAAGTGTTAGCAGACGTTTCGACCGTTAGCCCTCCGTCAGAGCAAGCCGGTTTTGACAAAGAGCTAACGCACGAAGCTTCAGTTAACACATCCCTTTTGGCGTTCAACATATCCAAGCCAATTCTTCGTTGATGAAAACTGTTTCACCTCAACTCAATCATTTCTAAAACATCACTTTACCCATCAACTCTATAACCTGTAATCCTTATTGTCTATATGTATGTATGTGTCTATCTGTCTGTCTCTTTAAGAGTATTGATCTTTGATTGTCTTCTCAGGAAGGCTAAAACACTTACCCTTGCAAGAAACCCCATAAATGACTGTAAAATGAAGGGGTGTTCCCTTATATCTGAAAGCATAACAGAACAATTAAGGCACGCCTAATCTGCCAAATGAAACCTATAAATGTTACTATTCGAATGATAGCTCTCAACAATTATACCTTTCAACAACAGTGTTAACGCCCTTGTTGGGCGGGGTAAATGTTTTGACGGAGAAAATGTCATCAAAAGACTCAAGATACACAACGCAATAAAAAAGTATGTGGTTAGGCTGTGGAAACTAACAAAACAAAACACAACAACAACAACAAAAAGATACATAAGAACGCATACACAATACATATAGTTCAAGAAAAAAGTGTTTCCTTACTTGTGCGAAGCAGTTCCAACGTTGCAGACGCCATCTTGTTGAAGAACGCTTTGATTGTCGGGTAATGTTCTTCTGAAGCGCCGTACATTCCAACAAGCTGTTGACGTAACAAGCAAGTGTAGAACACGTGATTAGTATATAAACCAATAGCACCGTCACTTCAATCCAACGAGGCAACAACCAATTTCCCCAGCTGGGACAGTCATCTGGAGTATTGAAAGGATATTTCCAAGATGCTTCTTGGCTCTGTTTAAGAAAGTCTGATGCGAAACATTCCTTATAGTTTTACTGGCATACTAGCACAAACCTTTACATAAGAAAGGTTTGCCACTTGGCTCCGTTTTAAAACAGAAGCAACAGGCAACTCGGAAATGGATTACTTACAGAACATGTGTGTTATGCGTTTCAATTTTTCGAGTCGTGACGCGTGAATTAGGATATAATTCATATAGCTTGATGCCTTGTTTTGTGTTCACCGAAACATGTACCATCATTCAGTCGGCCAGGGATAACTTTTATTGAGTTGTATTTGTATTTTTATCAAAATTGTAAGAAAATTTGGGCGTGTTTCTGAATAACTAGCCGCTCCAGGAATCTTCTAGCATGGCTAGCGATTCGAGAAAGTTCCCTCACACACTAAACAACTACGTTAACAGGAATTCACCAAGCTGGGAAAATACTTTTAATGGCAAAATTACAATGGTAAGTCAAAACGCACATTACCTTTCCAAGCTACAAAGTACACAACTCTAATCTTTCTCGTCCAGTAATTCGTACAAAATTACACAGACTGAAGCAGTTCTTCCAATTCTTAGCTTTTCTGTGATAACAATACACAGTGTCTTTTGGTTTCATAACTACAGTCATACATTGCTACAGAGACACTAGAAGCTAGAAACAAGAACAACAAAAAAGAAAATATTGGCACAAGAAAATCGTGCACAATATCACACAATAGATTACATTGACTTTTTGACGAAAATATTTAACAAACATGCTGATGAATTTGCAAAGACTCGAGAAACGACCTTAGTTGCTTCTTTTCATCTAGTCATCCCCTGTTACTGAATACAGCAGGATACTTCCGAGTTCAGGAGAGAAATACTAGTTTCGGGACCGATCTTGAAACCTGTCCCCAAAAACTTGGCCTCTGCTCCAGTAGGGCCAATCCTCGCTCCAGTATCGACACCCACCCCCACCTTGACCCCCACGGGACCAGCACGAGCACTGGCGCTCGCGAGTTCTGCACTGGCCATTGCACCTGCTCCGAGTACAGAGGCATAAGCACCCGCTTTGGCGTTAGGACCGTTGGCTTCTGCCTCGTACACGCTGAACTGGGCTGCAGCTCTCCCAACACCTGCTGCTGCATACGCTTCTACTTTTGGAATGCGTTCGCCCCATTTATTTTCGCCTGTTGATTTATGCGTACCTGCCAAACAAGAAACACTCAGGGTATTGTAAAATATCGTACGTACAGGGTTATTTGTCCTCCTTATTATACAACTCCCTTAGTAACGTAGAAATATAGCATAGTAAGTTTCAATTCGCTGCTGTTAATTCTTTTCTTTCGCTTTTCGTGTAACAATCACCTTGTACACAGCTGGTGTTTACATCACTTCCAGAGATTATTAAGCAAAGAAAGAAGCATAGAATTGAAACTGACCTGGCGTGCTTTCCGTTTTGTAAAATCGAGCGCGGAGACCACCTTCTTCGTCAGAAAAACAACTGAATTTGCCGCAACATACCTAATTTTTCCGTTCCACAAAATGTCAGACCACACATCACAGTTCGGTTATCTGGCCATAGTGTTTCCAGCCAGATCAATATTCAGAGCAGTTCAAGAATCCCTGTCAATCTCGAAACGATATCTTGTCGGCATTCAACACGGCAACCGTTGGATTTGCCTCAGCGTGTACTAATTCCAGTGCGGAAAACATGTCACTTTGGTCACACAACGTACCGCGATTGAAAAATAATTTACATATTTAACTAAGAGAGTTGTATAATAAACTAAAAAAGATTCTAGCGTGTAGATCGGTGTATATCTTACTCGTCATTTGTATTTTGGCTCGCCAAAAATACTATACACGACTCGTAAAAAGATCCAGCCGTACGCTAAAATGTTCAATAGTGTTTTCACATGACATGATCAAAAAGCTATCTCAGAAGTTCATTACGCATTCTACAAGCCTGATACACTGACATTTTCAAGACTGTAATGTGTTCAGCATTACTGCAAAAGTCTGGGTCGATACGAAGTTTTCTATCGGGAACTATGGACGTTTGAACACCGTGACAGCAAAGCCGTGTGCCACGCTTGTGGCCGCCTAAAATCGATGCTTTGTGGTAAACTGAGTCACAAATCAGCTGCAGTTCGTGTTCCGAGTTATTGGCGGCCATGTTGGTGTGGTACACAGACATGGCGGCTCCATACAAAGCTTTATTAAATCTACCAAAAATAAATTGCGGCTACTTCGCCAAAATTAAACCTAGACAATCAAAAATTGGTATCTGAACTAATTTGAATGTGCTCTTTTCAATTCTGGAGTCAAAAAAGCAGTATCCTCTATTTTAGAGGGTGTTGCGGTCGCGTGACCGCTTGATGAAAACACTCCATAAGATATATTTATTAGCGCGGTCCGAATGCTGGACCAATCGAGGAGCACCCATCGGAGCTGTTTCGCAAAATATGTGTTCCACACAGCATCCTGTGCTGGCAGGCGTTTTGCTTTTCCTTCATTGCTGGCTGAGAAAAATAGCACTCATTTCGGGCTGCTGGTAAAATTGAGTCTTGCAATGCCTGCGAAAATGGACAGAGTTTTCCGCCTGCCGCTTTGTGCGGCCGAAAAATATGTATTCTAAAGCCTGGAAACAGTACTTTAATATTTCCGGCTGGAAAAATAGGTGATTTTGATCAGCTGCTGGGATATTTTTCTGGGACTGTTCTGCTGGGAAATGGACATTCGGAAATTGCCTTCCTGGGAATGTGGAACACCTTTGTGTTTGCCAGCAACAGAAAAAAAGCCGAAAAGAACAATTTTTTTGGGAAGGTATCCATTGTATTTACACAAGGAAATGTATTTTGAGAAATACCTTCCTTGGGTGCTCTCGCCAATCCGAAAGCGTAGCAAGCGCAAAACCAAAGCAATCATTTACATTAGTTCGACAGTCAACAGAAAACTGTTCAATTGCGGGCAAAGAACTGCTACAAGTTGAATAAACGTACCACTCGTTGCGTAAACTCCTTCCACTTCAGCATGTCCTGGTCTGTCGATGTTGTCAACAATGTCAGTAATCAATTGTCCAGGCTCAAGATCAATCGCGGCATCCACTCTAGCCTTCATTTTCTGTTGGAAGTTTTTCCTCACGTTGCCCACAAGTGTCCCTTTTCGTGGAAAATGGCAATTGAGCAATATCGATTTTTCTGAGACAGTAATTGGATGCAAATCTCGGTGAAATTTGATTCTGATGGCCGGTGGGGTTGGGGAAGTTTCCGGTGGGAAACGGCCTCAGGAATTTACCCTCTTGACTTCCCAAAACGGAAATCCCCATCGCGTGCTTGTTTGGTCAAGTGCAGGAAGCATGGAGAATAATCTCTGCCTGATAACCAACATCTGCAATATCGGTTTCTGAGGTACTAAGACGTCGCCAGGACTTCGAGAGTTCATAAGTATAATAAACACATCATTGGTTGCTGAAGTAATAACTGCTTGGTTTGTTGGGTGAGGGAAAATATCGTTCCAATTCGGATCACGCAATCGGTTAATAAACATTAACCCACTAAGTATCGGTCATGGATAATTTTGATTTATAAGAAATTTCGAACGTGCACATACAGACTTTATTGACGTCATAGGAACGAATTCAAAAAACGTCGTTTCTTTAGGTCGTTGCAAATGCTGTCAGTAGCCATTTCTTCAGTCCTCATTTCTTCATTTAGACTTCCCCTGCTGTTACTGAATACTACACGATACTTCTGAGCCCAGGAGAAAAATGCTAGTTTCAGGACCGATCTTGATTCCTGTCCCCAACAGCTTGACCTACACTCCAGTGGCCCCAATCCGCGCCCCTGTGTCAACACCCAACCCCACCTTCACCCCCACGGCTCCTGCATGAGCACTGGCGCTCCCGAGTTCTGCACTGGCCATTGCACCTGCTCCGAGTACAGAGGCATAAGCACCCGCTTTGGTGTTTGGACCGTTGGCTTCTGCCTCGCACACGCTGAACTGGGCTGCGGCTCTCCCTACACCTGCTCCCGCGTATGCTTCTACTTTTGTAAGGATTCCGCCTCATTCATCTTCGTTGGAAACATGTGTACCTGCCAAACACAAAACAAGGCGTTGTAAAATATCGCATATACAGCATTATTTAAGTCATTCTTATTAGAGCGATTTTCATATGAGTTACGAGCCAAAGTAATTACAGTGCCAATTACAAAGGCTGTACTGTATGAGCACTTTCAACCAACCAGGAGTTAAACTGAGCTGCGATTAGTTTTACTTTGGGGCATCTACTAATCACCAGTGAGCGAGAAAACGCCATCTCCACTCGTTTTCTTGCGTGAGAAGATCGCAATCAGGTTTTAGTTTTCCTCTTGATTGGCCAAGAATGTTGCTCAACTTGTTTGGACCAATCGGAAAGCGTAGCAAACGCAAAGGAATCACATGATTACTTTTGACAGTCATTTGAAAACTGCTCTATTCCGGGCAAGAAACTGATACAAATTGAGCAAACTTACCACTCTTGGCGTAAACTCCTTCCGCTTCAGATCTCCCTGGTCTATCGTAGTTACCAAGGCAATCAGCAATCAAGTCTCCACGACCGTACTCTATTTCAGCGTATGCGGGTCGAGCGGACATAGTAACCTTTATCTGTTTCACGTTCCTCTTGGCAGATAAGGACAAGACGCAACGCTTGCAAGCAGTTTATGAACTGCAGTGCCGCAGTCAACGTTATTTAAAAGGTGACGCCCACTAGGCAATGACGTATTTGATTCCTATATTTAGCAACACAATTTGACTTGCTTTCTGTTTCTATACTACCGGTTGTTTTCCTTATTTGGCAGTAGAAGACGCTCTTTGTAAATGGCTTCGTGTGCAACACTTTCATAATAAAAAAAGATATGTGTATTTCAAAATGGCATCGTCGAGCAATGATCGAATAATCGATTGAAATATTATCCAGACAGATGATAAGGCAGTGGAAATGTAAACTTATGCAAGGGAAGACCAGTGAAGACAAAGATGGCAAAGAACTTCAAAATCCAAGCGAGTAATAACTTGCTACTAATTATTTTGCCGAACACCACAAAGGAGTATTTCTTCTAGCGTCACTTGAAGGTCCCCCGACTGGGGACTGGTTAGGGACTTACGCCGGGACTTTACCTCCTGGCATCCCGCCAAAAGGAAAATACCCATCGCGTGTTTGAATGAGTACATATTTCATGTGCCGACTTCCAGCCGGTTGTGTTGGCATACTTTCTACCAAGATGTTATGCCAGGACTATAAGAGCTGATAATGAAGTACATGGAGAATAACCTCTGCCACGTAATAAAAATCTGAGGTAATAACAAAACTGCTTGGTTTGTTATGATCCTCGTTTTCGTATGTAGTTTTTATGCGAATGCAGTCAAAACATACAAACACTGCAATCGCGTCGAATCAAGACAAATTGAAACCTTGCTTTGTTTTTATGGATCCCCCATCCATAAATCAAGGTACGAACCGCCCATTCGGGGGACTATTCACTGCCTACAAGGAATGAGTTTTTATTGATTTATAAGAAGTTTTGGATGTTTCTGCACAACTTCTTCTAACACCGCTTGGGGCGGGAGTTCCCTTGGGAAATGTCGCACAAGGGAAATCCCCCTTGTTGGCAAGAGATCAATTTAACCAGTCAAAGGGATAAGCATTATTCATTATAAGTCTTGCTAGGCAATTTCCAAGATCATAAATTTGTTTGGACCACAAGAAAGTGGCGCTTTGTTCATTGCGAGCTTTACTACTCTCAAAACCCACTCACCATCGACGCAGCATCCATCAAGCCACTGTGTGGAACAACCGAAAAATACGTCAACACGAGTTCACAGAGTTCCTTGACCAGTCCATCCATGAAGTCTCCGACAGAAGCGATGGCTCGTTCAAGGCACAAGCAAAATGACTGAAACAATGAAACAGTTTGCAAAATAAGGCCAAAAAAAAAAAAAAAAAAAAAAAAAGAAAGAAAAAATAAAAAGCATCGACATACGTGCAACATTAAAGCAAAACTTTGCAAAGTTTGTTGAGGATGTCACGAGATATCCTGGCGGACTACTTGACAATCAAACTTGGTGGGCAGAGTGCCCGGCTGGAGGGGAGGGGGACTGGTATAGTTTTGGGAGGGAGTCTGCTGCCCGGGTCTGAAAACCCTTACCCTATTTCAGACAACAATATGCATTTTCGACCCAATTGTAGACCAGACAAGATTCAAAATCGATACTCTATTTCAGACTAAATGTTGAGAAACATACCCTTTGTTACTTATATATGGGAGCGCTACAAAACGTGTTTGGGTGAAAGAAAAAGTGTAGCAAACGCAAAACCAAAGCATCATATGATTACTTTCGACAGTTAATCCTTTCACTCCCAAGATTGATCAACTTCAATTTTCTCTTTTCAGTCTTCCACCAGAGATGTATCAAACAGTATGGAGAATTTGGCATTTGATACCTTGCAAAAAATTGACAGCTGATTAAAACCTCAATTCTCATTTCATCACTCATACATCTTATTATTTTATGGTTGGGAGAATTTGCATTTTGAGCTTGGGAGTGAAAGGGTTAAAACCGCTCTGGCGGACGCGCACACACACATTTTAAATCCGTCGTGCCCTTTGTGTTTACCTGCATGACGACGTTATCTACAATCCACATACTCAGTGACCGAAGGAGCGGCAGAATCTTGGAAAGAACGACGACTACCTGAAGTCAAGATAAAGCATCCAGTGATGCTCGAATTAAATGGAAGGCACTACGTCTAACAACCGTGTAGAAAATATATCTTACAATGTTAACCTTTTCACTCCCAAGAGTGATAAACTTCAACCCACCTAAGATACATCATTCAGTATTTCATACCTTACTCGGGTGGAAGCTGCATGATCAAACTATCAATTCTCACTACATCGCTCATACATTTCTTCTTGAATGGGTGGGAGAATTTGTATTATGAGCTTGGGAGTAAGTTAATATGACTAATGCGCGACTTGCGGCAGAACTTGGACACTGATTAATCTTGAACCAAGGCACTTGCCAAAACCGCGAACAATCGTCCAATACATACGCTACCTCTAATTCAGAATAGCATCTCAGAATGCTCGGCGTGGTAACACGATGTCTCAAGAGCTACTAGGTACTAGCGAAACCTAGTCTCCACTTGAGGACGTGTAGATAAGTTCAGTAAATCCATCCATAAGCCCTTTGGTTTAGAAATCTCTGCTTTAATTTTGTTTGGAACACCGGGTGCTGATCACTCACCGGGTGTACTTGATTGGTAATGCAGGACTCATCTGGATCAAGGCACTTGAACAGTACAGCGAACACTTGAAGATGGTACTCAACTCTGGATTTGAACTCGGCACTCGGCTATGAAAAAACAATATAGCAAAGTAAGCTTTTCATCAACAGAGCTGATGATTCAATAGTCGCTCACAAGTGTCCGTTTTTCGTGTGTGTGTGTGGGCGGGAGTGGGGGTTAATATTTTAGCGCCGGAAATGGCTGAGGGCCTCGTCCGAGTGTCCAGTTCGAGGCCAAGGACCTCGTAAAATTCAGTAAATATGCTTTTCTAAGAAATTTTACGGTAGTTTGAAATCCCTTACGAAAATAAACACGTGACCAACCTGTTGTCGACTGAGTTGTTCCAAGCCCTCCATAAAAGAGCCGAAGATGACTTGCGCCTGCTCGGCGGCCAGCGGTGACTCTTGAACAGACAAAACGTGGCCAATACACTCCACACATCGAATGGCTTCTCTGTTCTACAGAACAAGAAACAGAACCCAGTTCAAACGTCGAAGTTTACATGAGTCGAAGTCAGTGCAAATGAGCAAAACCCATTCTTTGAGCAATTTTTTGTTGAGTTCGACTCATGCGAACTTCGACGTTTGACCTGGGCCTAAAGACAATACCTAGCTTACCTTAAGAACACCACCAACTAGGGATGCCTGTAAAAACCATAAAGAAAAAGATATAAATAATCTGTAAATAAAAATAAGTCAAACAAAGCCTATATGTAGTAAACTGCACAAGGTATAGCGCAATAAAGAAGATTGTCAGATTACAACGTCAAGTTGAAGATCCTCAAAGTTCAGGTAAAATGGCCAATTACTAAGCGGGAAAAGTATCGTGATGGAGGGTACAAGTGATCAGAGATAAACATCTCCTTCCAGTAGATAGACAGCTGCATGTGTTTTAGTATGGAGAAACTGGCAGCTGATCTTTTGCTAGGATTTAAGCTAGTTAAACGGAAAATATATCAACGTAAGGTTGGTGTGGACATGCCGAATGCCGTAAAAAAATGCATTGGCTGACGTTTTAAGTGTTACTGAGTATCAATTCTCCGATCACTGTTCATACATTTTGTTCAAGAGAGGTTAGGAGAATTAGAGCTGGTTAAACTATCAATTCTCCTATCACTGCTCATACATTTTGTTCAGGAAAAGTTGGGAGAAATAGAGCTGGTTAAACTATCAATTCTCCTATCACTGCTCATACATTTTGTGCGGGAAACGTTGGGAGAATTTTGGCCTAGATCCAGCTAAAACTGTTAACAGTCGTACCTGACAGTGCGTTAAAATCTGCTGCAGCGTGTCGGGCTCCAGATCTTGTACGCATTCTTCGCACACTCCTCGCAGGGCCAACGTGGAGGCTTCGGCCAAATCCTCGCGAGTCAGACCACTCAGCAGAACAGGAAGCACGGAACGTAGCTGAGCCGGGTGACACTTGAGCCATTCAGAATACGAACCTGCAGCACGCACACATACACACCACATCACCGTTACATGCCTTCAATGTTTTAATGACATACAACAACTCCAGGTTGAGCTAGCCTTCTGACAGCAGAGTCATTCGTGGGTCTGCTGTTAGGAGGCTACAATCCTAGTCAAAAGTGTGGGACACTCTGAAAAAAAAAAATGCTATTTTTCAACATTGCTCTCTTTTCAACAACGAAAGCGGCTCCTTTTCCGAAAGTTAACCTTTCCCCTCCCCCTCCCCCATACAATGTTGCATAAAGGGAGTGCACCTTGAGCACACTCAGTCAACATTGTATGAGGGGAGGGGGGCGGGAAGAGTCAAAGTGTCATAATTATCAGATAAATTGCTAAGTGTCTCAACACTTTTGACCAGGATTGTAGGTTGAGCGGGCGTGTGTTAGATTATCGCTGGGGGAGTGTGGTTATGGAGTAGTTTGTTTCAGTGTGTTGTGGGGTAAAGGAGGTGATTTCGCATTAGGTGTCGCTGGGGGAGTGAGTACATGTTAATGTGTCATTGGCGGAGTGGGTTGGGGAAGTACGTTTCAGTGTGGGAAGTGGGGTGGGGGTCTGTTGGGAGAGTGGGGTAGGGAGTACACGCTAGTGAGTTGCTGGCGGATAGTGTGGGTGTCTATTAGTTATTTTAGGGGAATTGGGGTGAGGAGTGTATTACAGGGGGAGTAGGGAGGGAGAAGTTGAGTCACTGGGGAAGTGGGGTGGGAGAGTACGGTGTCCACTTACCAACCATAAGTAATGCAGCCCGGGCAACAAATGGATTAGAAGGTAGTCTGGGCAGCAGTGACAAGATGGCAGGAATGTAAGTTTCCTCTTCAGGCTCCACGTACTCAGACACGGCATGAATCAAGTATATCGTGGCATCTAAAGTCTGCAACCAACAAACCGATTGTCTCTTATACTCCGATAAAACAAGAACACACGCCGTACTTTGTGCACTGCCACGCCGTTCTGTGGTGTGTCATGCTTTGCTGTACAATGCTGTGCTGTGCAGTGATGTGGTGTGCTGTGCTTTGCTGTACAGTGCAGTGCTGTGCCGTGCTATGCTGTATTGTGCCTGTGCTGTGCTAAGCTGTGCAGTGATGTGGTGTGCTGTGCTGTGCTTTGCTGTACAGTACAGTGCTGTACAGTGCATGCAGTACAATGCTGTGCCGTACTATGCTGTGCAGTGATGTGATGTGCCGTGCTTTGCAGCGTAATGCAGAGTAATGCAGTGCAGTGCTATAAAGAAATATCTATTCAGTTCTCTAACCTGCCAGGAAGGATTCGCTCCCTTTGCCAACAGCGTGGACAGTGTGCCGTGTAAATAGTGAAGACAATGCGCTCTCATCACACAATAAACGTACATCTAAAACAAGAAAAAAACGTTTCACTTAGAAATAGTAAAGCCTGATTTTTAGGAGGAATGCAAGCGCAAGCACAAGGATCAAAATGTTTTAATGTTCCATACTGAAAAACCCGAAATTAATCCAAACTTGTTTGTCGATTATTATCACACACTCACCCTTCCTCCTAAGTGTTAAACCTGAGCCTGTCTTCGAATAAAAGTATGGTCTATAAAATGCGACATTTGAAGTCTGTATTTGTGAAAGACTTTTGCGAGGAACACGACGTTTCTTAGGTGAAGGTTCTAAGGCCCTGTTTACATGGAAGGAGGGTGACCCTCCAAGAAGGGTCAGAAGATAGCCCCCCTTTACATGCCAAGCGCTATCCCTAGGGCTATCTCGCCAAGAGTGTGAAAGGCATCGCGCGGTCGCGAGATTTGAGATAGTAATCCCCTGGAAGGATAACCCTACCTCGAACGTTTACATGGCCAAACGTTGTCCCTGCTGGGAGGGTTACCATAGCAAGGAGATAGGGTAAGTATAACCCTCCCCCTAGGGTGACCCTACTTATCACGTAAACGGAACAGTAATTTTAATAGAGAAGGGTGTCCCCTCTAGGAGGGTAAACAGGGCCCAAGAAACATGCCGATGGCTCACTTATTCAAACCACTTAGTCGCATCAAAAATGAAGATATTGTAGGCCAACTCACAAGTAACCTAATTAACAATTCCGGATGTCATTCCATTCTCTGCCATGATTTCTTATAGAACCAATGACAACCCGGCGAGCAATACATTATAGTACGTTCCCACCGTGTGAATTCGAGTAGTGAAAAGTTGGCCTATTTCGTTCGCCTAAGTGTGTCGTCTGATGATCTCTTACCATGGTGTCGGCGATGTCCTGCCTGTAGCATCTAAACTGTTCCTTCTCATCTGTCAAACAAAGGAAAAGTTATACAGTAAAGTCTGATTCTGATGACAAAGCTTGCGTATGTAGGAAGTGCACATAGTGAACACTAATTAAACAGAGTTCGAGTTATGTGTATGATTCCCGACTTATTATTTAGTCAAAATGACGTTATTCTCCCTTCAACCCCTTATAACCTTCTGAATTCTGAGGTTACAATTTTATTATTATCGTGTATAATAAGATAAAACCTAGGGCCATATTTACAAATCTTTTCGCAAGACTGTCCGTACGAATAAAAAGTTACGAAGATCGGAAGAAAGGTTGTATAACAGCATGTTATTCACAGGGTTTTGTGTACAAAGCCACTAAAATGTTGCTGCCACAAGCATTGGGCTTACTCGTACGAACTTAAAAAATGGTCGCACGAACAGTTGGTCAAGAGCTTTTGCAAAGACACAAACACAATTTCCGAACTGTTCTTCTGGTCAATACGGACTTACGCGAGGTAGTGTACGAAAGTCATCAATTTGGATCTGGTACAGAATCTAACCGAATAGGTCTTACGTTAATTTACACGGATCTCTGCTATCCGGACAAATTTTGTCCGGGAATTTTGCACAGATCTGTACACCTGTACCGGCTTCCTTTTGTATCAACTGCGCAGTTGGGGCTTGGGCGCTACTTAAATTTGGCTTGGCTACTTAGCTCGGTTTGTGCTCGATTGAATGCGTTGAGGAATGTCCGCCACAGAAGAAACGGGAGAAGACATTGGGCCAGACCAGGCAGAAGAAGCATATGGTGGGACAATTTCTTGAATAACTTTGTGGTAGATAATGAATGGCGCGATAATTTTAGAATGTCGAAGGGCATTTTATGCAGCTGAACCAGTAGGTTTATAATATGGTAAAACATCTGACATACGCTGATTCTGTGTGTAAACAAACGTTCGGAAAAGAAACAGTACCGTGCAAACAGATCCACGCCGGTCTGGTTCGTACGTGTAACTTAAAGCTGGTGTTACACTGGTCGATTTGCAACGCCGGTTTGCTCCAAATTCACGCAACGCTGTTGCAAGTGTTTAAATCGCTTTCAAACACTCGCGCAACGCGTTGCAGCACTACAGACATCGCGAAAAATCGTTCGCAATGGGGTGTTACACCTGAAGAACTTTTAGCGGAACATCGTATCGTTGCAAATCGACCAGTGTAACACTAAACGAGTACACAGTGGTGGCAACATCACTAGCGCGTGCATGTTTCCCAAATGTTGCCCCATTTTGCCACGCGCGAAACATTTGTACTGAGCGCAACAATGTTGCCGCACGTTTTGCTACCCTGGAAACATCGAAGGACAATGTTTACTCGTTTTGCCAGCCCATTTATAGCCTCAAACGTGCGACCATTTTCGTTCGTACGAAAGTTTTTAAGGATATGGTTCCGACATGACAAAAGGCGCACGTGAATATGTGAAATTGAACTGTTCTTGGGGCACGTGCGACTTCAAATGCTTCTTTTTTTAGGTCGTTGTCAAGACGTGGACGACATTTCGGGAACTTATGTTAGTCGTTTTTCTTAGTATTATGAGACAATGAACGCAAACGTATTAGAACCTCGACAAAATGGAACAAATTGAACAGCCTAAGAAACTAGGCAAAGCTACAAAGGCATAACTGGAATACGGATACATTTTTAAACTGATTCCTCGCATTGCCGTCGAAGTCTGTGATAAGAACTTCGTTCCCATCCTACCTGTAGAGAAGCCCTGCCACTCGTCATCCGAAGGATACTGGACTTTTCTAAGAAACACCTAACGAGAATGAAATAACACAAGTTTATCATCTTGCAGACTAAACAGGTAAGTTTTAATAATTAGATAGTCAATCAACAAACCTGGCACAGGGAGAGAAAGAGAGGTCCATAAAATGCTTTGTGTTGCTCCATCACTTTAGGCTCCGCAGATGTGATGTCGTCCTGTGGATTGTAATGGAAGCGAAAAGTGAGTTGAATCGGCCTTTTGGAACAATAGGTCACATGGATGGAAAGATCATCAAATAATACGTAGACATAGGTCAGGTCCATAGCATTAAAGCATGACGTTTACCGATACTTCAATGTTCGGAAATATTAAGCGGGTGGGAAAATTTGCTGGAGGGCAACTGAACTTCAAAATGCTGCCAAATTTCATATTTTAATGCTATGGACGTGAACTTTTTCAGCAACGTCTGTTCCTTATGCTTAAATCGGTCGCCACTATCGCACTCTTGTGCTCATGCTCAAGCGTTAGTGAAAACAGACTTTACATGTGTATCCGGAAATCGGTCTGTCAGAAACTGACTTACGTTCGGTTTTTCGTGATTGTGCGTAAAAGGGTGAGCAGGAAAACAGGAGAAACGCAAACAAACACAAAGATAAAGACGGAAAAAAGTCAGCAATGTCTTGAGATAGCAACCTGTAGAATGTACCAGAAGTTGAAGGTCATTTCACTGCATTGTTCATCAACAGGATAGCAGCCTGGTGCACCAGTGCATTCCTGCAAATATAATGTGTCACATCAGGAAGAAGAATTAAATCTTCTAGGGGAAAGCATAGATCACCAAAGCGTAATTTTCAGTCGCACTGGCGACTCACTGGTCGCAATTTCCGACCCTGCACCATACGTACTCAAGGACTTTACAAGTCAACAGTCAAATTCAAGGCCGGGATACAAACCCTTGATGGGCAACTTTCAGTACAAGAATTGCTTAGTGAAAACACATATGACCATTCGACAGAGAAAACGGCTTATAGACTCAAGGTAGCCATGCCAGTTCAAATATGACTGCATCTAAAGTACAGCAAGGCTGCATGAAAACAGTCTGGCACAAACAGAAGTTGGAATAGTTAAAATTGAAACTTGTTGCTCATAAAAGATGGGTGTGTGTACTGTGCAACGTTGAGAAACTCTGGTAGTGAAGAGTATAATAATACACTGTACGTCATGTTCTTACCAATATGAGCTGAACAATCCCAAACACTAGATGCTGCTGTTCTTCACGTTCAGGACTCAGCAACAGCTTGCAGTGCGTCTCAGCAGCAGAAACCAATACTCGGCACAGCCCACTTGATGTCTCCTGTTTCAAGAGATCAAAGGTATCCAGGTCAACAAAGGCATCTGAATGGGGGACAGTGTACGGTACAGTACCTCTTGTTTTATTTCAATGATATTTTAAAAATGTATCAGTAAATTTCATATTTTACTAAGTTATTGATAATGCACATATATCCACATAAACAGACACAAAATAAACTTGTTACAATTTTATCTTTTTTTGATAACTTTCAAACTCAGCTCAGTGGTGTAGGTATGGCTTACATGTGTGCCACTAGCCAATGTTTTTCAAAAGGAAAGTACTTCATGAGTCTATTAAACTGACCTTGCAACCTTCCTCTATTTCACTTTGTAATACAAAAAATAGCTGGCCTGTTCACTGATAAGTGTGACAAAATAGATAAAAGAGCTTTACAAGCAATGGTTTGGACCACCTTCAGGCCCCTCATTAGCCAGGTCTGAAACATGGGTTATTGGGAAATGGGTAGTACCTACTCTTGCTGGCTCCTTACCGAATCTCCAGACTCCAGTGCTTTTCTAAGAATTCCACTGAATTGTAGCATACCGGACAGAAGGTTCCATGTGTATGTTGGGTACCTATAATTCAGAGTTTCATGGTGACAGTTTACTGTATAAAGAATACATATTGTGAGTCTGAAGTGCTTGGTAGTGCGTAATCAAGACAATTTCTCATAGAACTCACTTGTGAGTGGATGGTTGGGTGCTGATTTCCACCAGTAAATCCACTGCAGTGTCAAACAAATCATTATTCTCGATGGACTCAAACACCACAGGAATAAATGCCATGATGTCACAGATTGTTGCTCCAAACTGCACCCAACTTATTAAACTGCGCAGAGCCTGTAGTAATAGAAAATCCTGACTGAGAATAGTCACACCAAAATAACTGAAAATGCTGGAAGGAAATAAAAAAAATAATGGTACCGACATTTTTCAGATTTTTTATCCCCTGTTGGGAATTGTGGGCTCAGGCCCCTTGGCCATGCATTGCATGTACAAATTCCAAGATGGCAGCATAATTACTGTAATTTACTAAGTGATATGTGTGAATGGACCACACAATAGTTGAAAATACAGTTTTTCCGATATTGGAAAAATTATTCCAATTGACATTCAAAATAATTTGAAATTTTTTACCAGGTTTTTTGATTGAACAGAAAACATCCATTGTGTTGCCACTTATTAATCTCAT
Organism: Plumapathes pennacea; assembly: GCA_964036295.1. Lineage (NCBI taxonomy): Eukaryota > Metazoa > Cnidaria > Anthozoa > Antipatharia > Myriopathidae > Plumapathes > Plumapathes pennacea. The sequence continues at coordinate 21,427,105 of OZ038466.1, forward strand.
TGAACAATGCATCTGAATGTAAATAATTTCTAATACTAAACCCTGTGCAAAAAAAGTCATACATGTACATTGGACAGCAGTTTTCTCAGATCTTCTCAAGACTCGTACCTGGAGATGAAGCTGAACTGGTAAAGCTGAGGTTAATCCCTGCTGTATTATCTGAAGAACTAAATAGAGAAAGAAAACAATGGTATTTTGGTGGTTGGGTTCAGCATACAAAGCATGATATCAAAATATACACTAACTCATTTCTCTTTGACAATAAAATTGTGATATCCTACTGTAAACATGGCTTTCTCACCAGAAATATATCATACAACAGGGACATACATAGTAATACATTTAGGTATTGAAAAAGATCATTTGGCACAATTGCAAGGGTTGAGGGGGGGGTGTACCTTGTGGCTTTCCAGAGTCCAGTTCACTCCTAAGAATTACCCGTCTGTTAGCAAGAAGTTGTGCTGACTGGAACTGAAACACAATATTTTTATGATAAATTATAATTATAATTTACTAGATACTGTCAGTGGTAAAAAAAGTATCTAAAGTGCATGGTTTAGAAAGTGAAACAGTGCTCGACATTAAGGGTTTAGGTTGGTTGCCCCTTGGACTGTATATTGACTTCAAGCAATAGAAAGTTTCATAATTTCTGGTTGCCCAGCCCAGAATTTACCTGCCCGACCAAAAGTTTTGGTTGCCACGGGCAAGCGGGCAACCGTTAATGTTGAGCGCTGTGAAAGTTTTACAGGATTCACTGGAACAAACCTCTTCTGGTAGGACAGTAAGAACTTCAAGTAAGGTACCATGCCAGTCAACCTGAGCAGCCTACAACCAAAAAAGAGAAATTCTCAAAATAATTTGACATATTGTACATGTGGTCACTATTATGCCACAACTTACATATTATTGTACATAAACATATTAACATTGTACTACATTTTATTACATATTATTTTATTTCAACTTTCATGCCTGCAAGTGAAAAATTTCGTTCTCATGCCAACTCACACCTGGCTGGCTATTACAGCCTACGTTCTTCAAATAGTCGATTTAAAACATATAACTCAAAACTACTGTGAAAATGAAGGATAATGCCATTTCAGGGAGTCTAGAGGACCCCCCTAGAAGCTTGCACCTTTCAGGTACTCATATCCCCACCCATTTCTGTAAAACCTCACACCTTGGAATTGAAAAATGTTAGGAGAATCTCTATTTAAGGCTGTATTCACCTGTGAAGTAGCAGCAGTTTGAAAGATGCTTATTATGTTGGCAATAGCATTGGGCCAGTGCTCAGGCATTGTGTTCAAGGCAAAACTACCAAGCTGTAAGAAAAAGGGCCAGTCAACTAACAGACACCATAAATCAATATTATTAACAGCTGTATCATTTCATAGTGACATTTTAAATTTATCCAGATAGTAGCTGATAATGAAGGAATTGAAATGGTTGTGTGTAGAGCTTCCTTTCTCAATAAGCCTCTGTCTAGCAGGGAACTTTCGTCAGGTTTTTCTTCAATAAATTATGTCGGGAGACATGATAAAGGATACTGCAGAATGATGTATATATTAAAACTATATAATTTTTATATATGAACAAACTTTAATCTTAATAACACTGGATTCTCAAGTAAGAAATTGTACATACAGCAATACACAGCCTTGTCAGAACAATCTTAGGGCCATTTGAGAAAGCCAAAATGTGTTTGAAGATCTCGGATCGCAAGGAGTCATAGTGGTCCTCTTGTAAATCACTCCTAAACAAAATCAAAATGTGAAAATATTGTCGTCAATATAATAATGTCAGCAGCATATTCATGATCACTGATGTCAGGTCATATTAGTATTTTGTCTACACTTAAAACATAAATTCCACAAGAAAACTGATGCTACAATGTGTTCTACACAATCGTGCAATACATATTGTGTATATACTGTACCTACCAGTTCTTGGAAATCTTGAAATGTAACATTGATGCACCAAAGAACTGAACTTCATGAGGCTGTGTGAAAAACACAAAAACACATTCAACAAAAAACCCAGATTGGGTAGTAAAATAAACACCCCTTTAAGATCATTAGTTTGCATGATCATTTTCACACCCCTGGGAGAGATCAACAGAGATCTTTGCTCACCAGAGATTTTCTACACATGTTAACATTATCCATTGTCCATATTTGCCTGCCCTTTCACTCCCAGGAGTAATTAAAATAATTTTGCCTTTCAGTTTTCATCAGAGAAAAATCACAGTATGGAAAACAGTGTGGAAATTAACTTTGACCATCAATTTTCATGGATTTTATTTTTTATACTGTACTTAATTATTTTTTGGTTGGCCAGGAGAAACTGAACTATGTATTCTTAGGAGAGAAAAGGTTTAATGTAAAATGACATTTTTGTATTTAAGTCTGTACCTTTCCACTCTGCATAAGCTTCCAGCACAACTGCCATGCCCGCTGTGACTTCTGTGTTGCTAGGAGCCATTTATGAGCAGCATCTCTGTTGGTGTGATTCTGATCATTGTACAGCGTGAACAGTGCCTTTGGTGAAGCAACAGACAAATTTCCTCTTTCAATGAGGCACTTTCACAATCATACACAGTTCACGATGCTGCCGATGTTCTGGCAGACCACATAACTTGGCGGGCAGAATAAACAATTGTTTCTTCAGTCATAAAGCAGTTATTTAGAAACAAAACCAAGCTCAGCAGACAGATTTACTGTACAGACACTTGTTTATACGGCCAGCAAAAAGTACTAGTTTTGTTACTGCACATGATTGGAGATATTGGTACCTTGGATCCAGAGCTAATTATTTCGTCGATCTCACACACCATCAAGCACAAAACCAACTCTCACTTGCACCATGTCACATGACCAAATTTGATGTATATACATGCACATGTATGCTAGTTACCTGAATTTTTCCATATCTACAATTTTCAATCTAATTAAATTTTGAGTCATGCATTGCAGGTCCTGCAAAGGGCCTATTTGGATAGAAATTGGTTTTACAAGTATGAAGCTAAGACACAGAAGTGAGATTTTCAACCAATGCCACTAGAAGTTCACATAGCCATGCTCTGAGATATCAGTGACTGTGTCAGATTGGTGTCTGAATCAAACGTAACTGAGGTCACCCAAATAGCAAATATGTTTGGCACATGGAAAGTTTGACATCTGAGCCAGATCTCGAGCTGTTCTGGGCCTTAATAAAGATCTGATGCCTGGTAAAAATTAACAAAACTCTTAAAGATCTGACATTTCCTCCAGGGATTTCGCAAGTAGAGAATACCCCAAGTGTTCACTTTACTTGAAATCTAGTTATGCCCACTCCCACAAATTTAGTCGGCGCGGTCTTTCAAAGAACGAGAAATCACAATGCGTGATTGCGGACCGCGATGACAGTGTTTCTAATACCTCGTTGGAATGGACGGGTATTCTCTACTTCTGATAAGCAGGTGTCATTAGAAGAATGATCTTCGATTTTCCAGGTACTGTATAATGAGCTATCCGCATTATTTTTATCGCGACTCGCAAAATAAAGACTATAAGATAAAGACTCACCTGCTCGCTCTGAAAGACCAAACCTTGAAGCTCTTCCTCGTTTGCACTCATGACTCAACACTCCGATCGCGTGCACTTTGATTGATCTGCAGTTTAAGCCATCATAACACACTTTCCGGACGAAATTACACCCGTCTGGCCACCATCTTGGATTTTAATATGCGCATGACATTCGCTGGTATTGATACCGCTAATTATTGCAGGCTCAACTTTGTAGGTTGGGGTGGTATAGCAGTATAATAACAATAATAATAATAATAATAATAATAATAATAATAATAATAATAATAATAATAATAATAATAATAATAATAATAATAATAATAATAATAATAATAATAATAATAATAATAATAATAATAATAATAATAATAATAATTCAAAATGATAAAAAGATTTACCTTTATTTTGCCATAAAACAAAAGGAAATGTCAGACTTAGTAGTTTTCAAAAATTTGAGAGTATATCCAATACTTTATGGGAAACTGATAACATAACTAAACAGCCTCACGATTCAGGATTCAAATAGATCAGTTCCAGCAGAGCTCAACTGTTCTACCAGCCTTGGTTTTGAGTTTATAATACATGTCTGTGTGTGTATGGGGAAGAGGCAAGAGGAGGGGGTGGTGGGGGTCAGTCACACATTTTTATGGGATTTCTTTGGGGAATTTTGAAGTGATTCAGAGGGGTTGATGTAGCGCATGATATATCATTATATATATATGTATATATATATATATATATATATAATGATGTATCAAATTATTTCTATTGGAGGTGTATCCAGTTTAGTCGCATTCTTATTGGTTTGATCTCTCTCTCTGGCTTATTATGATCTTCCCAATGCCCACATATCATGCTTGAAGACACCAGAGTTGCCATATTGTGAATATGTGAAACCTTTTAATATTTAAGTCTACAAACAAAAATATAATAAATAAATACAGACAAACATTTCAGTAGAAACCAAACAGTTTGGTGACATATAGTTGATAACTAATCATTTGTGATTGCAACAAAACAAGACCTTTGCCTGGCATAAAGGTTGTAGGCTAATTCCAACTATAATGGCAAGCTAACCTAAAAAAAAAGAATAGAAATTGTATGAATTTAAAACTTCTTCACACACACAAAAAAACGAAAATCTTTCACAACATCATCCAGGCAAAGATCATGAGATGAACAACAACAACAAAAAAAACATTTTTGTGCCCATAAATAGGACTATAATAAAATTACTACTAGTTTTACTACATTTTATTTGTTACTAACTTCGCATATCATACACAAGGTTTGATAGATATACCACACCCTTCCCCCTAAAAAAAAATACCTGCTATAAACAGCACTTTGGAAGTTGAGTGAGCAAAGAAAAATCTTTTTAGTCACTATATTTTCAACTCTCCCCACCCTTCTCCCCACACAGACACACACACTCCAAAAAAAGCAACTAATGCATTAATCTGGAACAGATTGCAGCTAGTTAGCAAAAACATAGTTGAGGTTTCTCAAAAAATGCTTGGTAGATCGAGGCACTATATATAGCCTTGCAACTTTGTAGTATCTCTACTACTAAATAGTGCAGTATCTTATACTACAAAGACCACATGAAAAGGCTATGAAATGAGGCTACCATGTGAAAAATAGTATCTCCCAAAATATTTTCATATGAAACAGGACAATGGTTCATAGCATTTGTTCATAGCACCATGCAAATGCTATGAACTACCAATGAACACCCTCACCTTCATATGAAAAGGCTATGAAAATTCTACAAATATTCACAGGGTTTTCATGTGGTCTTTCAAGGCTAGGATACTGCAATTGTGAAATGTTACTGCAAACACTTGCTATTTGTACCAAGGCATTCACCTTTTTATAGTATCACAAGCACTATATAGTAAGAAATGTATACAAGGCATACAGTAGATACAGAATTGAAATATTGTCATAAGATGTTACTAAAATTTACTGCTGGTGACAGTAAGGTTATAATATGAATAATCATGGGGTATTAAATTCATTTCTCACAATACTATATGTAGAAGTTGAGTTATTTTTCACTGCAATGTGGTGGATGCAGTGCTGCTTACAGCTATACATTATTTTAAGTACAATATCTAGTCTAAAATTCTGAAAAGGTACATGATCTACTTGTTTGTTATAAACACTTAATATATGCAGATCAAAAGACTTGGCAAAGAACATTACTCTAAAACTATGGAATAATATTATTTATTATATACATACTGAGACATACTCACGAAAAAGCCATATCGTAAAATTTCGTACGCAAATGAGTTCTAGCCAATGAGAGGCCGCGAACGACGCTTTTCACACGTGAAAAAAATCGTTCGTCCAATCACAAGCTGCGAACGACAATTTTTCACTACTTTTAAAGGGTTTCCCGGTCCCATCATAAATGTCTCAGTATGTATATAATAAACAGAAAACATCATGGAAAGTGCTTTGTACAGTTTTTATTCACTCGTTGTTTCGTATCATAAAACTCACTCGCTCACAAAGCCTCGCTCGTTCGTTTTATGATACTTCACAACTTGTGAATAAAAACCGTACGCGCACACTTTCCATGAAGTAATCTCTATTTAATGGGAATCTGAAATGTAGTGTTTCTATAAACTGTATGATTCAGATTGGTATACATGTTCTGAAAATAAAAAATAAAAGAAATAATGTAAAATTAACAGCCTTTTAACTAGCTGCTCAAACAATAACTTTAGCAAAAAGTGTTAGTACAAAGTCTAAACCTACTAAAGCATTAAAAATACTTCACATCCTGTGAAGGTCCCCTTCTAGAAAAACTAAACATGGAAGAAGATTAGATTAGTTCTGCCAATGACTTTGCCTTTGTGTGCCACTCTTCCAAACATTTTGGATGAGCCAAAATAAATCAGTCATATGAGTTATGGTTACCATTATGTGAAGTTTAGACAGTTACTGATCAACTCTTTCTGTACTCACATACATGCAGTGTCCTCCAAAATGAAATTGTGACAGACATCATACCACAGGCTGGGCACATGCAGGTTTAATAAGTCGATGGCAGAGCCTTCTTCTTTAGAAGGAAGTAATTCTGCTCACAGGGAAACTATTCCAATGCTGGGCTTTGTATGACAACAGCGTTTTACAATATATGTGTATACAATATTGGTTGACATATCAAAATTTAAAACAATAGTAAACAAAACCACTGTTTGACAACCTGTGTCAAAATAATGTTTAGTGAGGACCATACAAGCACTGACCACTAAAAGCTTTCATAAATGTTGTGGGAAAAACCACGAATTTATATATATCGCGTTTTCTGTGCTAATTTCACTGTTTTTTAGATGTGTATGTATTAAGATTAAAAACACACAAAACCTGTCCATATCATACAATGTTTGGAATTGTAAAATATGCTCCTCATCCAACGGCTTGGCCAGTCTACCGGTATCGAGGGTAATAGATTTAACGGTGAACAAACAAAACCTGTGTAATTCTTGATAGAATGTTGGGTATATTCGTGAAGTTTCAAGTCGACTGGTTTTCAAGAGGCTGCCAATAATTCATGCATTCGGAAACGATCTCGGATATGAGGTCGGACATCTTCTTTGCGAGTCACCATCATCTCCAAAAAGGGGAGCAGTTCGAGCAACTCTCTATCAGCATGATCGACAAACCAACTCTCTATCGGTATGCCGTTGAACAGCTGATAAGCGAAGGCTTGTGGGGAATTATCCACAATCATGGTTTTCGACAAGTCCCGGCCAAGAATGCTCAAGTCTTTGACGTAATTTCCATGTACACATGCACAGTGCTCTCGGAACAAGCGATGGCGGAAATATTTGCGTTTAGGATCCAAGATATTCAGCAGCTTGTCAGCGTAAACTTTCTTCGAAGCCGTGAAGACGATCACTTCGAAGAACTTGGACACTTGCTCGAGAAAATAATGCAGATGTGGTCGAGTCCGCACAAACACTTCATACGAGATATCTTGGTAGCAAACTGGGAACGACAGGGTGGCATCCTCCAGTCTATTTACGCTGCAATGCACGAGTGTTTCATCGAGATCAAGAACAAGGGAAAACTCCGGCGTGCTTCTTGTCTTCAGTGGAAGCACGGGAACACGCGAACGGCTTTCATCATTCATCGCTGGCAGATGTTTGATAAAGTAGAATGGATCGAAGGTTTCATACTCGCGTACGTTTCCATTCACGTCTCCATTCGTTGCCAAGGTTGTAGGTGACTGATCTTGCGATGCCTTCTCGTCGGTCGACGCTCCCTCGGGCAACAGCGACCGATTACCGTTACAAATTGTGGCTGCTGGTGTACAATTTAGCGCATCAACCTCCCCATTTTTGCCAAATAGCGTGTACACTGGCGAGAACAGAGTCCCAAGAAGCGACTTACGCTTGGGGTTTCCTCGCGGCAACGGCAGACTTCTTGAAGCAAACGAGTTCGCATGACTGGTTTCGGTTGTAAATTTACGCTTCTTTAACAGATTCGATGTGATGATCGCGTCTTCTTCATCTTCCAATTCATCATCATCGTCTTCGTCCTCATCGCCTTGTCCCGCGTCGACTCTTGCACGTTTTCGAGGCCTTTCGCCGACATACTTTGGTTCGGATGACCAAAGGAAGGTCTTGATCGAGGAAAGAAAATTCGACGTACGAGATACTGAAGCACTTTCACCGTTTTGATCGTTGTACGATTCCATCGCGTCTCTGTCGCGCTTCCCTGACGATGAAGCAGACATTTTGTCGCGATCTTGCACTCCGAGCGATCGGCCAAGAGAAATCTCTGGCTCCACGGATCGGGTGTCTCCGTCTTTCCTGCGGTATCAGTGTTATTTATACAGTACGACAGAGTCGTCAAATTATGAGACCCAAGCGTCGAACTCAACTGTGAATGGATCCCCTCCTAATGTCACTTACGACACGTCGCTGTGGTTAGTTGCACTTTTATGCTAATCGTCGCAAACAACTTACAAGCCCATAAATTTGCATTCGGCTTTGGCGCGCCTTCTGAGTCACGTGACAGGAAACTGTCTGCTTGGCAACTTCCTGTCTACCACGCGGGTGGCCCTGGGGCCGGGTTGTGCATACTTGAGCCTGCTGTTTCACCAGTATGAACACAATACAAGTCTCGCGCTCATATTGGCCCACAATCAACAGTCAAGCGGCAGTAAAGTGGCAGTAAAAATGACAGTAAAAGTGGCAGAAGTGGCAGTAAGGTAAAAGTGTGATGTCCCTTAGGGGGCTCCGCAAATAAGCGCCCTGGGCGCTTATTTAAAAAAATAATCAAGCGTGGGCGCTTATTAAAAATACAAGTTTGCATGACAGCAACGTATATTTTCTGAACTGTTAATCACTAAATTGGAAGTGTTATCGTGACGTATTTTCGTTCGTGTCGCGTCGCGTCGCCTGTGTGTTTACACTTAATTGATACCTTGTTGATGGTTAAAAATTGTATCATAATTTTCTGGAAAAATTGAGAATGGGGAAAACGTATAATATTTGTGGACGCAGGAACAGAGATATGGATACATAAGGAAGAAAACACACAATTTCACGGATCTCCAAACTCGGCGGAGCAGCACAAACAAGACTTTAATGGCCGTAAGCGGTGATAAGCCGAGACTGACTTACCGGAAAAATATAAGTGCGCAGAGATGAAGGTGTCGAGGATGCAGTAAACACTACACAAAGTATAACTATCCGATTGTCATCGATGCTTTTTGACAAGTCACCCCACAGGGTACAAAAAAAATTAATACTTCGCCGTCACTGTAAATCAAGTAAGTTTGACGACCTTCGCACGCAACTTGTTCTGCAACAAAATTTTGTGTTGCGAGTTGCGGCAACATGTTGCAAAAAGTAAAGCCGAGTCTACTTTTTGCAACATGTTGCCGCAACTCGCAAAATGAAATTTTGTTGCGTGCGTAGGTAGTAATACGTGCAACAACGCGCCGCAACTTGCTTCGCAACTTTGTTGCGTGCCAAGCTACAAGAAAATGTTGCCCGTATTACTTCACCTTAACAGTCTAATTTTGAAACATACCGTTGGCGTTACTACTGTGTTGGTTAAACAGAAATTGAAGTGTCACCCTATGTCTGCATAACAGTGTTTGTTGTTTTCCTGTTTTCCTGTTTTCTTTTCTTTTTCTTTTTTTTTGTTTGTTTTTATTGTTTCGTTTTGTTTTGTTTCTTTGTTTCTTTGTTTCTTTTTCTTTCTTGTTTTCCTTGTTTTTCTTGTTTTTCTTTTTTCTTTTTCTTTTTCTTGTTTTTTTTTTTTTTTTTTTTCTACAGTGGTTTCCGGGAAAGGCGTTTCAAACAAATGCGTGCTCTCCCTCTCTCTCCCTCTCTCTCTCTCTCTCGCAGTCCAGCTTCCACTCAATAAGGAACTTCACATCATTTAGCCTATTACATCAACGCCCGTTAATTCTGCTTGGTGGGGATAAGTGGCAAAGCGGGAGTGCACATCTCTGCAACCTTTTCAGGAAAACCTGCAACACATCCCTTTTGCGTGAACCTTGGCGGTCCCAGTCCTATAGTGCGTGTCGACGAATCACTGTTCAGCCACATGTGCAAGTATTATCGTGGCCGTCCGCCCTGTCCAAGAAGTGTGGAGCTTTGAAATGGTTCGTCTTACCGTGTGCCCGTCTTCGTTCTCATGGAGATTGCGGAACGACGTTATGCAAACAACTTGCTGCCGATCATGCTACAGCACTGTCGTCCAGCCCGGTACGATCGTGTACTCAGACCAGTTCCGAGCGTACAATGACGCGTATACCGACAATCCCAGGCATCAGCCACATGATGGTCAACTGATGGGCGGACTACAGAATATCCCGCCTTTTTTGGAGCACCCCCAAGAAAACGGTGGATGCTCATATATCCCCCTCCCCCCAACGTTTTGAGGTACATGTGAAAATGGATACGCAGATACGAAGTGGAGTTAAACCACCCTTCCCCTACGTTTTTTAAGGTAGATGGCGGTGGCCGTTTGCTTATAACCCAAAAAACCTCCACCCCACGTCCCCACTCCGCGAGCTGTTTTATTCATGCTCCCATGTGTATAAATTAAGATGCCAGCTGACAAGCGTGCAAAACCTGCTTGACTGCATTTTTCACACGTTTCGTTCCATCATGCACAGAAGCCATTTGTGAGAAGACTTCGACGAAGATGGACGTGTTGTGAGAAGAGCTTTGAAGACCAAAAATGGCGGAGCAAGCAAACGTCAGACTTTCTGGTGAGCATTACTGTAAGATGAAACTTGCGACGTACGAACAAACCGCTTAGCTTTATCCCTGTCTTTGAAACATTCAGGTTTATATTCAATACATTTTCTCTCTTCTCTCGCAGAGCTTTCACGCCACGCAGCTTTCAAGACAGTGACCAAAGAAGCATGGCACACGGACTTGACTAAAAGTTTACAAGAAGTGTTTGGCTGTGGATGGCTTCAAACGGAATGAGAATGTAGAAACGTAGTGAACATGAAACCGTAAGCTCTGATATGTTAATGCTATTCTACAGTCATGTACGATGTTAATTTTTTTTTTTTTTTTTTTTTGAAAGAGGTGTTCCAAACGTTGTCAGTCATTTCAATGCGCTTCAAGACTTTCTTTTACTTTAATTCGTGAACAAAACCAATCTTAAACGCGAGGGCACTTTTTGAATTTGTTTCTCGGGTAAAAATCTGATCTGCTATCTGTCACATACGTGCGAACAGCATATTATTGCAAAAGTAGGTCGTTATTACTGCACTAGATGGCTGTATTTGATCCAAAATTGCCTAAATTTCCAGGTCCAGTATCGATAATATACAGAAATATTCAAAATGATAAATTATGCAAACAATACAGATATTGGCTGTTGAAAACAATGATGTCCAATCAATTTGGTTTACAAAGAATTCTTGTTTTGTCTGTGTTTTTATTTTTCTTCTCAACTTTTTTTTGTTGTGTTCTAAAACTTTCACGATTGGCATTTGTTTTTGCACGTAAATGTTAATTTTGTTCGTTGTGAAAACGTTGTAGTTACGCAAATATAGATTTGACGTTTTTATTGTTTCTGCTTGTAACTTATCGTTCTCTTTCTCTACGTTATAAAAAAAGAAACATTTGACTTCCTCACAAACGGTTGTTGTTTTCGCTTATTTTTACTGTGTTTGCATCATTTTCGTCTTCGAAACTATATTTTTTTCGTCGCCCTCGCGTTGATCTTGGCACAAATTTGTACAATATTTCTCCTGTCGCTTTAAAATTTGGGTACGACTTGATTAATAAATGTTGGACTTCTTGTTAGATTTTCTTCCGCGTGTACAATTTAGTCACTGCCTGAATGGTTTCTTTGGAACACCTCAATGTATTTTTTTTTCTTTTTTTTGCTGCTGCTGATAGTCATTATACTGTTCAGAAATCGAAAGTTGCACACTGTTTTCCAGCATAGGAACTTTGTGAAATTATTTTTTACGAGAACAAATCATTATTTTGATCTGGATATTTCTTAGCTTTTCAAGTCAAATGAAGAACATTTCGCGGCAGAAATATTACAGTTGTGGAATTCTGTTTGGGCAAATTTTACAGCCACTGGCATCTTTTTCTTGCTGTTTATATTTTTGAAGGGTACGTCTTTATCTGGTACGACCTGAAAATTTAACTCGCAAAATTCAAATGGACTTTGCGTATTCAATTGGGAACAATTTTACGCTGAAACTTTGCTCGGAAGAAATCAACAGTTTTGTATCTTCTCTAATTCATTTGCGCCACAATGTTGATGGCCTGACTAAATTGTCTCCAAAGTTTGTCCAGGTCGTGCCTTTTTCTTTGAATTTTCAGGTGTACCAGAGTTTACGTTTGTGCATTTCTTGAGTTAGAACTGTTTAGTTTGTGGTTCTGCTAAGTTGGGATGGTTGGAAGAGAATTGCGCGCCCTTTTTTTGTTTATTGGATTGGAAAGTCGTTTTGATTCCGTCGCACAATTTTTCATCTGGCCTCGGTTTGTAGAATGTCGCGATTTCAAGCATTATTCTTAATTCTTTTTTTTAGTTTATGACGTCGTTTTTGAATTATCTGATGCTTCACGAAGCTGACGCGCTTCAATGTAAGAGAATGGCTACGTCGCCGAGAGTTTAATTCCCAGTTCTTGTTAACTTTCATCATTTTCAAATCCACTTGAAATATTTTAAAGACTTCATCTGTGATAGTGTATTCGATTTTTGTTGCAAAAACTAATTTATTCATTTTCCTGTTGGGCAACTTCAAATTGATTTTTCTTGCGAAAACTAATTTAATTCATTGTCATTTGCAAGCAGTGCGCATTTCTCTTCCTTCTACCTACTTGTAATCTCCTGTCGATTATTTATACCAAGTAGCTCTGTTCATTGATGTGCTAAATAAACACTTCTGTGTGTCTCTTTGTGGGTGCGTCACATTTAAAGTTATCTCATGCCTTAAATTTATTTTGCTTTCACTGTCGAGAGAAATAAATTGACTGTTTGCATTTTCGGGAGAGATTTGGTGAATCAGAACCGCGGCAACAACAATTTCGCACCAAATTTTATTGAGGCATGATGTATCTTTACTTGTGATGCATTGGCTGCATCATTTCATATATACACCGTCCATTTGGCGCGCGCTTTTTGAACTTTACATGGCGACGATTATTGCACGGAGTAACTGATGCAGGCAATCGGTGTCTGTTTTCTTTCGCGAAGGCTCTGAAAGCGTAGTCGGTGTATTTTGAAATGTTTGTAGCCTTTACCTTTTTAGTGAAGGGCTTCCAGTTTGATGAGCGAAGACTCGATTTGATGTACATGAATATGTAATATGCAGTATAACCTGCAAAACTTGTTTTATAATTAAAGATGACATAAGACCATGATGCTTTTCAAACTTTATTTACGTCACATTCAGAGTGTATATAAGTAAATTTTCCGGTAGGGGAGGTTGGTCGGGGTTAGCGGATGGCACCAGTTATAGTCAAATTTTTTTGCTTACCTAATGAGGTTAATGATCAGACTTTGAAACAGCAAGAGTAATAGAGTTGTACTAGTTCTGTAGTAGTACAAGAGCACTACTAAACTCTTACAACAACTATTACTATTACTACTTCAAAGCCCATCCGCGAACATAGTAGTTAAGCAAAGTAAATTGAAGGAAAGGCTCTGAGAAACGGAAAGCTGGTAACGCGAAGGAAAATAATCTTTTGCATTGCGTCCGTTCGTGAAAGATTTGGCGTATAAAGTTGGCACAAGTCTTCAGCCAAATAAAAAATATCGAAGCCAGCATGAAAGACGTTTCTCAGAGCCTCCCGTTCCAAATCTATTTTAAAATATGAAGGGAAAGTTTCCCTTGCTTCTGATAACCACGCACAATATGCGATATGGTTGTTGAATCACTAGAAAATCATAAAGGTAGAATAAAAGTTTAACTTCGCAGCAAATTGTTCAAATGGCAGCTGTTATTTAGCTTGAAGACCCGAAGTCAAAATGTAAATAAAATCTGTGCAATTAGCAAAAGAACGTTCCAATTGACCATCGCAAAGTTCCATTTGAAATTTACAAGTACCCAATTGAGCAAAATTCCTATGTCGAACGCAAATTTCCATTCGAAATTTGCCGAGATAAAAATTGTCCTAGCGTCCTCGTTCCTATTTCAATCGCAAAGTTCCAATGGAAATTGCGATTAAATTTTCAGTGATTCGAAAGAAACAACAATATCCCATTACATGCACATATCAAGCATACTAAAATGACTGCAATGCCGTTGACGCGAAATTGGACACGATAAAGAAACCACGCGAGAAACCGCTTCGTAAGAGAAAAAAAAAAAAAAAAAAAAAAAAAACACACACACACTCCGTTCGCTCAGCTTGTATTTTAATATGAAATCAGATCCCTAGCTCAGTAAACTCTGTATTTACACATTCTTGTAAGCGGGCAGTTCCAGTGTACCGTAATTTATTAGATGGTACATTCAAATTTCGCGCTCGATATTTGTGATTGCGCAAGCTTGAGATACAAAGAAATGAATAATTTTTGTCAAGAAACAATAGGTTGAGTATCACGTGTTTGGTCTCCGAGGAAAAGTTTTTCGGCAAAAAACAACAACAAAATGTAAATCGAAACAGAAGTTCAAATTCTTGCAGACTTTTGGACTTAAATTGTCCGTCAGAATCTGTAGAACTGAGCTGAATGTTAGCCACAAAAATCTGAATCTCGCGAGTTTTCAGTTGTACATGGAATTTGATTTGAATAGTATAAAAAAAAATTGAGTTCTTTCGCGATCTAAAATGTTTACATTTTGTACTAAAGCCGGTTCGTGTAGAAAATCTCCGTTTGAAAATCTCTCTTGTTCTTTTCAGCAACGGCTTGTTTACAGTCATTTAAAGTATGCTTGGCTAACTACGAAATGAGGTGTCTCGATAAAAAATATACTTAAAGCACTGACTTCTCAGCAAATCCTAACGACATATTAAAAAAAGAAAACCACATCTTCTGACATGAGAAAAAACGCGAACCCCGAAAAGCTATCAAAAACACCTCGACTCGTGCAATAACGAATATATCAAGGCTGATAGGTTCCATGCATCATAAAAATAACTGCTCTGGAGATGGGCAATTTGTTTGAATAAAGAAAACGACGGGAAGCTTCGTTTTGAAAAATTGAAATCCAATTTGTTGACAGAAATACAGTCTGTCGTTTTATCAGTACGGAAATGCATAGTATCGATCAGCCTCAATAAATCTGCATCAACATTTATCACAGTAGTAAGCCCTACTTTGCAGTAGTCTGGAGCTTGTGTCCTTGAAGGAATCATTGCTTGTTACTATCCATGTGGTAGTCCACTGCAGTCCATTTTTTACTTCCATCCCAATTGTCATTTGAACTCTGTGTACAAAGGAACGCATAATTCTGTAAGCTAACAATGTCTTTTGGCTGGGTTAAATGTATATGTACTGTACTGACTGAGATGAAACTCTGAACCTATAATGCGAAGGCAGTGAACTTGGGACTCACCGGCATAATTCGTCTTGAAGCTTGACGGGGCAGTTTCGCTCAGTTATTCTGCCACTCTATCCTTGCCCTGAAGTCAAAGAAGACGTTCGGTCGGCTAACCCATCTTCTGGGCAAAACAAACAACAGGAATGAACACGAAACGTACCGAATACTTCGATATTCGACAACAACAACGTGGAAATAATGATATACAGATAAGAAAGGTGTGAAAAGATTCTTGCATGCTTTAATTACGTCACAGTCTAGTACACAGACTCACCGGGGGAAGGGGAGGGTATGCCGTGGCACTGTGCCGGGGAGGGAGAGGAGCCGGGATGCCGTGACGTTGTGTTTTTACTGGCGGATGGGCCTGAAATGAAGATCACCAACACCAAAGATGTGAGTAAAACACAGAGAAGCAATTACAGATGTACCACGTAAACAAATCCAAAACTCAGATATATTTTACGCTAATAAACTACTCTGGTTCCAAAAGTTTCTTCCGAGCGATCCAATAGTTCTTGTTCTTTTCCCTCCCATTCCTTTCTGTTATGCTTCATGCCATTCTTGGTCAGCAAGTAGCTCTTGTCAGCGCACGGGTTGGACTTCATAGTGGATATCGTACAGTATACACGCGGAATCAATGTAATATAATTCAGATGTCAGATATAACGCTTTCTTCAACACTTCTGGAGCTCGCCGTATGAGTCCAAAAAAAAAAAAAAAAAAAAAAAAACACGGAAAAGCAGCAAGAAAAACTTAGACAAACCTGATAAATTAGAGCTATGAAAAGGTGCCGTGCCAAAACTCTGAACCTATAATGCAAAGGCAGTGAACTCGGGACTCACCGACATAATTCGTCTCGAAGCTTGACAGTGTAATAAACTCTGAAGGCTTATGTGAACTTTAAATGCGTTTTCTAGTGTTGCCTTAAGGCAACAAAAACTGAATGGTAATACGTCTGTAGTAAAGTAACATATACATTATTAATCTTTGAGCACTTTTATTGGCTTCCCACATCAGATCTAACTGTCTACATCTTATAAACCAAGGATCATTTCTGGGCTGACGTAAGGCATAATTTGTATCCTTTTTGTAAGTCCCTCGTACCACCAGAGGGCTGAAGCCAAGAGTTGTAACAGGCAGTGTACCTGAGGAGAAATTCAGAAAGAAGACAGAAAGACAGACAGAGTGACAGACCATGAGCACATGAAGTCACAAAAAAACTGACTACATGAAGTGAATGGTTCATATCTCTGATGGGATGCTAATCCGGCTCTATGAGCTCGAGGAGCAAGTATGCGTCAATCTATCAGTGAAACAAAACGCATAAGCAAAAGGCTAATGACTAAGTTCATATTCTGAACGATGTCAGCTGTCAGTGGTCAAGTTAGGTCGGTTAGCCCTTTGTCAGAGCAAACAGTTAATCTTATCACTTGTACTTTATACTATGATGCCGCAGGAGAACATTGCACATGGAGTACAGTCATGTAAATGTATGTCAGTAATAGAAAGAAAACTACAGTTGAACCTTTTCAAAACAAAGCCCGCTTATAGGGATAAAAACAATAGGAGAACCTTCATCACCAAAAGGTGGGATTTTAGTTACAGTATTATAATATTACAATTGTTTCAGAACTTTGAAAAGTGGCCGCTTAACAAGGGTCATCTTTCGACTGTATCAACAACGTTTAGCTTGCAAGCATGATTCAGATGTAGACAAACATAGAGAAAGTAAAAGCATAGAGCATAACTGACAAACAGAGCTCAGGCGTTTACTCACCCTTGGTTCTTCCATCCCGGTTTAACCACAACGGAGACCAAGTGCCATTGCTGAAAGAAATTAAGTCCTTGGAAACGCACAGTAATCTCGCCCAAGACGCCTAAATCTTTTCGGGAAAGTGCGACGAACGACTCGTCGCTCCCTGTTCCGAAAGTGCGTCTGTGGAAAAATCAGAAATTGAAAATTTAATTCTGGTAAAAAATTCTTCGCCTTGACAGACAGTAATCATAAACATAACATATAATACTTTTTTGTGCCACAGGTCTCCCTTAACCTTTCACTCCAAAGAGTGATCAACTTCGATTTTCTCCTTCAGTTTCTCACCAGAAATATATAATACAGAAAGGAGAACTTGGCTTTTGATAACTTCCTTACCAATTCTTGAACCCCTTCACAGAATCCTGGATCCGCCAGATTGTGTATAAAGTGATAGAAACCTAAAGTATTGATCTCAGTTTCTAACTTGCCTTTCTAGATACACATCCCCAGTGTCTCCGTCAGATCCATAGATCTTTATTATCACTTGGGCAGACAATGCCGCAAACCATCCGTTGCCGGTCTTAAAGGTCACTAGGTAATGATAAGCTGAAACCAAAATGGGAGGAACATGGATTGACATTCAAAATGATTTACGTTGTGACAAAAGCGCAACCTCAGAATAATTTGACTGAGCGAAAGTCTGGGGTGGGATTCTTGCATGAGCTCTCTTCATATTTCGCTCCCCCTTCTCTCACTTATAATTTCATGGTTTTCTATTATGCATTAAACTCTCTCTAAGGCGGACACTCAATGCTAGTCCCAAAGGTGTCTGTCTTAGAGAGAGTTGACTGTAATATCAAATGTTAAAGGAAGAGTTAGCAATGGGGTTTATATATATGCTTACAAAATGGTCATATAAAAGTTACATCTATAAAAGTAAAATAGTTAACGAACGCAAAATGATGGTTATGTGAACGTAATCTATCCATCATAAAATATTTCATTTCAACATATTGCATTTATATATATATATATAAAAAAAGCGATAACTTACAGCAGAAGGGCGGGCTTCGGTTCGTTAACAAGATATGTTTCCCAGCTATTTTTCCTTTGATGCTTTTGGCGTTGTATCCCATCTGAGGACAGTCACCGTTGCATTTGAAGCACCGTCCGCGTTCAAAATCTTCCTCATTTTCACAGGGATAGGCGTACCAGGGACACTGGGATCTCACGGACTCCGTATAGTAATCGGGGCAGCGCAGGTGATCACAGACGGACGTCCAACCAGCCGCGGGACCTAAAACACAAACGAAACCATCAGGGATGTGCTCAAGATTATCAACTTCTTTCTCTAACGGTTTGCTGGGACCGTTAAATTACTAAATTGCTTGTTAAGTGTATTTCACCGACCCAGTGCTGTGTAAATTCGATTACGCTGTTTCGTTGCGATTCGACTACCATGTGTGTCAACTGTTAGCTCTTGTAAACATAATGTACAATTTACGTACTATAACTTGTTACTTTTTGTGATTTTTAAGCTTATATACATTTATTTCAGATTTAGCTGCGTTGAGCATAGTTTTACGGCCGTAATGGTTCTCTGCCTAATACAACAACAACAAACAAACAAAAAACCCAACAACAACGACAATACTTTTAACACTTTCACTCCCAGGAATGATCAACTTCCATTTTCTCCTTCAGTTTCTCACCAGAAATATATCATACAGTAAAGAGAACTTGTAAGCTGTGATTGAACTATCAATTCTCTCACTGCATCAGTCATACGTTTTCTTTTTAGAAGGTTGGGAAAATCTGTATTTTGATCTTGGGAGTAAAAGGGTCAAAGAACACAATGAACGCTGAATATTCTATTTGAACGGTCACACTTCACACAGCTCACCAGCAATGGGAATGTCCGTGCATCCTTTAGGTTGAGTGCTACCGCCATTAACATAGAAGTCAATGTGGCCCAGCTTCTGAGGGAGGCCGAGCAAATTTGCGTCCGTGTGAATGACGTCAACGAATTGGGCATCAGTAGGGTCCAGGGTCACGTCGATGTGCTCGTTTGCAAATGACGGGCCGGCGGGATCAAGACCTTAAAATAGAACGCACGGTCAATATTAAACGATGTCGCCCTCTACTAATAGGGAGTGGGGAATGAGATCAAAGTAGCCGATCGAACTAAATCTTGTAGTGTTAGCCAGTTTTAGGTTTAGGTCAAGGTTTATGGTTCCTAGCCCTTAACCTAACCCTCATCTGATGTACGTATTGTATCAGACTTGTTTCAGTTTTTTTTTTAATTAGTCAAGTATAAAAGGCCGTTACGTCATTCAATTCATCAATCATATCAGCAGAACCTAACATCAATCATGTCAAATACACTGAACATATGGCATTGTTATAACACACAGTATGTCTGCAACGCGTTAAATCGTTGGGAAACAACTTTCATGATAGAAAATATAATTATCATAGTTATTTGATAGTAAAAGGTTACTGTGTCTTTCGTCCTATGTTCTGAACACTTATGATGTCGGAATAATACTCGTGAAAAAATTCAAATTATATCCGGTGCGTGGGTCTGAGCAAAACACAGCAAGCGTTAAAACTCGTGTCTCTGGTCGTAATAAAGTACAAAAATACGTCAACGTACACATATCGAAAACTGTCCAGTAAAATGGTTACCTGTGATTCGGCCAATTGGCTGGTTCGCTATGCGCACGCGCGTTCCAGCGTAACCAGCAATGTGGGCCCCAAGACTGAACCCCACAATGTAGAAGAGGTCCTCTGAGGTGTGGGCATTTTTGATCAGGAACTTTATCAGCTCAGCCACTTGAGCCCCTACCAATCTCGTATTTCCCACGGCCTGTCCGTATGGAAGCCACGCTCCGTTTCCCCAGTCTGTAGTGATCAAATTAATGTCTTCCCGATCCAAGAGGGCATGACGCAAACGATTTATCCATGGGAAGAAGGAATTCTCTGAAATCAATTCAAGAAAACATCGATGTAAACTACAACATTTTACTATAAATGATATTGCATTTAATCAGAATATTGGTTCCACTGCGATAGTTTCTTTTTTGTGCTAACACGACAATGGGGGGGGGAGGGGGGGGGGGATGGATGAAAAGGATAAATGAGAAGAATGGTATTCTGAGTTTAAAAATACAAATTAAAAGTTTTAAATATAGTAATGTAAAAAGTGTCATACTCGACACGATATTCCATGGCTGAAATGGTTTTATAATTAGTTACTTTAACTCCAGTAACATAAAAGTAGGAGTAAAAGTTACTCCAAACTTAAAGCCTGACGTCGAGTTGTTTTTGGGCAGAGTAAACGTAACTCTCACAGAGGACTAAATTTAGATTTTACTCCTTTAAATGAAGGAGTTGATTTAGCTCTAGTTTAAGAGTTAAAATAACTACCCACAATTTACTCCCCCAGAGGGAGCTAAAATAACTCCCTGAAAATAGCAGTGTATCAGCTTAAATAAGATGTCTTTCTTTTTTCTGCTTTAGTTCGGCGCAGTAAAGTAATTTTAGTCATTTACGCCACAATCAAGTTTTGACTACTTACCTATAAAGCCATGAATTATGATGATGGTCCTCCTTGTGTTGTTAAAATTTGAAGAACTCAACTTGTTCAGATCACTGTCATCAAGTATATGCTCCTTCGTTCTTTGTTCTCGTGTGAATAGACGGAAAGTAGTGCCGATGCTCTCTGGAGACTTTGG
This sequence comes from Plumapathes pennacea, assembly GCA_964036295.1. Lineage (NCBI taxonomy): Eukaryota > Metazoa > Cnidaria > Anthozoa > Antipatharia > Myriopathidae > Plumapathes > Plumapathes pennacea. Next base: position 21,448,171 of record OZ038466.1, read on the forward strand.
GAGGCGAACGGCAAATCGCTCAAATGGGGGTTCGTTGCTGAAGCAGCCGTACTTTGTGTAACAAACACTCTTTGAAGCGGCGGCTAAATGGAAAAAAAAAAAACAAAAAAAAAAACAACAAAATTGTGGCTCAGATGTTTCAAGAGTAAAATTATGATAGACCAGGTCAGTCTTTCCCTTTTCCTTTCATATATGTTGTTTACTGTTTCTCTCACCCTGTAGTCGTACTGCATGATATGCAACACATGAACATGATAATATTTTTCTCTCTGTCTGTGTTATTTAAACTATGTAGCGCAACGATTATTTTATAAGTTCAATGTTCATATAGTATCAGCCCTGTATTCTAATTATAACGTTGTAACTGGTACACTTACATGCAGCCTTTAGCAATACCTTTGTAACCGTTGGTCTAATGCTAATACAGCTTCGTCAACTCAATTAAATTTTCTTTCTTTCTTTCTCCCTTCCTCTCAGTCTGTTACTTTCTCCACTTACCTTCCATTGCTGCGGTAATTAAAATCATTAACAAAACATGTGCACGCTTTGGTATCATAGTTGTACTTTCAAGTGGACCGTTTTGCTGGAAAGAAAAACTACACACAATAAGAAGGCTGGTACTTGTGGTGTCGAGAGTGCGATCGACAAAAGAAAAAGTGAAGTTGCTGGATAATATATGTCTTTTTCGTGGCAGCTGTTTCAACCACTTGTGCTTGCCGCGGCGATAAAAATAAAAACACACAATATTTTAATAGCATAGCTGTTCAATATATCTTTTGAAAGATCAATGTTACATTAATCAGCTGTCAGAGTACATGATCTGAAACCAACACTGACACTTATTCCACTCTTCAAGCTCAAAATACAGATTGGCTCACAATCTTACGAGAGAAGTAGTAAGAGCTGATAGTTTAATCAGCTTTCATCTGAGCAAGCCATCAAAAACTGTGTTCTCCATACCTTATGATTTATCTCTGGTGAGAAACTGCTGGAGAAGATTGAAGTTGATCAATATTGGAAGTGAAAGGGTTAAGGATGTATACGTCGCATCTAATACACGCCCGTGAAGTCTTTTAGGACAAGCCTGATTCATATTCTTTAAGAGTGTACTAATAAACTTGAGACATTTCAAATGTCCGTCTTTTGTTTTGTATCTAGGACCGTCTAGTTTACACAGGCTTGACCTTTGAGTAAATACGAATCAAACTAAATTGTATAATTACATTCATTTATCGTTCGCAACGCTAAATGTGATGCAGTTGTTTTACGACGTCGAACTTCCTTGAGATAGTATAGCGCGCTCTTCTAGTTCTATATCTAATCCACTTTCTCTTTCAGTTGTTTACCAGAAATACATCATACAATATGGAGGACTTGGCATTTGATATCTTGCTCAGATGAGAGCTGATTCACCTACCAATTCTCATTACATTACTCGTCACATTTGCTTCTTTGTTTGGGAAAATTTGCCGGGCTCGGGAGTGAAAGGGAAAGGACAGTCAGCAAAAAATGAACTTTCCACTCCTAAACTGTCAAATAAGACCTGAAGGTGTGCTCACTCACTCAAGTGAAAGTTTTCAATGAATCATTTTTACAGATGCCCAGTTTTTAAACCCCTCGCAATAGATTATTTTATTGCTATCTAGATCTAAACAAAAGAACACACTGAATTACTTACGTTCTGAGTCTTGAATAGAAATTGTGTCCAATATTCATGAAACCTCCGTGCTGCCCCAAACGCTAGGTCTTCCTCTGTGGTTGATGGTGTCCATCGTTTTCGTCTTGACATTTCCTGAAAGATTTCAATTTCAAACCCCTTTCCAAAGTAATCAGCATTCAAATTTCTGTCAGGCGCTTTTATCTCTTAAAATTGCATTTCATAACGAAGGAGAAAAAAAAAAAAAAAACCCAAATCAAAACAAAACAACAACAACAACAACAACAACAACAAATTACTTTGTCAATGACTTTGTCGCAAAATTGGTTTTGCGTTTGCTACCCTTTCTGATATGTCCAAACAAGTTTAGCAGCGTTCTTGGCCAATCAAGAGCAAAATTAAAACCTGGTTGCGACGCAAGAAAGCAAGTGGCGATGCCGTTTCCTCGCACTTCTGATTGGTTTCTTCTTCAAGGTAAGACCAAACGCGGATGGCTTCTGATTGCTTGAAAGTGTTTCTTACAGCCTCTGTGTTTGGCAGTGTACTTGCTTTGGTTTTGTTTTAACAGTCATCCGAAAATGGCTCTAAAGTGAAAATCAAAAATAGATTGCACTGTTCACCTGCGAGCACGTTTATTGATTCTCTACACAAGCAACCTTATCAAATACAGCTGAACTGAACTGAAACACCGCCTCTAAAATAACCCCGGAAATTTTTTAAGTGCTGGCAATTGTCGTGACTGGATCTCAACAGGGTATGTTTCCTTCTTCAAAGTCCCTCTCTTCACCATTGGCCGTGCCCTTGATCCAAGTGTTAAAACAAGCTGTGTATCTGATGAGACACAGAGAAGGATCGATTACATGGTATCTAATAAGGCATAGAAACTTCTTTACGAACAGCAATGCTTCGTAACACAGAGGCATAACAAGATAAATGTACAAACTCAAAGACTAACATTCAAATCCTTTCCACTGTCTTTGTCAAGGTGTGATTAACTTCAATTTTCTCTTTCACTTTCTCAACAGCACTACTGTACATCACAAAGTAAGGAGACCTTGACTTTTGATAGCTTGCTCACTTAAAAAGCTGATTGAACTATCATACCTCACTACATGACCCGTATATTCCCTTCTTGTGTGGTTGGGAGAATTCATATTCGGGTATGGAATAAAAGGGTTATCATGCACGACAAAAGTAGCTAGTAAAATAATGCTTGGTTCATTGTATCTAAAGGAAGGCAAAATCTGTTGGACTCTGTCGGCTTCTTTTATCTCAGTTTTCGTGACATCCTGCAGGAATCTGACGTACGTATTGTATCATAATCGTTTCAGTTTTTCAAATAGTCAAGTATAAAAAGCCGTTACATTAAATTCATCAATCATATCAGCAGTACCAGATATTAATCACGTCAAATACACTGACCATATGGCATTGTTGTAAAACACATTGTGTCTGAAACGCGTTAAATTGGTTGGAAACAACGTTCACGATAGAAAACATAACTATCATAGTTATATAGGCAAAATCTGTTGGTCAGCGTCACGTAGTGAACGTAAGAGCGGCCAAAACAAACGGAATAAAGTTTGAAACAGATATGAATAATTCTCCTAAATGCTGTAAAGACCTAAAGTGGTTATGGCCCTTCGATCAAGCTAACCATATACTGTAGCCTGCACATGTTAATAATTGAAGGAAAAGTGTATATAAATTCACACACACATGCCGGGTACAAATAAAGAGACGTGTACTTACTTTGTGGTTTCCCAGCCAGGTTTAACCACAGCTGACACCAAGCGCCATTCCTCAAGGGGAAGAGCGCCTTGGAAACGCACCTTGATGGAGCGTAAGTCGCCTAAATCGGTTCGAGAAAGTGCGACAAACGACTCGTCGGATCCTTCTATGATCAAACGACTGTTGAAAAAGCCAGGGACACACTATCATCCGGTGAACATGTCATCGATATATATGAACCGAATAACGAGGACAAACACTTGGTAAAAAATCATCACCTTAAGTATCTCAGTGTCTGGTGTTATAATGATTTGCGTGGATTTATAGCGTTACTAAATAGCATAACTACCCTAAGTAGAACACACAAGGTTGGGATCGGGGGAGGGCAACCTATGATCGACACCGACTATATGGGTAGGCTCCACCCGAAAGGGGTCCCTTTTCAAGCCTCAGGTATAAAAAAAGTATAGAAAAATGAAGGTTTTTGGTATTTTAAAGGGTCAATAAGAAGGGCTGGGCTAAGAAAAATCGTAGTGGCAATCCACAGAGCTTGTAAAACTCATCTCTCGATTGATAAGTTCACAAAAGTCGTGTTCCCGAGCGAGTTGGGTGCAGTTTTTTAGACGTTTTATAAAGGCATAAAAAGGGTGTACATTTTTACTAGAGGTATATAAAAGGGTCACCATTTCGACCTCAGAATTGTATTCAAGCGTTGCTATGATTCGAAGGTTAAGCAGCAACGTTGGGATAGAATACAGATTGACAGTGGCCTTTTTAAAATATTGTTTTTACCACAACACACTAGTTTCTCGCTCTCTGATTGGTCGATTTACCGTGGTAAATAAGAGTCCAGACAACGATGCTGACGCCAGCATGTCACGTTTTGCAGCGAAATACAACGAAAGTTTCCTGTATATTTCTAAATGTTGTGGTAAAAAACAAATTTCCACTGGTTTGCCGTGTTGTGGACTCTTATTTACCACGATTTACGTCATCACATGGTCAAAATTAGTTGCGTTTTTACATTTTGACCATGTGATGACGTAAATCGTGGTAAATAAGAGTCCACAACACGGCAAACCAGTGGAAATTTATTAAACAGATCGACTGTGAGATTATGTAGTTCTCACTGCATATTCCGGCTCGGCTTTAAATCGTGTACAGTAAATATATGCTCGCCATTATTACGACACAGGTGAAGCGTAGCAAGAGTTCACCTATCTATAGTTTCTCAACTTACCGCTTCAGGTGAACTTCTCCAGAGTCCCCACCAGATCCAACGATCCTTATTATTATTTGGCCAAATGGCAAACCCGCCAACCAACGAGTGCTGGTCTTAAAGGTCACCAGGTAATGATAAGCTGAAACAAAATCGAAAAATATATAAATGGATTGGCAGTCAAATTTATCTATTGGGTGAAGGAAATAGTCTCAGAGTCGTCGTTTGTCCCCTTACCATGTCATTACTTTGGGATAAGTATCATTCAAACTGTTGAATTTCAGACACAAACAAGCTCTTTCGAAAAATATTCGACATTCTAAATACAAGAACAATAAGGAAGAAGCAATTTCTTATGTTATATCATTGAAAAACTAGAGATTACCGCAAAAGGGCTCCGGACTTTGGTTCGTTAACAAGATATGTCTTCCAGTCGAGTCTCCCGTGGTGCTTTGTGCGTTGTATCCCATCTGAGGGCAGACACCGTTGCAATCAAGGCACTGCCCGTGATTAAAATCATGCAAACTGTCACAGGGATAGGCGTTCCAGGGGCAGTTGGGATTCACGGACTCCGTGTAGAAATCAGGACAGCGCATGTGATCACAAATAGCCTCGGCAGTTGCACCGGCCAAGGTAGCCAAGATGGCCAATTCACCTGATGCAAAAAAAAAAAAAAAAAAAGTTCAGTGATATGTTTGCAATGATCAGCGTCATCTCAAAGTTTATATTGGGCACTACAGTCCACTCCCTCTGACACGGACACCCTCGGGACCAGGTTCAACTGTCCGTTTTAGAGAGGTGTCCGTCTCAATAGAGTTCAGTTAGAGTGAGTGACTGTAGAAACGGTAATGACCGCTTCTACCAGGTGTCCGTCTCAGAGGAGTGTCCGTTAAGAGGGAGTTGACTGTACATACAACTTTTTTAACTTTCTATTTTCCCGACTCAGCGTTATTCTTTAAATTTCTAACTCATACTTTGTATAAATCAAGTAGTAGTTGCATTTAGGTTAATACGTTAGTACAGTCAACTCTAAGACGGACCTTTGGTAGGAGCGGTCATTGCCGTTTCTTTGGTCATTTACTTCAACTGGACTCTACGGACACTTCTCTAAAACGGACAGTTGGAGCTAGTCCCGATGGTGTCTGTTTTAGAGGGAGTTCACTGAATTTGTAAGTATCTTAATAGCTTACCAAGATAAGGTACCTCTGTGCATCCTTTGGGTTGCACGAGTCCTCCATTAACATAAAAGTCAATGTGACCCACACTGTTCTGTTCGCCCAGAAAAGACGTGTGAATTACATCAACGAACTGGGCATCAGTTGGATCCAGTCTCAAGTTTGTCGCCTCGTTGGTGAAATACGGTCCAGCTGGATCGAGAGCTTCAAACAAAGTACAGTAAACAAATAAACAATGTAAGTAAACATGTAAATATTGTACAGTAAACATGTAAACTAAACATGTAAACAATGTAAGTAAACATGTAGACAATGTAAGCAACATGTAAACAATGCACAGTCAAGATGTAAACAATGCAAGTTAAAGAACGTACAGTAAACATGTAAACAATGTACATTGACCATGTATAACAAATTAGCCATATGTGATCCTCGTCAATTTCGCTAAAGAACATGATACGGCCCCAGCAATAGCATCAGTCAAATCGTTACGCTTCAATTTTATGCCTGCATTATCATTTTTACAAATAAGAAATAAATTTGACAGAACTCTGGTTGACAACCATGTTTACAACAAAGAACAAGTTCTGGTTAATTCGTAAAAGAAATTCAATACGCTTAGTCCTGTGTCTTGTTTCTCTGTTTTAAACACTTCTAAACACGACTAAGTATAAAAATAGTACCCGTGTACGACTCAAAAAGACACCGCGTCTTTTTAAAAGTTGTTTAGTACCAAAACAAGTCAACACTTTTCTTTGAAGAAAATCATTCAGTATCAGACACCGTGCACATTTTAAAAGGTTATAATCGGAGTGTTTACCTGTGATTCGCCCAATTGGCTGGCCCTCGCCGCGCATGCGCGCCCCTGCGTACCCAGAAATTTGGCCCCCAAGACTGAATCCCACAACGTAGAAACGGTCCGCTGAGGTGCCGGTATTCTTTATTAGGAACTTTATCAGCTCAGCCACTTGAGCCCCTACTAATTGTGTATTTCCCGTGGATTGTCCGTACAATTGCCTTGCTCCGCGTTGCCAGTCAGTCGTGATCAAATTGACGTCTTCCTGGGCCAAGAGGGCATGACGCATCCGATTCATCCATGGAACATAGCCATTCTCTGGAATCAGAGTAAAAACACAAAGGATTTTTCTCAGTCATTTGTCCTTTCCTAGTAAGTGTCACTTAATAATAATAATAATAATAATAATAATAATAATAATAATAATAATAATAATAATAATAATAATAATAATAATAATAATAATAATAATAATAATAATAATAATAATAACAACAATAATAAGAGCTGGACTTAAGGTTTGCTTTGGTCAGGCGACAGAACTCACAGAAGGTGGAAAAGTTCTTAATGTTCAATGTTCTTACTGTTTATGGTAAGCAAACAGTTAACTAACTCAAGATCATTAAAGCATTCCTTCTTAAATTTAAATCCTTACCCGTCCACCCATGGATCAGGAAGATAGTCCGTCTGGTGCCGTCAAAAGTAGAAGAACTCAACTTCTCCTCATCACTGTCATCGAGGATATGCTCTGTGCTTTGTTCTCGCGTGAAAAGACGGAAAGTAGTACCGATCTGTTCTGGAGACTGTGGGAGCTGAACTAGCGCTCGCAACAATGAACCTTCCTTGGTGAAGCAGCCGTACTTACCGTAACATACCTCAGATGGTAATACTAAATGGAAAGATAATAAAGGTGCACACACTTAGTTTAACACCAAAGAATTGCGATTCTCTGAGTATAAACCTCAGTCCTCAGTCCGTCCCTCACAGGTCTGCTTCTGCCCAGCAATATCTAAAATGGTCTTGATAACAAATTATTTTAGTTACAAAATTCCCATCATCTGTGTTTCTGTCTTCTTGTGAAAATAGTGTGTTGCTCTAAATAATTATAATAATATGCTAGGGAGACAGTACACACCAAGTAACTTTTGGGTATTGTAACAAACATTTGATCTGACTGTGCATACAGTTTATTAAGCTTGTCAAATATTATCACACAACTCCCTGGAAGAGCATTTAGTTATGAGCTGTGTACCCCCCCCCCCCCCCCCCCCCCCCACACACACACACACACACCCTTTGTATGTGTGTGTGAGTCTGTGTGTCTCTCTCAGACTGTTTCTAGCCCTACTTACTTCCGGCCACGACTCCGACCATTGAAATCAACAACAGCACACTTTTCAGTATCATCATGATTTCTCTTTGAAATGGGCCGTTCGTCTGCAAAATAAAGTACAACACTTTAAAAGCTGCCCGATGGGAGACGGCTGTATTCGCAGGCTATTCACAACTCGAAATATAGCAATATTTTTTGGTTTAATAATTGAGGTTAGTATGTAGTAGGTTTAATATGTTTTTAGATGTATTGAAGGTGAAGTAAAAATGGATAGAAATGTCGTCGCTTTCGAAAGTAATTCGTGAATCATCTGTGTGAAAGATAATCATTCTCTTGGTTTGTGTTTTAATGTGATGCTATTACATTTGAATGGCAGAGAGCCCAAACCCCCGGACATAATAATCAAACCACTGAACAATTTGCAATTTCTAAACCACCCGAGGGCCTCTTCATATATAAATTTGTCTTTTATTTAAATGAAAATTCTCAGCTCGGTTACCAAGATGAAAAAGGCGCGAGAAGTGCATTGCACTGGCTTATCTGTTTCCCAACGGGATCTCTTCAAATTCGAGATCGAAGAAATTTTCACACCGTCTGCCTGTTTGAACACGTTGTCAGAGGCCGTTCTGTTTCAGTCAGCCACCTTACGGGTCGTTTTCAGTTAAAAAAATGTCGCCCCGGTAACCGGGCTAGAGTGTTCATGAAACAGCGGGTTGGCCAGGCTACCGAGATGTCGGTCGTAAAAACCGAGATCTCAGTCACCGAGCTAGCCCGCCTCCTCATATGAACACACCGAAGTTAGTTTTACAAAAGAAATGATGGTGAGGCAAGATGCCGGAGGCTATATAAACAATAAACTACTTTTGGCTTCGGAAATATGCACGGATAATTGTCCGAGGATATTTTCTGTTCCGAGAAGCGAACAGTTGCCCGAGAGCGAAGCTCGAGGGCAACTGTGAGCTTCGAGGAACAGATAATGTCCAAGGACAATTATCCGTGCGTATTTCCGAAGCCAAAAGTAGTTTATTGTCTTTATTATCCTTCAACTATTTCCTCTCGCAGCGCAAATAATGGCGCAAGGACTGTAAAGCTCTTTGGTGCTTTCTGGAACTGCTTTTTCGACAAATGAATTGATGTCCTCCTCGGTAGTCATCTCGTAATGGCTTTTTGTGATTAACATTTAAAATTGTGTTCGGATCTTGTCAATAAACAGGCGGGGGTTATTCGCTGATAACGTCCGCTCGTGAGCGGACGTTATTCGGTCACGTGTCACGATTCCACCAATCACGTGCGGGAGGAAATATTTGACGGGTCATAAAGAGCTACAGACCAAATGTTAATATCACGTGCAATACAAACAAAGCTGAACGTTCAACACAGCCATCCAATAAGTACCCTAAAACCCCGATATCTCGAACTCTCAAAGGGATCGAGAAATAGTTCCAGATAGCGGGGTTCTACCAAGGGGAAATTTCTATCAAGTTCGTTTTTAAAGGAAATTGAATTCTGTTCGAGATAGTGGGGTTCCACTGTAATACCCGAGCGCGTGAAAATAAATAAATAAATAAAAATAATAAAAATTCTTAACTATCGTGTAGTCGTGAAGATCAGTTTTTAGCAAGAGCATTTAACCCTTTCACTCCCAAACTCAAACTAAGCTGTCATCTGAGCACGCTATCAAAAGCCAAGTTCTCCATATTGTATGATAAATCTTTGGTGAGAAACTGAAGGAGAAAATTGAAGTTGATCACTCTTGGGAACAGAGGATTCAACCAGGCACATGCCGCATGTGGCACAGCCCAGCAAGTGATGTTTTAGGTTCAAAAGAGAGGTGTTTCTTAAGATTAGTATACAACTGATCGAATAGCTCCGAACAAGTCAGGAGATCTAAGAATAAAACTGGCAAAAGGTCTTAGGCAAGCCATCAAATTCGAACAAAAGGACCAAAGTATCGATTACCTTTATAATGCCCAACCGTGTGAAAAACCTTCGTAGAGCAGTCGTTTCGTATCGAATATTTGCCGCCGCACCAAACACCAGCGATAGCTGTTAGGAACTAAAGCTATTCGTCACTCACAGACCGCTTTATGGGTTGGTATCACGCGACGCATTCCCGACCAAAATTTCTCGCTTGCATGACAACCCACGTCCGCAAAGATGGTCGTTGTTTGCTTATCACGTATCAATTAAAGTCGCAAAGATTTCTACTCCTCATAACGTATTGGTAAGTGGTTGACTAAAACAGCGCTTTAGTTCGGCGCAGTTTTGTAATGTTTTAATGCTCCTCTCCCTCTTCCCCCCCCCCCCAATGGCCACGCCTATTTTAGTACCTCTAGTGGTCAAAACAAAAATTCCCGACGAGCATCCCCCTCCTTTTCCATTCCCCATCACGTATGGATAACTAGTTGACCAAAAAAGCAGGTTTGTAATATTTCGATACTCCACTTGCAAGCTAACAATAGCTCCTTGACTGTTCGAAAAGCCGTTTTATGAATTTCGGTGCGCGCTAGCATCACGCAAACTCGCCTGACAACACAGGTTCCAAAAGATCTACCATTTCCGCATCGCGTAAGGATAACTAATTGTTGACTAAAAAAGGCACTTTGATTCAGCGCAGTTTTGTAATGTTTTAATGCCCTCATTGCAAGAAAGCAACAACTGACTGTTCGAAACTGTTCTTATGCGCTGCCATCACGAACACATTTGCCCGCGAGCATGAATGCAAACCGTCCGTAAAGTTTGTTCATTGGCTGCCTCTTTCTAATTCATTCAAGATGCCTTCTTTATTCCTCATCGCAATGACGTAACCACTGTTTACTTAACGATCTCTTTAGTCTGACAAGGTTCACGGCCAAGTTTCAATGCGTACTTCGTGAGAAATTATTTGCTTGCTGTTTAGCTCTGGTTTTTAGAAAACAACTTATGCGCCTTCATCACGAACACATTTGCCCGCAAGCATGACAACAAAACGCACATAAAGTTTGCCCATTGGCTGCTTCTTTCTAATTCATTCAAGATGCAGAATTTATTCCTCGTAATAATCTCTTTAGTCTGACACGGTTCACGGCCAAGTATCAGTGCTACTTCGAGAGAAATTATTTCCTTGCTGTTTAGCTCTGGTTTTCAGAAAAAAAAACTGACTGTTCGAAACTGTTCTTATGCTCTGCCATCACAAACACATGACAACAAAACGCACATAAAGTTTGTCCATTGGCTGCTTCTTTCTAATTCATTCAAGATGCAGAATTATTCCCCATAACGATCTCTTTAGTCCGACACGGTTCACGGCCAAGTTTCAATGCCTACTTCGCGAGAAATTATTTCCTTGCTGTTTAGCTCCGGTTTTCAGAAAACAACAACTGACTGAGTGTACGAAACTCTTCTTGTGCGTTGCCATTACGAACACATTCCTTTACGAGCTATGCAAGCATAATCCACAGTGAAAACAGGCTCGACGCAAGCGCGTCTTGCGCTTGCGCCTATGCTTGGGTCGCTCGTTTTCACGGACACACATCTCTTGTGCTTGTGATTGTGTCGCTCGTAAAAACCAGGCTTTATGGTATCAAGCATGGCGCGCAAAATGTAAAATAGCGCCTGGTTCTTACTAGCGCATAGCATAAGCACAAGAGAACCAGTGGCGACATAAGCATAAAGAACAGGGGGGGTACTCCTTATAGTGAATGTATATACGGGTAGGCTCCACCCGAAAGGGGTGCTGGAAGTATGCGAAGGGGGTGCCCTTTTTTGAGGCCAGAGGTATATGAAAGGGGCCGTACTTTTTTCAGGATGGAGGTAAATAAAAAGGTAGGAATTTCAGTATTTTCAGGACTTTCGGGATCATGGAGGTTAAAGGCGGGGGCGCACTAAAAAAGGCCTAAATGGCGCCAACCTCGTTCCCAGGGCGATTTAAAAATAGGCCGCCACGCTGAATCTGTTGCTCTGCCTATTGCTGACAAACACAATATGAAAACGCACAATTGGCGACTTGTAAACAAAAATCTTGCTGAGTAAAACCGTTCATTTAGTTGACAGTTCTGTTCGTGCCAAGAAAGAGCGAGAGGCTTCTTGTGTTCTTTCTTCATTCCGCCATTTTGTATTTTAATATAAAAAAAAAAAATCCCCGTGGGGATCCCTTTTTTAGCGCGCCTCCGCATTTAAGGGTCGTTAAGGACAATCTTACTCAAAAAAATTGCGTTAGTCCCATTAAAAGGTGACATATAATTTGTTGAGCCGTTAAGTAAACTGATTTTTGAAGTCATTGCTGGCAAACCAAAACGCGTGAAACGAAAAAAATACAGTAGACCTGATTATATTAGTTGCACAGACGTGTGTTGTTACGGGAGGGGCCGGATTTGCGTAGCACCAGAGCGCATAGAATTCATAAAACATCGTACGTCTTACGGGGAGTGTCGGTTTCGAACATCTTCCGCTGGTGTTTGGGGCGACGATCTATTCGATACGCAACGACTGCTCATATTGCGGACACTTTCAGGTAATGAGTAATTATTAATCTGTATATCTATATTTTTATCTTCGTGTTCGGATCGAATCTATCACTCGCTTGAGATTTCTGTTGTGAACCTGAAATGTCACTTGCAACAGTGTTTTTCTTTCGATCTACAGTACTTGTTCAGATCGATTCGATCGGTCATTTGTTGAACTAATAATAGAGCTAGTGCAATGGACAGGTTTTGCGGTGGTGCGTGTTATACGAGGAGGCGCCTCGCAGTATCAGCGCTCACCGAATTCACTACGCAACGGTGTGTGTATTACGGAGTGTCAGTTTCGAACGGTTTTTGCTGGCACTTGGTGCATGGGTGACGAACACTACGCCGCAGCATTTCTTACATTTCGTTATAGTGGCGGTAAACGACAAGCTTTCTTCGTTTACCTTTCGAATGCTCCGCTTCAAAGCGTAGCTAGGCCACACCCTTAGGGCCGTTTATACGAGATAGAATAAGCCGCGGCTTAGATAAGAACAGCTTAACCCCTTGGCCAGGATAAGCTGCGGCTTGCGTAAGCCGTGAACATGGATCTCGTGCCATTTATAAGCAATTATTGCTCGAGGTTGAGCAAAATATCGTGAATTGGCAGTGGCGAGCAGACCAAACATTTGCCGATGCCGGAGGCAGATATCACGATATTTTGCGATAATCGAGTTCAGTTGTTTTATCATTCAAGTGAGCTTGTATTTCACAAATTATTTGGCATAAAATGTGTTGGGAAGCACGTGTTGTAGCAAAAACGAGCTGCCCTGTTTACACAGGTGAGAAAACTGCGCATGAGCAGAATATTATTTGCAGCTGACACATCGAAAACAGTAGCGCGCATGAGCAGATACTTATTTGTCGGCAGTTATTTGCAGGTGACGTAGCAGTCTCTCGGCCAATTAAAAGAGAGAGAGAAAGGAAAAAATATGATATAATACGAGATGTTCAGACACGCTTATGTAAGCCGCGGTATATTTTCTCTCGTATAAACGGCCCTATTGTTTTCGGATTAGTTCGAGAGTAACAAGTACATGTACCTGGGATTTGCATTTACAGTAGATCTCTGACCAAAGAGTAATTGTCCTGTAGAATCTTGAGGCCAGTCCGAACTCCCACATTTACATGGAAGTCCCAAAACTTGGCCCGCGAAAAATGAACACTCAGGTCGGATCACGCATCTGCACTGCGGTTGAATGAGCAACTACAGCCACATTGTTGTCATTAAATTCTTCATACATTGCTTTATAACATTTGTCACGCTTGATGGTTAAAGTCAGGGGTTGGTGGGTTTTCCTACGAATAAGCAATTGAGAAAGATCGACGATGTTTATGGCCATGTCGGAAGAAGATAATGCGAGAATGAGTTTGTGCGATTTCTAGAGGTGCTTTTCAAAACTGCTTCCACAATTCTTTTTGTTCAAAGCGTCTCTTTCCCGCACGACGGATATACCTTTTTCGCTCGGATACAACTTGTGGGATGCCAATGTTTAACTTATAACTTTGACTGATGTATTGCATGCATATAAGTAAAATCTGTATAACTGCAGTTTGGGATAACTACGACCTGCTTATGTACATTTTAAATATTTGAATCTTCAAAAGCAATAAAGAGTGATGTGCTTGGCCCGCCACTAAAAAGAAACCTATATCCAACAAATAAGATGGCTAAGGTTAAGTATGGCATATTTTTCCAATCGTGTGCTATTCTTTTTGCAGAAAATTGGTTCATTTCAAAGTGAAATCATGATGATGCTAAACAGTGTGCTGTTATTTGTTTCGATGGCCGGAGTAATGGAAGGTGAGCAAGGCCTGAGACTGACAGAAAGAGGGAAGAAAATAAGAACCCAGAGAACTGACAGAACTTAATCTTTTCGACATACTATCACTTCACATTACTAAAAAAAAAACAACTCTAGCAACTATGCTCTTCTAGGGAGTCGTATAAAAACATCTCACAAGCTTAACATAAAATTTTGGTAGAATACCCAAAAATTCTATCATTCTTTTTATACAACAACTAAGGTATTTGTATTTGTACTTGTACTTGGTACTTTTACAAAAACTAAAGTATGTTATTCCATATAACTGTCCCATGGTAGCTAAAGCTTCTCTACACCGCCTCTGTCTTGGGCTGTCGGATTAAAATAGTTACTTTCTTAGTAACTATATGACAGTGAATACTGGAGGTCTTCGTAAAACAGGTTTGAAGATATTGTTGAACTGCGACTAGTATACAACTTGGTATAGAGTAGTAGCAGGTTTTTCTCACTTCGTTACTCCAGAGTGTTCCGGTTTAGTTTCTGTAGAGCATCTTTAGGCCTAAGCTCGTAATTAGAGCGAGTGATTAACCAATAGCGGCTCTGTTGTGTAGTTTGTGCAGTCAGATTCCAGTACAGTACTACAGAAGCCAATAGTCCTTAAAGAGCACATAAGCCCCAAAATGATATCTTTACAATCGAATCTACATGACGGAAATATGTTGACTATTAGAACAAGTCTGCGTTTTAACGCTGGGCCTTTGAGTTATCAAGGTTTATATTTTGAATATGGCAATGACGTGACGTCAAAGAAGGAACAATTCATTATACAAAATCTTGTTGGTAGAGATAAATGACAGTTTATCAACGTCCATTTTATACTTGAATTTTGTGTAAATGATTTTACCAAATATTTTGTATGAATCTGAAAACAGTTCCAATCACGAAGAGAAAGAAATAACATGGAATTACTCCTTTGACGTCACGTCATTACCATATTCGAAATATAAACCTCTATAACTTATAGGCGCAATGTTGAAACACAGAAATAATCTAATAGTCAACTATTTACTTTATGTAGAATCGATTGTGAAGATATCATTTTTGGGCTTATGTGCACTTTAACTAAGTATGTGAGCGTTTGTATGTCTTCCCATTTAGCACTGGACTTAGAGGTATGTTACGGTAAGTACGGCTGCTTCAGCAAGGAAGGCTCACTGGAACGATTACCAGTACTCCTCCCGCAGTCTCCAGAAAAGATCGGCACTACTTTCCGTCTTTTCACGCGAGAACAAAGTACAGAGCATATCCTCGATGACAGTGATGTGGACAAGCTGAGTTCTTCCACTTTTGACGGCACCAGAAGGACTATCATCCTCATCCATGGGTGGTATGGTAAGGATTTCAATTTAACCCTTTCACTCCCAAGCTCAAAATGCAGATTCTCCCAACCTTTTAAGAGGAAAATGTAGGAGTAATGAAGTGAGAATTGATAGTTCAATCTGCTTTAATATGGGCAAGGTATCAAAAGCAAAGTTCTCCCTACTGTATGATATATTTCTTGTGAGAAATTGAAAGAGAAAATTGAAGTTGATCACTCTTGGGAGTGAAAGGGTTAAGAAGGAATTCTAACAACCACAGTGTAGTAGGCGTATGTGTTTTGCATGATCATCATTTTTGTTTTTCACCCCTCACCCTTCAATGCTGTTTTTGGCGCCAAAAACCGTGGTAGAATTTAAACAGTAAACACTGAATAGGTCACAGAAGGAATCGCTAGGACTGAGTGCAGTTTCATTACAGACGAGAACATTGCATATACGGCTAAATGACGATTCTCAATTTTTTCCATAGGATTGTACTCTGCACTGACACCTCAAAAGAATAACAGTACAACTTGTTAAATAGACGTGTCAACTTTTTCTGAACTTATTTCAGAGAATGGCTATATTCCGTGGATGAATCGGATGCGTGAGGCCCTCTTGAAACAAGAAGACGTCAATTTGATCACAACTGACTGGTCAAAGGGAGCCGTGACGTTCTGGTACTATCAGGCTGCGGGAAATACGAGATTGGTAGGGGTCCAAGTGGCTGAGCTGATAAAATTCCTGATAAAAAATACCGGAACCTCAGCCGACCTCTTCTACATTGTGGGGTTCAGTTTCGGGGCCCAAACCGCTGGTTACGCAGGGGCACGCATGCGCGAAGATAACCAGCCAATTGGCCGAATCACAGGTAAATGTACACAAAACTCTATGAACACCACGAGGAATATTGGTAATGTTACACGATAGGATTTTTAGCGACAATTTTTCGCGCAACAACTTTAATTTTGTAGCTAACGCTTTGGCTCCTACTCCAAAAACATGGGGAACTTTCGCCAAAGGCAGAATTTTGTGATGGCTTAAAAGATGACTAGACGAAAAGTCTAGGAAAAAATTGTTGCGCGAAAACTCGTCAGCAGTCATTGTACAAACTGTAATAATAATAATAACAATAATAATAATAATAATAATAATAATAATAATAATAATAATAATAATAATAATAATAATAATAATAATAATAATAATAATAGTAATAATAATAATAATACAATAATACTCACAAACTGATATTATTATTATTATTGTTATTATTATTATTATTATTATATTATTATTATTATTATTATTATTATTATTATTATTATTATTATTATTATATTATTATTATTATTATTATTATTATTATTATTATTATTATTATTATTATTATATTATTATTATTATTATTATTATTATTATTATTATTATTATATTATTATTATTATTATTATTATTATTATTATTATTATATTATTATTATTATTATTATTATTATTATTATTATTATTATTATTATTATTATTATTATTATATTATTATTATTATTATTATTATTATTATTATTATTATTATTATTATTATTATTATTATGGTGTTCTGTTTTGTAAACTCAAGTTACAGTAAATATGATGCAGGGATAAAATTGTACATATACTAACCATGCTGATGTTATCACAAAGGCCTATGCTAAATGAATTGAGTGATACGTATTGCCTTCCTTTTACAAAACACAGCCGAAACGAACATTAGGTGTTCTCAACAGATACCCTTCATGCAAGTAACATCAGTGTTTAGTATATACCACACAAGTGAATAGTGCTTTTCGCGTGCTCTGATTGGCTCCTCAATCTCGAAATATTAAGTACATTCACCTCCCGGCGGCTTCCAGTAAAACAAAATGGCATGCGAACTCAATTTTTGCCCACTTTTGTCGGAAATAAAATAGCTATTTGGGAGTTGGCTGTTAAACTTGTGTGGTATATACTAAAACAATTATAAGAGGATCACACTGCATTATTACATATTCACATTGTGTTGTTCGAAGGTCTTGATGCAGCCGGATGGGGTTTCAGAAACGTGGACGTAGACTTGAGATTGGATCCTACTGATGCCCAATATGTTGATGGCATTCACACGGATACGGATATCGTTGGCTACCCATTCAACCTGGGCCACATTGACTTTTATGTTAATGGTGGAAAAACTCAACCGAGAGGATGCGACACTGCGGAGCTACATCAAGACGGTGAGCTGTCAGGAATTACTCAATGTTGTAACTGTAAACTTATATAAACATTCTGATATGATGTATTTGTGCTTGTAGCAATATGATATTTACTAAGTTGTGGTAACTTGTGACCAATTTTAACTGACAATAAAACCTGTCCACATAGTTTGAACGTCGTTTTACAAAAAACACATCACTAAATATTTTGTTTTTGCTTCAGTGACCAAGCTTTTGATTGGCCCAGTTGCCAACTTTTTCACCTGTGATCACATGCGTGCTCCTGATTACTACACGGAGTCCGTGCAATCCCAGTGTCCCATGCACGCTTATCCCTGTGAAAGTTTGTATGAATTTGAGCGCGGACGGTGCCTCAAATGCAACAGTGACTGTCCTCAGATGGGATACAATGCACAAAGCACTGCGGGAGATGCAACTGGGAAACATATCTTGTTAACGAACCAAAGCCCGCCCTTCTGTGGTAACTTTTGATTGTTCATCATTCATTGAGAGACACTGTGTGTGCTTAAGAGGTAGATAATGGGTAGAACTGATCTGAACTTTCTCGCTACGCGGAATCTCTTCATGTTTCTCTTACAAAATGCAGTAGATCATTTTAGATGCCAATCCATTCTTCTTATTTTGGTTTTCAGCTTATCACTACCTGGTGACCTTTAAGACCGGCACCAAATGGTTTTCTGGTTTTCTGATTGGCCAAATAGTGATATGGATTGATGGATCTGACGGGGACTCTGAAGATGTTCACCTAAAAAGGTAAGTTTAGTCATGATAGATACTGCATTAACCTCATCATAGCCAAGCTGGGATATGTTGTACAGAATTTGGAAAAACAACTGTCAATCTGTATTCTCTATGAATGTACTCAAACTAATTAATATCTATCTTCACAACATACAGTATGAGCAGGCAGCATTTGATCACTTCTTATTCACTATGATATGTTTTATAAGTCATCCATACTGTCTCTATGTAAACAGTCAATTCTTTTGTTTGTGTGTTTTTCAGGGCGTGAAAAAGTTTAGAGAGGAGGATAGAGTCTCAGATCAATATATAATAATTATATACACATGTACTGTACATTATTTCGTATACTATGCATATATTAAGTACATGTACATTATGGGAATGGATTGGTTGCACAAAAGCTACAAAAATCATTATAATACCAGACACACAGATACTTTAAGTTTAAAAGCTTGTAATGATTGCCAAATGTTTCTCCCATTAGTCAACTCATACACTACATATAGATAAAATTGTAATATTATCAAATTTTCACTGGATTTATGTTCCTACAGACGCATTATCAGAACAGGAAGTGAAGAGTCATTTGTTGCAGTTTCTTGAAAAGATTTAGGTGACTTGCGCAGCATCCGAGTGAGCCTCAAAAGCACAATTGAGAGCTGGTATTTGGAGTCCACTGTGGTTAAACCTGGCTGGAAAACTCGAGAGTGAGTAAACGCTACGAGATATTCCTATGCCGTACTGTATCAGATAATCATCTATCTGTCTCCCCACTGTCTCACCAGATACACAGCCTGTTTCAACACCTGGATCTCAGGTTCGTCTTCCAGTGAGAAGGACTTTGAAAATGGAAACATATCCTGCTCTTGAGCCAATGCCAGCACTTACAGTAGTAAATTTCCAGGGTCAATTAGATGCAGTTTTTCAGTTCAATTCAGCTGGATTTGATTGGGTTGCTTGTGTGTAGAAAATCAATAAAAGTGCTTGTAGGTGAACATTGTGAATATTTCCTTTCACTTCAATATAAAGGATTATGAGCTATCAGGGAACAGGCAAATGCAACAAATGAAAATGTCTTCCTCAAGGTATTGTATGTAATTGAGCAGTTTCCAAAGTGCAATTTCATGGCATTTCCACAGCAGATCTTACAAGTTCTTGATAAAATCTAGGCAAGATCTTTACAAGATATCCAGACAAGATCGCGTTGGATCTTGTCAAGAACTTGTGTGAGAGAAGCAAGGAATTTTCTGGAGCAAGATCTTGACCCAACCTTGGCAGTATTCCACAAGATTTTTTGCAAATCTCGAGGAATCTTACAATTCAATTCAATTCAATTTATATATACTCAGGCTTGCTGAATATGAAATGATAAACAACCAACTCGGTGCGGCACCTCGTTGGTTATTTATCATTCCATATTTGGTGCGCCCTCGTAGAATAATATAACTAAACCTTATATATATATCATTCTGCACTCTAGCGATCTACTTCGTGTTTACAAACATTGCAATATTGCAACGCTAATGTGCCAACCACAATTTGAAAAGACCCCTTTTTGTAAAGAACCAATAGACGTCTGGTTGGCACATTATAACAAAAGGTTGACATTACACAAAGTATCGCGGCTATAGACGCAATGTAAACAATATAGTTAAACTTAATATGTTTACCTTTCGTCGATGCGGGTTTAACTAAACAACGTACACAAGAAAAAATCGGGTGTAACGAAATCCAGGCTTACCTCCTTCACGCGACTTGTGCATTATCCGTCCGTTTTTGTCCAGTTTCCCCGCAACATGCACGCCTCAAATGGCCTCCGACATATTCGTCAAATAATTGACGTGAGAGCTTCAAAATGTGGACATCTGGATGTGGTCAGCAGTGTTCGCTGAGTCCACATCACTCACAAAAGGTCCGATTATACTGACATGCCACAGTACGTCCACAGACGTGATTTTATCCACCGTGAAACCCAGACGCAGTACGGCCGCCATCTTTACTGTTGCTCATCTAGCAATGACTTCTGGGATTCAATTTAGCTACCAGGCTACCACGATTCTACTCATTTGTCAGGGGATTTGAACGACGTAGAGAAATAACTCTCCAACCTATAATCTGGAAAAGATGTACAGTAGATGACATTTTCTGTGGGGACTACAGTATACTAGAAGCTCAGGTCGACATGTGAAATTCACCCATCGCTATTAAGTAATATTTTCCTCGGTTTTGAAGTCTACAAGGGCCCGCTTTAGATGTTCACTCTTAATCTTTCAATATACGTTACTTCTCTTTCTGCAACCTTTTTAACGTTTTATGAAAGGAGAAGCACTGCGTTTACTAAGAACCGAATGTTTGAATCCCGCCTTCAACCCAAACAATCTCGTTCCCATGATTTAGTAAGCATAATTCAGTTTTCATGTAGACAATCGCGGCACAACAAAACACAAACATCGGGTAGACCAGTTCTACCATTTGTCACGGCTTTCAACCCAGCCACACCGAATCTCTGGCACGTAATCACCAATCGACCCAGCCCATCATTCTTAGATCGCCCAACCGTCTCTCATAGAAAGAAATAATCCTTAAAGACTAGATTTTTTCTTAAAGACTAGACTTAGGCCCGGTTCAGACGCCGCTCCTGACATGCGCCGAACCTAATAGTAATAGATTCGACCCTGGTTCGACATAGGAGCGACTGTTGATTCAAACGGCGAACTTTTTCTGCCGCACCAAATACATATGGAACTGTGGGAATGTTTCTAATTCAAAATAATTTAAAATAATTTATGCAATAGGTGCGGCACATGTAAAGAGCGGCGTCTGACTCAACGTCGCTCCCACGTCGGATTATGCGACAGCGTCAGTCGAACCTAATACCGCTGCCGTACCTAATTCAAATATGCCGAACCTAATTGATTCAGACGCCGCTCTTCTGCCGTACTTAATTCAAGCATTAGGTTCGGCGCATGTCAGGAGCGGCGTCTGAACCGGGCCATAGAACCCAAACGTAAAATTGATTATTTTCGCAAATGGTTGACGTAAAACGGAAGTTAACATATGATAGTTATATGAATCTTACAGTTTGTACGGGTGCAGTTAGGGGGCGTGTTGGATTGGGGGTGCGTGCGTACAAAGAAAGCATTTCAGGCGACAGGTTTGAAAATCAGTCAAGAGCGTTATACTTGCACGATAACGAGTAAACGAGTAAAGAAGCTGTTAGTGTTACAATCTTTATTCAGATTTGGAACCTTTATACATATTAATAGGTTACATATTAATAGGTTACTTAGTAACGCGTTCTACAATAATACGATGCCTACGCTATGGCAGGAAAGACCGTAGCTTGGCTAGCACGAAAGCTTGGCTTTCGGAAAAATCCTCTATTGGAATATATAATCTACATAAAATCCTGACTATCACTGACTTTAATATCGCTAACTTTTTATGATTCGGAGTGATTTACTTCATATCAGGCTACGGAGAGATCGTAGTTGTCTTCCTCATCTTTAGCACGTGCCGCTTGAGCCGCTTGAGCCGCTTGTGCCGCCGCTCGTGCTCGTCTGGCTTGGTCTCTAAGGCGCTTCTGTATGTCGATTTCTTTTACCTGCGTGGAAAAACGGAAACGCCAAACGATGAAATCCCATATACCTTAGTATACATAAGGATTTGATTCATTTTTCAGTAATCAGGTCATGGATTTTAGTTTCGGTTGATTGTTCGTATGCTCACCAAGATAGGCACAAGTATATTATCGATACTATATTATCGCAAAATGAAAGAAAAAACGGAGACAAGACGAAGGAAGAAGGAAAACCGACAGAAAATTGATGAGGTGATGACAAAGCCCAAATAGCTAGATGGTCAATAAAATAAAAGAAACAAACAAACAACAAACAAACAAACAAACAAACAAACAACAACAACAAAACAGCAACAGCAAATTCCCAGAATCTATAAACAAGATTGATTTTCAAAAGAGAAAACAATATTCCCATACGCTGAAGAAATGACCATATTCCTTGAAATTTTACCTGTTCGTTACAGATAGCTGTTGCCATCTGGCTCGCCCTGGCCACTAACGACCCGAAGCTCTTCATGTAGTAAACGTGCTTGTTCTTATACGCAATCTGTCTCAGGTCACCGCGATTGGCGCGTCCAACACCGACCGCGTACAGCTGGACACCACTCTTGCGGATCTGACGGGCCATGTTTCGTATCCTTAAGGAGGTGCGACGGTTGGGTCTTCCTCCGGTGATCACGACCATGACTCTCTGGATGTAGCTTGGCTCACCGACAAACAGATATCTCTGTGCTGCCTCTAACGCTAGATCAATGCGTCTTCCTCCGCGGTTGGTGTAGGCTGCCCTGTCCACAGCGCGACGCACCGCGAGAAGTGAGTTGGCCTGACGGAATCTCAACTGCAGTAGCGCGGTATTGGCGTACGTGATAACACCGACATGACTCTGGTATTTTGTGATGGTGAACGTGCTAGAGATCGCTTTTACGAATGCTTTCTGGAGCTGGAAGTTGCGGCGACCCACATCGCTTGAGGCATCCATCAAGAACGCAAAGTCAACAGTGACTGGGCAATGTTTGAGAGCTGAAGGAGACAAAGGTATGAACTAGATCAGAACATGAAACCTCGGGAGAGCTATATATTTTGCCCAACAGTGCATTCATTTATCCAACTTCTCCACCAAGCTAGTCATTCAACCATCTGTCACTTAATCAACTAACCAATGAAATGTTCAGCTATTTAAATTATCCACTCTGTCAAGTTGGAGTAGTTGACGTATTTTCTACCAACACAATCATCACTGCTACCATAATAAAGACCGCAACCAAAGGAAAATCGAAACTACCAGTACTGCAAACACCAACATTACCATGATCACTATTACCTAGCACTATCATCATCACTAACACAAGCAACACTACCACTACCACGAGAAAAAAAGGAGAAAAGAAAAGAAAAGAAAAAAGAAAAGAAAAAAGAAAAAAGAAAAGAAAAGAAAAGAAAAGAAAAGAAAAGAAAAGAAAGGAAAAGAAGAAGGTTGGCGAGTGACGGTCAAGAAATAGGAGGGCAATGCATCCTGATTATACGACGCTGTCTGATCAATGGTATTAAACACACAGCACTGCACAAGAAGGTTGCAAATAATTCAGCTCATCAGATCAAATACGTACGGCCTATTTTGCCAGGGGGAATGACGACTGGTGGCCTAGTGACGGGTGCTGGTCGTTTCGTGGGCCTCGCGGTTGGGCGTACGATAACACGTCGCCGTTCACCTGAGAAACAAACAAACAAACAAACAAACAAGAATATGAGAAACGGCTTATAACAAGTACAAGTGACAAAGATGCGAGACACCTTTAATCGGTGGCTCTGTCGGACTCGGCTTAGCTTCAATGCACATCCTAAATTTCATGGCCCCAGACTTTCTGAATTCCCGAAATGGAAAGAGCTAATATCCTATTATACTCCAACAGTGAAATGCCTGCACCACTAGAAGTACAATTTTCAACTGAAAAATATTAGATAGCTACTTACGTGGTCTCTGTCCGTACAACTCGAACCTCATGGAAATGTGGCGGTACCACGTCACTGGGTGAATCCTGACGTAAACAGCTCTGATTGGTGGAACTAAAGAATGTGCCACTATACTGTTTCTGTCGTTGTTGGCAGGGAATACCTGTTTGACAAAGTATGCGTAAATGTGCGTACCCAGAAAATGGGAAATGCTTTTGTAAAAAAGGAAACTGCTACCAAAAAATAAATATGAATTGAAGCTCTAGCTTGTAGATTCGCTCCCTAACCGGACAAAATATACAAAGCATTCTCTAGTAAAACATAATTCACAGGTAATAGAAGTCGAACGCCTACTAGAAAAAACAAACATCTACGAAGTTTTTGATCGGTGAAGTTGATAAGGTTTTGATAAGGCTATAGAACCACTAAACAAGTATGCTCGTCACGAGTTGCCCGAGTGAAGGGATGTATGACTTACTTTCACCCTGCCGCCCTTCTTGTAGAACTTGAATACGCGTCCATTTGTGCCATACGACAGTTTGTAGCTGGTGACCCACTGACTGTTGTCTTGACGACCTTGTGTGAGCACTCGTGAGACGAGTAACACCTTGCTCAGCTTGACCTGTATCCACTGCCGGCGATTGTTTGACTTCGCACACCATGCTCCACTGTGCCCACGCCCCACGGTGTTCAGGCGACCGTATTTCGCGCCGTGCTTCGCGTTCCATTCTGAAGAAGCTGTGATCGACGAACCTTTGATTTTCTTGTCTTCTATTCCGAGCGGAACGTCTTTCTTGGCTGTTTAATATTATCGAAAGAAGACAAGAATGTATTAGGCAAGGTATATTCATGCCTTAATCATAACCATAAGCTACTACTACTACTACTACTGCTAGAACGTGTACTATTCACTCCTGCATTAACACAGAACAAGACCTGAATAAACCAAGTCGTTTTGATGAGTTCCAGATAAGAAATCAACGAGACTTTAAATTGACCTCTTTTCTCGTGGAAACTTCTCTTCTCAGAAACAAACGACGACAAAGTCTACTTACACGCCCAGTTTCCGTAAAAGTCCACCCTCATAGAGATGTGTCCGACCCAGCTCCTGGGGTAGACGCGAGCAAATCGTGCTCTAAATGGCGGGTTAAACAGGTTTATTTTGACCGTGTGGGAATCGCTGTTTCCTCGGAAGATCTTCACAGAAAAACAAAAAGAAAGTTAAGACTTTACTTATTTCTCAGAAATAAGTGTACACAATCTAAGGTGTACACAATCTAATCGAATGTCTGTCTGGTTATTCGATTGTGTGTCCGTATTTTCATTAATCTTCAGGGTTAACACAAAAACGTATGCTCAAACAACTACTATCTGTCAAGTGGAAAGCTAGTACTTACGAGGGTTAGTTTTTGATTTCGACGGTAAGGAGAAAGACGTATGATGAATCGACTCAGGGTCGATGTATGAAAAATTGGACGCCGTTAAGAAGTTTGAGCTACCAATCTATGGATCTAGCAAGAACACATGTCCATTTCGATGTCAATAGACATCAGGACGCGTGTTCACTAGATGCTCCCATGTAGTGGATGTCGACCAAATATTCAGTTTTGTCAAATGACCATAAAAATTGAAATTGCTACATTCTCTGGGAATATGGCCATGACTCTATTGATAAATAAACCAATTAAAGGGTAAATTTTGAACTAAAATGCACTCAAACTGATGTTGCCAAAGTGTTCGCCTCAAATGACAACAACCATCACAACCACGACCAAGCGTATGAATTACCTTGAGCCTGCTGTTCTCCTTGTAAGGAGTCCAGCGGCGTCCGTCTGGACTGTACGTCACAACATAACTCGTGACGTACTGCCTGGCGTCAGAGCGCCCCTGGGTGGCGATCTTGGTAACTCGGGCAAAGCGACGCAGGTCTACTTGTAGCCACTGGCGGCGGTTGTTGAACTTTGATGCCCATCCTCCTACATAACGGCCTCGTTTCTTGAGGTGCAGTCTGGCGAGGGACGCCCCGTGGTATTTGTTCCACACGGAGGATGCAGTGATTCGTCTACCTCGGACGCGGCCAGAGGTCAATCCTAGGGACCTGGATACTGGTATTCGGACTGAACGAGATACAAGGAAAAATTAGTCCGGTAGTGTACTTATTTACTTTAACCATTTATCAGTAAATACAGATACACACACACAAAAAATATGTACATAACTAAATGTCGATGGGAGGACCTAAAACAGGAACAAGTTCCCTTACGGATGACCACCGAAGCCATAACAAGCAATAATATACTAATAATTCAACGATTTCCCCACTTAGTATTGTAAAACTCTTGTGTCCAGCCATGCTTTCTGCACTCTTTTCTGATTTTCATACTTCATTTCGAACCAACTTAGTTAAACAGCTTGGCAAATCAAGGGTTCTAGTGTTACTCCATCTTTGACCGACTGGAAACCCTTGCCATTTACTTCTACATTTCATCCTGAGAACCGTTAGAATAATAAACTAAAGATTCTGTAAATTTAAAGTTAAGGCCAGTACTGGACATTTACGGAGTTATCAGGAAAAGCATGAACGTAACAGCTACGACCAAGCAAATAGAAAGGAATTGGAAATTCTGGAAATTCACTGCCCACTGCATGCGAGCGTGGTTGACTGAAACCATTACTCACCAAGCCGCTTTCCGTACAACTCCACTCTCATAGAAATGTGTCTGTGCCAGGTGATAGGCACAAATCTGACGTAACGGCTTCTAACGGGCCGAGCAAACATGTGACGTACAATCGTATTCCTGTTTCGGTTGCCATGGAGGGTCTAAATGAGAAATGAGAGTACATAGAGGAAAAGAGACAGTAAGACTCACATCACAGTTATATGAAAGAAACAGACAAACAGAGTGAGAGGAGGATCAAATAAAAGAGCCGCAGATAGGAAATAGCAGTGAACGTGACCTTAATAGCTAAGAGGAGAGATGCAGACAAACAGAGTGAGAGGAGTATCAAATAAAAGAGCCGCAGATAGGAAATAGCAGTGAACGTGACCTTAATAGCTAAGAGGCTCAACAGGAACAGACACGCCTACAACACGACGACAACATACCATGATACGACCTCGGATTCTATACCAACGGAAGCTGATTCCATCAGTGCTGAACGCCACACGGTAGCTCTTCACCCATTGGTTGGTGTCCTGCCTGCCTTGAGTGGAAACACCTGTAATCCGTGCGGGAACGCCTATGTCCACCTGTACCCACTGTTTGCGGTTGTTTGCTCGGGATGACCACGCCCCTCGCCTGGGTCCTCTCCTGTGTGTGTTGAGACGGACATTGTGTGGCCCGTGATTGGAGTCCCACGATGACGATGCGCTGAGGCCACTGTCGGCAATGCGGCGGTCTTCCACTCCCAGAGGCAATTTATTTGGAGCTAGTAATGTAATACGAAAGCCTGGTTACTTATGTAACTTCATTTAATTCGTGAATAAAGAAAATCCCCAAAAGGTTAAGTAATAAAAAAAACTTTGACTGCCATGAAATTTAGGTGTGGGTACTTCCTCTTTCATTTCATTAGTGGTGTTTCTATTTTCGTTTTTTGCTAACAAAAAAGAGCAAAGTAGTGGTAGATGTAGCGTGGCTTTTTTCTGACCTGCTCTGCGCCCGTAGAATTCCACACGCATGGAGATGTGAGCCTTCCATCTTAGTGGGTGAATGCGGACGTAGCGAGCTCTGATCGATGGTTTCAGATAATGGATCACTATCGAATTACGGTCCCTGTTGCCACGGAAAACCTGTTCGGGAGGGAAACCGGTATGATTAAACATTAAAGTCGAAGCAGAAACTGTTTGATGCTGCTGATGTTAGAGTGCGAGTAAGAGGGAAAAAGGAGAAAAACATGGGGAAGGCAGGTTTAAACTAAACCGTTTCGTTTCGAGAAAATAAATAGAAAAACCGAAATGAAGAAGCAAAATGAAAAGACTCACTAAATCAGTTTTAGCAACCTTTTTAGTTAAAATCGGCGATTTTGTTTAGTGCCGTATTTTATTTGGTTCCTGTTTCTGGACGAGCATCAGAATCAATTACTGCTCTGCCTAACCCATACTCGTGTACAGATAGACAAAGACGATTTACACCTGATCCGTACCACACAAGTTTAAACCGAAGTAGTAGTAGTAGTAGTAGTAATAATAATAATAATAATAATAATAATAATAATAATAATAATAATAATAATAATAATAATAATAATAATAATAATAACAAATCAACACAAACCGTGGTGCTTCCTCGTTGTTTGTACGACACGAAGTGGTCCCCATCCATACTGTACGACAAGCGATAACTAGTAACACACTGGTTCGCGTCTTGCCGTCCTTGCGTAGCAACTGCCACAACTTTCTTTGGACTTCCAAAGGCTACCTGTAGCCACTGGTGTCGGTTGTTTACGCGAGACGCCCACGCTCCTACGTAACGTCCACGGCGTTTGCGTTTAAGACGAGCCCGCCAAGCAGCGTGGTATCGATCCCAGATGGATGAGGCGGTGATGGCCGCGTTGTGAATGCGACCACTCTGTAGACCGAGTGCCTTGAGGCGAGGTCTTATCATACCTGCAGTTAGAGTGAGTGGCCAAGTCAGTGGAAAAGCAGGTACAGTGAGCGAGTCAGTCTCTCAGTGACCGATAAAAAAGTCTGTGAACAAATGGGTCAGCAGCGAACCTATGACACCATAACACCGCTGAAATACGTTTATTTTTTTCGGCCTTGCGGTCACCTTACATTTAAGTCAGCGGTCATTGCAGAAACAGTGGATTCAGGTGCAGATTTTTAGCTCAGTGTAATGTTCATAAAATCTCAAGTCTTAGACAAGAAACTTCATACTAAGTAGTGCAATACTTTTCCTATAACATAAGTTATAACACAAAAAAAAACAGGGCTTGCGTACGAGGTGAAATTTTATCTCGGGTTAGACCGAGTTAATTACATACAGTAACAGCGACGAACCCTGAACAACCAAGTGACGTCAAAAACGTATTTCCGCGGTATCATGACCGAGAGAATGGTTTGAGTGAGTTACATATAGTAACAGCGACGAACCCTGAACAATGAAGTGACGTCAAAAACGTATTTCCGCGGTATCATGACCGAGAGAATGGTTTGAGTGAGTTAGTTTGTAGGTAAATAAGTCACGAACGAGTCGGTGGGTGAAGGACTGTATAAATGACGTAACATTGTCTTGTCCTACTTACCAGGTCGTCGTCCATAGAAACCAACCCTTAAGGAAATGTGCCTATGCCAGGATCTGGGTTGAATTCGGATAAAGCGCGCGATTATTACTGGACGAAGGCGGTGCGAGACTATGCTGTTCCTGTCATTGTTACCGAGGAAAACCTGAAAATAGGAAGATCGAAGGGAGAGGAATTACAAATAAATACCTCGGAAGGGCGCCTGGTCAGACAAAAACAATACAGCAGACATGGGGTTTTGTCTATTTGATAGATCCAAAGATGCCTAATGTAACGGTTTGTTTCGGGAAAAAACAGTTAAATGTCTATTTTGTTCTCACAAATTCAAAACAATCTAACAAACAACTACTAAACTCAACCAAAATATTCGACGCTTTGTTACGCGTGGATCACTTTCTACATATTACGTCACATCTAAGTGCTCCGTGTATCGACACGGCGTCCGTCATCAACGTCGGTCGCCATAGCAACGCACCTGTACACGTCCTCTTCTCTTGTACGGTTTAAACTTGACGCCATTGTTGCTGTAGAGCACAATGTAGCTGGTGACCCACTGGTTTGCGTCCTGTCGACCTTGAGTTAAGACTCTCCTGATTGACGTTTTCTTTCCCAGGTTCACTTGCAGCCATTGAAGACGGTTATTCTTCTTGGCTGACCATGCGCCTTTCTTGCGCGCAGACGCAATGGTGTTCAATCTCCCGCGCCAGGACGCGTGGTTCCTGTCCCATGAAGACGAGGCTGTGATATAACCATCTGGGATCTTTCCATCCTCCACTCCCACGGGTACAGACTTAGATGCTGAAATGGCGTGAAAACAAATGATGGGGTTGGCAAATATTCGTCCTCTAACAGTTTGACAACATTTCTGAAAATGGTCATGTTCTGCTGGTATCTGAGAATGCTTCCCCATCTCTCTCAACCTTTATCAAATCCAATCACACTTGGAAGTGAAAGGTCATAACAGCAAGCCCTATCTCACCCGTTCCCTCACTCACTCACTCACTCAATGAACCAGTGAATCACTCAATCGATCAATAGATCAAGCAATTGATCAATTAAATTGAAGTATCCAATGACACGTACCACATGAGTTAAATTAATAATTCAGCAAACTAACAGTACGTACAATTAATAGCAGACAAGTAACTTACAGACGGAACTGCCGTAAAACTCAACCCTCATAGATATGTGGTTCCTCCATCTCTGTGGGTAGACACGTACGTATCTGGCTCTGAATGGAGTGACAAACACATTCTCCTTGATGGAGTTGTGATCTTTGTTGCCTCGGAATATCTGTTGAAACAAGCAGCAATATTATAACTTTTCACAACTCCTAAATGACTAACATACAAACAAACTGACCCTTGCTAGTCTCCACTCACCTTAACTCTTCCGTATCTCTTGTATGTCGTCCACCGATATTTGTCTTGACTGTACGCTATTATGAACCGAGTGACGTATTGATTAACGTCTTTGCGTCCTTGAGTGGCAACCTTGACAATCCTCATTGGTCGCTTGAGGTCGACTTGTAACCATTGTCGACGGTTGTTGCGCTTAGCAGACCAACCTCCCCTGTACTTTCCACGGGGCTTGGTGTTGAGTCTTGCGAGCCAGGCCGCGTGATATTTGTCCCATATGCTTGATGCAGTAATGGCGCCGTTTGGCAAGCGTTTGTTTGAAAGGCCAGAAGGTATGACACGCGGAGTACGAGCTGCGGGAAGTGAAGGGAAAGCTATTAGTTACCATAGTTACCACAAAACATGTTTCTACAAAAAAGTGAGGTTTTCGTGGTCACAGCAAAAGGATGATATGGCAAGAAAATTCTTAACCTTCTGTCGTCATTGTTATTGTTATTGTTGTGGTTGTTTGTGAGCCTACAATACATTTTCACGCGGCCAGTAGAAAGAATACCCAATCACCGCAAACATGATACCTTTCTTTTAAATTTAGTAGGCTTTTACCATGAAACTGCAATCTTGCTGGCACTCTTTAAGCTTTGATTAAAATACATATCATCGCGTTTATCTTGCACAACTTGAGTGTTTATATAACCGCAACTTACCAAGACGCTTTCCGTACAACTCCACTCTCATGGAGACGTGTCCGTACCACGTGACTGGATGGAAGCGTATGAAACGCGCTTTGATTGGTCGAGCGATGTAATTAACCACAATCGTGTTTCTGTCCTTGTTGGCTGGGAAAGTCTACAAATGACAATGAATTAGACACGTACCGTAGTCTTTCATGATGCAATAAATAAACATAAAATCTAATTACCAACGCCTAGTTCGTTAACTTTTAGTATCATACCAAGTTGAAATTCGTAAACTTTAAAGGGTTAAAAAGTTTTCACAAAGATCAAAGGGATCCATGGAGAGCTAACAGCGGTGAAGATGGAAACGGATTACGATGCTAATCCGATGTCTTGCAGAAACTTCCAAATATTATGTATTACTCTAACTGTGAATTGGTACTATACTTTCTCTCAACCACTTGGCCTACAAACTACGAGGTTTTGATCAAAGCCCAACTAAAATCTTGCTTTAGTTCAAAACAGATCGAGAAGAAGCCGTGTTGTGAGCAAAACCTTTGCAATTTCAGGCTCAAAAACGAGAAAAAAAAGAAGTACTAATCCAGGATTTAACCTAATCATTCTTTGAACAACTGGCCCTTTTTACCACTGAGTAAGTTCTTCCTCTATGAAGCGGAGACAAGTCAGCAAATTGTCCTTACCTTCACACCTGTCCTCTCTTTATAATAAACAAAGCGCAATCCATTTTGACTGTACGAAACTCTGTAAGACTTGACCCACTGGTTGGCGTCTTGCCGTCCTTGAGTTCCAAACCCGATAACTTTCGCCTTCGCCCCGATATCAACCTGTAACCATTGGCCGCGGTTGTTGTGGCGTGAAGACCACGCGCCAGTTCGCGAGTGCCTTCTCAGTGTGTTCAGTCTGGAGCGTTTTGGTCCATGATTCCTGTCCCAGCTGGATGAGGCACTGAATGAACCATCTGGGATGCGACGGTCTTCAACGCCCAACGGAAGCCTCGAAACGACTGAAGAGAAGAAAGAAGTGTCACTGGACCAAATCGGACAGAAACGCCCGCTGTTTTCCTTCTTAAATCTAGTGACAATGCGAAGTTTTCCTGTCGTCGGAATGTATCGACGACGATATACTTTGTTATATATTGATGTACATAATTATGCTAAAAGCTGAACTATCCGTCGCAGAAAAAACGCCTTCTTAGTTAGACCACCTTCGCCTTAAGATTGCTAACAGTTTCTTGTAATCACTTCCTTGTGGCACACTGAGTTTAAACTGATTAACCTGGCCTACCCAGTTCGACGAAAAGGAGAGCGACAATCACAATCCTACCCCTATCTGTCAAGATCCATGATAAAAACACTCGTCCCCACTCCCTTCCCCAAACGGTCCCCGAGCAAAGAATTCTAGGAAATTGTTGATGTACGAGGAAGTGGCATCAGAAATTACGGCCAGGAGTGGCACTGGCCATGCCAGGTTTTCCGTCATCCGCTGCGAAGGTCAGCTGGTTGTAATTAACTGACTTTATCTCTCTTACCTGTTGCCTTTCCATAAAGCTCCAGTCGCATGGAAATGTGTGACCTCCAGCTAACAGGGAGGATACGAACGAAGCGCGCCTGTACAGGTGCAGCGAGCTTGTGGAACACCACTGTGTTTCTGTCTCTGTTTCCACGCAATACCTTAGTAACGATAACAGGCCTTAGTAGCGATAATAGGCCTTGGTAACGATAATAGGCCTTAGTAACGATAACAGGTGTCAGTAACGATAATAGGCCTTAGTAAAGACAACCGACCTTAGTAACGATAATTGACCTTAGTTACGATGATTACGATGTTCTTTCCGTCCACACTAAAACCGATGACTTGAAAACGGAGATTTTCAACAACGGTTTCCAAAGTGGAGACTTTCAAAAACGGATGCGTTTCAAATGAAAACGAATTAGTGTGGACGGTCAACTCAAAAAACGGAGGATCAGTGTAGACGGGCGAAAACGGAGCTTTTTAAAAACGCATTAGTGTGGGACGTAGCCTTAGTCGATTCATCCCTGAATAGAGTCTGAATAAAGTCAAGTCTGAACAGAATGTCGCCCTCTCACCTTAGCTCTTCCGTTCCGTTTGTACTTAACAAAGTGCACTCCGTCCAGACCGTACGCGAGGTAATATCTGGTCACCCATTGCGACGCATCCTGGCGACCCTGAGTAGCCACGCCTGTAACCAGGGTTGGTTTGCGAAGGTCGACCTGAAGCCACTGTTGCCGATTGTTCGTACGTGCAGACCATGCTCCAATGTTCCTACCTCGGCGACGCAAAGTCAGTCGAGCAAGCCACGCCGCGTGGTATCGGTTCCACCTGGACGAGGCTGTGATGTATTGGTTGTGGATGCGGCCACTCTTCAGTCCGAGCGACTTGAGCGTCTTCCTAGGGATACCTGAGATGAGAGATAGACAGTTTATGTCAATGCAAGAAGAAGATACGGCTTCTCAATACCTTCCCCTCCTCATCAAATTCTCACAATCATAAATCAAATGTTTACATCAAGTTATTTTTGTATCAGTCAACTCTCTGGGCTGGCACTTCTGCAAGGCGGGCGGCATTTAGATTTGGTCCTTGACGATTTTCACTTGTTTCTCTGTAACTAAACTCTCTCTGAGGCGAACACTACATGCTGGTCCCGAGGGTGTTCGCCTTAAAGAGAGTTGACTGTATTCCGTAGCTGAAGTTTGAAGGAGAAAAATCCCAATGTTTAGGAGATATAAATAGCTGTCCTTTCACCTGTTGGGTAACTACGGGAGTTGTTGCCTAAAGATGTTGACCGTTTTTTGCCCCGAGACTTTGCTTTTTGAAAAGACGTGAAACTAAAAACTACGTGTATAAACATTGCCACGATAATGTACAATACTTATTTGAATGGCCACACATCGTGTCTACTGGTCACTTGCCCTTGTCCATGTTTGAAAATTGTTCTCAGACAGTCATACAAAAGTCATACAAAACGTAAAAACAAGTATCAGCTAGCAGGACGTCTCAGGTACACCTACCGACTCTCTGTCCGTAAAGTTCAACCCTCATGGATACGTGGCCGTACCAGGATCGTGGGTAGAATCTGATGTAGGTCGTGAAAAGTGGAGCACGGAGCGTGTGATATACGACGCTGTTCCTGTCGCTGTTACCTGGGAGAACCTGCATTAAAGTGACATAGAACGCGCAAATACACACAACTTAGCGGCGGGAAAACTAAATGCTTGTTATTATGTTGTAACACATTTACTTCGGAATCAATTTACACGACATTACGAGAGATCTAGAGCGGAGAAGAAGAAGAAGAGTCACAAACCGCTACAACGTTAAAGGTTACTGCAGAATAACACACAGCCGTACCACTTCACTAAAAAACACATCAGATAACATGAGCCCCAACGCTTACTTTATACGAACAATTAACGGTGAAAAAGCTTTTAAACAAATCCCCAATAAATCCAAATATAAAGCAATGTCATACCTTGACACGTCCGTTTTCTCGGTAGTTTCGGAAGCGTTTACCATCGTTACTGTAAGAGAGGGTGTAAGATGTGACCCATTGGTTTGAGTCCTGCCTTCCCTGTGTCGCCACGGCTGTCACCTTTGACTGTCCAAAGAGCTTCACTTGCAGCCACTGGCGCCTATTGTTATGTCTCGCTGACCAGCCTCCCCTGTAGCGACCTCGGGCGACCACATTCAGTCGGCCCAGACATGCGCTGTGGTATTTGTTCCACTCAGTCGACGCCTTCAAGTAGCGGCACGTGATCTTACCGTCTTCTACTCCGATTGGCACAGCATATTTAGCTGGAAGAAAATTGAATTGGATAGTTGTGAGGTTGAATCACCATCAATGTCACCATCACAACCAACGTCATCATCATCATCATAATCAACAACAACAACATAATCAACAAACCTGATGTAAATTGATAACTAACATCTCCAAAACAGACTTTACTTGTGAAAATACTTGCCAAACGATACTTGTGAAGATACAGTGTCGAACGTTAGATGGTCACAATAAGTGTCCATTTTGGATTCTTTGGAAGTTTTACGTTCTTTTATTTCAAAGGCCTCATGGACTCTCACTTTTAAGAATCTCCAAGATTTACAGCTGTTTCCATGTGAATAATATAATATCACGCGTGAATCCAAAGAACAAAAAATGAAGAAGGAATTACGAAATTGGTCTGCAAAATCAATTAAACTTGAGCACAATAATAATAATAATAATAATAATAATAATAATAATAATAATAATAATAATAATAATAATAATAATAATAATAATAATAATAATAATAATAATAATAATAATAATAATAATAATAATAATAATAATAATAATAATAATAATAATAATAATAATAATAATAATAATAATAATAATAATAATAATAATAATAATAATGCTACTCACCTATGGAGGTACCATACAACTCGACTCTCATCGAGATATGGCCAACCCAGGACTTGGGATAAATACGAATGAGTCGGGCCCTGATTGCTGGGTCTAATACGTTTTCCTTGATAGAAAC
Source organism: Plumapathes pennacea (assembly GCA_964036295.1). Lineage (NCBI taxonomy): Eukaryota > Metazoa > Cnidaria > Anthozoa > Antipatharia > Myriopathidae > Plumapathes > Plumapathes pennacea. The sequence goes on from OZ038466.1 coordinate 21,484,053, forward strand.
GTGGTCGCTGTTGCCACGGAAAACCTTCAAGGCAATGATAACAGAAATATGTGTTATTTGTAAATCATTTTGTTTATATCAATTGTAATAAGTCGAAGTGTCAGAAGATCCTTCTGTTGCAGCAGTGATATATTATAACATTCAAGACAGTTCCGATTTAGAAAAGTAAGGACAGTTTTGGCAATAGTGCATAATTGCCAAAAAAATAAAAGTAAAACTTCTAAGGAACAACCATATTTCTGAGAAATGCTATCAAATCGACGAACTATGATGATTCACCCAGACAATCATAAATCAAGGCACAGAAGAGACCCTGACTACCTCCTAATTGCATGCCAAAAAAATAAATAAATAAAACTAAAATTTATAAGGAACAACTATATTTCTGAGAAATGCCATCAAGAAGGCACAGAAGATATCCTGACTACCTTCACTTTGCCGTATTTAGTATACGTGGTCCAGTAGTAGCCATCTTGACTGTACACAATGATGTAGCGAGTGACGTATTGTTTGATCGACGGTCGACCCTGTGTAGCGATCTTTGTAAAACGTTTCGTCTTCTTGAAGTCGAACTGAATCCATTGCTTCCGGTTGTTGACCTTGGAAGACCAACTTCCTTGGTAGCGCCCTCTTCGTTTATTGTTGAGACGGGCAAGCCAGGCTGCATGGTATTTGTCCCAAATGCTCGAGGCAGTGATGTATTTGTTTTGCACGCGACCATTCGAAACTCCCAAACGTCTTGACTGGACTACACGAACTGAAAATCGAGAAAAGACGGAATATCAGCTAGACAGACCGAAACTTTTCTTCTCCGGATACTGTACACCCTAATTCTCATAACCTGCCTTCAACAAACTGTATGTGTATTGTCAAGAGAATTTATAGTCTGATCAGCTTGAACGAGGTTTGCTTCTGATTAGAAAGCAGCAAGTTACACAAGCGGCGTACATGACAGTCTTATACGGTGTTTAAGACTCCCGTTTGCCCTAACATGATTTGACGCTACGTCTAACAGTGTTACATGTTGTAATGGTTCACTGTTTATGTTACGTCTTCAAGAAAAAAACACCCATAAAATAATTGAAGAATAATAGACAATTCAGCCAACAAGTATTAACGCAGATTTGCTCTTCAAGTCATTGTATAAAGAGTTACGCTAGTACTCAATAGACGCCATGCTGTTGGGCAACACAAAATAGTTTTCAAACGGTGGAAAACGAAACTAATTTTTATGGCAAAATGTTTCATTGATTTGCCCAACATAATAGCTATTTCAAGGAGCTGTCGGTATCTATTTTCACAAATGAAAACAATGCCTTACCAAGTCGCCTTCCATACAACTCGACCCTCATCGAGATGTGCGCAACCCAAGTGCGCGGGTAGACCCGGATGTAACGAGCACGGATGGAGGGCAGGAATGGATTCAGCACTACAGTATGGCGATTGCTGTTCCCACGGAAAATCTGTCCCCCAAAAAAGTGTCAAATTAAGAGGGAGCTAGCCTCAAAGGGAAGGGGGGTGGGTGGGGGTAGGGGCGGGGGTGGTGAGTTAAAGCATAGACTAAAAGTAAAAAAAAAACGGCAATGCATGTGGAACAGAATAACTTACATTCAAACGTTATACTAGCAAAAATAACCAATACTAAACGAGAATTGCATGCACTAGTTTGGTGAGCAGTTATTTCTTAGGTCGAATGTGAGATACCCATGTTAAAGTCCAATTCAAGACGCGGTACAAAACTCGACGTTCTTCGAAAGCTTTCATGCCAGTTCAGAGGGAGATTGGAGAAAATGTACTTTAATCGGTTTCTAGAAGCACAAAATGTTTTATACAAGTGTATTATACCTTGACACGCCCAGAACCGTACATCTTGAATCTAATACCATCGTTGGAGTATCCAACAACATAAGTAGTGACCCACTGGTTGGCATCTTGCCGTCCTTGAGTAGCAATCGCAACGACCTTCGCTCGACCACCTAAGTCGACCTGTAGCCACTGAGCCCTGTTGTTCCTACGCGCGGACCAGCCCCCACGGAAGTTGCGATTGCGGCAGATATTGAGTCGTGCACAATGAGCGCTGTGATAGGGATCCCAACGAGACGAGGCGCTCATCTGGCTGTTTAGGATTCGCTTGTCTTCAACGCCGAGAGGAAGTCTCGAAGTTCCTGCGAGTAACATTTCGTGAGGATCTTAACACAGAAAAGTTAATCCAAGGAGTTTTGAACCTTTCCAGAGGCATGTATCTCAAAATATTTGAATTCTGCTCAACAGCAGTGCAAGCAATTCCAATGGTTTTACTCTTTTTCCTTGGGTGAAGTGTAACAAACTATCAAACAAATTATAACGTCAGTGAATGAATACACAGTCAGCCAGTCAATTCAGACACAAAAATACCGATACTTATTTTGGTAAATTTGGCAAAGTTCAGATGATAAACTCGAAATATATTTCCTTGTGATACTTACCAGCCTTGTGGCCGTACAACTCTGTCCTCAAAGAGATGTGGCCTACCCAGCTGACGGGATGTATCCGGATATAACGCGCTCTGATGCCGGGTCGAAGTTTGTGCTTCACTACAGAGTTCCTATCTTTATTTCCACGGAAATGCTATAGAGAGATGATAATAAAAAGAACGTGAAACAGAAGCAGAGAAAGCAAATAAAAAGGAGGGTGAGAAAAGAAAGGAAGAAGAACAAGGCCAAGGACAAGAAGAAGGAGAAACGAAAACAAGAAAAAAAGAAAGGAAAGGAAAACAAGGACAAGGACAAGGAGAGGAAGGACTAGATGAAAAAAGAAAAAAGAAGCAGCAGCAGCAGAAAAACAAGGAAAGGAAGAACAAGAACGAGACGAAAAAGAAATGTCGAAAAATAAACTCCACCACACAAGACAACCTCAGAATTAATTGTGAAACGTACCTTGCGGCACTGGTATGGCGTAAAATGCACGCCGTCAAAGCTGAACGTCAAGTAATATCTGGTGACGTATTGGTTGGCGTCCCCGCGGCCCTGGGTCGCAATAGACTTGATTCTGACGGCCCGACGGAAGTCGATCTGCAGCCACTGGTAACGATTGTTTACTCGGGCCGACCATCCCGCTTTGTAGCCCCCACGGGCACCAATTTTGAGTCTGGCTCGCCATGCTGCGTGATATCGATCCCAGATTGACGAGGCCGAAAGAGCAGCGTTGGGGATGCTACCGCTGGTCATACCGAGTGGTTTGTACTGCTGCGAGACTGGGGAAGACACGCATCAACAAAGTTATCAATATATTTAGTTCAAGAGGGCCGCGGTAAAGTTTTGAGTCCCTAGCTCCTCTATAATGCAAAACGTTAACTCTCTCACTGCCAAAAATTTCTTCTTCGTTTGCTCAAAATACAGATTCTCACAACTATTAAGAAGAAAATGTATGAGTGATATAGTGAGAATCGATAGTTTAATCAGTTTTCATCTGAGCAAGGCATCAACAGCCAAGTTCTCCATAATGTCTGATATATCTCTGATGGGAAACTGAAGGAGAAAATGGAAGTAAATCACTCTTGGGAATGAATGGATACTTTCTTACTCACCTTTTGTCCACGTGTATCTGCTGATTTGTGGAACACATTTCAAACTCTTGATTGTTGGGTGACGCTCGTTTTCGGCATAGCACCGTCCCTTGATGATGCAGTTGTTTGTCTGTAAAGATGCGAGTGTTAGTTTTTATGGCCGGAAAAAGCACGCAATAAATAAAATTAGTTTAATAATTGTGTCGGGCCAATAAAAGAAGAAACGGCAAAACCGAACCATCTTTAAGTTTCGACCTTAATTTTTGACAGATATCTGTCCTTCCCAGCGAGGAAGAACTTAGAGGGAAATAAAACAATCGACAAGCAAGAAAGCTTACCCTTCGATAACACACTCCATTTGGCAAGCATCGCTGACAGGCAGAGTCGAAAACCATCAGTTTTAAGCGTTTGCTGGTCAGGACGCCGTTGTTCGAGATGGAGACAAATAGTAACAAAGGAAGGCCTCGCAGTTTGCCAAGTTTGCGGTAGTTGTAAGGAAGTTTACAGCGAGCCTCGCGGAAACTTTCTGTTTTACCTGCGGCAATTTTCTGGACACCAACGCCACGCCAGCGTCCCCTCACCAACTGCGAAACACAAGAATATGATTTGTATACAACAAACTAAAATACAGTAGAACCTCGCTTTCTCGAACTCGGCTATCTCGATTCCCCGCTATCTCGAACAGAACTCGATTGAACCGATGAACTTGGTAGAAATTTCCCTTAGCAGAACCCTGCTATCTCAAACTATTTCTCGCTTCCCTTAAGAGTTCGAAATAGCGGGGTCTATATACTGTATTTTCTTTAAATTCCAGATTTCATTTTGGTTTCCAATCCTGTGCCATGTTTTACTGTAGGGTTTTTATAATGCTTCTCTGGTTTGAGAAATATCTGCCACCAAAACCTTTACAAAACTATTATATATAATACTAATGTAAGTATAAACAGTTTCTAAAGTAGTTTCGTAAGATGATCACAATTGGAAAATAACAAAAAATACTTCGCTAATAGTAGAAAAGGTTTAGATACACTAAAAAGCACATAATTATATAACACGACATCTCTAACTAAATTATGCAGATCTCTTTATGCGCGGTGTTTGATGTAAAATACGAAAACTTCTTTGGGAACTAACGCATTTTAAATTAAAAAACAACTAACAACTAACCCTAGCTTTCTGTATGTGACATCTAACGTGTTTTTCCACAATACCACTTCCATACACACTGGCTTTCTTGCATACACGCTTTCGAAGGTCACACATTCCCTTAGACTGTAATCCAACAACCTTGGGCGCCTTCTTGAGGGACACGCTACAATCACTACTGGTGTAATCTTTGATGCAGTGACACTTGCCCTTGATACAACGGCCCTTACTGTTGCAGTTGTCAGGGCAGATCTTTCCAAGTATGGCGATGTTAGGCACTTTTTTACCCTTCTTGTTCTTCTTGTACGTCTTAGGATCCTGTAACAGCTTTGCCTTACAAGCGGTTTGCAGGCCAGAAAGTGCGGAGTTGGCCAGACTTAACTTGCCTGACACCTGGATAAATGGGAGGTATGACAAACATTATTTTATGTGGGAAGATAAGAAGTGGAAATCAGCACTTTTTTTTGAAGGGGGTAATGTAAAGAGTCGGGTTTGAATGATAGGGATTTCGTCTTATTCTCCACACGTTTTGAATTTTAGGTAATCTTACCACGTTTTTTAAAGATTGCCCTTGATAACAGAGTTCAAGTTTCTAACTTAGAAGTCAAAATATAAATTGAAGTAACAATAAAAATAACTGCTCTCCAGACCATATGATATTTTCTTTGTGTCTTTTTAAATTATTTTATTTCGCTATTTAATCTCAGTTCGCATAGATAAGGATGCTGTGGTAGCGTTACATTCATGGTTGTCTAAATCTGGGGATTTGTTTTTGCGCCAAAAAAATCAAGGAGCGACAGAAGAAATTTTACGTGAACTGGATCTAACTGCTCTCTCCGTCCCCCAAGTATAAAAATTGTAAACTTCAGCACTTTTTTCCCCAAATTACCTTGATATCAAAGACACACTCTTCCAAAGTTTTGAGTTTGCCGATGTTGACAACTTTCTTACAAGTGCGGCCAACGCTAGATTGAGTCAACACTTTTTTGCAGTGCGCCACAGCTTTACGTCTGGTTATTCCAGTAGGGGTGGGCCAAGAAGGAGCTTTGTAGACAACTTTGGGCGGATTAAACTTGTAGTTAACAGATTTGGAGTCGTAGTCAGATTTTCCGGATTTTTTGGGACGCTTTGGCACTCTGATTGGTTTGGCAGGTTTCCCGCCCTTATCGACCGGCATTGGCTTGACGTCACAAGTGTTGTAGCGACGGTTCTTGTTTCGTACACACTGGCAGGAAGGCTTCTTTCCTCGATTAGTCGGTATAAGAGGAGGTATTTTGTCGAAAAGACTTGTGCCCGGTCTAAGCCTGTTAATAGGACAAGATCATTTTAGAAACAAGTAGACCAAGCGACTTGGTGGAATTGAGCTTTTGGAGTGGAATCGAACGATACCTGGCATTCGATTGGGTCTATTCCGGAATAGGAATGGCGATACTGATTGATAAAATGTTTTGCTTTGGGGTTAAATTATGTCGAGATGTATCGGGAACTTTTCGAAATGTCAGAGTGAAAGTTTTGAAAAGAATTCCCCAATCGAACGCACCCTTAGTTGAAATAAGTAAAATGAAACATACATCTTCTTTGACACAAGATATTACCTCTAACTGAAAAACAACCACAGTAAGAAACACAAAACGAGTCGAAGGGGGGGGGGGGGGGGGGGGGGGGGGAGGGGAGGGGGGGTGCCTTACTTGTGCTTATTAGTAAACGTATAAACTCCTCTGCCCTTCAAGTCATCATTTTTGTTGCCATTGTTGTTTCCACAAAGACCAATAGTGGCAGCTCGGTCCATTCCTGGGACTGTGACATATACGTTCATACCCCAATATTGTGCTCTGACGTCGACCACAGCTCCAGACTTCATGGTCACCTATAAACGGATAAAGATGACAAAAATCAGAGAGATTCTCATGCCAACGTTAAACAATTCAGCCTATCGCATCCTTTATAAAGTGTAACTTAAAATGTTGCGAGCACTTGACTTGGCAACACTTATTAACCATTTAACTCCCAAGCTCAAATTGCAAATTCTCTTAATCTTTTAAGAAGAAAAGGTATAAGGGATGTAGCGAGAATTGATATCTTCATCAGAACAAGGGTCAGAACCAGCTTTTTCATACTGTATGATATATTTCTGGTAAGAAACAGAAAGGATGTTGATCACTCTTGGGAGCGAAAAGGTTTGCCTTGTACTTACCAGGTATCTTGTGCTTTGACCTCCTCCGTAACGTCTAATCCTCATGCGTCCTCCGAGAGGTTGGCGAGATTTCTGTATGAGCCTGGGAGACGTTTTCTTCCACGGTCCATTGCACATGTCTACCGTTACGACGTCATTGTTTTCACGGATTGCCACACCACAGTTACAAACGACCCGCCAGCACGGCCATATTCGAGAATGCACCTACGAAGAAACATAGACGAGCGGTAATGTGACGTCTCTTGTGGTTGAAAACAGTTCCTAAGGAAAACGGCGTTTGGCATCTTGGATTCTAGTACATTAGGATTTTGTTTTTATAGACTGATGCTACAATGTGTCACTCGTAGCAGTCATCATATGGCAATTCATTAATGTTGTTTCTCGGCCAAAAAATATTCCTTGCGTTGGATGTTTGGTCGCTGCAAAGTAATGGTTTAAGATAAAAGCGCTTTAATCTCTCACCTCAAAGTTTCTTTTGATACTCTTAACAAATATGTAGTCACCGGGATATTTCAGGAGGTCATAATATCTGCAAAACGACAAAAAAAAAAAAAAAAAAAAAAAAATACAAACACAAACAAACAAAAAAACAAAAACAAATTGAATATGATACAACTATGCTGCTACTACTAGTACTGCTACTAGTGCAACACAACAACAACAACAACCACTACTACTACTACTACTGCTATTATTAATATAACAACACCAGACTTCGCCCAATGAAAGAAGGAATACTCAGAGTAGTTCACTTACTTGCCGTCGAACGTGGTGATATGAGGATCACCAGTGGAATGACATTTCTTGGATCCTCGATTGACGGTTACCACCTGCAAGGAGAACATTTGTAATGAGCAACCAACACTCGTCAGAAAGAGAAAAACACACAGAGAGAAAGACATAGAGAAAGTCCTACTTTTACACTGGCAAAATTCAGAAGTTGTAAGACAAAACGTTGCGTTTTCCCACCTTGACAGAAGGCAACCGATAACCTTTCCAGAACTCACAGATGCCCGGTGCGGATCTAACTGGGCTAAAGGCGACGCTGTACTTTTTCCTTCCGAGTTTTCTGAAGTCCACAACTCCCTTGACATAAAAGTTATAGTTCCGTCTGTTTTTCTCCGTCAGGCGTAGATTGCACTTGTCTGTCACGAAGTGATCATGTGACTTTAAGTTGACGATGAGCGAAGTTCCCCTCAGGCCTCGGCAGTGGAGAGGGATCGCACTTTGTAGCCGGATTCTCTTCCAGGATGAAGAGTCAGTCACGAAGATAGAGTATGGGCTAACCTGTCAGAGGCAGATGTTGAGGCGTGGAATTAACCCATTAGAAAATAATGCTCTTGTGCATGGGAAAGGTGAAAACACTGAGCAGTGGTAAAGAAATATATCAGCAAACAAAGAGAGACAAACCTTGATGCCGGTATAGAAATCTTTGCTATTCTGATACAAAGTCCAGTCCTTTCCGCCTAAATAACGAGCTTTGACACGACAAGACACCTAAAGATGACAATAAATTGCATCAACTTCAGTTATATATAAATACAGAGCGAACCAGACGTGTTACATTTAGTTTTTTGCTGTGATTGCGAAACGGAGCTTATGAACGTGGATTTAAGGAACGATGCAACCTATGTATGTAAGTCCACAGTAAGTAAGTATACTACTCAAATTGTTTTAGGGGAAAAATAGCTTCGAGGAATTTTTGCACTATTTTGTTATACTTTGTTTCAGATCAAGTGATTATACTCTGGGAAGTCTTTTGAATTTCTTTCATGGTCCAGAAAAAGCTAACGTACTAACAACTGTTTCCACTTTCACCTCTTCTGCTACCACTTCAACAACACAAACAAGAACAAAAAGAACAACAACACGTTTTTAAGATTTACGTACGGACCGTAACAATTCATTCTATAAACAGAGATAAATCGCGATAATCATGCCAGTTCCTCACCGTTGTTCCGGCTTTAAATGCGTACGAGCCTTCCATAAGCTGTGCAAATCGTCCTCGTACAATCTCCCTCTTCGTCACTTTCTTGTTCACGAACCACTGTACGTGAATGACACTCTTGGAACGCTTTCGTTGATGTATCGTGAAGTAGCAGCGAAGTGCCACCTTACAGCAGCCTCCGCCTCGGATAGTGACAGCTCGAATGACTGGCCGGTAGATCTGCGGGTAGTCTGATGAATAAGGTAAAAAGAAAAAACTTGAGCCAGATGTCATTGTATTGCGAGATACTGGGGCTTTTATATAACTGTATCCTAGGATTGCTCTATTTTGATTGGTTCACTCACCCGCTTTACATCCGTAAACCTCGACTCTCATGGACACGTGACCGTACCAGGAGCGTGGGTTGATTCGGATTTTACGGCTGTTGATTGGCGGTTCCATTGCTTGTTCCACAAGAGAGCTTCGATCAAAGTTGCCTTTGAAGAGCTGAACAATTGCGAAGTGGGACATTAATTTGGAAACGCACGAAGAAAAACATTGCTATGATTGCAACATTGCCAAAACAATTTCTTTAAGCTCAAAATGCAATCACGAGTGATGTAGTGAGAACTGTTAATTTAATGTAGCTTTCGTCTGAGCAAAAGCATCAAAAAACAAATTCTCCTTACTGTATGTATCTCTGGTGAGAAACTGAAGGAGAAGATTGAAGTTGATATTTTTTGGAAGTTTTGTGAACAGTGAATGAGTTGGAGAAATGTTCCAAGAAAATTGATAAATCAGCCCATTTAGAGTGCCAAAACGCATGGCACTCTCTATCCAAGTGTACAGTTTCAAGCCACAGACCCTCACCTTAGGATGCTTTCCATTGCGAAGGAGCGCAAATGACCTCCCGTTCTCGCTGTAGAAGACATAGTAACTTCTGATCCACTGGTTGGCATCCTGTCGACCTTGAGTGGTAATCTTAGTAACTCTAGTCGGTCTTCGCAGGTCAACCTGCAGCCACTGATTGCGGTCGTTGCGCTTAGCGCTCCACGCCCCCATAAAGCGCCCAGTACGTTTGTTGTGAAGTCGTCCCAAAGCGGCGTTGTGGTTTTTGTCCCACTCTGACGATGCTTTAAGTAAACGTTTGGCTGTTCGTGGGTTTTGCAGTCCAACTGGCTGGTAGCACAACCTGGTCAATCCTTTAGAAAGAGGTATGTAAACATTATTTCAGATTTCCGGATTTCTATTTACACGCTTTGTCTCTTTATATTCATTAGAGCATGGAATTTTGTATAATACAAATTCTATCCATCTTTCAAGAGAAGGCAAGGAAAGGAAAAATTCCAAACTCCACAAGAAGAAATACTCCGGCTACTGAACTGTTAATGAAGTCCAAGTAGTGTGACAAAATAAATGAAAGCGCTCAATGAGTATATTCTAATAGTAATGTTCCCTTCATTCCCTGACCTGTAAAATGAAGCCTAAAGGTGTGATCACTCAAGTTTAAAAGCTGTGAACGAGTACAGTCTAATAAGTGTTTACTTCCAACTCCTGAACTGACAAATGAAACCTAAAGGTGTGATCACTCAAATTTAAAAGCTGTGAACGAGTACAGTCTAATAAGTGTTTACTTCCAACTCCTGAACTGACAAATGAAACCTAAAGGTGTGGCCACTCAAATAAACTCTCTCAATGAGTACATTCTAAATCACGGTGTGGTTGAATGAAAATCGTGGGGATTTTGTGCAGTTTTGAACAGAAAAACATGGCAGTGCAAGGGTTAAATGGTTAACAGACTCTCACCTGCATTGCAACCGTAAAGTTCGACTCTCATGGAGATATGCGACTGCCAGCTCTTTGGGTGGAAGCGTACATAACGTGCTTGGAAGCTTGGGAACAGACGATTCACCACCACTGAATTCTGGTCTGTGTTTCCTTCGAACAGCTAATAAAAGAAAAAAGAAGAAACAATTGCCAAACTAAAACCTTTAGACACTTTCTTTCTTTCTTCCCAAACAAATACACAAACTAACTAAAGACACTCATATCCACCCAAAATAGAAGGGAAAAAGACACTCAGAAAGAGCACAGGTAACAAAAGACAAAACAAAGCTACACAAACTTAAGGACCAACCTTAACTCGTCCCTTGATGCTGTAAAATTTGAATTTGTTGCCACCAAAGCTAAACGACAATTCATATTTCCGGACCCACTGCCTGTTGCCATAGCGACCCTGCGTTGCCACAGCAACCACTCGGCTCAGATATCCTAAATTGACCTGGAACCACTGGAAGACGTTGTTATAACGAGAACACCAAGCTCCGTATGAACCTTTGACGATTTGCATGTTTAGGCGACCACGCCAAGGACCGTGACGAGCATCGTACATGGAAGACGCAATCATGGCAGAATTGGGTATGCGGCCATCTTCAACACCAAGAGGGGCTCCACAACCTGCGGTTTTGCAAGCGAAGTCGAGCGGAAATTAAATCAAGGATGACAATCACTTAAAAACCTGCCTCACACAAAATATGTTCTTTCAGCACCCTATTTCAGACCTGTAATCAAATTTTGTATGCTACAATAAATACAATTTTCATCTTTTCGTGGTGAGATTTCTTTGATTTTTATTTTTTGAGAAAATATCATGAAAAACCTATCCACGCTCTCCTGCAAGTAAATTGGGATCCAAGCGAATGACGGGACACCAGTGGAAAATTCTCAAACTCTCATGGCGACTCACCCAGAGCGCATCCAAACAGCTCGACTCTCATAGCGGGGTGACGGTACCAAGCTACAACGTAAAACCGCACGAATCTGGCCCGGATCGAGGGAATGAGTGAATTGAAGACGACGTTCGTTCTGTCGGAGTTGCCCCTAAACACCTGAACAGAAAGAGAAAACATGTTTGTTTGTTTTTTAACTCATTTAAAACTTTTTAGTTAGTATACGTTGAGAAAGTAAGAAACCTAACCTAAAGGAAACTACGGGGATGATCTTAAGCATTAACCCTTTCACTTAAAATGCAGATTCTTCCAGCCCTTTAAGAAGAAAATGTATGAATGAAGTAGTGAGAACTGATAGTTAATCAAACTATCAAAAACCAAGTTCTCCATACTGTATGGTGGGGAAGTGAAGGAGAATGTTGAAGTTGATCAATCTTGGATATAAGTAAAAGGGTTACTGTAAGTAATTACTAATAAGTAATTCATTAATCTAAATCAGCATAAATCTTTTCCGTGACAAAGATTTTGATTTGTGATCCTAACGTGACAAGAACAGATCCTGCATTTGTCACGGCAGCAGTCGTTTTGGATATCACGCCTCTCACCTTATCCCTGGAGTTTAGTTTGTATTTTGAATAATGTATTCCATCCACACTGTACCCCAGAGAGTACCTCGTAACCCACTGAGATACTTCTAATCTTCCTTGCGTTCCGACTCTGATGACACGAGACAAGCGACCAAGGTCGATCTGCAGCCACTGGTATCTGTTTCGGTATTTAGCCGCCCAGGCGCTCATGTATCGACCCATGCGGCGTGCATTAAGTCTCGCTAACCACGGCCCGTGGTGCCGATCCCACATCGAAGACGCTGTGATGGCTTTGTTCTTTATGCGGCCTGCCTGCATGCCTAGTGCCTTGTTGCACAGGTGACCTGCAATGACAGGAAAGTCAGACTGTATTTCCACGAATATTAAGTGTGTCTCTACGAATTTTTTTGCCCGCCTCATGTTTTTAAAAAACCTTATTTTAGAAAGTATGACTTGTACGGCAGAATGTACATAAGTTAAAATCAATTGCAGAGATTGTTTCTAAAATATTTTTTCCCTAGTCAACTTTCTTCACACACTAAGTACAGTTACCTTGGGTATAATTCTCCCAAACTCTCCCGAACAGAAGTTCTCGCCCATGTAAGAGATCACATGAGTGTACCAGTATCTGAACTTCATATAGCTCCCCATATAATGAAAGGAAAAACCTGCTTAAACTGTTTCTCACCTGAGCTGCAGCCGTAGAACTCGGTCCTCATAGAAATATGTCCATGCCATGTGCGCGGATAGATACGGACAAATCGAGTTCGCAGAGGATGCTGTAGCCGGTTGGTGACCACTATGCGCCTGTTGTAGTTTCCTTGGAAAATCTGAAAACGGACGAGAGATAACTTTAATACCCAAAAAATGTTTCATGCATGATGCTCTTGTGCTATAACTAACGTTTTATGAAAGCCTGCAGACAATGTAGAGTACACTACACTACACAGCGTATGTTAACTCTCATGCAGAAACAGTCGAGGCACGGCGCTCATTTAGAGGACGTATTTACAGCCCCAGACATCTATCTTCTTTTTCTCCATTCTCCCTCACATCAAGAATTGTTTGAATGCCAAAACCTATTACAGGATGCCACACAGTCAACATTAATCAATTCCAGGCTGACTTACTCGTGAACGTCCTTTTTCCTTGTAGCGTTTGAAGTGGACTCCGTCCATTCCGTACCCAAGCAGGTAGCTCCTGACCCACTGATTGGCGTCAAACCGTCCCTGGGTGGCGATTTTAATCAAGCGAGCGGTGTTTCCGAAGTCGACCTGGAACCACTGGCGGCGGTCCTTGCGGCGCGCTATCCACGAGCCGTACCGCACGCCGCGGCGCATTGAGTTGAGTCGACCCTGATAAGCAGCGTAGTTGCTGCTCCACATGGAGGAAGCGGTGAAACTCACGTCTGGCAGGCGGCTGTCCTCGGATCCGAGTGGGATGTCACAATGGGCTGAATGTCGGGTAAAAGAAAAATACAATTAACTCCTCCCTAACGGACACCCCTCTAAAGCGGACACCTGGTAGGGGAGGTCCCGCCGCTTCTTCGGTCATTTACTATAACTGCTATTTAAGACGGACACCTCTTAGCTGGAGCTGGTCCCCAGAGTGTCCGTTTTAGAGGGAATCGACTGTAATAGCGTTAATAATAATAAATGCATGGCAAATGGCTTGAATCGACAGTATTTTGAGCAGTTGGTTGGTTGTGAACATCCGGTAGAAAGTATTTTCAGAAAGACTACCAACAAGAAATGATTGCAAAAAAATGTACAAAGAAACTTCAACACTCCTCAAATTGGTTTTTCCTGACCACGACAGCGACAAAAACAACAAAAAAGGACGAAGAGACAAAGACAAAGAGAAAGCGTTCCTACTGAGTTACTATTTAAGAGGCTTTTAAAAAGTTTTGAATGCGTCGAGATATATCAAGCAAAATAACAGGGATTGGAAGTAGATATCGCATCTCAAAATTAATGCCATTCATCTTCGCAGCACAAGGATCATTAACATCAAAGCATTAACTGTGCTATTGACATTTAACAGCTTATATATAGCTGGGACAACAGTAAAGTAGTCCTTGTACCTGGAGTACAGCCGTGCAGTTCCAGGCGCATGGAGATGTGTCGATACCATCCGCGCGGGTGAATTCGGAAGTAACGCGCCACGACTGGTGGGCTGAGACTTCGAGTAACAGTAGATGATTTGTCGTTGTTTCCTTTGAAGTACTGTAACAGAAACAAGAGCATACAGTTTAACACACAAGATCACAACAGTACACCTTACTCATCTTCAAAATGCAATTGAAAACCTTTCCATGACCTTAAGCGGTGGACGTAAAAAACGCCCCAAGTTTAGGCACGCTTACTCAGGGTTCGCGCAGAAATATGGGCGCAAAATTCCAAGACTTTTCAGTCAGTCTTTCGTGACTTTTAATATAATATCATGACCTCGAAACAACGGGCAAAATGCCCAGCTAGCAAAAAATTTTGATGCTTGACACGAAGTTTCCAAATATTTTCTTTACCCAGGCAACAACCATCAGCTCGAAACTAATTCGGACATTCAATAAGTCTTTAAAGTTGCCCGCTTTCCAACATTGAAATGGAAGGAGGGAGGGGATGTGACTGCAGTGTGATAGGCACAAGCACCTGATGTTGTCCCGAAATTTTTTTACAAGATCATAAGCTTACTATGACTCGGTCTTGAGCTTTGTAAGGCACAAAGTGAACCCCATCCACACTATAGGACAACGTGTATCGCGTCACCCACTGATTTGCGCGGACGCGACCCTGGGTAGAAATCATGGACAACTTAAAGTTGCGCCCGACATCGACCTGCAGCCACTGCTTGTGGTTGTTATGGCGAGCAGCCCATCCTCCCATGTAGCGGCCAGATCGCTTCCGGTTGAGTCTCGCGAGATACGGAGCGTGGAACCTGTCCCACATGGACGACGCCATTATGCGGGTGTTTCGGATGCGTCCGCTTTGTAGCCCAACGGCTCCGCTGCAAACTCGAGTCAACTCTGGAATAAAAAAACGCGAGATAAAATGAAGGGTAAGATAGTTCATTATAGTGACACTGTCAATAGCTCAATTCTGTCGCATTTTCTTGAAGCACATCAAGAACAAAACACGTATATCTGTTTTGTTGCTCACCTTTCTGGCATCCAAATAGTTCAACCCGCATGGAGATGTGTCCGTACCAATTCTTGGGATGAATTCGTATATATTGCGCTTTTATTTTCTTAGTCAGTGAATGGAACACCAGAGTGTGTCTGTCCGAATTTCCAAGGAACATCTATGAACAGGGAAAACATGTTCGGTAACGATGGAGAAACGAGAAAGCGCTTCCCGCTCAGTCTCAAAACACTCACAAAACAAAGAAAAGCCAGAAAAAGATTAAAAAGTCTTTAGAAATAATGATAATGATAATGATAATGATAATAATAATAATAATAATAATAATAATAATAATAATAATAATAATAATAATAATAATAGTAATAATAATAATAATAATAATAATAATAATAATAATAGTAATAATAATAATAATAATAATAATAATAATAATAATAATAATAGTAATAATAGTAATAATAAAACAAAAACATGTATCAAGTGTAGCATTGTTAAGTTATTTATATGAGAAAAAGCATTTTTGTGACCCACTGACTGGGTGATTGATTGATTGATTTTGTGACCATGTGTAGCATGCAGTATATCCGAGAAATCTACATAACAACCACCCGCCACTACTCTGTTTGTTTTGGGACGAAGCAGTCTTACCTTGGTGCGTCCGTTTTCCCTGTACACATGGAAGAACGTGCTGTCTCCGTATGAAAGGATGTACCTGGTGACCCACTGATTGGCGTCGCGCCTTCCTTGCGTTGCTATGCCGGTTACCCTGGCAACGTTATCCAGGTTTATCTGTAACCACTGGCGACGATTATTGACACGTGCGCTCCAGGAACGAATGGAGTTGACCCTGCCCACCCACGGGGCCAGGTAGTGGTTATAGTAGGTGGAGGCACTCATAGAGCCGTCCGCAATTCGCTTGTCCTCCATTCCAAGCGGAACGGAACAGCGTCCTGTAAAGTGAAAGTATTTCAGGATTAAGCAGGCTTAGCCTGATCGTATTTTGAATATCTGCAACATTAATGCATATATAAACATTTATTATGGAGAACTTTAAGTTTAGAGGCTTTATCAAACAAGAAATCATGGACTTCCTTTGGAGGAAAAAAGTCAAACATTTACCCCAACACGTCAAGAAAACATTTCGAACGTAAGAACCAGCGGCTTTACCTGCCGGGCAGCCGTAAAATTCAGCCCTCATGGAGATGTGTCGGTACCAGCCAGTGGGGAGGATTCGGACGAATCTTGCGTTGACAATAGGGAAGAGGCGATACTGTTTGATGGAGTTCCTGTCACGATTGGCAGTGAATTGCTGGGAAAACATACAACATTCGTCAAACAATCAAATAGGTGTGCCCATGCATACTGTACGTCACACAAATGTTCCAAGCATAGCTATCGTCAAACAAACAAATAAACAAACAAATAAAAAAAACAATGCTTACCAAAACACGCCCATTTGCGGAGTAACGTGTAAAATGTGCGCCATCGATACTGTACGACAACTGATACCTCGTGACCCACTGATTGGCATCTTGTCGGCCTTGGGTAGCAACCTTTTTCAGCTTCATAAATCGACCAAGGTCGATTTGTAACCATTGGTAACGGTTATTGGCTGCCGCTGACCAAGCTCCCATGCTTGCGCGCGTGCGTTTTAGGTTCAAACGTGCCAAGGCGGGGCCATGACGTGCGTCCCACATGGAAGACGCTGTGATGGCACGGTTTGGCAGGCGACGGTTTCCCATTCCGACAGGAGCCTTGCAGCGAGGACCTGAAGAAAGAGATATTTGATTTACTCATTTTCTTTGACGTAAAAACAACAACAACAACAACAAAAATGTCGATGTAGGAAAGCTGGACACCGCTAAAAAGCTTGAGCTAACTTTTCGAGCGTTAGTCCTTCCTGGGAGCAAGTCGAAAAGAAAAAAAACCGCACACTAAATTTAAAAATGATATGCTATTGCACTAGGGAATTTTTCAAGTTAGCAGGAACAATAAGGAAGGCAACAGTACAGTGCACGACAAAAACAGTAAAACAAATCATGAACTTCCATTCACAAAGAAAAGTATCATATAAGATGACGTTCTTACCAACGATGCATCCATAGAACTCGGCCCTGAGAGAGACCCAGCTTCGCCACGTAACGGGATGGATGCGGACGTAGCGCGCGACAAATGGTTTAAGTAACGAGTGCTTCACGACAGTAAAACGATCGTAGTTTCCTTGGAAAAGCTGCAAATATTCAGGTAAATCATGACATAAGAACCAAAGGAATTAAAGGAAAATTAGTTTGGAAACAATATATACTATTAATCTAAAAGTCAATACAAAGAGGTTATTACACGGGAAGGAGTGCAATACGGCGGAGTATTTTTACGAGTCGGTTTTATTTTTTCGAGCCTGCTTCAGGCGAGTAAAAATAAAACTGACGAGTAAAAATACAGCCGTATTGCACGACTTTTCGTGTAATAAATTGTTTATTACACGACAAACGAAGCAGGGCAAACATTCTCGCCGCGCGCAAAATGGAACAAAAAATGACGCGTTCGTAAACTTTGCTTGCGAAAACTGATCACGTAAGTTAATAAACCAGTTAATCTGGTTCCTGACGAGTGCAATACGCTCCCATCTTTGCACTCGTTTTGGCCCGTATTTGCACTCGAAAATGTGAAGTCGTGTAATACAGTGCTATACTGCCTGAAAAATGTTGCATGATTAGGAGAACAATAGCATTACCTTAATTCTTCTCAACTCTCTGTACAACTTAAAGGAAGACCCGTCCCGGCTGTAAGACAGCCTGTAACTCTTCACCCACTGATGGGCGTTCTGCCGTCCCTGGGTGGCTATCCCAGTAAACCGAGTCAGTCCCTCAAAATCAACCTGTAGCCACTGTCGGGGGTTGCTTCGTTTGGCGCACCATGACCCGCCATTTCGGCCAGCGCGCCTTTGATGTAGACGGGCGTTCCACGGTCGGCAGTAGTAGCTGTGCGAGCTGGAGGCTGTCAGAAGCGGCTTAGGAACACGGCTATCAGCGAGTCCAAGTGGCATGTTGCATTTGTCTGAGGATCAAAATAATTACGACGATAAGTGAATCCGTACACTGCACAGCTCAGTGAGGTGTACTGTAGCTTTGATTCAGGGAGATTTAAACTTTTCAAGTCCAAGATTAAAGTCCTCTTTCTCTCAATCAACATACAAATTGGTGCATTGAGAGGAGAAGTACGTTTGCCGTATGATCAGTTTGACCCCCAAAATCTTTTACGTGGACTCTTTGGCCTACAAAGTAACTTCTAATAAACTATATGAGAAAACAACTGATAGTTTACGATTGTTACTTGGGTTTGTAAGAAATAGTCACTCTGTGCTCGATACTGAGAAGAGTGTTATGTTCGGGACTAGAGTTTGCTCAATCTGACCTAATGAGGAAAAAGAAAAGTTTCGAGGCCTGCACTATCATTCATTATTTGTGAAGAAGAGTTAGCGACAGAAAAGTAGCATGCTATGAAAGAACCTTTACACGCTCATGTTACTGCTGACAGAGGTCTCAGTGCAAAAACAACTTACGTTCATTGCATCCGTACAACTCCAGTCTCATTGCAATGTAGCTGTACCAGCTTCGTGGGTAGACCCGGATGTAGCGGCCAAGGAGCACTGGGCTCAAGGCATGAAGAGTCTCAGAACTTCGATCCGCGTTCCCAAAGAATGTCTGGAATTCGAGAGGAAAACAGAGTTTGTCAATAAAATACAGTCACTAACTCTTAGAATTAGAGAAAATTGCAGCTCTCTTTTATGGTATATTCCTTGGCTTCAATATCAGTTTGTAATAACTTTACTAAACAATTGTTTTGAAAATCAAACCCGGTTCCTTGCCAGCGGGTCTTTAGGTGCGCCCGCGATCCTCCTCACTTTGACGATGTCGCATCAGCAGCATTCAAGCAGTTTTAGTAATATCGTAGCAAGATTTTTACTATGCCAATTTTCTTCTAAAGCAATCTTTCTTTGCAAAAATCGCTTGTTGATCCTTACTGAAACTCATTTTTGCCTTGCTGCTTTTGAGTGCCGTAAACAGAATTCTAATGACCAGTTTAGTCCACGGAAAGCGACCTCACATACACGTAGCCCGCAACTAACGTAACAAGTCCACAGACATTAGAGGTGACGTTTGCTTGCAAGCGTTTCTATTTATAAACCAACCTTATAGTTTCCATACTCGGTTACATAGCTGAAGTGCAGAGCGTCCTGACTGAATGCCAACCAGTACTGTCGCACCCACTGATTGGCGTCTTGCCGGCCCTGTGTTGCGATTCCTGTGATGCGCATGGGTCGTCCAAGGTCCACCTGGATCCACTGTCCATGTCTTCTGTGACGTGCTACCCAGGCTCCTTTGCTGGCGCCAATGCGCGTTCGGTGCAGTCTGGCCAGCCATGGGGCGTGGTTCGCATCATAATAAGAAGATGCTGTAATGGCGCTGTTCTTGATGCGACCATTTTCTACTCCAACCGGACTTGCGCAAGGTGGAGCTGAGAAGCAAGAGAGAAAAAATATCGCGACATCCGTGGGTTAGCTTCCGCGTTAATAAAAAATGTTGTCTCTGATCACTTTTGGGGCTTCAAGGGTTGAAAAAAGACGAAGAATGTTATGACACAGCAGGGTCGGTCTTAGTGAGGCTCTGCTTCCGACGCAGGAAGAAACAGGGTGTGCAAGCTATCAGATACTAAATATTGGTAAAGGTAATATATATTTTAAGTGCTGGTATGATTCGGTATAAGCTATGGCGATGAGCAGTCTCACTGTAATGTTTCCAAAAGATACGATGGGACATGCATGTAATCAGCGGCTAAAACAAAGAACCTCTGGCGGAAAAGCACTCTATAAGCAATAGAACCTTGGGCTCGTTTGTTCAAAGTTGTATTAAGCAAATCCACCGTTAGCCAAGTTCTCTCTCCCTCTCTAGCCTTTGGCTAACAAAATACAGAGTTTGGGTCAAAGATTAACCAAACTGTTGACTCTATATATAGCAAGAAAATCGTACTGTGAGCATAGAAGCTTCTCATTTTTAGGCTTAAAAATGACAAAAAGGTTTAAACCCAACCTGGGGTAAGCTTAACAGCGCCGGTTTGTACAACCGGGCTCAGGGTTGTATACTCACCAGCTACACATCCATACAACTCCAGTCTCATGGACACGCGACTGCGCCAGGTCTTAGGGTGAACACGGACATACTGCGCTTTGAATGGAGGAACAAATCTGTAGGCGACCACAGTGTGCCTGTCAAAGTTCCCGCGGAAGATCTGTGAAAGACAGGGAGCAGGGGGATTAATTTGCAATGCGGGTTAAGGTAGAGCAGTACCAACTGCACACTGAAAATGTCCAGAAAATTTACAGCGAGTCAACAGCAGCTGCTCTGTTGTTGGTTCGTATTGTCTTGTAGCTATACGCAGATGGCACTAAAAGTATATGTAAATGTGGGTACGAGCCAAAAAGTTCAATAAATACAAAAAAATTAGTCAATCATCAAACAAGGTACAATGAACTCTCTCTAAGGCGGACACCCTTAGTGCCCGGTCTAGGTGTCCGGCTTATAGAGGTGTCCGTTTTAAGAACGTTGACTGTGTTCCCACGATAACAGACAACCACACAACAGCAACAACACAAACACAACTAAATAACTAACCCTGGTTCTTCCATACTGTCGATACGGTACAAAGCGCCTGCCATCCCTGCTGTGAGACACGGCATAGCTCGTCACCCATTGGTGTGCATCTTGTCGACCCTGGGTAGCCACGCCTGTTACAGTTGCCTGGGCGGCAAAGTCCACTTGAAGCCACTGGTTCTTGTTGTTGTGCTTAGCGCACCAAGCTCCCGCGCGGCCTCGGCCGGCTGGTCGGTTTAGTCTGGAGCACTGGGGCCCGTGATTTGAGTTGTAGCTGGAAGAAGCGGACAAAGAACCGCTTGGAATTCTCTTGTCTTCAACACCTACAGCAACTTTGCAACGACCTGGATAAGAAAGGAAACAAGT
This sequence comes from Plumapathes pennacea, assembly GCA_964036295.1. Classification (NCBI taxonomy): domain Eukaryota; kingdom Metazoa; phylum Cnidaria; class Anthozoa; order Antipatharia; family Myriopathidae; genus Plumapathes; species Plumapathes pennacea. Next base: position 21,505,337 of record OZ038466.1, read on the forward strand.
ACGCATCAAGCTAAAAGTTCAGGGCATTGTCTTGTTCCAAATTGTATTGTCCTTGCCATAGCGAGCTGTGTCCCTGCGTTTACTCACCAATGAAACAGCCATAGAATTCTGCTCTGAGGGAAATGTGCCTGTACCAGGACTTCACATGGATTCGCACATATCGTGCCCTGATCGCTGGAATTATTCCGTGAGACACCACAGTGTTTCTGTCGCGATTACCACGGAATATCTAAAATATGGTAAAAAAAGGGCATTATAGATCCGTCTTCTACCAAGCTTGAATAGACCTGCCCAAAACTCGTAAACATATACCGAGAAATAATGCAGTGTCGGGCAGTGCTTATACATACTATGTGCCAACATCGGACATTATCCACATCGGACATTATCCATATATCCATATCTGATAACTACATACAGTATGAGAGGGTCTAAACAGGTTCGTTGCCTCGATATTTTCTTGCGGTGTAAACTGGGAATGCCAAGCATAGGACATTTTTCAAAATAAATTCTAATTTTGTGAGAAATTTAAACGGCACACTGGTCTTTATTTGTTAATAAATTTCCCTTGTTTCATATGCGTACCCCTTAATCGGTTCTATTAGAGACAAATAAGTGAAAATAGAACACCTGCTTGTTATAGTAATGGGTAAGACAGAGACCCTTTACTGTGTTTACCTTCATTCGGTTCTTCTCATAGTAAAACGCGAAGTGTACGGCGTCTTGGCTGAACGACAAGTAGTACTGCGTCACCCACTGATTCACGGCCGGGCGCCCTTGAGTTGAGACTCTGACGATCTTAGCGGGCAGTCCAAAGTCTACTTGAAGCCACTGGTACGCGTTGTTGAAGCCTGCTGACCACCCGCCCATGTAACGGCCGCTGCGACGATTGTTGAGTCGCGCCAGATGCGGTGCGTGATAGTTGTCCCAGCGAGACGAGGAACTGATCATGGTGTTCTTTACTCGACGACTCTGCATTCCTAGGGGTCTGTTGCACAGTTTTCCTAGTGGAGAGGATTCAATACAAATCAATTGTAAGTTACCACCCTCTCGCAAGACGAGTATCTCGTCTTGCAAGAAGGTCGACTTCTAGTATGGTCGACTTTTCATAACAGCGAAAGAACAAATTTCATCTCAGCGATCGGGAAACTTTAATAGAAACCAGACTTACTCATTTAAGGTCTGGGTAAAGGCTGTTGAGTCAAAAATAAAGCAATCCTCAAACACTCTTCTTCCGTTCGAATGTATGTAAAGAGAAGTATTACGATGTAGAACTTTCCACATTCGTTAGCATCGGCGGGAAATCAGCTGTATTCCTCGGTGCCAAGGACACTATTTCGTCTCGTAATGTCAGCGGTTATTGCGGCCCTTGCGTGTTTACGCGCGAGAAGTTCCCACTTTCCTCGATTCCACGTGAATGTGACATGCGTACTGATCGCACACTGCACCCGCGCCCCAAGGCGGGAAAATACGAAGATGGTGGGAAAGACTTACCCAATCTACAGCCGTAGAGTTCCATCCTCATAGAGATGTGTGACTTCCACGTCCTGGGATGAACTCGTACGTACCGGGCTTTGAATGAACGGAATCGGTGCGTAATCACAAAGTTCCTCTCAGAATTTCCAAGGAAGACCTGTGTATTTCCAAGAAATGTTTGTTAGCATTTTAATGGAATGAGAGTGTACTGACAAACAGTGATCAAAGTTCGATTGAGCTAAGTCAGAGCTAAAGCTTAGGTAAATGCTACGACTTGGTCAATAACCAACTCAAGAACTTGTTTCAGCATCAAACTTTCAAGTAAACTTGGTTTGAGAGAAAGTTACTCCTGCATCCTGGCGTACCCTTCAAACAACTGAAAAATGTGGGTCGTTTTTCGTCTAGTGTCATCTTCCGGGTCAGAGTAGTCTTAAAGACTGTTGTTAAGACTGCTTATTAACTGAAATAAGAATACAATTCGATAATAAGAATAAGATTCGACTTAACTTCAAAATAACGGGTTTTCGAATAATCCGAGTTCGAAATAGCGGGGTTCGACTATATTAGCCCCGATCACTATTGAGAAACGTTCCGTACCCTCGTTCGTCCGTGCTCTTTGTACGGTGCAAACCGAACCCCGTCCAAGCCGTAAGAGACAGTGTAGCTAGTCACCCACTGACTTGCATCATATCGACCCTGCGTGGCGATCCTCTTTACTCGGCTGACGGTACCCAAGTCAACCTGTAGCCACTGGTTCTGGTTATTGTACTTGGCAATCCACCCTCCTCGGGTTGAGCCATGGTTTCTGGCCTGGAGTCGTCCGCTCCATGGGCCGTAATAGTAGTTCCACATTGAAGACGAAGTCAACGCCTGTTTGGTGACTCTACCGTCTTGCATTCCGAGCGGAAGGTCACAGTAATCTGTTATGGAAACCAATGAATGAATTATCAAGCTAAGAGAAGACAGGAGCTAAAACGCATAAAAACTGGATCGCTGGAGATTGCATGGAGTGCCCCAACCTCAACTCGTACAATTAACTCGTTTTCTTCATGCGCTGAGAAATCAATGAACACATTCAGACGCCTCGTGTGCTATTTTTTCCTTCAGGAAAATCATTTCTTTCTGGTATGTGCCGTTGGTTTTGTTCCAATCGATTACATATTGAGGGAGATATCAATCTATATATTATCTGACGTTACTAACTGCGCAATAACGTCTTACACATTTGGAATCTATGACAGTTATCATTACAAATGGACAGAGTTATAATAACAAATAGTTTTAAAAATAACATGCTTATACTCAGCCATGTATTGCCTATTAAATATATATCAGCCGGAAAATGCTCATTTTTCTTTGGGGGGGGGGGGGGGGAGGGGTGAGGAGGTCGGAAGGGGGGGTTGTGGGGGCTAAATGTAGTAGCACAAAGGACCCTGGGTAAGTTTTTTTAGTTTAAAATATTTATCTTTTCTACATCGTTTAGTTGAGACAATCAACTACAAGTTCTTACCAACTTTACAGCCGTATAACTCAGCTCTCATCGTTATGTAACCATGCCAACTCCTTGGTTGAATACGTATGTGTCGTGCGAGGATTGGTGGGTTGAAGGGCTGCTCTGATATGCTGTACCGGTCTCGGTTGGCAATGAAATACTGCGAAACAACAAACAATGAATCATTCGTCAAAAACAACAACAAAAAACTCCACACTGTAACGCTGATGCTTCTTTATTAAATGGATTATGTCAGCAAAATGGCTTTTCGTTGTGTCTCACTGGCTACATTCTTCTCTATGCAGACTTAACCTTTTCACTCCCAAGAGTGATCAACTTCATTTTTCTCCTTCAGTTTCTCACCAGAGATATATGATACAGTATGGAGAATTTGCCACTTGATAGTTCACTCAGACGAAAGCTGATTGGCTTAGCAATTCTCACATTATCACTCTCACATTTTCTTCTTTAATAGCAAGGGATATTGGTATCAGTTTTTAAAGCACAGACGACACTTGGAAATTTAATCAGCTGTACGAGAAATGAAACGACTTGAAGAAACAAATACCTGGCTGTAAAGAGTCTAAATAGTAGCTATTTTAAACTTTTTAATACTCGCATGGTATTTCTTTCTTTTTTTTTTCTTTAAACATATTTGAGCGTTCACCCCAAGAACTCATGGCTCATCGACAAAACAAAACAGGAGCTAAAACGCGTAAAACTGGATCGCTGGAGACTGCGTGGAGTGCCTACATAGTATTTCATTTCAAGAGAGGAAATTATCTTACCTTATCTTGGCTATTCTGCCTGTACGTAGCCCAATGCAGTCCATCCTGGCTGTATGACACGGTGTATTTCTTTATCCACTGATTGGCATCTTTCCGTCCTTGCGTTGCGATTTTCGTGACTCTCATGGCACGCGTGAGGTCCACCTTGAACCACTGGTTGGCGTTGTTGTACTTAGCGATCCACGTGTACCTGCCGTTCAGTCGACCCTGAGTTGCCGTGTACCGCTGGTTGTACACAGATGATGCGGTCACCATATTCTTGCCAATTTTTCCAGACGACATGCCCAAGGCGTTGTTGCAAATGGGGGCTAAACGAAGGACATTTCGTATGAGTACAAATCAACGTTATTTATATAGATGATGATGAAGATGATGAAGATGATGAAGAAGATGATGACGGTGACAGTGATGAAGATGATGATGATGATGATGATGATGATGACGATGATGATGATGATGATGGTGAAGATGATGACGTTGCTCCTAAACACCCTTATTCACACGTTTCTTCCTGTTCTTACCTATAGGACAGCCAAACAGCTCCACACGCATGGACACCCAGCCGTACCAGATCCTCGGATGCACGCGGACATACATGGCTGAGACAGGGCGGAAGAGCTTGTGGTACACCACTGTGTGTCTGTCAGTATTACCGTCGAAGACCTACAATAACAAGAACCTCAAAGTAAGTATCACAAATGAAGAGACCTGACAATGCAAAAACGAGCTCCAGTGCAAAGGCAATCAATCGGTTAAACAATACGTCAACTGGATTAAAAGTCATTCCTCGTTCCGTCCTTTTCCTTCTCGTTGAAAGACGTCAATTTTTAAACGTGATTACAAAACCGCACATTAATTCATGAAATAAAATTAGGCTGTACAACGGAAGAACAATCTATTCGTCTTTTCAACCCTTTACGTAAGCCTTCACGTAATGAGAATGCAGTCAGTTTGTGATTGGTCTTGTGAAGGGATCTACTGAGGTCCACTTTTGGCTTTAAAATTGTAGAGGAATTTTGCTAGAAACTAAATCGTTCCAAAGAGAACGTATATCTGTCACAACGTAAGACTACGATTTTTGGATCATCTGCTGGTGAACTTGACTTCATTGACCAAGGGTGCCCTTCGCTCACGCCTCGTATAATGAACAAATATAAAACAAAACAAAACAAAACAAAACAAAAGCATGCAAGACACACCTTTGCACCGCGACCAGCTTTGAAAAAGCTGTATTTGAGACCGTTAGGACTGTACGACAAGGTATAGCTCTTAACCCACTGATTTGCGTCTTGTCGACCTTGCGTGCTGATGCCTCGAACCGAAGTTAGAACACCAAAGTAGACCTGCAGCCATTGCTTTTTATTCTTCTGTCGCGCGCTCCAGGACCAGCGGTGGTTGATTCGTCCGTGCCACGGGGCGAGGTTCGAATTGTAGTAAGTGGAGGCTGTCATGTGACCGTTGCGGATTCGCTTATCTTCAAGGCCAAGTGGTGCGGAACAGCGACCTAAACAGCACAAAAACAAAACAAAACAAATAAACAACAATGAATAATAACCACGTGAGCGAAGAGTAGTGGGAAAAAAACTACTGCGCATGACTGTGAAACTGGCTTATACTTGTGTTAATTTGCGTGGACTTTTCCCGAGTCTGGTCGAGCTCAACGGAAGTAAATGCGCACTTATTTTAACTGTAGCTGTTTGTACTTTTATCTACACAGGATCCAGAGAAAGAAACGTTACCTTCTGGGCATCCGTAAAGCTCAATCCTCATCGAGATGTGTCGATACCAACCGTATGGATGTATCCGGACAAAATGTGCATGAATTCGGGGAAACAGGCGGTACAGCACCAGCGTGTTCTGGTCCCGATTTCCTTGAAAGTACTGTGTAGATAAAAGCAGGAAAATAGGTTTTCGCTGCAACAAATTGTACCACTTAATGAAAAGGAAAATGATGGGAACAAGAAAGGACATTGAGAAGCTGGGACAAGAAGAACAACAAGGACTAAAATGAGTACAGAACAAAAACAAAGAAAACTTTTAGAATACTTGTTCAATCCAAACAAATTGCAAGTTCAATATCAAAGTAACCAAAGCCCGTGGGCTGCCTCCTGTAAAAACAATCGCCTTATCTTTACTGTAAAATGAAACGCAATCTTCAACAGCAAAGGCACCTGCAAGAAACCTGTTTTCATACCTTCCTGTTGCTGTTCTCTTCAAACTCCGCAAAATTCACTCCATCCTGACTGTAGGTCAAATAATACTTAGTGACCCATTGCCGAGCGTCCTGTCGTCCTTGAGTGGCAATCTTCGTTACTCGTGTCGGTCGCTTAAAGTCCACCTGCAGCCATTGGTAATGATTATTTTGTCGCGCACACCATGCGCCCATGCGAGAGCCGACGCGGCGCAGATTTAGCCGACCATTGTTAGGGGCATGATTTCTGTCCCAGCTAGAGGACGCAGAAAGTTGATTGAACTTGATGCTGCCACTCTGCATTCCAAGTGCTTTGTTACACTTCGGACCTGAAGATTAAACATGGCAAGTGGTTTGTACGTCAAACATTGAGAGGCAACGCAAAACGAAACGAAACGAAACAAAACAAAACAAAACTAACCAACGGACTAGAACAATATGTAACACAAGTAGTACCACCACTGAAAACGTCTAAATAGCGCCAAACGATTGAACTCGCGAAAAATAGTTTGAACTTTAGACAGGTATTTTTTGCTCGCAGAGCAAAATGAAACAAAACATCAAAGCAGCAAGGCAGCTGTAAGCTCGCGAATTTGTAAAAAGGACTTTTTTTGCGGAAGTAGCTATTTATTGAACTGGCTCAATTCAACAATTCGTGGTGAAAGCGGTCTAAAAAAGTGTTTTATAATAATTGAGAGAAGAATTATCGACGCGGTATTCACGGGTCACGCGACGGCAGCACTCCCCGAAATAAGAGATTGTACCTTTTTGGCTTCAGAACTACATAGAGCATGCCTGCATTAGTCCAGAAGACAATTTTGGATTGTCTAGGCTTCATTTTGGCGAAACAACAACAATTTCCTTTTTTGAGGTTTCGTAAGAGTTTCTTTTACTAAAAAAACCAAAAGGGAACCCTTACTTAACCCTTACCAACGGCGGACCCTTGCTAAAAAGACCAAGGGGGGACCCTTACAAAAAAATCCAAGGGGGGACCCCTACTTAAAAAACCAAGGGGGGAACCTTACTAAAAATACCAAGGAGGGACCCTTACTAAAAAATCCAAGGGGGGACCCCTACTCAAAAAACCAAAGGGGGACCCTTACTAAAATATCCAAGGGGGGATCCTTACTAAAATATCCAAGGGGGGACCCCTACTTAAAAAACCAAGGGGGGACCCTTACTAAAAAATCCAAGGGGGGACCCCTACTTAAAAAACCAAGGGGGGACCCTTACTAAAAAATCCAAGGGGGGACCCCTACTTAAAAAACCAAGGGGGGACCCTTACTAAAAAATCCAAGGGGGGACCCTTACTAAAAAATCCAATGGGGGACCCCTACTTAAAAAACCAAGGGGGGACCCTTACTAAAAAATCCAAGGGGGGATCCTTACTAAAAAAAACCAAGGGGGGACCCTTACTGAAAAATCAAAAGGGGGACCCCTGCTTAAAAAACCAAGGGGGGACCCTTACTAAAAAAACCAAGAGGGGACCCTTACTAAAAAATCCAAGGGGGGACCCTTACTAAAAAATCCAAGGGGGGACCCCTACTCAAAAAACCAACGGGGGACCCTTACTAAAAAATCCAAGGGGGGATCCTTACTAAAAAAAACCAAGGGGGGACCCTTACTGAAAAATCCAAGGGGGGACCACTACTTAAAAAACCAAGGGAGGACCCTTACAAAATAACAAGGGGGGACCCTTACTAAATAATCCAAGGGGAGACCACTACTTAAAACCCAACGGGGGACCCAAGGTAAAAATACCAAGGGGGGACCCTTACTAAAAAATCCAAGGGGGTACCCTTACAAAAAAAACCAAGGGGGGACCCTTACTAAAAAATCCAAAGGGGGACCATTACTATAAAATCCAAGGGGGGAGCCCTCCTTAAAAAAACCAAAGGGGGACCCTTACTTAAAAATCCAAGGGGGGATCCTTACTAAAAAATCCAAGGGGGGACCCTTACTAAAAAATCCAAGAGGGGACCCTTACTAAGAAATCCAAGGGGGGACCCTTACTAAAAAATCCAAGGGGGGACCCCTACTTAAAAAACCAAGGGGGGACCCTTATTAAAAAATCCAAGGGGGGACCCCTACTTAAAAAACCAAGGGGGGACCCTTACTAAAAAAACCAAGGGGGGACCCTTACTAAAAATACCAAGGGGGGACCCTTACTAAAAAATCCAAGGGGGGACCCCTACTACAAAACCAAGGGGGACCCTTACTAAAAAATCCAAGGGGGGACCCTTACTAAAAAATCCAATGGGGGACCCTTACTAAAAAATCCAAGGGGGGACTCATACTTAAAAAACCAAGGACGGACCCTTACTAAAAAAACCAAGGGGGGACCCTTACTAAAAAATCCAAGGGGGGACCCCTACTCAAAAAACCAAGGGGGGAACCTTACTAAAAATACCAAGGGGGGACCCTTACTAAAAAATCCAAGGGGGGACCCCTACTCAAAAAACCAAAGGGGGACCCTTACTAAAAAAATCCAAGGGGGGATCCTTACTAAAATATCCAAGGGGGGACCCCTACTTAAAAAACCAAGGGGGGACCCTTACTAAAAAATCCAAGGGGGGACCCCTACTTAAAAAACCAAGGGGGGACCCTTACTAAAAAATCCAAGGGGGGACCCCTACTTAAAAAACCAAGGGGGGACCCTTACTAAAAAATCCAAGGGGGGACCCTTACTAAAAAATCCAATGGGGGACCCCTACTTAAAAAACCAAGGGGGGACCCTTACTAAAAAATCCAAGGGGGGATCCTTACTAAAAAAAACCAAGGGGGGACCCTTACTGAAAAATCAAAAGGGGGACCCCTGCTTAAAAAACCAAGGGGGGACCCTTACTAAAAAAACCAAGAGGGGACCCTTACTAAAAAATCCAAGGGGGGACCCTTACTAAAAAATCCAAGGGGGGACCCCTACTCAAAAAACCAAGGGGGGACCCTTACTAAAAAATCCAAGGGGGGATCCTTACTAAAAAAACCAAGGGGGGACCCTTACTGAAAAATCCAAGGGGGGAACACTACTTAAAAAACCAAGGGAGGACCCTTACAAAAAAACAAGGGGGGACCCTTACTAAATAATCCAAGGGGAGACCACTACTTAAAACCCAACGGGGGACCCAAGGTAAAAATACCAAGGGGGGACCCTTACTAAAAAATCCAAGGGGGTACCCTTACTAAAAAAAACCAAGGGGGGACCCTTACTAAAAAATCCAAGGGGGGACCATTACTATAAAATCCAAGGGGGGAGCCCTACTTAAAAAAACCAAGGGGGGACCCTTACTTAAAAATCCAAGGGGGGATCCTTACTAAAAAATCCAAGGGGGGACCCTTACTAAAAAATCCAAGAGGGGACCCTTACTAAAAAATCTAAGGGGGGACCCTTACTAAAAAATCCAAGGGGGGACCCCTACTTAAAAAACCAAGGGGGGACCCTTATTAAAAAATCCAAGGGGGGACCCTTACTTAAAAAACCAAGGGGGGACCCTTACTAAAAAAACCAAGGGGGGACCCTTACTAAAAATACCAAGGGGGAACCCTTACTAAAAAATCCAAGGGGGGACCCCTACTTAAAAAACCAAGGGGGGACCCTTACTAAAAAATCCAAGGGGGGACCCCTACTTAAAAAACCAAGGCGGGACCCTTACTAAAAAATCCAAGGGGGGACCCTTACTAAAAAATCCAATGGGGGACCCCTACTTAAAAAACCAAGGGGGGACCCTTACTAAAAAATCCAAGGGGGGATCCTTACTAAAAAAACCAAGGGGGGACCCTTACTGAAAAATCCAAGGGGGGACCCCTGCTTAAATAACCGAGGGGGGACCCTTACTAAAAAACCAAGGGGGGACCCTTACTAATAAATCCAAGGGGGGACCCCTACCTAAAAAACCAACGGGGGACCCTTAGTAAAAATACCAAGGGGGGAACCTTACTAAAAAAACCAAGGCGGGACCCTTACTAAAAAATCACAGGGGGACCTTACTAAAAAATCCAAGGGGGGACCCCTACTTAAAAAACCAAGGGGGGACCCTTAATAAAAAATCCAAGGGGGGATCCTTACTAAAAAACCCAAGGGGGGACCCTTACTAAGAAATCCAAGGAGGACCCCTACTTAAAAAACCAAGGGGGGACCCTTACTAAAAAATCAAAGGGGGGATCCTTACTAAAAAACCCAAGGGGGGACCCTTACTGAAAAATCCAAGGGGGGACCCCTACTTAAAAAACCACGTGGGGACCCTTACTAAAAATACCAAGGGTGGACCCTTACTAAAAAATCCAAGGGGGGACCCTTAGTAAAAAAAACCAAGGGGGGATCCTTACTAAGTAATCCAAGGGGGGACCCCTACTTAAAAAACCAAGAGGGGACCCTTAGTAAAAAAACCAAGGGGGGACCCTTACTTAAAAACCAACGGGGGACCCTCACTAAAAAATCTAAGGGGGGACCCTTACTAAAAAATCCAAGGGGGTACCCTTACTAAAAAAAACCAAGGGGGGACCCTTACTAAAAAATCCAAGGGAAGACCATTACTATAAAATCCAAGGGGGAGCCCTACTTAAAAAACCAAGGGGGGACCCTTACTGAAAAATCCAAGGGGGGATCCTTACTAAAAAACCCACGGGGGGACCCTTACTAAAAAATCCAAGGGGGGACCCTTACTAAAAAATCCAAGAGGGGACCCTTACTAAAAAATCCAAGGGGGGACCCTTACTAAAAAATCCAAGGGGGGACCCCTACTTAAAAAACCAAGGGGGGACCCTTACTAAAAAAACCAAGGGGGGACCCCTACTTAAAAAACCAAGAGGGGACCCTTACTAAAAAAACCAAGGGGGGACCCTTACTAAAAATACCAAGGGGGGACCCTTACTAAAAAATCCAAGGGGGGACCCCTACTTAAAAAACCAAGGGGGGACCCTTACTAAAAAATCCAAGGGGGGACCCCTACTTAAAAAAGCAAGGGGGGACCCTTACTAAAAAATCCAAGGGGGGACCCTTACTAAAAAATCCAATGGGGGACCCCTACTTAAAAAACCAAGGGGGGACCCTTACTAAAAAATCCAAGGGGGGATCCTTACTAAAAAAACCAAAGGGGGACCCTTACTGAAAAATCCAAGGGGGGACCCCTGCTTAAATAACCAAGGGGGGACCCTTACTAAAAAACCAAGCGGGGACCCTTACTAATAAATCCAAGGGGGGACCCCTACTTAAAAAACCACGTCGGGACCCTTACTAAAAAATACCAAGGGTGGACCCTTACTAAAAAATCCAAGGGGCGACCCTTAGTAAAAAAAACCAAGGGGGGATCCTTACTAAAGAATCCAAGGGGGGACCCCTACTTAAAAAACCAAGAGGGGACCCTTAGTAAAAAAAACCAAGGGGGTCCCTTACTTAAAAACCAACGGGGGACCCTCACTAAAAAATCTAAGGGGGGACCCTTACTAAAAAATCCAAGGGGGTACCCTTACTAAAAAAAACCAAGGGGGGACCCTTACTAAAATATCCAAGGGAAGACCATTACTATAAAATCCAAGGGGGGAGCCCTACTTAAAAAACCAAGGGGGGACCCTTACTGAAAAATCCAAGGGGGGATCCTTACTAAAAATCCCACGGGGGGACCCTTACTAAAAAATCCAAGGGGGGACCCTTACTAAAAAATCCAAGAGGGGACCCTTACTAAAAAATCCAAGGGGGGACCCTTACTAAAAAATCCAAGGGGGGACCCCTACTTAAAAAACCAAGGGGGGACCCTTACTAAAAAAACCAAGGGGGGACCCCTACTTAAAAAACCAAGAGGGGACCCTTACTAAAAAAACCAAGGGGGGACCCTTACTAAAAATACCAAGGGGGGACCCTTACTAAAAAATCCAAGGGGGGACCCCTACTTAAAAAACCAAGGGGGGACCCTTACTAAAAAATCCAAGGGGGGACCCCTACTTAAAAAAGCAAGGGGGGACCCTTACTAAAGAATCCAAGGGGGGACCCCTACTTAAAAAACCAAGGGGGAACCCTTACTAAAAAAACCAAGGGGGGACCCTTACTGAAAAATCCAAGGGGGGACCCTTACTAAAAATCCAAGGGGGGACCCCTACTTAAAAAACCAAGGGGGGACCCTTACTAAAAAATCCAAGGGGGGACCCCTACTTAAAAAACCAAGGGGGGACACTTACTAAAAAATCCAATGGGGGACCCCTACTTAAAAAACCAAGGGGGGACCCTTACTAAAAAATCCAAGGGGGGACCCCTACTTAAAAAACCAAGGGGGGACCCTTACTAAAAAATCCAAGGGGGGATCCTTACTAAAAAATCCAAGGGGGGACCCTTACTGAAAAATCCAAGGGGGGACCCCTGCTTAAAAAACCAAGGGGGACCCTTACTAAAAAAACCAAGGGGGGACCCTTACTAAAAAAACCAAGGGGGGACCCTAACTGAAAAATCCAAGGGGGGACCCTTACTAGAAATCCAAGGGGGACCCTTACTAAAAAATCCAAAGGGGGACCCTTATTAAAAATACCAAGGGGGGACCCTTACTAAAAAATCCAAAGGGGGACCCTTACTTAAAAAACCAAGGGGGGACCCTTACTAAAAACTCCAAAGGGGGACCCCTACTTAAAAAACCAAGGGGGGACCCTTACTAAAAAATCCAATGGGGGACCCCTACTTAAAAAACCAGAGGGGACCCTTACTAAAAAATCCAATGGGGGACCCCTACTTAAAAAACCAAGGGGGGACCCTTACTAAAAAATCCAAGGGGGGATCCTTACTAAAAAAACCAAGGGGGGACCCTTACTGAAAAATCCAAGGGGGGACCCCTGCTTAAAAAACCAAGGGGGGACCCTTACTAAAAAATCCAAGGGGGGACCCTTACTAAAAAATCCAATGGGGGACCCTACTTAAAAAACCAACGGGGGACCCTTAGTAAAAATACCAAGGGGGGACCCTTACTAAAAAATCCAAGGGGGTACCCTTCCTAAAAAAACCAAGGGGGGACCCTTACTGAAAAATCCAAGGGGGGATCCTTACTAAAAAATCCAAGGGGGGACCCCTACTTAAAAAACCAAGGGGGGACCCTTACTAAAAAATCCAAGGGGGGACCCCTACTTAAAAAACCAAGGGGCACCCTTACTAAAAAATCCAATGGGGAACCCTACTTAAAAAACCAAGGGGGGACCCTTACTAAAAAATCCAAGAGGGGACCGTTACTTAAAAAACCAAGGGGGGACCCTAACTGATAAATCCAAGGGGGGACCCTACTTAAAAAACCAAGGGGGGACCCTTACAAAAAAATCCAAGGGGGGACCCCTAGTTAAAAAACCAAGGGGAGACCCTTACTAAAAAATCCAATGGGGGACCCCTACTTAAAAAACCAAGGGGGGACCCTTACTAAAAAATCCAATGGGGGACCCCTGCTTAAAAAACCAAGGGGGGACCCTTACTAAAAAAACCAAGGGGGGACCCCTGCTTAAAAATTCCAAGGGGGGACCCCTACTTAAAAAACCAAGGGGGGACCCTTACTAAAAAATCCAAGGGGGGATCCTTACTAAAAAAACCAAGGGGGGACCCTTACTGAAAAATCCAAGGGGGGACCCCTGCTTAAAAAACCAAGGGGGGACCCTTACTAAAAAATCCAAGGGGGGACCCTTACTAAAAAATCCAATGGGGGACCCTACTTAAAAAACCAACGGGGGACCCTTAGTAAAAATACCAAGGGGGGACCCTCACTAAAAAATCCAAGGGGGTACCCTTACTAAAAAAACCAAGGGGGGACCCTTACTGAAAAATCCAAGGGGGGATCCTTACTAAAAAATCCAAGGGGGGACCCCTACTTAAAAAACCAAGGGGGGACCCTTACTAAAAAATCCAAGGGGGGACCCCTACTTAAAAAACCAAGGGGCACCCTTACTAAAAAATCCAAGGGGGGACCCCTACTTAAAAGACCAAGGGGGGACCCTTACTAAAAAATCCAAGAGGGGACCGTTACTTAAGAAACCAAGGGGGGGCCCTAACTGATAAATCCAAGGGGGGACCCTACTTAAAAAACCAAGGGGGGACCCTTACAAAAAAATCCAAGGGGGGACCCCTAGTTAAAAAACCAAGGGGAGACCCTTACTAAAAAATCCAATGGGGGACCCCTACTTAAAAAACCAAGGGGGGACCCTTACTAAAAAATCCAATGGGGGACCCCTGCTTAAAAAACCAAGGGGGGACCCTTACTAAAAAAACCAAGGGGGGACCCTGACTAAAAATTCCAAGGGGGGACCCCTACTTAAAAAACCAAGGGGGGACCCTTACTAAAAAATCCAAGGGGGGATCCTTACTAAAAAAACCAAGGGGGGACCCTTACTGAAAAATCCAAGGGGGGACCCCTGCTTAAAAAACCAAGGGGGGACCCTTACTAAAAAATCCAAGGGGGGACCCTTACTAAAAAATCCAATGGGGGACCCTACTTAAAAAACCAACGGGGGACCCTTAGTAAAAATACCAAGGGGGGACCCTTACTAAAAAATCCAAGGGGGTACCCTTACTAAAAAAAACCAAGGGGGGACCCTTACTGAAAAATCCAAGGGGGGATCCTTACTAAAAAATCCAAGGGGGGACCCCTACTTAAAAAACCAAGGGGGGACCCTTACTAAAAAATCCAAGGGGGGACCCCTACTTAAAAAACCAAGGGGGCACCCTTACTAAAAAATCCAATGGGGGACCCCTACTTAAGAAACCAAGGGGGGACCCTTACTAAAAAATCCAAGAGGGGACCGTTACTTAAAAAACCAAGGGGGGACCTTTACTAAAAAATCCAAGGGGGGATCCTTACTAAAACAACTAAGGGGGGACCTTTACTGAAAAATCGAAGGGGGGACCCCTGCTTAAAAAACCAAGGGGGGACCCTTACTAAAAAAAACCAAGGGGGGACCCTAAGTGAAAAATCCAAGGGGGGACCCTTACTAAAAATCCAAGCTGGACCCTTACTAAAAAATCCAAGGGGGGACCCTTAATAAAAATACCAAGGGGGGACCCTTACTAAAAAATCCAAGGGGGACCCCTACTTAAAAAAGCAAGGGGGCACCCTTACTAAAAAATCCAATGGGGGACCCCTACTTAAAAAACCAAGGGGGGACCCTTACTGAAAAATCCAAGGGGGGACCCCTGCTTAAAAAACCAAGGGGGGACCCTTACTAAAAAAATCAAGGGGGGACCCTTACTAAAAAATCCAAGGGGGGACCCCTACTTAAAAAACCAACGGGGGACCCTTAGTAAAAATACCAAGGGGGGACCCTTACTAAAAAATCCAAGGGGGTACCCTTACTAAAAAAACCAAGGGGGGACCCTTACTGAAAAATCCAAGGGGGGACCCTTACTAAAAAATCCAAGGGGGGATCCTTACTAAAAAAACCAAGGGGGGACCCTTACTGAAAAATCCAAGGGGGGACCCCTGCTTAAAAAACCAAGGGGGGACCCTTACTAAAAAATCCAAGGGGGGACCCTTACTAAAAAATCCAATGGGGGACCCTACTTAAAAAACCAACGGGGGACCCTTAGTAAAAATACCAAGGGGGGACCCTCACTAAAAAATCCAAGGGGGTACCCTTACTAAAAAAACCAAGGGGGGACCCTTACTGAAAAATCCAAGGGGGATCCTTACTAAAAAATCCAAGGGGGGACCCTTACTTAAAAAACCAAGGGGGGACCCTTACTAAAAAATCCAAGGGGGGACCCCTACTTAAAAAACCAAGGGGCACCCTTACTAAAAAATCCAATGGGGGACCCCTACTTAAAAAACCAAGGGGGGACCCTTACTAAAAAATCCAAGAGGGGACCGTTACTTAAAAAACCAAGGGGGGACCCTAACTGATAAATCCAAGGGGGGACCCTACTTAAAAAACCAAGGGGGGACCCTTACAAAAAAATCCAAGGGGGGACCCCTAGTTAAAAAACCAAGGGGAGACCCTTACTAAAAAATCCAATGGGGGACCCCTACTTAAAAAACCAAGGGGGGACCCTTACTAAAAAATCCAATGGGGGACCCCTGCTTAAAAAACCAAGGGGGGACCCTTACTTAAAAAACCAAGGGGGGACCCTGACTAAAAATTCCAAGGGGGGACCCCTACTTAAAAAACCAAGGGGGGACCCTTACTAAAAAATCCAAGGGGGGATCCTTACTAAAAAAACCAAGGGGGGACCCTTACTGAAAAATCCAAGGGGGGACCCCTGCTTAAAAAACCAAGGGGGGACCCTTACTAAAAAATCCAAGGGGGGACCCTTACTAAAAAATCCAATGGGGGACCCTACTTAAAAAACCAACGGGGGACCCTTAGTAAAAATACCAAGGGGGGGACCCTTACTAAAAAATCCAAGGGGGTACCCTTACTAAAAAAACCAAGGGGGGACCCTTACTGAAAAATCCAAGGGGGGATCCTTACTAAAAAATCCAAGGGGGGACCCCTACTTAAAAAACCAAGGGGGGACCCTTACTAAAAAATCCAAGGGGGGACCCCTACTTAAAAAACCAAGGGGGCACCCTTACTAAAAAATCCAATGGGGGACCCCTACTTAAGAAACCAAGGGGGGACCCTTACTAAAAAATCCAAGAGGGGACCGTTACTTAAAAAACCAAGGGGGGACCTTTACTAAAAAATCCAAGGGGGGATCCTTACTAAAACAACTAAGGGGGGACCTTTACTGAAAAATCGAAGGGGGGACCCCTGCTTAAAAAACCAAGGGGGGACCCTTACTAAAAAAAACCAAGGGGGGACCCTAAGTGAAAAATCCAAGGGGGGACCCTTACTAAAAATCCAAGCTGGACCCTTACTAAAAAATCCAAGGGGGGACCCTTAATAAAAATACCAAGGGGGGACCCTTACTAAAAAATCCAAGGGGGACCCCTACTTAAAAAAGCAAGGGGGCACCCTTACTAAAAAATCCAATGGGGGACCCCTACTTAAAAAACCAAGGGGGGACCCTTACTGAAAAATCCAAGGGGGGACCCCTGCTTAAAAAACCAAGGGGGGACCCTTACTAAAAAAATCAAGGGGGGACCCTTACTAAAAAATCCAAGGGGGGACCCCTACTTAAAAAACCAAGGGGGGACCCTTACTAAAAAATCCAAGGGGGGATCCTTACTAAAAAAACCAAGGGGGGACCCTTACTGAAAAATCCAAGGGGGGACCCCTGCTTAAAAAACCAAGGGGGGACCCTTACTAAAAAATCCAAGGGGGGACCCTTACTAAAAAATCCAATGGGGGACCCTACTTAAAAAACCAACGGGGGACCCTTAGTAAAAATACCAAGGGGGGGACCCTTACTAAAAAATCCAAGGGGGTACCCTTACTAAAAAAACCAAGGGGGGACCCTTACTGAAAAATCCAAGGGGGGATCCTTACTAAAAAATCCAAGGGGGGACCCCTACTTAAAAAACCAAGGGGGGACCCTTACTAAAAAATCCAAGGGGGGACCCCTACTTAAAAAACCAAGGGGGCACCCTTACTAAAAAATCCAATGGGGGACCCCTACTTAAGAAACCAAGGGGGGACCCTTACTAAAAAATCCAAGAGGGGACCGTTACTTAAAAAACCAAGGGGGGACCTTTACTAAAAAATCCAAGGGGGGATCCTTACTAAAACAACTAAGGGGGGACCTTTACTGAAAAATCGAAGGGGGGACCCCTGCTTAAAAAACCAAGGGGGGACCCTTACTAAAAAAAACCAAGGGGGGACCCTAAGTGAAAAATCCAAGGGGGGACCCTTACTAAAAATCCAAGCTGGACCCTTACTAAAAAATCCAAGGGGGGACCCTTAATAAAAATACCAAGGGGGGACCCTTACTAAAAAATCCAAGGGGGACCCCTACTTAAAAAAGCAAGGGGGCACCCTTACTAAAAAATCCAATGGGGGACCCCTACTTAAAAAACCAAGGGGGGACCCTTACTGAAAAATCCAAGGGGGGACCCCTGCTTAAAAAACCAAGGGGGGACCCTTACTAAAAAATCCAAGGGGGGACCCTTACTAAAAAATCCAATGGGGGACCCTACTTAAAAAACCAACGGGGGACCCTTAGTAAAAATACCAAGGGGGGGACCCTTACTAAAAAATCCAAGGGGGTACCCTTACTAAAAAAACCAAGGGGGGACCCTTACTGAAAAATCCAAGGGGGGATCCTTACTAAAAAATCCAAGGGGGGACCCCTACTTAAAAAACCAAGGGGGGACCCTTACTAAAAAATCCAAGGGGGGACCCCTACTTAAAAAACCAAGGGGGCACCCTTACTAAAAAATCCAATGGGGGACCCCTACTTAAGAAACCAAGGGGGGACCCTTACTAAAAAATCCAAGAGGGGACCGTTACTTAAAAAACCAAGGGGGGACCTTTACTAAAAAATCCAAGGGGGGATCCTTACTAAAACAACTAAGGGGGGACCTTTACTGAAAAATCGAAGGGGGGACCCCTGCTTAAAAAACCAAGGGGGGACCCTTACTAAAAAAAACCAAGGGGGGACCCTAAGTGAAAAATCCAAGGGGGGACCCTTACTAAAAATCCAAGCTGGACCCTTACTAAAAAATCCAAGGGGGGACCCTTAATAAAAATACCAAGGGGGGACCCTTACTAAAAAATCCAAGGGGGACCCCTACTTAAAAAAGCAAGGGGGCACCCTTACTAAAAAATCCAATGGGGGACCCCTACTTAAAAAACCAAGGGGGGACCCTTACTGAAAAATCCAAGGGGGGACCCCTGCTTAAAAAACCAAGGGGGGACCCTTACTAAAAAAATCAAGGGGGGACCCTTACTAAAAAATCCAAGGGGGGACCCCTACTTAAAAAACCAAGGGGGGACCCTTACTAAAAAATCCAAGGGGGGATCCTTACTAAAAAAACCAAGGGGGGACCCTTACTGAAAAATCCAAGGGGGGACCCCTGCTTAAAAAACCAAGGGGGGACCCTTACTAAAAAATCCAAGGGGGGACCCTTACTAAAAAATCCAATGGGGGACCCTACTTAAAAAACCAACGGGGGACCCTTAGTAAAAATACCAAGGGGGGGACCCTTACTAAAAAATCCAAGGGGGTACCCTTACTAAAAAAACCAAGGGGGGACCCTTACTGAAAAATCCAAGGGGGGATCCTTACTAAAAAATCCAACGGGGGACCCCTACTTAAAAAACCAAGGGGGGACCCTTACTAAAAAATCCAAGGGGGGACCCCTACTTAAAAAACCAAGGGGGCACCCTTACTAAAAAATCCAATGGGGGACCCCTACTTAAGAAACCAAGGGGGGACCCTTACTAAAAAATCCAAGAGGGGACCGTTACTTAAAAAACCAAGGGGGGACCTTTACTAAAAAATCCAAGGGGGGATCCTTACTAAAACAACTAAGGGGGGACCTTTACTGAAAAATCGAAGGGGGGACCCCTGCTTAAAAAACCAAGGGGGGACCCTTACTAAAAAAAACCAAGGGGGGACCCTAAGTGAAAAATCCAAGGGGGGACCCTTACTAAAAATCCAAGCTGGACCCTTACTAAAAAATCCAAGGGGGGACCCTTAATAAAAATACCAAGGGGGGACCCTTACTAAAAAATCCAAGGGGGACCCCTACTTAAAAAAGCAAGGGGGCACCCTTACTAAAAAATCCAATGGGGGACCCCTACTTAAAAAACCAAGGGGGGACCCTTACTGAAAAATCCAAGGGGGGACCCCTGCTTAAAAAACCAAGGGGGGACCCTTACTAAAAAATCCAAGGGGGGACCCTTACTAAAAAATCCAAGGGGGGACCCCTACTTAAAAAACCAAGGGGGGACCCTTACTAAAAAATCCAAGGGGGGATCCTTACTAAAAAAACCAAGGGGGGACCCTTACTGAAAAATCCAAGGGGGGACCCCTGCTTAAAAAACCAAGGGGGGACCCTTACTAAAAAATCCAAGGGGGGACCCTTACTAAAAAATCCAATGGGGGACCCTACTTAAAAAACCAACGGGGGACCCTTAGTAAAAATACCAAGGGGGGGACCCTTACTAAAAAATCCAAGGGGGTACCCTTACTAAAAAAACCAAGGGGGGACCCTTACTGAAAAATCCAAGGGGGGATCCTTACTAAAAAATCCAACGGGGGACCCCTACTTAAAAAACCAAGGGGGGACCCTTACTAAAAAATCCAAGGGGGGACCCCTACTTAAAAAACCAAGGGGGCACCCTTACTAAAAAATCCAATGGGGGACCCCTACTTAAGAAACCAAGGGGGGACCCTTACTAAAAAATCCAAGAGGGGACCGTTACTTAAAAAACCAAGGGGGGACCTTTACTAAAAAATCCAAGGGGGGATCCTTACTAAAACAACTAAGGGGGGACCTTTACTGAAAAATCGAAGGGGGGACCCCTGCTTAAAAAACCAAGGGGGGACCCTTACTAAAAAAAACCAAGGGGGGACCCTAAGTGAAAAATCCAAGGGGGGACCCTTACTAAAAATCCAAGCTGGACCCTTACTAAAAAATCCAAGGGGGGACCCTTAATAAAAATACCAAGGGGGGACCCTTACTAAAAAATCCAAGGGGGACCCCTACTTAAAAAAGCAAGGGGGCACCCTTACTAAAAAATCCAATGGGGGACCCCTACTTAAAAAACCAAGGGGGGACCCTTACTGAAAAATCCAAGGGGGGACCCCTGCTTAAAAAACCAAGGGGGGACCCTTACTAAAAAATCCAAGGGGGGACCCTTACTAAAAAATCCAATGGGGGACCCTACTTAAAAAACCAACGGGGGACCCTTAGTAAAAATACCAAGGGGGGGACCCTTACTAAAAAATCCAAGGGGGTACCCTTACTAAAAAAACCAAGGGGGGACCCTTACTGAAAAATCCAAGGGGGGATCCTTACTAAAAAATCCAAGGGGGGACCCCTACTTAAAAAACCAAGGGGGGACCCTTACTAAAAAATCCAAGGGGGGACCCCTACTTAAAAAACCAAGGGGGCACCCTTACTAAAAAATCCAATGGGGGACCCCTACTTAAGAAACCAAGGGGGGACCCTTACTAAAAAATCCAAGAGGGGACCGTTACTTAAAAAACCAAGGGGGGACCTTTACTAAAAAATCCAAGGGGGGATCCTTACTAAAACAACTAAGGGGGGACCTTTACTGAAAAATCGAAGGGGGGACCCCTGCTTAAAAAACCAAGGGGGGACCCTTACTAAAAAAAACCAAGGGGGGACCCTAAGTGAAAAATCCAAGGGGGGACCCTTACTAAAAATCCAAGCTGGACCCTTACTAAAAAATCCAAGGGGGGACCCTTAATAAAAATACCAAGGGGGGACCCTTACTAAAAAATCCAAGGGGGACCCCTACTTAAAAAAGCAAGGGGGCACCCTTACTAAAAAATCCAATGGGGGACCCCTACTTAAAAAACCAAGGGGGGACCCTTACTGAAAAATCCAAGGGGGGACCCCTGCTTAAAAAACCAAGGGGGGACCCTTACTAAAAAAATCAAGGGGGGACCCTTACTAAAAAATCCAAGGGGGGACCCCTACTTAAAAAACCAACAGGGGACCCTTAGTAAAAATACCAAGGGGGGACCCTTACTAAAAAATCCAAGGGGGTACCCTTACTAAAAAAACCAAGGGGGGACCCTTACTGAAAAATCCAAGGGGGGACCCTTACTAAAAAATCCAAGGGGGGACCCCTACTTAGAAAACCAAGGGGGGACCCTTACTAAAAAATCCAATGGGGGACCCCTACTTAAAAAACCAAGGGGGGACCCTTACTAAAACATCCAAGGGGGGATCCTTACTGAAAAATCCAAGGGGGGACCCCTGCTTAAAAAACCAAGGGGGGACCCTTACTAAAAAAACCAAGGGGGGACCCTTACTAAAAAATCCAAGGGGGGACCCCTACTTAAAAAACCAACGGGGGACCCTTAGTAAAAATAGCAAGGGGGGACCCTAACTGAAAAATCCAAGGGGGGACCCCTGCTCAAAAAACCAAGGGGGGACCCTTACTAAAAAAACCAAGGGGGGACCCTTACTAAAAAATTCAAGGGGGGACTCCTACTTAAAAAACCAAGGGGGGACTCTTACTAATAATACCAAGGGGGGACCCTTACTAAAAAATCGAAGGGGGGACCCCTACTTATAAAACCAAGGGGGGACCCTTACTTATAAAACCAAGGGGGGACTCTTACTAAAAAAACGAAGGGGGAACCTTTAGTTAAGAAACCAAGGGGGGACCCTTAGTAAAAAAGCCAAGAGGGGACTCTTACTGAAATCAAAGCAGCAAGGCAGGTGTAAGCTCGCGAATTTGTTTTTTTTTTTTTTTTGCGGAAGTAGCTATTTCTAGAACTGGCTCAATTCACCACTTCGTGGTGAACACGGGCTAAAAAAGTGAGCTAAAAAATTTGATAAGTTTGTTTGCGGCCGCCATGTTAGTCGAACTCGGAACGCGAAATGAAGTTGACCTGTGACTCAGCTTGATGTTTAGTTACTTCACATCTTTTGCAGTGCCAATTTTAAAATGTTTCGTGATGGAAAACTTTATAGTTCAGACACAAGCACCGATTTTAGTCGGTCACGAGCGTGTCACACGGCTTTGTTGTCACAGTTTTCAAACGTCCATAGCTCCCGATAGATATTTTGTATCAGAATTTTGCTTTAAGTCTTAAGGCATAATAGTCTTGAACATATCAATGTATTGGACTTATAGGATACGTTACTTTTGAGATGGCTTTCTATGACGTCACATGCAAACCAAGAATTGAAATACCTGACTAATTTGCATACTTATGAAATTGTAAACATTCACCGGAAATGGATGTTCTTTAAAGCCGAGATTCAATATCTTTCGGCCTAGTATATTCCAAGCCGTATTTACTGTCACTACAGAAATTTTTGTGGATACTAAACCAACGGCTTCAGATTTGTTTGCGATTTGATTTCCAAAATGTAGCAATAACAACGCAAAACACAACAGAGTGAAACACAACCAAGCTCAGAATCAATGGCCAAACAAACTTCGAACGCATGAAAAACCTTCAAAATGAGAACACGTTCCGAACAAAAATATGGTCGCAACAACTACGACAACCTCTTGCTTTTAAACTGCATTGTTTGACACACCCTGTTACGCGCCTTCATCATGCCCAAATTTGGAAAACCGCAACTGCTTTATTTGGATATCCATTGTTGACAACAAAGGGAATAGGGAAGCAGGGAAGTAGGGAAGTAGGGAAGTAGGGAAGGGAAAGTGATTACTATACCTCGTGGGATTCGCGAGCTAAAAACTAACCAACAGACTAAAAATGTGTAGCATAAATAGCACCACTGAAAACGGCGAACAATAAATGAAGAGTATTTTGACTTACATTACGTAAATGACTTACCGACAACGCAGCCATAATATTCTATTCTCATCGAAATCCAACTCCTCCAGGTTAAGGGATGGATTCTGAAGTAACGGCCTCTCACTGGTTTCAGCTTATGCGTGACAACTACATATCTGTCGTAATTACCGCGGAAGATCTGGTGAAAAAAAGTTATATAAAATGAGAATAAGAGGAAATCATGTCGCCGTTGGCTAGAGCCAAATCCAATCAAGTAGCAGGATTGACTATACGGCCTCAAACTGGGCCTTTGCAATCCCCCGTTGTGACGAGTACTATTATTTTATGCGTTTATTGCCACGGGCTGAGGTGACGAGCTTTACATAATCGCACAAACTTCAAGATAAGAAATCCTTGGCAAAGTCACGAAACAATGTTTTAGATAACGACCGTGGATCCTAACACGAATGTGAGTGTCCTACCTAAAACAATCCACTGTGAAAGAAAGTTGACAAAGTCTAAATTGTTAATCATCACACCAACCTTGGTGGCCTTGCCCTCCTTGTAGAGCTTAAACTTGCTTCCGTCGCGGCTGTACGATAAATAGTAACTGGTCACCCACTGGTCCGCGTTCTGCCGTCCTTGCGTCGCAATCCTTCTGACGAGCGTGTCTGCACCGAAGTCCACTTGCAGCCACTGGCGTCTGCTATTCCTCTTTGCACACCACGCTCCGCCATCCCGTCCCGCACGGCGTTGATGAAGACGCGCGTTTCGAGGCGCACAGTAGAAGTTGTAGAACGATGAGGCGCGCATCATTTGATGAGGTATTCGGCGATCTTGCACTCCAAGGGGGATGTCACACTTATCTACATCAAACAAACGCACAAATAAGCAAAAATAGAAAAAGAAACTAGCTTTATATCCACAAAGGAAACAGCAATCTGTCTCAGTAGTTCAAGCCATTACCCCTTTTACTACCAAGCCCAAAATGCTGATTCTCCCAGCCTTTTAAGAAGAAAATGTATGAACAATGTTGTGAGAAATTATACTTTCATCCGCTCTTATCCGAGCAAGTATCAAAAGCCAAGTTCTCCCTACTATATGATATATTTCTGGTGAGAAAGTGAAGCAGAAAATTGTGTCTGTCGCTATTGCTGTCTGTCTGTCCATCCTTCTGTTGCGCTCTTCTCATTTGCAAAGCGTTAGCAGACTGTAGTGGCTGAAAATACGTTTCCAGCTATAGCAATGACAGCGATTCTTAATTTATTTCTTGATGAACTTACTCCAAGGACATCCATACAGCTCGAGCCTCATGGAGATGTGTGAGCGCCAGCCTCGAGGTTGAACTCGCACGTAGCGACCGTAGATTGGCTCATCAATCGAATGTGGTCGAAGACTAAGTCTGTCAGTGTTTCCTCGGAATGTCTGAAAGAATCAAACCAGTGTAACCAAATGTTAGAAATGCGATATTTATCTGTTGTTTATATCTCAGGAATAGCAATGAGATATTGCGCAAATTCGGCATGCGATGAAAAGGAGAAAGTATAAAGAATATAGTTAGACTATACAAAACCCGTGGAAGAAATACAGATCACGGCCACAAAAGTCCGTTTGCAAATTGTACCCAACCTGTTTCTAGTTGCTTTATTGGAACTCCCTACAAACTCAGGTGTTTTACGTCCAGTAGTATTTTTCAATAATTTATATACGCAAGGTCATTTGTGCACACTACATACGCATCTACAGAAAACCCAGCCCAACCGCTACAAACTTTTCGGTTGGAAGGCTTGAAAATATTTTCTGAACATGTTTACCTTCGCCCTGTAAATTTTTATTTTGAAGCCGCACAAAAAAGCCAAACATTTTCATGCAAGTGTGACTAACGGTGTATTTTGATTGGTTCATTTTCTGCATTGTGACAGACGTTCCTTTCTCCCACACCCGTTCTTTCACGGAACGCGTGCATTTCACAGGATTCCGGTTGATTTTTTTTCCGAAAGATGATTGGTTCTGTGAGTTCCCATGGGGCTGACGTCACGATAGTTTACGGTATTTGCAATACACGAGGTCGGATACCCGTCCATTTGCTCCCCGCTCTTGTTCGGGGCACTTCAAAGTTTCGCTGTATGACTCAGCGCTTGGCGGTCTTGATGTCCTGGTGCGTTTCTTCACTGAATACGAAGACGTGCTCCTTGTCTTGCTCCGGGACACTTCAAATGTTGGCTGTGTGACTGAATGTTTGGCGGTTTTGATATCCTGGTGCGCTTCTTCAGTGAATGCCAAGACGGCTATAAACGGCACAGCTGGAACTTCCACGTGTACTGAGAATGCTCTGGTCTACTTTTACTATCTCAGGTAAATCAGTCTTTATTACGTGCGTTTGTTATTCAGAAGGTTCTCGAATCTTAGTCATTTTTAGGCCAAACTTCGAACAGCAGAAGGCAGAAGACAAACCACTGAACAAATGAACACTCGGATTCGTTTTTTGTAGTCAGTTACTTCATACGGAGTTTATAGCGAAGAATTCGACATGAAATTACGTCGGCGCTATTCTGATGCACCTTGTGTTAATATCTTTTAATGGTTGCTATTCCACAGTATAAGAGAACTCGCGGTGTGACTTGGTTCTTGGCGGTTGTGACATCCTGGTGCACTTCTGCATGGCATGAGGCGGCAAAAGTACAGCTGTTCAAGCGACAGGAATGGAAGGCCAAGAAACCTATCAGCGCGCAACACGTGCCATAAACGGCCGAACTGTACGCTTCCACGTGTACTAAGAATGTTCTTTTCTACTTTTAAAATCTCAGGTAAATCAGCTATATGACGTGCGTTTGCTATTTAGGAAATTCTTGAATATTAGTCATTTTTAGGTCAAAGTTCGAACAGCAGAAGGCAAACCATAATGAAACACTCGTATTCGTATCCGGTGTTTCCAGTGAAGAATTTGACAAGAACTGACGTCAGCGCTATTGTGATGCGGAACATTTTTATCCGTAAAAAGTACCTTGTGCTAATATCTTGTGATGGTTGCTATTCCATATGAGAGCTAGCTTTAGTCGGCGTACTGGTAAAATATCAGCAATGTGAATGTTGAACTCGCTATGTTGGACGCGTGGCTGACATTTAAAGTTCTTAATCTTTCGTCTGGACAGAGTCCCATTTAATTAGACGATGTACAGTTGTTAGTCTGTTTGACGTCAGAGGAAGTAAAAATAAACTGTGCGGGTGAGCGCGCGCGTGGAGCTTCCGGTTGGCGAAATAAAAGAAAAGTGCGCGTTGTCTTCGTTTTCAGAAACGTAAAGAACAAAACCCCCCATATTGAACCCCTATATAAGACTTGCGTTAAGGGTCAACTAAAAGAGAGGGGGTTGTTAGAGAGAGAGAGAGGGGTGGGGGAGAGGGGGGTTGCGTAATAAAAGAAAAGTGCGTGTTGTGTTCATTCCACAAACATAAAGAACAACCCCCCTTCCCCCACATTGAACCCCAATGAAGTTTTCCTTGTGTCGAGTCTTACATGAAGGGTCATGAAGGTTTTACGCGGAGGGGAGCAAGGGGTTCCTTTGTATAAGACATACATGATAGGTGCAGTGAGACGTCCGTATAAGAGTCTTACAAGAAGAACCGAATTGGATGTTTCCCTATATAAGACTTGCGTTAAGAGTCAACTTAAAGAAAGGGGGTTCTTAGAGGGAGAGAGAGAAAGAGGAAGGGGGTTCATTTAAAGAGATGAGATGACAACAGCATGTAAAGTTCGAAATGCATCGCTAATTATCTAATGCGGCGTCACTTTTCTTTTTGTCTATTAATTTTGGTGCATAAAGTCGCCAATATGAGACGAGGGGCTTGGGTTTTTAGAGAGGAGGTGGGAGGGTCATTTCAAAAATTGACCATGTAGAGGAGGTAGGGGCTTACTAGAGCATTTACGGTATCACACAAGAGTCCAATAAGTGTCTCTATATTGAGTCTTGAATGAAGGTTAAGTGGTGGGTGTCACTGCACTGGGTTTACATAACGTTGTACTGGAAGTGTCATAATATTGGCCTGTACTCGTAATAATTAACATCAATAAAATATTTAACTTACGGACCTTGTATGTGTGTGTTTAGTTTTCGCCTGGAGTATGTGTTTATTTCGCCAAGTATTCAAATTACGCGTGAGATAATTTGTGGTTTTGTTACTTAATTTAAAGTGTTGTCATTGGCAACGGTCTATCGGTCTATCAGACTTTTTTTCTCTTACCTTCACAGTATCCCACCACTCGTTGACTCTCGTAAAATGGAACCCATCTGAACCGTACAACACCCAGTAAGCGGTGACCCACTGGTCGGCGTCCTGCCTTCCCTGGGTCGCTATTCCAGTGATCTTCATGGTCCGTCCAAGGTCCACCTGCAGCCATTGGTTGTGATTGTTGTGACGCGCGCACCACGCACCCACGTAGCGTCCGTGTTTCGCGCGTTGAAGACGGCCGAGGAACGGAGCGTGGAAATTGTTGTAGGACGACGAAGCTGTCAAGGCCTTGTTCTTTATTCGCCCATTTTGTAGTCCAATGGCTTGGTTACATAGATTTTCTGAAAGAAACAATTTGCGATCATTTCCGGAAAAAAGCATGTCAACAGTCAGACACGAGATCAGAGAAAGAAACACAAAACAAACAAGCAAAGCATAATTGTTTCTGGGACAAGAGAGCTGAATAGCAGCACTTGAATTACGAACCTTTGTGACGACATCCGTAAAGTTCCACTCTCATAGAGATAAAGCTTCGCCAAGTTCTCGGATGGATTCGGACGAACCGAGCTGTTATCGGAGGAGTGATTCGGAGAGCCGTCGTATGATATCTATCGTAGTTCGCTCGGAAAATCTGAAAAATACATATTTGTTTAGTTGCTTAGAAGGAAAGCGTGATAAAACATGATACACAGAGAGAGTCAGAAATGAATGTATAAGGTTTACAATGTCACCCCCCCCCCCCCCCCCCCGCCTCCGCATTCCTTTTATAGTTAGTGCGCTTTCAACGTTTTTGTTTCTGTTTTTCGCGTCTGCAAATTTCCACGATTCAGCAAACGATGTTTATGTTGATCAAACTGCCTCAGCCGACAAAACGAACGAACGAACGAACGAACGAACGAACGAACGAATGAACGAACGAACAAACAAACAACTTCAGTAA
This sequence comes from Plumapathes pennacea, assembly GCA_964036295.1. Taxonomy (NCBI): domain Eukaryota; kingdom Metazoa; phylum Cnidaria; class Anthozoa; order Antipatharia; family Myriopathidae; genus Plumapathes; species Plumapathes pennacea. The sequence goes on from OZ038466.1 coordinate 21,533,735, forward strand.
TGTATGCTTACCTTAACTCTTCCACTAGAAGTGAAGGCTGTGAATCTCCTTCCATAGCGACTGGAGGAGATTGTGTAGCTAGACACCCACTGATTAGCATCCTGTCGTCCTTGAGTCGCTATTCCCTTGATCGTAGATCGAGCACCCAAGTCGATCTGCAGCCACTGTTTGGTGTTACGATGGCGAGCGACCCAAGCTCCGGTTCTGCCGTGACTTGCGTAGGTGTTGAGTCTCGCTCGGTCAGGTCCGTGGTTGTAGTTGTAGGAGGAGGAAGCACGGAGGAAGCCGGACAAGACCCTGCCGTCCTCCATACCCAGTGGCATGGTGCAACGATCTGTCGATAATTTAGTTCAGGTTAGGTTAGGTGTAGCAATTTCTTTCTTTCTAGAATTGGTATTTATGTTCAGGAATACTTTGTTGCATTCTTTTTTTACCTTAAACCTCGGTTAGTATTAAACGCGTACAAGTGTACTTACTTCCCCAAAACCCTATAGAAGTACGCCACATGCAAGAATTACTGGCTAAATATCGTTCTAGCAACAGTGAACGTTAATAAATATCATGTAGTTGTTATCAAACGTAAACTATCTTGAACATGGGTGAAAATATACTCCTCTTGAACCGCATTACAGACGTCGTGGCGATATCTAAATACGTCTTTCTTTGAATTTTAAGTGTATTAATTTATACACAGAAGTGCTCAACATGACACGAAATACATGCACCCGAGACACTTTACTCAAAACTATATCAACACATCTTCAATTTACAGGAGGCAAACTTCCAACTTCTATAATAGAAAGCCGGTGCTTAAACAGAACAACGTACCAGTGAGACATCCAATAAACTCGGTCCTCATGGAGATGTGACTACGCCAGCCCCACGGGCGGATGCGAATGAAGCGTCCTCTGATGGCGGGAACTAAAGCGTAGGACACCACGGTGTTCCTATCCCTGTTTCCTCTGAAGTACTACAGAGAAAAAAAAAAAAAAAAAAAAGAAAAAAAGAAAGCAGTTATCAGATTTGTGACAAAACAAAATTTTCAGTCAAACAACAAAATCTTACCTAAGTTACATGATGTTTCTAGCATGGTGATCGGAAATTTAGACTTAATTGACTTGCGTGTGAGCAAGTAGTAATGCAACGTTAAGTTTTCAAGTTTTTAAATACGTTTAACCCACAGCTTCGAAACTTGACTGTGGGTTTGTTTGTTAGACACCAACGTTAGTTTAGCGACGGGTGACCACATATCGACCTACACTGTCCCACAAGGAACATCATTCAAAGGATGAAGTAAACTACGCTGCCCAAAACATAGTTTGTTTTGTCTCTTTCAAATTCTGAAATTCCTCTAACTGCGAGGTCCATGTGACTATTGTGTTTACTATTTACCTTAATGCTGTTTCTTTCCTTATAAGGAACATAATGAATTCCATCCAAACTGTGCATTACATAGTACTGCGTCACCCACTGGTCAGCGTCCTGTCGACCCTGGGTCGAGACCCTGATGATTTTCGCCGCTCGACCAAAATCGACCTGCAGCCACTGGTAACGGTTGTTGTATTTTGCAGACCAGGCCCCCATGTAGCGGCCACTGCGCCTCCAGTTCAGACGCGAGAGGTATGGGCCGTGATAATTGTCCCACCTCGACGAGGAAGAGATCATGCGATTCTTTATCTTTCCGTTTTGCATTCCCATTGGTAGGTTGCACTGGCGACCTAAAAATAGTTCACAGAAGTGTGCGTGTGATGCCAAAGTTTTTATGCATACATAATAATATTGCGTATCTCTCTACAGTATCTATTAATACACAACCAATCTTGTAAAATCGTCATGTGACCTGGGCTAATGTGTATGCATCATACAAGAGACAAAGCTTGACGTGGCGAATCTAATTTAGTAGCGTCGAATTTCAGAGAAATTTCTATTTTATGTCTATGTATGTATGTACGCATGTAGGTAGGTGGTAAATAGGTAAGTGAATAGGTAAAGTGGGTAGGTATTGTACATACCTAGTCGGCAGCCATACAACTCCGCTCTCATGGATATGTAGCCGTACCACGTTTGTGGGTGAATTCGTACGTAGCGAGCTTGGAATGGCCGCAAGAAACGATGAGTGACGACAAAGTACCTTTCTTGATTACCGGAGAAGATCTGTATACAACAAAATTGAAATTCATGCAAATGCACACAACCAGGGCACCAAAATGAAGCTAAAACAAAATGGAGGGACAAAAACGTACCTTTGCGCGTGATCCCTCTTTGTAAGGATAGAATCTGACCCCCTTTAAACTATAAGACACCTTGTAGCTGGTAACCCACTGGTTGGCGTCGTATCTGCCTTGGGTAGCGATTCTTCGCAGTAGTGCCTTGGTGCCCAAGTCAATTTGAAGCCACTGGTTTCTGTTCTTGTACTTTGCAATCCAGCCTCCTCTTAAGGAGCCGTGGTTACGCGCTTGGAGTCTGGCGCACCATGGACCATAGTAATGGTTGTACATCGAGGATGCAGTTAACATTGTTTTGTCGACTCTTCCGTCTTGGAGACCAAGGGGAGCGTCACACTTGGCTAAAGGAGACAGCAAGAAGATGGGAGGAGTGTTAAGGCTGGTTCACACGCTAAATCAAGCGCAAGAGAATAGAGAAGTTTCCATCCTCTTGAGCTAGCGTTTGCGCTTGGTTCACAAACTTTACCGTGTGAACGGTCGCTTGCGCTTGCTTTACTCGCGTAAATAGAAAGGGATTGCCTACTACGGAACAAGAATGACATGTGCGCAAAAAAATGTGGTCGGGAGGTCTGATGCTGATACTTAGAAAGCTTTCACAGGGAGAAAGCTAACCTGCGCAGCCGTAGAACTCTGTCCTCATGGATATATGACTTTTCCATCCTTTAGGATGAATTCGAATGTAGCGAGCGATGATGGGCGGGTTTAAGGCGTTGAATTTCAGTGTGTTCTGGTCTCTGTTTCCTTGGAAGTACTGTAAAGAAAAAAGAAGGAAAACTCTTAACATAAATTACGATACAGAAAACAAACAAAGCTTTCGGCAAGGACAACAGTTAAAGTCACCAACAGCAACAACAACAATAACAAGTTACTTCATGGCCGTGGTAAAAGTGTAGGGTAAATAATTGAATTTATTACCACATCACTGCTCTTGAATCTATATATGGCCCAGTGTAATCCGTCGTAGCTGTAAGTAACCAAGAACCGAGTCACCCACTGCGAAGCGTCCTGTCGACCTTGGGTCGCAATTTTGGTGATTTTCATTGCTCGACCAAAGTCCGCCTTGAACCACTGGTTATGGTTGTTATGTCTGGCGCTCCAGGCTCCTTTGTACGCACCGTGTTTTGACCGTTGTAAACGCCCAAGCCAGGCAGCGTGGTGACGATTATACTCAGAGGAAGCGGATATTTTGGCGTTCTTGAGCGCGCCCGACTGCATTCCCAGAGCGCGGTTACAAAGAGCAGCTAGAAGAAAATGCAAACAAGCAGAAGAAATTCTGAAGTCAGCTATTTGCCTATTTGTTCTTGTTTGTTTGCTCAACTGTCAATTGCTTCTCTTAAAAACTCGAGAGAATAGTAGATTATGTTTTTATCTTGACTTTATCTAATCCCACTCTGGAGCGGTTGTTGTTTTTGAACAACCCAAGAAACGCGCTGAAGGAAATGAGGACATCTTTTAACTTGAAAAATCATATAACATGGCGTGGCAAAGCAACTTACCTGTACAGCCGAAAAACTCTATCCTTGCAGAGATCCAGCCATACCAAGTTTTGGGGTGGAAGCGAGCATACTCAGTTGAAATAATCTTCGGGAAGCGGTGATAGACAATAAAATGACGATCATTGTTTCCTGAAAACACCTGCAAAAGAAATAATAACGACACGTATGTATCTGAGCTTGAAAACAAAATAGAAGAGAGGTCAATGAACACACACATATGGAGAAGCAATGATGGATAGAATGATGTTTCTTTCTACCTTTATTCTCTTGTGCTCCTTGTAGGGGTTGAACGTTATGCCGTCCCTACTAAACGATAACGTGTAACTCTTGATCCACTGGTTGGTGTCCTGTCGCCCCTGAGTTGCCACACCCTTGACCCGGGTCAATTCTCCGAAGTTGACCTGCAGCCACTGCTTGTGATTGTTTGTTCGCGCGCTCCAGGACCAGCGATGGTTGATTCGTCCGTGCCACGGGGCGAGGTTGTGGTTATAGAAAGTAGAGGCGGTCATGTGACCGTTCTGAACTCGTTTGTCCTCAATGCCAAGTGGTACATCACATGGGCCTGCCAGAGTATTGTATTCGTTAAAATGGAAAAACTAAATGGTCTTGCGAGGATTTATGTGACCTTTAACAGGAGCGTGTCAGTGTCAAGGGTTTGAGCTTGATTTTAATTCTTCTGAATCTCTACAGAAACAAGGATCTGAGCTTGTAACACAATTGAAACTGATCGGACAAAGCATACACTTCCCCTATGTTTTTGAGAGTGGTGTTAAAGTTCGCAGATGAGTTGTTCAGTCAAAAGCATTAGAAATACTTACTTAGAAGCAATGAATCAGTAAAATATTTTGAAGACATCGAGAGTGATCACGTTCTTACCTTCCCGGCATCCATAGAACTCCGCTCTCATGGAGATGTGTGCGTACCAGCCCCACGGGTGAATGCGCACAAAACGAGCCTTGATTGGCGGGAAAAGGCGGTGTTGAACGACGCTGTTCTGGTCTCGGTTACCTCTGAAGTACTACAAAACGAGCACGAAAAGTAAGAATGTTTGCTGTATACCAAAAACAACATCAAGTAAATTTGTCCCATGGAAAACTGGCATTAAAGGGAACTAGATTTTGACTGCGTCGGCAACTAGAGCTTGACTGCGTTTGACCACTCCCACCACGTTAAAAAATTCCTTTATTTCATCTACCAATATCTCCATGACCCTCCATGACCACCAAACCGTTTCCTATGAGGTCTTTGCACAACCTTTATAAACCCTCTGCTAACCCATAATTCCTCAGTTGCTCCAACGAAGGGCTAGCGCTCTAAACAAATTATTCACGGCGTGTAGGTTTCACACATCGTCTCTTAGTCGATTCATTATAAATTTATCCCACACAATTTTATAACTAAAATTGGAAGAAAGAGCATAACTTCCCTTAAAAACATTCTAATTCAAATGCTGAATTCAATTCCAAAACTGTTTCCAAGAATTAGCTCTCAGAACCGATACAAAGTGCAAGCCAACCTTTCTGTTGCTGTTTATCTTATATTCCGCGAACTGGTTTCCGTCCTGGCTGTACGTTAAGTAGTACTGCGTCACCCACTGACGGGCGTCTTGTCGGCCCTGAGTGGCTAGAATCTTAACTCGGGTCGCCCGTCTAAAGTCCACCTGTAGCCACTGGTAACGATTGTTATGACGTGCAGACCAGGCTCCCGTGCGCGCCCGCATCCGGCGGAAGTGAAGGCGTGCATTTCTGGGTCCGTGGTTGGGGTCCCAGCTGGATGACGCTGTAAGTTGATTATTTTTGAGGCGACCGTTTTGCAATCCCAAAGGCTTGTTACATCTTGGTCCTGAAATGCAAAGTTTTTTTTGGGTTAGTGTTTTAGGTAAAGTTTCACGTCTTTTAAACGACGTTTAAGGAATTTATTGTGACCCTGCATTTCTACCCAAATTCACAATAAGCCCTAATCACATGAGCTCTTAACATACAGTTAACCTTTTCACTCTCAAAGTGACAAACTTTAATTTTCTCCTTCCCGCTTTCACCTGAAACATATCATACAGTGTGGAGAAATTGGCCTTTGATGTTCAGATGAAAGCTGATTAACATATCAATTCTCACTAGATCATTCGTACGTTTTCCTGTAAAAAGGTTGAGAGAATCTGCATTTTGAGTTTGAGAGTGGAAGAGACAACTTAAATTATTTGATTGGTCACACTGCAGGAATTGCAATGTGACCAAAATATATTTTAGCTATATTTTAAACATTAGCTGTTCACGTACCAACGATGCACCCGTAGAACTCCACCCTCATAGAAATCCAGCTTCGCCACGTGACAGGATGGACCCTGAAGTAACGCCCTGTAACTGGGCTGGCTAGTCGGTTGGTCACCACGATGTACCGGTCGTAATTTCCACGGAATATCTGAGAGAAGGAAAGTTGATTGCGAGTATTAGTATCGGGAGATGACTACGGTCAGAACATTGTAAACGAAGTTCATCTCAGCTTGTGATTAACTTTACTTTACTCAATATTTTTAGTCCACACTGATGACGTTTATCTCAAGGGTTGAGATGAAGAAACCGTGCATGGACCGAAAAATGTGTTACAAAACACGTACAGCACAACCCTACAGCACACGTTATAAACACGTGGGTGGCTATCTTGGTGTGTTTCCAGCTCGTGCATCCATTCTCCCGATTAGAGTAAGGTCAAATAGTAATTTAGTGCTGTGTTTAATAGTCCACAATAAGGGATTTGCCGGCTAGAACTGTAAACTTATGTTTCTGGGAGACGCCTGCCCGATGGGAGTGGCGGGGGAGGGGTGGGGGGGGGGGGGGGGGGGGGGTTGGGGTTTGAACCAAGCTGCACCTTTGTCCTTTTGTTTTCTCTGTAAGGAATGAATTTCTGCCCGTCTTTGCTGTAAGTGACGTAGTAGCTGGTGACCCACTGATCCGAGTTCTGTCGTCCTTGGGTCGCAATTCTCGAGACTCGGGTCAAACCTCCGAAGTCTACCTGCAGCCACTGACGGTTGTTTTTTCTCTTGGCGCACCACGCTCCTCCGTTTCGTCCTGCACGACGCTGATGAAGACGGGCGTTATGCGCTCCACAGTAGTAGTTGTAGTACGATGAAGCGCGCATGACTTGGTTGGGAACGCGACGGTCTTCCAGACCAAGAGGCATGTCACATTTATCTGTTGCAGATTGAAATTACGAATTCTTAAGTAAAGGACAAGGTGTTGTGCTTATTGTGTTTAACTTAGTCATACTACACCTGGGAACAAAATTCTATTTCTTTTAAATGGCTTTTAAAAACAAACCTCATGGCCTTATAAAATGCTGAAAAAAGTGGGGAAAATGCTAAAGATTTGAAACTTCTCCAGTTTACAATCATCAACTAACATAATTTGGGCAAAAATCCAAACTTCCATGACTTTTCCATAACCTAATACCATGTTCTAAAATTCAAAGCCTTTTCTAGGTCTGGAAAGCGATTCGCAGATGACTTGTCATGACTTACTCCAGGGACATCCGTACAACTCAATCCTCATGGAGATGTGTGAGCGCCAGCCTCGAGGTTGAACTCGCACGTAGCGACCGTATATTGGGTTGGCAAAAGCATTCCCGCGCAGACCGTTCCTATCGTAATTTCCACGGAAGGTCTAAAAGAAAACAAGTACAGAAGATGACATTAATAATATCCCATCTGTAGGGCTTAGTTAGGATTTAGTAAAAATAATATATTTATATGTTATTAAGGCGCTATCGGGCCCAAGAGGTTGCCATAAACTATCAATGGAGATAAGATATATTTTGTTATATTTGGCTAAAATGACCAAAAAAAAAAAAAAAAAAATCACAAAATTCTCTTTTCGCACAAACTATACGAGATATTTGATAAAATACAGAGGGAACACATGACACAACAATCCTCCTGGCACAATCAAAGAAAGCAAATCATATTTTCAAAACCAAAAATCAAAAAACTAAAAGTAACTGCTCTGAATTATCATGAACACTGTTCTAAGGCATGGGACATATAGAATTACTATTACCAGGGCAAGGAAGTATGGTACTATAAAACTCAAACTGTATCCGCTACCATTGCCATACCTTAACAGAGTCCCACCAGTGCTTAATTTTCACAAAGCTGCTTCCATCGTGGCTGTACAGCACCCAATAAGCGGTGACCCACTGGTTCGCGTCCTGTCTTCCCTGGGTCGCTATTCCAGTGATCTTCATGGTCCGTCCAAGGTCCACCTGCAGCCATTGGTTGTGGTTGTTGTGACGCGCACTCCACGCGCCCATATAGCGTCCGTGTTTCGTGCGATGAAGGCGCCCGAGGAACGGAGCGTGGACTTTGTTGTAGTAAGAAGACGCTGACATGGCATTGTTCTTTATTCGTCCTTGCTGGATTCCAACAGGTCGGTTACAGAAGTTTTCTACGCGACAAAAATACATGTGAACAGTGAACAGACAAGCGTGTAGTTCAATCACAGTGCGATAGGACTAGGCCATTATAGAGTTGCACGTCCAGTGCCAAGTATTTCACGCTAAACTTATCTTATGCACATGTAGTTGTACGTTCTTATAAAGAGCAGACCTATTTTCAAATAGAAGACTTTACGCACATTTGAAAGGAGCTTACTTACCTAGGATTCTGCAACCGTACAGCTCTACTCTCATTGCTACGTAACTATACCACGTCTTGGGGTGGACTCTGATGAAACGCGCTTTGATGGCGGGTGATATCCTGTGTGCCACTGCATTGAACCTATCATAGTTACCACGGAATACCTGAAAACACAGTGTACATACAAATATTGATACTTTTTTGCGAAACCAGACACATCTAGATGAAATAAAAGAATTCATTGATTAAGAGGGCCCCCCTTTAAGCACTCCTGCTCGCATCTTAATTAAAACGGTACCTTATACGTTCCCCCAACAGCATACGATTTAAAATGGCTTCCATAGCGACTGTGCGTCAGTGTGTAACTGGATACCCATTGATTGGCCTCCCGCCGTCCCTGGGTGGCGATACCTTTGACGACACTCATTCCACCCAAGTCGATCTGCAGCCACTGTCGAGTGTTACGAAGACGAGCGACCCAGGCTCCGGTTCTGCCGTGGCCTGCGTAGATGTTGAGTCTCGCTCGGTCAGGTCCGTGGTTGTAGTTGTAGGAGGAGGAAGCACGGAGGGAGCCGGACAAGATCCTGCCGTCCTCCATACCCAGCGGCATCGTGCAACGATCTGGCAAAGGAGTGAACCCAGTAATAATTTGGTTTTCCACCTGTACTGCCGTTGTTGTTGTTGTTGTTTGTTTTGTTTTTTCACTATTCCCAAAAGATTGTAACGAACCTTTTAAACAACCGTAGAGTTCATGGTCCGAAGAAACCAATTTGATAAACTCACTCAAAATGATCTGCTTCCTAACTGACCAAGAGTCCCCATACACAATATCCCCCTGCCCTTAACCATGATGCACTGCGTGCTAGGTATTCGTTATCTTTTTTAATCTCTGATATTCAAGTGTTGCAGGCCGATGACCTTTTCCTCGTCTTCGTATTCTTACAGTTTATCACAGTAAATCTGCTACATGTATGCCTGTTTCGTGTGTTCCCGGATGAAAACAGAATCACCCCTCTCTTTCGTTTGAGCATCACGTCTCACAAGCCCATACGCACCAGTTAAGCAGCCGTAGAACTCGACTCTCATAGAGATGTGACTGCGCCAGCCCCACGGGCGGATGCGGACGAACTGCCCTCTGATGGCGGGGAGGAATGGATACGACACCACAGAGTGCCGGTCACGATTCCCGGTGAAGTACTTCAGAAAAAAAAGAGGTAATGCCTGTTTTAGTCTCTTCGGTTTTAGAAGAAAAGTTCTTCATTTACGTTTGGTAAAAGTTAACGGTGGGTGACGATGCGTTAACGTTAGTAACCCTAACCTTACGCTCTCTCCAGTACTAAAGTGATAATACTCTAAACGTGGGAATAGTAGACCTCTACCTATAACGTTTAAAACTTCGACTGTTCCCAAACAGTTCTAATAGGCCATTTTTGAGATCTCTGTTGCCTGTTTCAAAGAGGCCTAGTGCAAAACCTTCCCTATGAAAATGAATTCGACTTGCATGAAAATGAAGAAACTAGGCCTTGGTTTTAAATAGAGGTAAGAAGCATCTCGGAGATGGGCTATAAAGTTTAAAAAACTAGATGATACTGACTATTTCCTAGGAAAATGTTAAAGCAAGGATTTCACACGTTACCTTGATGTTGTTTCTCTCCTTATATTGAACATAATGGAGACCATCCAAACTGTGCGTGACAAAGTACTGCGTCACCCACTGGTCAGCGTCCTGTCGACCCTGGGTCGAGATCCTAATGATCTTCGCAGCTCGGCCAAAATTCACCTGCAGCCACTGGTAACGATTGTTGTACTGTGAAGACCACGCGCCCATGTAGCGACCACGCCTCTTTCTGTGGAGGCGCGCGAGAAAGGGAGCGTGGTAGTTGTCCCACCTTGAAGATGAGGAAACCACGTGATTCTTGATCGCCCCATTCTGCATTCCCATTGGTCGATTGCAAAGTTTACCTGCGAGTTTGAAAGAACGGGCATGGCTTTTGTACAGATTCTAATTCCAACAACTATTTTGCTGTTACTGTTATAAAAATGTTAAATTGATATGAAACCTGAAAACTATAACATGTCTGTCCGAACAGAACCTCAAAATATTGAAATAACATGAACACTGCAAATAGAATGATCTCAGTGAGAGCTTTCACTTGAGTGGTCACCCATTTCATTTGGAAGTTTACGAGTCTTATTTGGTTCCGGCTGTGAAACACTTAGCGTACCAACTTTCTTGGTGTTCCGTAAAACATAGTCACAATATACTGGACTTACTCAAATTGACACAGAAACAGTCGCAAAGCCAGGCAATAACTCAGGACACCTACCCAATCTGCAACCATATAGCTCTACTCGCATGGCAATATAGCCATACCAGGATCGCGGATGAATGCGAACAAAACGAGCTCTGAATGGACGGAAAAAGCGATTTGTGACCACAAAGTATCTCTCGCTGTTTCCAAGGAACACCTGCGAGAAAGAAAATCAGTTATACATCATGCACAGAACCCTACAACAACCTAAAAAAGTCATTGCGACAAAGGTACCTGGAAGGATAAGACTTAATTTGTCACCTTAAGTAGTAGCAGAAACATCTAGAAGTTGAGAAGTTTTGTTACTGGCAAGTAATGTAACATTAATATATTTCTGGCAGGTTATGAACTTTCAGTAACGTGATGGATTTTGTTCATGTGACCAGCCTGATGCAAAGGGCTTATCTGTTCCACTCCTTTCTCAATCCTAAACTAGACAATGAGCGCGAGGCTTGAGAGGCACCCTTACCCGAGTCCCTTTTCCTTCTCTGTAAGGGAAAAACCTCACTCCTTTTTGGCTGTATGAAACGGTGTAACTCCTGACCCACTGATTCGCGTCGTACCGACCCTGAGTGGTGATTCTCTTCACTCGAGCAGCCGTTCCTAAGTCAATTTGAAGCCACTGTTTTCGGTTCTTGTACTTAGCAACCCAGCCTCCTCGTAAGGAGCCGTGGTTACGGGCCTGGAGTCTGGCGCACCACGGACCGTAGTAATGGTTGTACATGGAGGATGCAGTGAACATTGATCTGGTAATTCGGCCGTCTTGGATTCCGAGAGGAACGTCGCAAGTGTCTAAGTGAAAAGTAAAGGCACGTATGAGAATCAAAAACGTCATTTAGAACTTTTGAGACCTGTAAGGGACAGTAGGGACATAAGTAATAAAGTCCCATTGTACATTCATTATTTGATTGTTCGTGGTTTTATTCGACTCGAGAGAAGAAAAAAAGAGCACAATACTAAACCGTTTTGGTTAGCGTCTGGTGTATTCGGGTTTAGGTTTTGTTCCTCAATATTTTGAAAAGTTCTTTAATTACGGGGATATAGCGTCCAAACATGAACATAACTGCTCACCAGACATGTTTAGTACAGATATTTCCGTTGGCTGTTAAAGTTGAAAATGAACTCTCTGTTACACCTCAACAGTAACCTAATATTATCCCTGTCAACAGTAATGTCCCTCTAGTTTTTGACTTAGGCTTCTTGTTGTCGCGATGTCGACCCGTACCTGTTCGGCAGCCGTAGAACTCAGCTCTCATGCTGATGCGGCTGCGCCAGCCACGAGGACGGATACGAATAAACCGCGCGAGGACTGGAGGGTTCAACACTTGAAACACGATGCTGTCTCTGTCGCGATTGCCTTGGAAGTACTAAAGAATCGAATGCCAAATTAGTTTCTATTTAGTTTTGCTGGCACACATTCAACTGTGCAGTAAGGCAACTCTCTCTTACTCATTTTTGTGATTTAGTGATTCACTAACTCACTGTAACAGCTAATTCACTTACCCGTTATCTACCGCCAATTTACCCACTCAATGAGTGATTCACTGAGTGGCCAACTCACACAACAACAGCACCCACCCACTCCACACTGATTCACAACTCACTCACTTTTTATTTTTATTCACACTCACTGATTCACAATTCACTACCAATTCCCACTCACTCACATTCACATTTAATGATCCACCCATTCACTCACTCACTCACTCTCATTCACATTGTAACGACTCGCCCACGCTCACAGGTACACGTACGGTAAGTACCGAGTTAACAGTACTGACCTTGTCGTTGTTCTTAAAGCGGTACACAGCCCAATGGACTCCATCCATGCTGGAATACACCATGTAGCGAGTCACCCACTGACTGGCATCCTGTCGTCCCTGGGTTGCAATCTTGGTGATTTTCATTGGTCGACCGAAGTCTACTTTGAACCACTGATTGTGATTGTTATGTCTCGCGCACCAGGCCCCCACGTAGCCATGTCGCTTGGTTCGTCCCAGTCTACCCAGCCATGCCGCGTGTTTGACGTTGTACTCCGAGGAAGCCGTTATTTGGGCGTTTTTCACACGACCATTCGACAGCCCAAGAGCGAGGTTGCAAAGCGCAGCTGTCAAGAGATATTTAGATTTATTTCATTGTTTCGTAAAACTCTTTAGCAAAGGATGTGGGTACAGGATAAAAAAAACTAGCAAGAAAACTGGCAAGGCAGGTAAAAATCCGGGGCCTGGTTGTTCAAAGTATGGGGTGCGATACCAGCTCAGATAACTAGATTAGCTGCGCTGGCGTGGTGATAAAAACGCTGGTGTATCAACTAAAAGTTGATTGAGATACTGGGACGCCGTAAAAGTAACAGTCGCTTGAAACGACAGCTTCGACTTGTTTAATGGCGTTAGCCTTTCCGACATCCACCTTTAGTTGATTTACCATATGTTTTGACTGATACATAGCCAGATTTAAGCAGAGTACAACTAAAGATAAACAGAAAAGATACACAAACAAGGTTGAGAATGTCGTTTTGTACCTGAACATCCACGCAGCTCCACGCGCATAGATATCCAGCTGTACCAGGTCCGTGGATGAATTCTGACATAAACTGCAGAGAATGGCTTCACAAACCGGCGGTAAATCACCGAGTGCCTGTTAGTGTTTCCGATGAATATCTGCAACAAATCGATTCGTAAATGATGAATGAAGACGGTGGCTGATGGACTTAATTTTCCCAGAGAACATTTCTACTGCTAATACTGTTATGGACCAGAAGATCCTTAGACAGTCTCTGCGTTTATACATGTTCCCAGTCTATTCGGTATACTTTCGCCTAACGAAACTGTGTACAACTCAAATTCTCAACCTCATTTCCACTGACACTGTAATTTTCTGTGGGTGCTTCTTACATGTACAACGAATTTAGATTAAAAGTACAGCATATGCTGGGCGAAGATTGTGTTTAGATGTATAACTTATCACCTAATTTCAATACTGGGGAAAAACAAGAACAAATTTGTAGTTCCTTTCAAAAAGAATCCATTAAGCACCTACCTTTGGTCTCTTATGTTCGAGATACCGATAAAACTTCATGCCGTTCTTACTGTGAGACACTGTATAACTCTTGACCCACTGGTTGGCGTCCTGCCTGCCTTGCGTGGCGATGCCAGTAATTCTGGTAATTTCACCAAAGTTTATCTGTAACCACTGCTTTCTGTTGTTTCGACGAGCACTCCAAGACCAACGATGGTTAATTCTTCCATGCCAGGGTGATAAGTAGTGGTTATAGTATGTCGAGGCAGACATGTGTCCATTCTGCACTCGCTTATCCTCCACACCAAGGGGGACGTCGCAACGAGCTTTGAAAATCAAGCATTACCGGAACTTTAGTATTGGTGCAGCAAGGGTCAGGAATGCAAGTATGGGGGAGGGGAGCGAGGACCACCAGGAAGACAAGGACACAAAGTGAAGCATTATCGGTACTTTAGTATCGGTGCAGTAAGGGTCAAAAGATGCAATTACAGGGGAGGGGAGGGGGAGGCCGGGCCACCAAGTGCACAGGGAGACAAAGAGAATGAGCAAGGACGTTAACAAGAGTGGAGTGGGACAATGGCAGGGCATAAAGACAAGCTGGAGGAGAGCAGCGAGACGAAGAGTGAGCAAGGGTAGTGGTAATGTACCCAATCTTAAGGGCATTACTCACAAGCCCTACTTCAAAAGATTTTTTTGTGAAATACTGATATCTCCTCCACCCAAATCCATTCCCCAATGTAATACTTCTTGTGTTACTCGAACAAAAACACCATAAAGGAAAACAACCGGGATAAATAAAAAGGTTGTTGTTGTTGTTTTTTTTTTTTGGAACTATGTGCCATTCATCCATCCAAACCAAAACTAAAACCAAAACACCGCGCGACTTGAGCACATTGACTCGAGTTCCACGAAAGTTCTCCACTCTTTCTTTCTTCAGTTCTTCAATCTTTAGGCATTTAACATGCCTAAAGATGCATCGATTATAATCTTTACATATCAACATTTTGTGGGCTTTACTCACCTTCAGGACATCCATAGAACTCGGTTCTCATAGAAATGTGTCCGTACCAGCTCCACGGTCGAATGCGGATGAAACGTGCTCGGATAGGTGGATGAATAATACGCTGGGAAACACCATTCTGATCCCGGTTTCCAGTGAAATACTGCACAAAACAACAACCACATCAATAACATCAAAATTAAGCAAACAAATATTTCTCGAGTACAGCCAACTCTCTCTAAGGCGGACACCCTCGGGACTAGATTTAGTGTCCGCCTTAGAGAAGTGTCCGCCTTAGAGAGAGTTCAGTTACAGAGAAACAAGTGAAAATCGGCAAGGACCAAACTCTGTATGCTTTCCGTCTTAGAGAGGTGTCCGCTTAGAGAGAGTTGATTCTATAAAAAACAGAATGCCTTTGCTACTCTAATGCTGTTCTGACAAGAACCAATTGGGAGACTGGAAAACTTGTAATCAGCGCCAATATTACGGTAAAGTCTATTATAGGTATATTCATTTGATCGCTCATTGCATCATGCTTCTGCCATAAGGTAAGTCAAAGAAAGCTCTTGTAGTGTTGTAACTTCAGTAACATAAGATGTCCTATGCTACTAGTAAAACCAATTTCCCGTCAACAAGGCGTGTCCCATAAATAAATACCATGCTAATGAAGACAACAAAATTGTTGATGAAATCCCATGATTTCTAAGAAAGCGCAGAGTAGTATGTGACCATGTAAATCTGCATAACTGTTACCTTTCTATTGCTCTTTTCTTTAAACTCAGCAAAATGCGCTCCATCCTGACTGTACGTTACGAAGTACTGCCTGACCCACTGCCGGGCGTCCTGTCGTCCCTGAGTGGCGATCTTCGTTACTCGGGTCGGTCGACCAAAGTCCACCTGCAGCCACTGGTAGCGGTTGTTGTGATGTGCAGACCAGGCCCCAGTCCTAGCTCGGGATCGGCGCCAGTGAAGCCTGGCATTTGTTGGTCCATGATTTTTGTTCCAGCTGGAGCTGGCAGAGAGTTGCGTGGATTTTAAGCGGCCATTCTGTAGTCCAAGTGGCTTGTCGCAGCGAGGTCCTATGAGTATAGAAATTGCTATGTATAAATGGATTTTTGAATACTGAACACTAAAGCACGCCTCTTAGGCAAATTTCAAAATGGCCTAAACTAGAGAAGGGCATCTGACGTACATTTACATACTTCTATACTTATACACTGAGTTACGACCAAGGTAATATGCGATCGATGGAGAGAGACCAAAAAGAAAAAAAAGACGAAGATTGCACAACACTTTGACTGATGCACTAGCTCCGTCAGTGCTATTGAATCTTCCACCAAGAATAACGCAGTGTGCTTAAGAAGATGCGCAACTCACTGACTATAATACAAACTTACCGACAATGCATCCAAAAAACTCCACTCTCATGGAAATCCAGCTTCGCCACGTGACAGGGTGGATCCTGAAGTAACGCGATGTGACAGGTCGAGCGAGGCGTTGCGTGACAACTACGTATCTGTCATAGTTTCCTCGGAAAACCTGAACAGGACGAGACAAGTGTTTAGTTATTCTTAAATAAGAACCACATAAAAACTGGGCTAATATTACAACAAAGTTTGGGTCTAGTCCAGTATCCAGGCTTGAAAGTCGAAACTGTTTGCCCAAAAAGTTGGTTCACCCAGAAAGTGACAGAATGAATCTGTTAAATTTTAGGCTTAGATAAACTGGGCTGAAGAGCTTACCACTGTATTCAAGCTTCAGGCGCACGTTTGAAACTTTTTTTGAAACTTCATTATCAAATATCTCAAACAAAGAATATGAAAGAATATCTCAAATTTAGTGTCCCAACTCGTAATACAGGATACCTACCTTGGTGGATCTTCCTTCGCGGTAAGCAGTAAACCGGGTTCCCTTTTTGCTGTAAGCGAGGTAGTAACTCTTGACCCATTGATCGGAATTCTGTCGACCCTGAGTTGCAATCCTCGTCACTCGAGTCAAACCTCCAAAGTCCACCTGCAGCCACTGAGCTCTGTCACGTCTCTTAGAGCACCAGGCCCCTCCGTTTCTTCCAGCGCGGCGCTGATGCAGCCTTGCATTTCTCGGAGCACAGTAGTAGTTGTAGAACGATGATGCAGAGAAAAATTGATTCGGCAGTCGACCATCTTCAAGTCCCAGAGGTACGTCACATCGGCCTGATAACACAAACAGGGAAAAACGGTCATATCGCATCACAAAACACCACACCACACCGAATGACATGACATGACAACACGTGACATGACATCGCATCCTTCACTCCAAGTCACATTATAACATCACATAACACTGCATCAGATCACATCACGAACCAGACCACACCACAAAGTATGACGTAACTTTACATCTTACAGAATCGTATCATATCGCACTGCACGGTTTCATACCGTGTCACATGACACATCAAACTGTATCGACGACATAATAAGGTTAAAACGAAAAACAAACTTTACTCGTTAGAAGAACTTACTCCATGCACAGCCAAAGAGCTCGATTCTCATGGAGATGTGTGAGCGCCATCCCCGCGGGCGGACGCGGACAAAACGTGCGTAAAACGGAACTTGGAACGCCTGGGTTTGGACACTTCTTCTATCATAATTGCCTCTAAAAGTCTGTTGTAATGAAAGCAAAGATAAATAGATGAAGCTGAGAAAATCAGTTCTTTCTCGAGATCTCACGAATCAGAGGCAAATGGAGCTGAAACTCGACATGCTTGAAAGTATAGTAGCCCGGATTTAATCATACATGGCAACTTAGTCTTATTTCTCATTCGTGCCTGGGCACCAATAACCAAATCTAAGATCGTGACATATACTCAGCCATATACTTCACACGAGGCCTGAAATACAAAATCGATACCTTCACAGAATCCCACAACTCGTTGACGCGAGAAAACTGAACTCCATTGAAGCCATGGTACACCCAGTAAGCGGTGACCCACTGGTCGGCGTCCTGTCTTCCCTGGATCGCTATTCCAGTGATCTTCATGGTCCGTCCAAGGTCCACCTGCAGCCACTGGTTGTGGTTGTTGTGACGCGCGCACCACGCACCAGCGTAGCGTCCGTGTTTCGCGCGATGAAGACGGCCGAGGAACGCAGCATGCTGTTTGTTGTACGACGAGGAAGCCGTGAAGGCCTTGTTCTTTATTCGTCCAACTCGGAGACCAACAGCAGAGCTACAAAAGTTCTCTGGTAAACGATACGAAATAAAACAAAAAGTCAACCCGGGTTTGTGTAATTTAACGCAATTAATGAGATATTCGACGTCTAGACTGGAGCTTACCCCGAGTGCGGCATCCATACAGCTCCACGCGCATGGCAATGTAGCTCCTCCAAGCCTTCGGATGGATTCGGATGAACCTGGCCTTTATTGACGGGAAGACTTTGTGTGCGACTGTGTGGAACCTGTCATAGTTGCCTCGGAATATCTGAAAACAGAAAGTTGTTATTAGGAACATGAGTTCAGCAGCGCTGTCTAAACGATGGAATGAACGACAAACAAGACTGCTGGAAGGAGCAAATGTCGCTAAGTCCAAGAGATCCGCTGACATGAACAATTTCAGTCATCAAGCTGCATTTTAGTTAACACTCAATACGAGGCTAAAATGATATGTTTCGGACAAAGGACAAAATGGAAAACTCTTGTGGCAGATCATAGAAACCTTCTTCTAACAAGCTATCAGCAGATGTCTGTCACACGTTTTGCGGAACTTGGTATCTAATAGCAGCTGATTGGCAGAATCCCTTGTCAATGTACCACCCCTACTAAGTCTTGATAAAAGAAAAAAAAGGATTAGCACTAATGAGCGCATAAAGTACTAACCTTAAGTCTGCCATGTGCTGTGTAGGTTTTAAAGCGGAGTCCTCTCGTGCTGTACGACAACGTGTATCTAGACACCCATTGATTCGCCTCCCTTCGTCCCTGGGTGGCGATACCTTTGACGATACCCATTCCACCTAAGTCGATCTGCAGCCACTGTCGAGTGTTACGAAGACGAGCGACCCAGGCTCCGGTTCTACCGTGACCTGCGTAGATGTTGAGTCTCGCCCGGTCAGGTCCGTGCTTGTAGTTGTAGGAGGAGGAAGCACGGAGGGAGCCGGACAAGATCCTGCGGTCCTCCATACCCAGCGGCATGGCGCAACGATCTGGCAAACAGAATGAACCCAGTAACATTTTTGTTTCTCAACTTTGTTAATTTATGTTTACATTTCTACCAAGATGATAGTATAACAAACCTGTCAAGCAGCCGTAAAGTTCGGTTCTCATGGAGATGTGACTGCGCCAGCCCCACGGGCGGATGCGGATGAAGCGCCCTCTGATGGCCGGGTGGAACGGATACGACACAACGGTGTGTCTGTCACGGTTTCCAGTGAAATACTTGAAGATAAAGAAGAGACGAGGAAGAAATAAGAAGCAAGGACTTTCTACGACATTAGAATCTCCATAGCTCAAACTATGGATACCTCGAACCTTTCGCTAACTCCAATTAACTTTTGGAAATCCTTGAAGACATTTCCCCTAATGCACTGATAACTCGATCTGTTTTTCGTTTCCTATGAGGATTCAAGTTATCGGGATAGTGTGAATTCACAAGGAATAAATGCAAGGTTGTTTAGTAAATAGGCTCTTGCTAGTATTTATAGTTGTGAATACCACGTGTAACCAAAAGTTGCCATCGATAACACAACAGATGCATTGATTCAGGTGAGGCTAGCTGCCTCTCTCTCTCTCTCTCTCTCTCTCTCTCTCTCTCTCTCTCTCTTTATTAGGCGTAAATAGTGAATAACGCGACTCTAACCTTGATGTTGTTTCTCTCTTGATAAGGCACAAAATGGAGCCCATCCAAACTGTGCATTACATAGTACTGCGTCACCCACTGGTCAGCGTCCTGTCGACCCTGGGTCGAGATCCTAATGATTTTCGCCGCTCGACCAAAATCGATCTGCAGCCACTGGTAACGATTGTTGTATTTCGCAGACCACGCGCCCATGTAGCGACCACGCCTCTTTATGTGAAGCCGCGCGAGGTATGGGCCGTGGTAGTTGTCCCACCGGGACGAGGAAGTGACCAAGTGGTTCTTAATTCGTCCGGCCTGCATTCCCATTGGCTTGTTACACAGATGACCTTTCGAATAGAAGGAGGGTGGTAACTTTACATAAGTGAAAATTAACTTTGCCATTTGTTCGTACGTAACACCGCGAAAATATGTTTGACGTCACTGCCGTTGGACAGTGTTTGTCGCCATTAATATGTAACTCGGTCTACTCGAGGTAACATCTAAGGAACAATCGGCAAGTTAGACATGCATGCAGGACTTACCAAGTCGACAGCCGTACAATTCCACTCTCATGGCAATACGGCTGTACCACGTCCTTGGGTGGATACGCACATAGCGAGCTCTAAAAGGACGGAATCTGTGCATCACCACGTAATATCTCTCCGCATTTCCTTGGAAGACCTGATAAAAGACGTTGGACGGAATTAAATGGACCAGTACGTAATAGCTATAGGTATTTCCTGGAAAAAACTGACAAACAAGGCAATACGTGATATCTACCGGCATTTTCCTGAAATAACGGATAAAAAAAAAACAAAAAAAAAACACGAAAATGAGGAACAAGCCTGGAGGTTGTCTGTCATCACTTCCCGGTTTTCCCTCCATTTTACCACAAGAAATTTTGATTTTTTTTTTATCGGCTAAATGGAGAGTGCCCAAAGTATAAGCTGTGAAAGATCAATACCTTTACTCTTCGACCACTTCTGTACATGCGGAACTTGATGCCCTTAAGGCTGAATGACACTGTGTAACTTTTCACCCACTGATTGGCGTTATAACGACCCTGTGTGGCGATTCTCTTCAACCGAGAGAGAGCTCCCAAGTCGATCTGTAGCCACTGCTTTCGGTTGGTGACCCTGGAGAGCCAGGTGCCTCTTGATGTCTGCAGCCGGGCGCCCCATGGTCCGTAGTACTGATTATACATAGAGGACGCAGTGAACATCGACTTGCTGATTCGACCGTCCTGTACTCCAAGCGGAACGTCGCATGGATCTGAGCATTAACGAGATTATGTTATTTTATGACCCATCAAATATTTCCTCCCGCGCGTGATTGGTAGAATCGTGACACCGTGAGCGGACGTTATCAGCGAATAACCCCCGCCTGGCGAACTAACTCTGTTTATTGACAATATCCGAACACAGTTTTATACATTTAATCACAAAAATCATTACAAGACGACTACTGAGGAGGACATCAATTTATTGGTCGAAAAAGTTAGTGTTGGCAACTTCGCGAGGAAAAAAAGCCCGGTCGAACGGATTTTAGTACTTAGGTATCAAATATTTTTTTAATATTCTTTTTTATTGTTTCTCTGATTAATCGATCATAAAATCCTGTCACCAACCTGAACGGCACCCGTAGAACTCGGTCCTCATACAGATGTGTCGGTACCATCCCCTGGGGTGGATACGGACAAACCGAGCCCTTATTGCTGGATTGATGGCCTGAGTTACGATGCTGTTTTGGTCTCTGTTTGCTTGGAAGGTCTGTTTGAGAAGGAACAGACAAAGATCCATTAAGGGAAACGCATAGACAGAGATACATGAAGGGAAACGCACAAACAAAGGGACAAACAGAAGTGCAAACGCGTAAAAAGAACATGAAAGCGTTATTGTTGAAGCCACTTGAGAAAAATTGAAAAGTTGCAAGGAAGAAGGGGGGAGGGGGAGAAGGAGGAGAGAATGGGCGATGAGGAGTGGAATTGTTGGCACCAAAGTGCACAGCCGTAGGTAAAAAAAAATCAGCTTAACTGAGAACACTTTTTACGACAAAAAATCTCTAGGGCTACACAATGAACCGCTTTAACTGAATTGTCTCTATGAGATTCCTCTTGTTTAAGGAAGCTAAGTTATCTCTCTCTCACTGACCTTATCGCCATTTTTAAACCTGAACATAGCCCAATGTATCCCATCCAAACTAGACGACAAATAGTACGCCGTCACCCATTGGTTAGTGTCCTGTCGACCTTGAGTCGCTATCTTGGTGATTTTCATTGGTCGACCAAAGTCCAGCTTGAACCACTGGTTGTGGTTGTTATGTTTCGTGCACCAGGCCCCTACGTATGCTCCTCTCTTGGCTCGGCGCAGTCTCCCGAGCCACGCGGCGTGATATTTGTTGTATTGAGAAGACGCGGTAATCATGTTGTTTCTGATCGTCCCTCTCTGCATTCCAAGTGCCTTGTTGCAGCCCGAAACTTTTAAAAAAGAAACAACAAATCGGTTATTATCGTCTGTGACCCAGGATTATTGTTTATTTGTTTGTTTTGGAGTTAGTTGTTGATGGCTCACGTTTTAATTGTCTCAGCGGCAGTCGTCTTCAAAGCCATATAAAAAGAAATGGAATGTAGCAAATAACCTCAAGCCTTCAATTACTGCAATTCGCAATTAAACTGCATGGCATAAAATCCGTCTTCATATCCATATTCTTCACTTGACTCGGAAGCAGACTTTCGCTAAACGTCATGCATAATAGTATTTTTGAAGATTACACTCTCACTCAATGGATCAAACTATAGAAAATGTTACTCACACAGAAATATGAATCCTGATCCTAAAAGAAAAACGTTTCCTCCCCACAAAAAAGGAGTTTAATCTCTATTATGATTTTGAACCAATGCATCCTGTCTGAGTGCCTCATCTCAACATACCTTCACAACCGTAAAACTCTACCCTCATGGAGATCCAACTGAACCAAGTACGCGGATGAATCCGAACGTACGTCGCCGTGAAAGTTTTTTGGAATTGGTGATACACCAGAGAGTGTCTATCTGTGTTACCAATCCACAGCTGAAAAAGCAAACACGACCTGATCAGTGCTAGAAATTAGCGGTCGTCCGGTCGTCCGAGACGACCAAAAGTTCGATTGGACGACCGGTTTTCTGCCAAATTGATAGTTTGGTCGTCCAGGAGAAAACCCACCGGGCAAACTAATTCGCGTATCTGGACATCCTGAACTTTTTTTTTTAACTTCGAGCACTGCCTGATCAACAAGAACGCCATTTCTCCCAATTAACTGAATTATTATAGCACCCTGAATAGCAGGTACTGATAGCAGCTGAGACAAAAATAGCAGAAAGGACGTTGGCTTTGTAGTATCCGAAAAAGCAGTATAAGCAATAGCACGACGTGAGTAGAGGCAGTAGCAGTATATAGCTGCAGCAGCAATAGCATGCCTTGAAAAAGCCCTAAACCCGGAGCTGGCAGTATTTTACGACGGAATAGCAGGACACTTTTGTGCCTGTAGACCTTCTTCTTTTCTTGTTTTCCTCTTTCCTTGTAAGGGGATGTTTTCCTTCAAAAAGCTTGCTTTCTATGCACAATATGAAGCAAACTGGTTCGCGTTCTTTCTGTCTCATTAGAAATCTACAGGTTTAGGGCTGATTGCGATAGGGAAAAGCGTGGTATTTTCAGGGCTAGAGTTCACTCAATCCGGGCTACAACTGGTGTTACCAGCTCGTTAAACAGAGAAAAAATATTCGATCCATCAGTAGAGTAGTATAGAAGTAGTGGTAAGTAGCTGAACTGGTATTTTTCAAAGATGAGTTCTAACCTTAGGTCTTCCACCTTCCTTATAAGGATAAAATCTCATCCCATCCGAACTGTAAGACACTGTGTAGCTCTTCACCCATTGGTTGGCGTCTTGGCGGCCCTGAGTTGCCACGCCTTTCACCTTCATTGGGTCAACGAAGTTGATCTGGAGCCACTGTTTGTGGTTTTTTGCCCGGGCACTCCAGGACCAGCGATGGTTCAACCGACCATGCCAAGGAGCCAGGTAATGATTGTAATAAGTCGACGAAGTCATGTGACCAGCCCTGATTCGCTTGTCTTCAGTACCAAGTGGCATAGCACAGCGATCTGGTAAATAATTTGTAGAAATAGTTCGATCAAAAACACGGAATAAGAAAAACATTCATTGCTTATCTTATAGACGTTCTTTTGAGTTCGATTGAACACATACGTATGCAAAATCACGAGCCCCACTAGACAACATCGTCAACACTGAATGTTTACACGTTTTAGGTTTAGTTTTGCAAATCAAGAGTCGATCTTATTGACGGTTAAGTTAGACCCACCTGTGGTAGTGAAATGGCCAGAAGAAAGCAAAAGGACTCAACACTAAACTTTTAGGTTTCAACAAACAAAACCAAATAGAACGTAAAATTTACCATCATGAAAACAATGGAACAGCCCGTACCTTCTGGACATCCGTAGAACTCTGCTCTCATGGAGATGTGTCCATACCAACCCCACGGGTGAATGCGGATAAACCGCGCTTTTATTGGTGGATACAGTAGGTATTGTTTGACGCTGTTCTGATCCCTGTTTCCTGTGAAGTACTATGGGGAAAAAGCAATTTGTTCAGCCCTTCGTCTTAGGCAGGAAACTACCATCCCCCTTGTCCATATGGAGTACAGTTTCTGATCCCATTGAATCGAAGCAACGCTCAAAATCAACAACAACAACAACTGCATATATCTTGAGAATTTAACATATGAGATATGAGAAATGTATGGAGAATTTAACATGCGATCGCTTGCCCAAGAGGCAGTTGACCCAACGATGAATTCTCTTCATGTCACTTGAACTTGTGTTATATACCTTTCTGTTACTGTTCTCCTCAAACTCTGCAAAATTCGCTCCATCCTGGCTGTAAGTAATGTAATACTGTTTCACCCACTGCCGGGCGTCCTGTCGTCCCTGAGTGGCGATCTTCGTTACTCGGGTCGGCCGTCCAAAGTCCACCTGCAGCCACTGGTAGCGGTTGTTATGACGTGCAGACCAGGCCCCTGTCCTTCCTCGTGCCCGGCGCCAGTGAAGCCTGGCGTTTGATGGTCCGTGAACTCTGTCCCAGCTGGACGAGGCCATCAATTGAGTGGCACGAAGGCGGCCATTTTGCATTCCAAGGGGTTTGTTACAACGTGGGCCTAAAAAATAGAACCAAGATTACATTACCGTCCTCTCATTCGCGTTCCTGTTTTAAGTTTCTTAAATGACTCACCCACGATGCATCCGTAGAACTCCACCCTCATTGAAATCCAGCTTCGCCACGTGACAGGGTGGATTCTGAAGTAACGCGCCGTCACGGGTTTAGCGAAGCGTTGCGTGACTGTAATGTATCGGTCGTAATTACCACGGAAAATCTGCAAGAAAAACATGTTAATCGTATGAAACTTTATTCGAATGCAAAAGAGACGTCACCGATCACCTATGACAATACCTCGCATATTGTCAATGACGTCATACTACTGTATAAAAACGTCACTTCCGCCAACATAGTTGAAACCATCTTTACTCCCATGTACAAAACCAACAGGACACAGCAGTTTAGCTTGTCCTTGAATTTGAATATTTTTCCTCATAATCAGTTACCACAACGCTATTCTTCGTTGAGAGTTGACACAATATTATACAGCACAACACTCTACAGTGCAACAAGAAACACATAAACAAAAAAGACAAAATTACAACAAAGAGTTAGTGTGAACAGCTACCTTAGTCCTCCGCTTCTCTCTGTACGGTGTAAATCTCTGTCCCTTCCTGCTGTACGCCACATAGTAACTCGTGACCCATTGATCGGAATTCTGTCGACCCTGAGTTGCAATCCTTGTCACGCGAGTCAGCGCTCCAAAGTCCACTTGCAGCCACTGAGATCTGTCGCGTCTCTTTGAGCACCAGGCTCCTCCGTTTCTGCCCGCGCGGCGCTGGTTGAGACGCGCGTTCCACGGACCACAGTAGTAGTTGTAGTAAGACGACGCCCTCATGAGCTGTTTTGGAATGCGGTGTTCTTCGAGGCCGATTGGCGTATCACATTTGTCTATAATTAGAGTTCATAAAACGTTAATCATAAGCAACAGCTATTTGCCTCACTTAAACAAAAAGATAAGAAATGCGGAGGGCTTATAACGGTAAAGCTACAGTGCGGATAAGGTCTATGCTGTCCTATATGACAAGATGTGATGTGATATAATTCGATAGAATGGATAACTGAATAATTTTCCACACACAAAAAACGGAAGAAAACGTAGTCCTAAGATGCAAACTAACTTACTCCATGCACATCCATAGAACTCAATTCTCATCGAGATGTGTGATCTCCATCCTCTTGGCTGAATGCGCATAAATCTCGCGTAGACTGGCGGATTAAATGAATGTGTGCGTACAGATCGTCGATCTACGTTTCCTTGGAAAGTCTGTAAAAAAATTAATGAAATAAAACAATGGTGTTGAGTTCGGCAGCAGAATCTCAGCAGAAAATAAAAGAACGAAGACTTCTAGATTTGATCAGGGTAAAGATTTTCCCTGAACACTAACTACATATCAATTACGCAATAAAATAAGGAAAACCTGGCATTCCATACTTCCCAGACAAAACCTGATATCTACTGTCAATTCCCATACATTTACTACTGTACATTTGGTTTAAGCAGTTGAAAGATTAAATGGGACTTCATTAGATAACTATGCACTACACACATAATCCACACAATCTTAAAGTCGTTATTTCGGAATAGGTTTGAGCCAAGAAATCTCCGCAAGGATAAAAACAGCTTGCCGATCGAACACCAGAGTTGCACACACTTTTGGGCCTTCAAGAGTACACAAAATAAAAAGTCTGTCATTTCAAGGACACACATGCCTTTATTGCGATTGCGGTTGATGGGTGATAAATTAAATTACAGGTGTAGAGCCAAAGCCAAAGGCTTATGTGGCATAGGCTAGGTGGAAATTACAAAGTGACAGATTATCTATTGTGGGGCAGTGGAAAGAATCGAAAATAATTAGTTTCACTAACAATTCATACAAAAATAAATAAATTTGGTTATACACGATACTTTTACCTTTATACTGCTCCACCAGTCCTTTATTCGTGAGAAGTATAATCCATCCATGCTGTGCAGCACCCAATAAGCGGTAACCCACTGGTCGGCGTCCTGTCTTCCCTGGGTCGCTATTCCAGTGATCTTCATGGTCCGTCCAAGGTCCACCTGCAGCCACTGGTTGTGGTTGTTGTGACGCGCGCACCACGCACCCACGTAGCGTCCGTGTTTCGCGCGATGAAGACGGCCGAGGAACGGAGCGTGGAAACTGTTGTAGGACGACGAAGCTTTCATAGCTCCGTTCCTGATTCTACCTCTCTGGATTCCCACGGCTACATTGCAGAAGTTCTCTGATAAATACAGTACAAAGCATTACGACCTTTATCCATCACAACAGATTCGTGAATGGAGTGGAAAGCTTTGCCGTACGCCTTGATCTCATAAACGCCTTGGAAACCCCTTTTATTACAACTTCTGTACAATTTCTCTAACTCAAGAAGGCAATTTAGTATAGAAGAATGGTAAAAAAAGAGTCGGTTGTAAAAATTTATCTCCATCATTTGGAGTTAGAAAAACATAATTTTATGATTGAAGATTCAGGCCTTAAATCTCAAAACCAGAGAAATGACTCAATTGCTTTAGAGGATCAACACAAAACCGTTTAATAATCTGCTGAACTCACCCCGCAAGCGACATCCATACAACTCCACTCGCATGGCAATGTAACTTCTCCAAGACTTTGGACGAATTTGGATGAACCTGGCCTTGATTGCAGGGAGAATCTTGTGTGCCACCGTTGTGTAAATGTCAAAGTTACCACGGAAGATCTGATGAAACAGAACACTTAGTTTAATTATAGTGTCAGGGTTGATGGTCTAAAATCTAAATTCGGGGCTTTGTAACTAACAGATTCCCCCTAGAAGCAATAATCAGCTTGGGCAATAGGTTATTTCTGATATGCATGTCGCCTCTGTTTCAACAAAAGGCCTGGTGCAAAACCTTTCTTACGGCAATTATTAAAACTTGCATGTCGAGGCTAATGCGTCAACTAAGTTCATTTTTTACGGAGTTCAGTAGTTGAACAGCATTTCTTTGGCCATATAATTTGGAGACATTTTAAAAGCCGCCGCACTGTGAAGAACTTTCCTTTGGTGCGTCAGTCTCTATTTACAAGACAAAAAGTTTTAGAGCTCCGTTACCTTGAGTCTCCCATTGGATACGAAGTTCCTAAAACGGTATCCGTAGCGACTGTAGGCCAACATATAACTGGACACCCACTGATGAGCTCCCCGTCGTCCTTGAGTTGCAATACCCTTGATGACACTCATTCCACCTAAGTCGATCTGCAGCCACTGTTTGGTGTTACGATGGCGAGCAACCCAGGCTCCGGTTCTGCTGTGACTTGCGTAGATGTTGAGTCTCGCTCGGTCAGGTCCGTGGTTGTAGTTGTAGGAGGAGGAAGCACGGAGGGAGCCGGACAAGATCCTGCCGTCCTCCAGACCCAGCGGCATGGTGCAACGATCTGGCGAAAGGAATGAACCCAGTAAGATTTTAGTTTCTCACCTTTGTAATGTTTGCATTTTCGCCAACATGAGATGCAGTTGATGTAAATGTTGATACTGCAGCACGAGCAAAACGGTACATACGCACCACAAAACACCCGTCCAAAGACCACACATTTGTCATAATAACATTCGTTTAGGCAAAAAAAATTCAAACAACAATCTGAGACAAAGAACTGACCAAAAGAAAGACACTTCTATACGACTCCTTTTGTAACTGATACATAACTGTGAATATGACTTCAACTTTGTGAACATGTCTCGCCAAACGAAAATATTAAAATTTTGTGCTATTTTACCTGTAAAGCATCCGTACAGTTCTATTCTCATGGAAATATGTGAGCGCCAGCCCCATGGACGGACCCGGATGAAGCGTCCTCTGATGGCGGGATGGAACTGGTTTGACACAACCGTGTGTCTGTCACGATTTCCTGGAAAATACTGCAGAAAAAATAGGAGAGTTTTACATCGTGGATGAGACTACGGTGACCTCTCACTTAGACAGACAACCTCGGAACTAGCATTTAGTGTCCGCCTTAAAGAGAGTTCAGTTATAGAGAAACAAATAAAAATCGGCAAGGACCAAATCTGCATGCTGTCCGCCTTAGAGAAAGTTGACTGTATACTCTTTCCCAAAAATATATCATTTTCTCGAGAGTTTCATGCTTCAAGTATGATCTAGACAATTATTTAAGTGCATTGTCACTAAGGCGAGTAACTCTAGAGTTACATTTTGCATTGTTCGAGATCTTTTCAGTATTACAACGACACTAAAATAATGTAACAACAAAAGATGTTCCATCCTAATCAATCATGTTGGCGGGCACATTTTTTCGACGAAAATGAGACGTGCCAAGATACACGGGCTTTCTCTTATTTCCAGGCACTCATTGTCTAAATAGATTTCAAGAACAAAATTCTTTGTATCAGAAATAACGGAGGCAATGCGTCACCTTAAAGTTGTTTCTTTCCTTGTACGTAACGAAATTGATTCCATCCAAACTGTGCAATATGAGGTACTGCGTCACCCACTGGTCAGCGTCCTGTCGACCCTGGGTCGCTATTCTGATAATCTTGGACGGTCGACTAAAATCGATCTGCAGCCACTGGTAACGATTGTTGTACTTCGCAGACCACGCGCCCATGTAGCGACCACGCCTCTTTTTGTGAAGCCGAGCGAGGTATGGGCCGTGGTAGTTGTCCCACCTGGACGAGGAAGTGACCAAGTGGTTCCTGATTCGTCCGGCCTGCATTCCCATTGGCCTGTTGCACATTTTACCTGAATTAAGGAACAACATGATATATGTCATGCCCTGCTTATCTTTTTGGTAACAGAATGTTTCGTGCAGGACAACAACGCCGGATACCTTTTGAACGGATGATGTACACGTATCCGGTTTTGTTTGAAAAATATTATTTTTTCTCTCTGCGGTTCGGCCTTCCGTCCACACGTAAAAAATGAAGACGGTCGTTGATAACGGAACTTTTCGAAAACACTCTCCAAAGTGGAAATTTTCGAAAACGCTGACAAAACAAGCAAGTACCATTCATGCCAGAATGAAATAAAAAGTGGTCATTGTTCACTATTAAAAAACGTTACTGACCAAAATCTCTCCTTCACACTTACCCAGCCTACACCCGTACAGCTCAACTCTCATTGCAATATGGCCGTACCAAGACGTGGGCTGAATGCGAACATAACGAGCCTTGAAGGAAGGACGGAATCTGTGCGTGGACACATAGTAGCGTTCACTGTTACCCTGGAAGACCTGCAAGGAGGAACAGCGAAAAAAATCTTAAGTTATTTTGTTCAAAGTTCGATTAGATCGAAACTTTGACGTCATTTCTAAGCCTGAAAACGGTCGGCTTTTGCCCACAAAACGACTTCCTTGCTTAGTTTTGAGGTAGACAAACTTTTTTTTAGTTACTCTTGTATCAAAACTCTGCAGTTTGTTGAACAAAAGCAGGAGGGAAAGAATCCTGTATTCAGTTCGCTAACTGTTGTGGTCAGGATAGATAGGAGAGCTCACGATAAAAAGAGAAAGAAATCTCGGACCTTTAGCTCGTCAGTAAACAGAGCAGTCCACAGCAAAAACTACCACAATTTTAACTTCAGATTACAGATAAGCATTATTTGAAATCAAAATGTCACATAAATGCTGACAGTTTTTATAATGCAGGAAGACCATACTATAACATACCCGTGTGACGCCTCCTTGTTTGTAAGGATAAAACCTCGCACCGTTGTGGCTGTAAGACACCATATAACTCTTGACCCACTGATTCGCGTCGTACCGAGCCTGGGTCGCAATTCTCTTCACTCGGGCAGCCGTTCCCAAGTCAATCTGAAGCCACTGCTTTCGGTTGTTGTACTTAGCAACCCAGCCTCCTCGCGTGGAGCCGTGGTTACGGGCCTGAAGTCTGGCGCACCACGGACCGTAGTAATGGTTGTAGAAGGAAGACGCAGTGAACATAGATCTGGTGATTCGGCCGTCTTGGACTCCAAGTGGTACATCACAAGGATCTAAAAATCAATAATGATTAATAGGGTTAGATTCGTGAACTTCATTCCATGTGCTTATCATTTCCATTTCGGCTAGTTATGTTTTATTCCCAGATAAATAGTTTACTGATATGATATAGACGATGAATCACATATACGTGAACTGCGGAACATAGAATGATATCGAAAGTGACCCTTGCAGTTATGAAGCAACTTTTAAACCAGTTCAAAGGATGGCCAGGAAAAATATCTGGGTATAAACGGAAATCGAACCCATGACCTTGAGCGTCGCACCGGTTTATCCTTGCAACTGCGAGAGCCACTTTCATTTTCATTTGAAATAGTGCACTGTCACTGCTTTCGGTGGAGATGCAAAGACAACTACATCTACGAATCTGATCGCTCGACCCTTTCTGCGCGTACCTGCACGGCATCCATAGAACTCGGTCCTCATACAAATGTGACGGTACCAGCCCCGCGGGCGGATGCGGATGTATCGCGCCATGATGGCAGGATTCAGTGGATTCGTCACGACACTGTGTTGGTCCCTGTTGCCCTGAAAGTACTGAAGAAGAGAGAGCAAAGGTTAAGCAAACTGCAAACTCAATAGAATGTCATAACGATTGTGTCAATGTAAAACCCGAACGAGTGGATTTTTGAACGTCAGCTTTCCCAAAACGAAAATGCAACGTTTAAATAACGTGCTAAACAACTGGAAAAAACCAGTTCGCGCAGTCACGGATTCGCGTAATTTTGAAAACATAATCCTTTTCCAGTTGAACCATTCTTGATCTGTGTCTGCGTCCGGTGAGTTAATATCTTTAGAACCAAAGCTATCCTTCTGCAAGAATTTCCAATACAATATCGAGTATTCTGCACGAATAGCTACTCAAAAGGAGGAAGAACACTTGACTTTATTGTTCTATTTGGAGTTTCTTGTTTAACTCTAGATTAGTACCATGATGTCAAAGGAAAACTCAAGGTTTGTTCAGCTTTGCACTTTTCAAAAAGTGCAACGATTTGAAGAATTACTAGGTACGATTGTCTATTCACTTCCCTAATACGACGGCAAGTTATTCCTCTGTTAAATGCAGTGCCAGTAGAGGGCGACACACCCTGGGTACTAGAGTTTATCCCGTTCTAGGAAGCTCCGCGCTGCGCTGCGCGGCCACGTAAGGGC
This sequence comes from Plumapathes pennacea, assembly GCA_964036295.1. Taxonomy (NCBI): domain Eukaryota; kingdom Metazoa; phylum Cnidaria; class Anthozoa; order Antipatharia; family Myriopathidae; genus Plumapathes; species Plumapathes pennacea. Next base: position 21,565,570 of record OZ038466.1, read on the forward strand.
GACATCACAAGAGTGGCCAAAAAGATCTACAATAACGTGTGGACTTTAGTGAAAACTCTCTGAGCAGTTAAACAAATTTACCTTGTCATTGCTCTTGAACCTGTACACAGCCCAATGAATTCCATCCATAGATGAATACAGCATGTACCTGGTCACCCATTGTCTGTTGTCGTGTCGACCTTGGGTCGCAATCTTCGTGATTTTCATTGGTCGGCCAAAGTCGACTTTGAACCACTGGTTATGATTGTTATATTTTGCGCACCATGCTCCCACGTACGCTCCGTGCTTTGTTCGACCCAGTCTCCCTAGCCACGCGGCATGGTATTTGTTGACCACAGATGAGGCAGTAACCTTGTTGTTTCTGAGCAAGCCTCGTTGCATCCCAAGCGCCTTGTTACAACCAGCGACTGAGTTAAGAGAGAAAAAACACAGAGCGTTAGGGAAGGCGGATATTCTTCCTCTAAACTCTCTTAATTCTCACGCTTTCACTCGAACATTTCCTTAATATGCTTTGTACTTCGCACTTTGAATTGTGAACTCAAAATTCAAATCGCTAAATTGGATATGCAGAATAAAATGTCAACAACAAAGTCCAAATACAATCTTGGGCTTATTTTGTTTTAGTTTTTTAACACATGGATAACTATACACACAAACAGAAGTCCTTAAATTCTTTTGAACTAAATACTATTTTTAGTTCAACTTTGGTTAAAGTCTTGCAGTTTGTTCGCGAAGAGGATAGGCGAAGGAATTTGGTGAAACTATGTTACAGCGCTAATCGAGTTTAAGAAAAAAGAACAAGCAAACAAAAACGGATGTCACAGGAAATATAAAATTACTTAAATTTACCCCTGCCTTAAATGTTAAAGGTTTTCGCTTAATATTCTTGATTATCAGTTACCTGTACAGCCGTACAGCTCAACTCTCATTGAGATCCAGCTGTACCACGACGTCGGATGCAGACGAACATAAATTGCGGTGATAGGTCTCAAGAACTCGTGGTAGACAATCGAATGTCTATCAGTATTGCCCACAAAATTCTGAAAAAAGAAAGTGTTTCATTAGATAACGATGTATCTGAATGTTGTGGCAGAGATAAGCCTGTCAAGCAGACATGCGAAACGATTCAACGCGCTTCACTTTTCCACCAGTACATGCCAAGATACACCATTATTCATGTCAGGTCTTGCAAGATGTTTCCAAGATCACGCAAGGAGTTTTAAATCCGTCGAAATCTTGCTTAAACCTTCAGGATTTTGCCAAGATTGTAAACTTAAAAAAACTATCATTATATTACCATTCAATTTTCCACAAGTACATGCCAAGATACACCATTATTCTTGTCAGGTTTTGCAAGATGTTTCCAAGATCACGCAAGGAGTTTTAAATCCGTCTAAATCTTGCTTAAACCTTCAGGATTTTGCCAAGATTGTAAACTTAAAAGAACTATCATTATATTACCATGTCAAACCGGTGTTAAAACATGACAAATTTATACCTTCGTTCTGTGATTCTCCTTATAATAGTAGAACTTCATTCCATCCACACTGTATGAGACAGTGTACCGTTTGACCCACTGATTCGAGTCTTGGCGGCCTTGGGAAGCGACGCCCTTCACTCTCATGGGCTCCACAAAGTTCATCTGCAGCCACTGTCGGTTGTTCCTGTGCCGGACGCTCCATGACCAGCGGTGATTAAGTCGGCCATGCCAAGGAGCCAGGTTATGGTTATAGTAAGTGGTGGCTGACATCAGTCCATTTCGAAGACGCTTATCCTCCAGTCCGAGTGGCATTGCACAGCGATCTGTTTACATACAGAATACCTTCACAATTATCGAAAGAAAAACGACTTTTCGCTTATTCGGAATGTTACGCTGAATTGGAAAGTTCGACCATTAGCTTTCTTTCTGCAATGTTTGTTTCTTTTTATTATTACTGTTATTATTTTTTTTATTATTATTATTTTATTATTATTATTTTTTTAATTTTTTAATTTTTTTTCATTTTTTTCAAAATATGGAAATGCTCAGACAAACAGCTTTTGTACAACATCTTGGGAACTAGAGCGAGTTTTCCGGTCAAACTTCAGCAACTGAAATTAAATGAAGGAAAAATGATTTTGGGCTTTGCAGTTCAACTTTAATTTCAAAGCCAACGAATGTACGAATCATCATTACAGCACTCATCTAACTCCGATCAACATAAGACACAGTGCATACTTACAGTACTACATATAGAGGATATTACACGGCGGCGCGAAGATATAAATTTTATTTTCGAGTGGTAAAAACAATATTTTACGAACGAGCGCTTCGCGAGTGAGTAAAATATTGTTTTTACCACGAGAAAATAAAACCCATATCTTCAAGCCGCCGTGTAATTTTCTTTTTATTATATTAGGCACGAGTGTTTTACGAGAAATTGCACAAACAACCGTGCAAAAGCGGGAAATGATGCCAACGATATCCTCACTAGTGCCACTCGGGTCCCGGATGTAGTTTCGTATGGATTTTACGCACGGTATATTTTCCAGTAAAACACTCGTGTCTATATAATAAAAACTGACATTTAACTCAGCTCTATAACACCACTTTGGTAACTTCAATAAAGCAATTTACAAAATAGAAGTGATCTTGATAATATAGTGGACCCTGTAGAACAAATTAGCGAAAAAAGATAAACTTCACGATAAAATTGTATTATTTTTTAAGTTCAGTACTAGCAATGGCAAATGGACAAAGCAAGAAACCTACCTTCAGCACAGCCGTAAAACTCCGTCCTCATGGAAATGTGTGAGTACCAACTCCACGGGTGTATGCGGATGTAACGAGCCCTTATTGGCGGATAAAATCCATTTTGTTTGACGCTGTTCTGGTCTTTGTTGCCTTGGAAGTACTGTAAGAACACGATAGAATAAGTTATACAGACAACTCCCTTTCAGCGGACACCCCTCTAAGACCGACACCCGGTAGGAGTGGTCCCAGTCGTTTCTTGTCATTCACTCAACAGAACTCTCTTTAAGACAGACACCTCTCTTAAACGGACAGTTGGAGCCGGACCCGAGGGTGTTCGCCTCAGACAGAGTTCACTGTAGACAACTGGACTAAATTGTACGCGGTGTATATACTGTATAAATGCTTTGTAAACGAATGAAGAATTGTGATGAACAGTGAGTATCTACTAAGTTTGGTTTGTTCTTGTTTTGCTAACTCAGCTCTGTCTGCCTGTCTGTCTCATTCTTCTCTCTGTTCTTACTCAATCACTCATACACGCACTCTCTCTCTCTCTCTCTCTCTCTCTCTCTCTCTCTCTCTCTCTCTCTCTCTCTCTATTTCTCCTTCTATCTACAGACAATATACAGCAACTCTAATTCCATGAACGCAATTTGATCCCCGAGCTCTGCGAGGGTAATAATCGAGACGCTAAAGGGTATCTCGCTTTTTTGTGACGCTAAAGACAAGAATCTTGGATCCCGAAAACACACCTACAGAGCGAGGAGATATCTGCGATTATCGTATTTCTAGTATTACCTTTCTGTTGCTGTTGATCTTGTATTCAGCAAAATGTGCCCCGTCCTGACTGAATGTCACATAGTATTGTCTCACCCATTGACGGGCCTCTTGTCGTCCTTGGGTGGCGATTTTGGTTACCCGGGTTGGCCGACCAAAGTCCACCTGCAGCCATTGATGACGAGTGTTGTGACGCGCAGACCAGGCCCCAGTCCTCCCACGGGCTTTTCGCCAGTGCAGCCTGGCGTTGGAAGGTCCATGGTGTTTGTTCCAACTGGACGAAGCTGAGATCTGGTTGGCACGAAGGCGACCATTTTGCATGCCCAAAGGTCTATTGCAACGGGGTCCTGTCGATATTTGAAAGAAAAACACTTTAGGTTTGAGAATTTCCGATCTTAGTTGTGCCAGAGTGGTTAATGTTTGTTGAAGCAGTGGCATGGGAAAAAGGTATGAAAATGGACACAAATAACTCACCAACGATGCATCCGTAGAACTCCACTCTCATGGAAATCCAGCTTCGCCACGTGACAGGATGGATCCTGAAGTAACGCCCTGTCACAGATCGGGCAAAGCGTTGCGTGACAATCATGTATCTGTCGTAATTACCTCGGAAAACCTGTAAACAAGTGACAAAAAAGAAAAACGTGACTGCTGCGACGTAAGCTGACCAAGGAAACAACCCTTCACTCTGTCTATCAACTTTGATCGTGACAGTGGCCGGCTAGATTTGATCTCTGGCGGCAATTGACCCTTTAAGTTAGTGTGTCACATGACCTGAAATAGGACAACACACCAACATGCGTCTCTAAGTAACAGTAAAATATCACGGTGTTACCAGATTTTTCACTATCAATCAGATAGTTCGCCCAGAAATACCCGAATGAGTGAGCAAACGTCTGGAAAATAACTTGTCATTTCTATTTTGAGATCCTATTTTAGCGTGTTGTCTCATTTCGGGTCACGTGACACACTAACTGAAAGGATCAATTGCGTATGATTGTGAAAGTGGTTTACCACCATTCTGCTAACCTTGGTTCTGCCCTTTTCTCTGTACGTTATATATCTCCGTCCCTTCTTGCTGTAAGATACGTAGTAACTCTTGACCCATTGATCGGAATTCTGTCGACCCTGAGTTGCAATCCTCGTCACTCGAGTCAAACCTCCAAAGTCCACCTGCAGCCACTGAGCTCTGTCGCGTCTCTTTGAGCACCAGGCCCCTCCGTTTCTGCCCGCGCGGCGCTGGTTGAGTCGCGCGTTCCACGGACCACAGTAGTAGTTGTAGTAAGACGACGCGCGGATTACAGGGTTGGGCAGGCGTCTATCTTCCAGGCCCAAAGGCATATCACACTTGTCTAGAAATAACGTTGTTCAGAATATTGTTTTAACACATCAGATGCCTACAATGACGAAGAGGGACAGTCACAGACAAACAAACAGACTAAAGAAGAAACACTTTTCTTACTCCAAACACATCCATACAACTCCACTCGCATCGAGATATGTGACTTCCATCCTCTTGGTCGAATACGCACGTATCGACCATACAGCGGCGTCTCAAACGAGTGAGTCCTCAGCGACCTCCTGTCCACGTTGGCTGGGAAGGTCTGGTACGAGAAATGTGTCAATAAGACTTTTGGGCCGCGTTTATTCTAGAATACGACTACCTACAACAGCTCAGACAATTGCTTGTTTTGGGAAATGTTTTACAAACCAAAACATTTTATTGAATTCTTTCCCTTTTTTACAGCTAAAGTATAATTTCTTTTCTGTTTTGTTTTGTCAACATTTTTTCAAACACAGCTACACTACCAACAATATAACAACAGTTTCTCCCAAGAACCCGGGTTTCCATTACTTACCTTCACGCTGTTCCACCAAGTTTTTACACGTGAGAAATGCAATCCATCAGAACTGAACTCCACCCAGTAAGTGGTGACCCACTGGTTCGCGTCCTGTCTTCCCTGGGTCGCTATTCCAGTGATCTTCATGGTCCGTCCAAGGTCCACCTGCAGCCACTGGTTGTGGTTGTTGTGACGCGCACTCCATGCGCCCATATACCGTCCGTGTCTCGCGCGGTGAAGACGCCCGAGGAACGGAGCGTGGAAATTGTTGTAGTAAGAAGACGCTGTCATGGCCTTGTTTCTGATGGTACCTCGCTGAATTCCCACAGGTATATTGCAGAAGTTTTCTAGAATTTTGAGAAATTACGTCGTTTACAATGTTCGTTTTAATAATCAGTGAGAATTTATCAATATGAGCCGGGTTGTTCCGGTCTAAGATCTGTGTTAACCGGGAGCCCGGCTTTCCTAGCTTGCCCAGTTTTTATGTTATCGCGCACCTGATTTTTGATGTTTTTTTCTGCTCACATAACAGGCCCTAAACATGCAAAACAGCCTTATGGCCGGTGGCCGAGAAACAGCAACAAAGAAGTATACATCAATAAATCCTGAAGTGTACGACTCTGAAAGCGAGTACTGCTTAGGTGGTCAAAAAGTCAGACACCAACAACAGTCTCACCCGCTCTTTCAAACTTTACAAGTTCCAAATTCGTCTCTCGAACTTAAACTTGATGTTTCAGCATCTTTAAAGTCGTTTTGCGTACGTTAAATACACTTTGCTCTATTTGTCCAGTTCGTATATCTACTAAAATGCAACGTACACTAATCAAATATGACTCATAAATGACAAAAAATGGGATTAGGCAAAGTGTGTTTCAGAATCAAAACGTACCACGCATACGGCAACCGTACAACTCCACTCTCATAGCGATGTAGCTCCTCCAGGAACGGGGAGAGATTCGAATGAACCTGGCCTTGATTGCTGGCAAAATCTTGTGTGCTGATGTTGTGTAAATGTCAAAGTTGCCGCGGAAAATCTGGAGAAGATACCAGAAAATTAGTCGTGACTAGTGGGACAGTTTTCAGACAGGATGTAATGTATACATATATTGCCACAGTACAACGTTCGTTTAACGCATTTAAACGCGTAATGACAGACAGGATGTGATGTTGCTTTGGCCATCTTTTAGAAGTACAGTAACTTGATCGACTATACAGAAAGGCTCCGCCCGAAAGGAGTCCCAAGCCTCTGGGACAGAAAAACCAAGTTTTTTGATATTTGAAAGGATCGGTACGAAGGCTGGCCAAAGGAAAACTCGTATTGGCATTAGGTTTTAAAACTCGTCTCTCGATTGAGAAGTTTGCAAAAGTCACGCTAACAAGCGATTTGCGTGCGGTTTTTGTGGACGTTTCCTGTTCAAAGTCATAAAAAAGGTGCATCTATTTTACTAGAAGACTGGTAGAATATCTGGCCAGTCTATCTCGGCCAACAAATACGCACGAGTGTGAAAGTGGCCTCTTGAGAATAAAAAAACATATATACCTTCAGCCTTCCAAAGGCCAAGTAGTGCTTAAAGCGGTAGCCAAAGCGACTGTAGGACAGCATGTAGCTAGTCACCCACTGATGCGCCTCCCTTCGTCCCTGGGTGGCGATACCTTTGACGACACTCATTCCACCTAAGTCGATCTGCAGCCACTGTTTGGTGTTACGCAGACGAGCGACCCAGGCTCCGGTTCTGCCGTGACCTGCGTAGATGTTGAGTCTCGCTCGGTCGGGTCCGTGCTTGTAGTTGTAGGAGGAGGAAGCACGGAGGGAGCCGGACAAGATCCTGCCGTCCTCCATACCCAGCGGCATAGTGCAACGATCTGGCGAAAGGAATGAACCCAGTAAGATTTTAGTTTTCCACCTTAGTTTTTTCTTCCACCAAAACGTGATTATAACAAACCTATCAAGCAACCGTAGAACTCGAGTCTCATGGAGATGTGACTGCGCCAGCCCCACGGGCGGATGCGAATGAAGCGTCCTCTGATGGCGGGAAAGAACGCATACGACACCACGGTGTTTCTATCACGGTTTCCAGTGAAGTACTACAAGTATCGAGATGGGATAACCGTTAGACACATCAAATATCAAGTTCCTGGCCCCAACGTCTACGAAAAACGCACCCCAATTGCAAATAGGCCATTCTAACTTAGACTATTAGTTTTATTTTGTTTGTTTTTTGTTTGTTTGTTTGTTTTGTTTTGTTTTTTGTTTTTTTGTTTTTTTTTTTCATAAAAGGATCATTTTCATCTAAATCAACCTCATTTTCGCATCTCGTTTCGTTTTTAAAAAGAGGCAACAGGCATCTCGGAAATGGCCTACTACGATTGGTTGTGATTACAAGGAATAGAGATGAACCACTCCACAATAATCTATCTTACTTGAAATTACAGTGGAAAGCTAGTACTTGGGAGAAACTGCGTTACCGTGGAGAAAGGCGTTTGATGAATTGGCTAAAGGTCGATGTGTAAAAGCTGGACGCCATTAAGAACTTTGAGCTGACGTTTTGAGTGTCAAAGCAAGTAAGAAATTTGAAATAATACCTTCAAGTTGTTTCTTTCCTTGTACTGAACATAATGGATTCCATCCAAACTGTGTAACACAAAGTACTGTGTCACCCACTGGTCCGCGTCTTGTCGTCCCTGGGTCGAGATCCTAATGATTTTCGCCGCTCGACCAAAATCAACCTGTAGCCACTGGTAACGATTGTTGTACCCAGCAGACCACGCGCCCATGTAGCGACCACGCCTCTTTCTGTGAAGCCGCGCGAGGTATGGGCCGTGGTAGTTGTCCCACCTGGACGAGGAAGTGACGTAGTGGTTCTTGATTCGTCCGGCCTGCATTCCCATTGGCCTGTTGCACATTTTGCCTGGAGTGCACAAAAAGTATCAACATTGCTCCAAAGAGAGAATCTTCACAAAGGTTCACCGAAGTTCAGCACACTGGTGCAACAACATATCATGAACTTACACATGATTGAGGAGCTTTTATATTAAGCACTTCTTGAACTAAAATTATACAAGCAGTGAATTCGTGTAGAAATGATACAAATGTTCATGACTGATAATGATAATAAACATTATGACGATAAACTGACGATCATGACGATGTTCGTGATAAACGAGTTGCAAAATTTCACGTGAAAACACGCACAAACCTGCAAACGAAAAAGGGGAATTTACCAATATCGGAAAGTGGCACAAACGATGACTATAAGAAAGATTCCTCCAAAGAGATGGCCTGCATAGCGGCTCTCCCAGGGAAGGGGAGGAGAAACGAGGTCACTATAACAAATAACTAAACTGCTCATAACAAACTTACCCAGCCTGCAACCATACAGCTCGACTCTCATTGCAATATGGCCGTACCATGAGATGGGGTGAACACGAACATAGCGAGCTTTAAACGAAGGTCGGAATCGGTTCGTTACCACATAATATCGCTCACTGTTGCCCTGGAATATCTATAGAAAGCATGGAATGAAAGTACACGAGTATGAGTATTTATGTCCGTCTGCCCGTCCATCTGTCGTCTGTGTATCGTCTCCTTATTAAATATCACGTCTTTCCCTGTCTTGAAAAGCAAAGCTCAGAAACGACAAAAAAAAGCACAACAGCAGACTCTGATTCCGTGTTTAAAGTGAGACAAAAAATTACTGACGACCTAAACAATCTTAAGAAATATTTTAAAAATATTTTAAAATCATTAAAAATATTTTAAAATTATTAAAAATATTTTAAAAATGTTTTTCCTAAGCAAAGAAGGGAAGAAAAATGACAAGAAATACGGGAAAATAGTCAAACAGCATGATGCGTCTTTTAAATCAGGGATATGAATTGTCTGGACCCGACATCACGAGATGATAGGACGAGGACTCGCACTGTACCTTCACTAAGCGTCCTTCCTTGACAGGATAAAACTTCGCTCCGTTGTGACTGTAAGACACCGTGTATCTCTTGACCCACTGATTCGCGTCGTACCGACCCTGGGTCGCAATTCTCTTCACTCGAGCAGCCGTTCCCAAGTCAATCTGAAGCCACTGCTTTCGGTTGTTGTACCGAGCAAGCCAACCACCTCGCGTGGAGCCGTGGTTCCGCGCCTGAAGTCTGGCGCACCACGGACCGTAGTAATGGTTGTACATGGAGGATGCAGTGAACATTGACTTTGTAACACGGCCGTCTTGCATACCGAGTGGGGCATCACATGGATCTAGAGACACGCAAGGGGAAATCAGAGTTCCAAACATGAGAGCGCTCTTGCGCGAATTAAAATGCTCTTTCTTGACAAGCATTATTAAATGATGCAAATTGGTAAAGAGTCGCAGAAAGGAAGAACTGTCAATCTTCCCTTATAACTATAGAGTCGTTTTCGGATGACTGTCGAAAGTAATCGTGTGATTATTTTGGTTTTGGGTTTGCTGCCCTTCTTATTGGTCCTAACATGTTTGACAGCACTCTCAACCAATCAGAAGCAAAAGTCAGTTTTGTGTAGCAACATAACTTACCAGCCCGGCAGCCGTAGAATTCTATCCTCATGCAAATATGTCGATACCAGCCCCTGGGACGAATGCGGATGAACCGAGCAATAATCGGAGGGTTGATGGCATTACTGACCACACTTTGCTGATCCCTATTAGCTTGGAAATACTAAGGAAAAATAAAGAAAAGAAATGTGAACAAGATCCATCCGTGATTTTGCCAAAATGCAAATACATATTATTGATGCCCAACCAATCCCATGGCATGATGCAAAGACAATTCGGCCATGTTAGGTAATTTTACAATGGAGCTAACTAAATAAATAGTCTAACATGGCTGCCATGACGTCACAATAAATTTGTAGGACAAACTGTAAACCACTGATTACAAAGAAACTGCAAACCATAAACGTGGAAATTCAAATCGGCATAACCCTTGCTGAATCGGCCCTAACAAGGCAAGTGGCGTAATCACTCAAAATGCCTTTACCTTGTCGCTGTTCTTGTATCTGTATACCGACCAGTGAACACTATCGAAACTAGAGGACACTGTGTATCTTGTCACCCATTGGTTGGTGTCCTGTCGGCCTTGAGTGGCAATTTGCGTGATTTTCATTGGTCGACCAAAATCCACCTTGTACCACTGGTTGTGGTTGTTGTGTTTTGCGCACCAGGCCCCCTTGTACGCGCCGCGTTTGACCCGGTGTAGTCTTCCCAGCCACGCAGCATGCGCGGAGTTCACCTCAGACGAAGCAACGATCTTGTTGTTTCTGATCCGACCATTCTGCATACCCATCGCTCGGTTGCAAGGAGATGCTACGAAGAAAAACTCGCGTGTTAACACACAATTGCGGTTTCTTGAGAAACACATGTATAGCGTTAAATGCATGGTGTGTCGGGTCATAGATCGAATGTAATATGGCTGCCTTGGGGGAAAGAGATCGTTTGTACCAAGTTAAAGGATATCCTAAAATCGGTAAAGTCCTCCAGGTTGGGCGTTTGAATATTTTACATTTCAAAGTTGTGGCTATTTCAAAAATTGAAATTTGTGTGAAAAGACCAATTGCATTTTCATTGTTTTCAAGTACCAGTAATAATTGATACTAAACAACGTGACGGGCGAAAAACCTCTTTTCCTCAGGCAAACGCATAACATACCAATACCAATTCTTAGTCGACAAAATCCGTCTCTGCGCAAAATAAGACCAGCTTTTACAGGGTCTAATCGCTAACAACGTCAAAATTTTCTTCTTACTACCCAGAGCAGGAGCATTAATAGTATGGTAAGGAGAACCTACAACAGTTGATCAAACTATGAATTCTCTTTTTGTCACTCTTACTATCTTTTGATGATTGGTGGGGAGAATTTGTATTTCAAGTCTCAAAAGTAAAGGGTTATAACAGAGTGAACACGTGCATTGACCTAACAGCTCGAAAATATACTTCCTCGATTAACAAAATATAGGTAAATCTGGTTATGTTACACAATGGACATGTCTGTTTATCCTGAAGACACTAACAAACTTACGTGTGCAGCCGTATAACTCTACCCTCATGGAGACCCAGCTGTACCATAACTTGGGGTAGAATCGCACATACACTGTCGTGAAAGGGCGCAAAAATTGGTGGTACACCACAGAATTCCTGTCGGTGTTTCCTGTGAACATCTACAACAACAAAAAAACCAAGGTCCCTCAAGTCAAACATAAACGCGCAACTTACTGTAACTTGCCATACATTTAATAAAACTTAGGGTGCATTCTTTGATGACTATTCTGAAATGAAAATAGCGGTATACTTGGAATATTAGCCATTAGTATATACCACACAAGTGAATAGTGATTTTCGCGCGCTCTGACTGGCTCCTCAATCTCGGAATATCAAGTACTATTCACCTCCCGGCGGCTTTCGGTAAAACAAAATGGCGCGCAAACCCAGTTTTTGCCCACTTTTGTCGGAAATAAAATAGCTATTTGGGAGTTGGCTATTAAACTTGTGTGGTATACACTAAAACAATTATCTATTCCTTTTAGTCTCATTCCGGACTATTCCCAACAGAATGCACCTTATTTTCTTATAATTCCTACGCGTCTTACCCTAATCCTGCGCCTCTCTCTGTACGCATGGAACTTCATCCCTCCGATGCTGTACGTGATGACGTAGCGCTTGACCCACTGATTGGCGTCTTGTCGTCCTTGAGTTCCCACGCCTTTTACCTTCGTTAATTCGCCAAAGTTCACCTGAAGCCACTGACCGTGAATCCTGCGCCGCGAGCTCCATGACCAGCGGTGATTGAGCCGGCCGTGCCAGGGCGCCAGATAGTGGTTGTAGTAGGTTGAGGATGATAGCTGGCCATTGTGAACTCGCTTGTCCTCAACACCAAGGGGCATGACACAACGATCTGCAAAGTTAAAAATTTTTAAATCAAATTATTTGGCAATCAAAGGCTCCTGTGAGCCAACTCGTTAATGCGAAACGCTCACGACTAGATCTCAATCAATCAATCAATGCAATCGCATTCACGAGTTAAAAGTGAAACCAGGCAAGTTAACACTGCTTTATTCACCTTCAGCGCAACCATAGAACTCGGTTCTCATAGAGATGTGTCCGTACCAGCTCCACGGGTGAATGCGGAGGTAACGGGCTTTGATTGGCGGGTAAATACGATGGCCAACAATAGAGTTCTGGTCTTTGTTGCCACTGTAATACTGCAATGTAATATGTATATAGCTTCGTTGTAAAGGATGGAACAGGAAGGGGAGACAAGGGTAAGGTCATAATCAGAGACGCGAGCAAGAAAAAGATTAAGGGAGGAAAAGAAGGAGAAAGAAAAGCAGGAGGAGGAAGGGGGTGAGATGGAAGAGATTGAGCAGCAGAAGAAGACGAAGATGAAGGAAAAGGAGGAGAAACATGTGGAGCAGGAAAAATGGAAAATACGTCAAGAAAAAATGACGAAGAATAAAAATACCTTTCTGTTGCTGTTCACTTTATATTCAGCAAAATGCGCACCATCCTGACTTGAAGACAAGTAATACTGCCTAACCCATTGCCGGGCGTCCTGTCGTCCTTGAGTGGCAATCTTCGTTACCCGGGTCGGTCGTCCAAAGTCCACCTGCAGCCACTGGTAACGGCTGTTTTTGCGTGACGACCAGGCCCCAGTCCTCACACCGGCTCTCCGCCAGTGAAGCCTGGCATTGTTTGGTCCGTGGTGTCGATTCCAGCTAGAGGAGGCCATCAATTGGTTGGATCTTATACGTTTATTGCGCATGCCTAATGGCTTGTTACACCGAGCACCTGAGGTGACAAAAAGAGAAAAGAAAAACGTTTGACGTCACACAAAAATATATACAGCTGTCAATAACCAAAACACATTCTGTCACTAAGGGTTTAAAATTCTTAAAGTCTTAAATTTGACTTATAGAAGTATTGTCAATCTTGATGGGAACACTGTTCTAATACGTCCTCGTCACCGGATATTTCATAGTACGCACACTATCTGATATTCTTTATATTTTAATTTCAAATACACGTGAGACAAACCTGTTACAATTCCATAGAACTCCACTCTCAAGCAAATCCAACTTCGCCACGTGACAGGGTAAATTCTGAAGTAACGTCCAACAGCTGGTTTTTTGAACTTGTGCGTCACAGTCACAAATCTGTCAAAGTTGCCGCGGAATATCTTTGGACATAAAAAGAAAAAATACAATCAGCAAGACACAAAAAAGTCTTCAAAATATGCAGCAAGCGCTTTCCTTCCGTGATTCTAGACAAAGAGTAACAGTGGCTGACGGGTAGGTGATTTTGGTAACACAACGCAATGGGTATGCGACATTGTTTTAGCCAAGCGAGTATTCTTTAAAAGACCAAAAACACATGTAACACCAGGAATTTTTTATGCCAACTAGCAACAAAATGCCACTAAAAACAATCTTCCACTTTTAGCAACGTTGCGTGCATGTGCCAAAGAAAGATGCAAGCGTCTGACACCGCACATCAACTCGCGATGGTTTAATGTCCTCAGCGTTGCGTTGAGAGCACGGAAAATTGCATCGTTTAACAGGGCCTTCTTAAATTTTAATACCTCGCACAAGTAGAGAATGAATCCCACTTTACCTTGGTTCGCTTGTGTTCCGTGTACGGGACAAATTTGTGTCCGTCCCTACTGTATGACAGATAGTAGCTAGTGACCCATTGGTGAGCATTCTGTCGGCCCTGAGTAGCAAATCTGCGGACGGTTGTGAGCGCTCCAAAGTCCACTTGAAGCCACTGAGCGCGGTTGTTTCGTTTGGCGCACCAGGCCGCCCCGTTTCTGCCCGCTCGATGTTGATTGAGTCGAGCGTTTCGCGGGGCAAGGTAATAGTTGTAGTAAGACGACGCTTTAAGCTCTTGATTGATAATACGCCCGTCTTCTACGCCAAGTGGCATGTCATGACGATCTGAAACAAGGAAGCGTCACATAATCTTAGTTAGGAATATTTTAGAGTTTATTTTCAATCAGTCTTGCTCACAAAATGAAGACAGGCTTGCATCAACTTAAATGAAACGCCTACATCAAGTGTCGGCAGTTTAACATAGAGAATGCAATATATATGATTCAATCTTCTACAAGAGAAGAGAGAAGAGATATTAAGACAAAATCTTACTCCAGTTGCATCCATATAGCTCCAATCGCATGGAGATGCGGGACCGCCATCCTCTCGGTTGAATTCGCACGTATCGTGCATAGATAGGGGGGTCAAACGAATGTGTATTCACAGACCTGGCATCCACGTTGGCGCGGAATGTCTGCAACAAACAAATAAAAGTGACTCGGTATATTTAAATAGATTTTTGGGAAAAACGATTGTTTTCTAAGAAACTGCGAACTTCCCCTTAGAATTCCCAAGAGCAAAGACAAACAGATTTCGTAGAACATTGAAAAGATTTTGTTAAAAATACACTACTACCATAGCATTCTTGTTTGGTGTAAATCATTTCCAGGAACAGTTGCAACAGTTGCAACATTTCTAGGAATTCAACTTGTACTCTTAAGACTCGATTTCTATAGCAGCCGGGTGCATCTTTTGGCCAGGATACGAGCTTATTTACCTTGACAGCACTCCACCAATATTTCACAATTGCGAAGTTGGATCCATCTGAGCTGTAGCGAACCCAATAAGCGGTGACCCACTGGTTCGCGTCCTGCCTTCCCTGGGTCGCTATTCCAGTGATCTTCATGGTCCGTCCAAGGTCCACCTGCAGCCACTGGTTGTGGTTGTTGTGACGCGCGCACCACGCACCCACGTAGCGTCCGCGTTTCGTGCGATGAAGACGGCCGAGGAACGCAGCATGAAACCTGTTGTAAGAGGACGAGGCTCGCATGGCCCCGTTTCTGATTCGTCCTCTCTGGATCCCCACAGCTCGATTACAGAAGTTTTCTGCGCCACAGAAAAACAGTGTTAGCCAGATATTCGACAAAAACGATGAAGCCCTAAACACCTTGGTAACATCACCACGGGCACATTTTTAGGTTTCAAGAATTGCAAACTTTACAGATTCCACTCCCACATATGCCCCCGCCCCAGTTTTAGTGCTACGCTCTGCGTTTTTGGTTCTTAACCTCGAAAGCGAACTTTAATTTTCTTGTGAAACAATTCAGCTAGAGTTAAACTAAATGAAGTACTTTCAGTACGGAATTCACTAACTGAACTTCGACGAGCCGACAGCCAAACTTCGTTCATTAAATTTTACAAACTTCTTTTGCAATTTGGCGAACTTCTTTTGCGCTTTAACTGACTAACTCGAAGGTACATATGTTTAAAAGATTAAGAAGGTTCAGACGAAGCAATGTTACCTCGCAGTCGACACCCGTATAACTCCACTCGCATTGCGATGTAACTTCTCCACCTCAAAGGCAGAATACGTATGAACCTGGCCTTTATAAGCGGGACAATTTTGTGGGCGACAGTGCTGTAAATGTCGAAGTTGCCACGGAAGACCTAAAATGGATGAATATCAACGTCAATAATTTGTTAAGCTGACATGTTTTTGTTTACATCCGGCGACGTGTACAAAAAAGACCAAAGCTGCTTCTAATAACTTATAAAACATTTAAAACAGGAAAACAACAATTAGGCTCAAATAAAAATCGTCTTATTCTCAAACGAGTCTGGCGAAATGGTATATTACTGATAGTATATTTCCTTGATCTATGTGTATAAAAGTCTACACATAGTCAATCTTCGTTCAAAGACCATTCTGTTTTAAATCTGAACTCATACTGTAAGTGTATCAACATGTACTGTGCTTTTAACGCATTTTCTATTCTATGTGATACAAATTTTGTCGTTGTTTTCATTGTTTTTGCTCTGGAAAAGGATTGCTAACTACTTCCATATTTGGGGCCCCAGAAAACGAAAGATAAAGATCAAAGACATACTGCAGTGAAAGGGTTATTTATACCAGGATAGCACGCCCGACGTGAACAAGCTGCATCCCCACACGACGAGCGCATAATAACTGATCAACCCTTATACACAGTAAGTTACCTTGAACTTTCCATAGGCGACATAGTTCCTGAAGCGAACTCCGTACCAGCTGTAGGACAGCCGATACATGGTAACCCACTGGTGAGCTTCCCGTCGTCCTTGAGTAGCGATGCCTTTAACGAGACTCAGCGTTCCTAAGTCGATCTGCAGCCACTGTCGAGTGTTACGAAGACGAGCGACCCAGGCTCCGGTTCTGCCGCGACTTGCGTAGATGTTGAGTCTCGCTCGGTCAGGTCCGTGCTTGTAGTTGTAGGAGGAGGAAGCACGGAGGGAGCCGGACAAGATCCTGCCGTCCTCCAGACCCAGCGGCATGGTGCAGTGGTCTTAAACGAGAAAGTGTACGTACTTGAGTCGTTGACGTTAGCGGAAAATCTATTATAATGATATTGATAATAATCTTATTCATGGAGCCTACTTGGCCCGAAATAATTTTAGGAAAGGGCTTGACTATAGAAGTAATACAGTATTCTCAAAAGATAATCGAACAACAAACAAACGTAAGATTCTTGAATTCAGGTATCCCGTCTAAATAGCAGATCAAGTCGACTGCGCAAATAATACATTCTGGTTTAGGGACCTTTTTATTAGTTGTAGAGTGCAGTATGGTAAGAAATAAGGTCTATCTATAAAGGCCACTAATATCTCTGGTTCTGCAGCTGATAAAACGGTCGAGTCGTGTTTAAATTGTATCTTTCACAACTCCCAAGAAACCTCCGTTTTCAGGTCATTGTTTTAGTGTGGACGAAAGGCAAAAACGTATAACAAAATATGCGTTTTCGTGAACGTCGCCTCGGGCTGCGTTTACGCAAATGCGTTTACACTTTTCGTTATTGCTGTTTACACAAAAACAGAAACCGGAGAGTTTTGAAAACGATTAATTTGGGCTGCGTTTTCATTGCCGAATTCGATCGTTTTCGTGTAAACGAGAGATGAAAACGCATCGGTTTAAACGCAGCCTCGGGGAAGCGGAATCTGTGTGCGGTTATGATGCCTCGCCCTCAAATCTCATACCTGTTAAGCAGCCGTAGAACTCGACTCTCATGGAAATGTGAGAGCGCCAGCCCCACGGGCGGATTCGAATGTAGCGCCCTCTGATCGCCGGGTGGAAGGAGTGAGACACGACTGTGTGACGGTCACGATTTCCACTGAAATACTGCAAAGAAATCAAACAAGCTCATTTAGCTTCACCAGTCACGCGACGAAAAAATGGCGGACATCAACGAGGTGTCATAAATTACCATACCTTGAGGTTGTTTCTTTCCTTGTATTGAACAAAATGGATTCCATCCAAACTGTGCAACACAAAGTACTGTGTCACCCACTGGGCATAATCCTGCCTTCCCTGGGTCGCGATCATTATAATCTTCGCCGCTCGACCAAAATCGACCTGCAACCACTGGTAACGATTGTTATACTTCGCAGACCACGCGCCTATGTAGCGACCACGCTTCCTTTTGTGAAGGCGCGCGAGGTACGGGCCGTGGTAATTGTCCCACCTGGACGACGATGACACCATCTTATTGCCAACACGTCCATTTTGCAGTCCCATTGGTTTATTGCATAGCCGTCCTGTGCACAGAAAACGAGCATAATTTCTTAGTAAAGGAGTTCGAATGGTTTAATAGCTCACCAAACATTTGGAGGATTTTACGCTTTCAGCCAAAAAGGTGAATTTCACTTAACCTAGGCAATACCTACCTTCTGAAATTTCATAAGAAGCGTACAAGTGCAACCACTCAAATGTCGTGTTGTTGATATTGTTTAGAAGAGTTCAAGTTTTTGCATTTTGATATTTTATTGGTCAGAGAAAAGGCGGTAAAAAGGTTAATAATACCAGATCAAACCAGAACTACAGGCTCTGTTGTATCTGAAAGAGGGACAACGTAGCGACAGTCACGGCGCATAAAAAGTCGTGCCATTTTTAAACGGATTCCATCGCTATACAAGATGAGCATCAACAATCCGAGATTTCCAATACGAAAAAAAAAACGAAGACAGAGGAGACAGAAAATTAAGCAAATCGATTGTTTCCCCTTCACCTTTAAAAACCAGAAAGACGAGGCCGCTAGCTCAATGAACCTACCTAGCCTGCAGCCAAACAGCTCGACTCTCATAGAAATATGACTGTACCAACTCCTTGGGTGAACGCGAATGTAATGAGCTCTAATGGAAGGGCGGAATCTGTGTGTGACCACGTAGTATCTCTCGCTGTTTCCCGGAAACACCTGCAAAGGTAAAAACGACTTCTAATGCAAATCATTCTTTATAAGGAAGCATCCTCACTTATGTAAGTGCACGTGCCATTTCATTATGTACGAACTGAATTACACCTTGATAATTAAACAATTTCTAATGAAGCAATGCCTGTGTGTGACCGTAAGTACATAGGAAAGAAAGGAGGAGGGCAAGCATCCTTCTATCTGGTAACGTCTTCACTCGCGACCCGCTTCAACCAATCTGTCGTTGGGTTGAGAATCAAGTTACATTGGCGAAATGCACAAACCGTGGCCATGGGACTCGGTGAATGCGACCCCAAACATTGCAGTGCTTACTGTTGTGTTGATTTGCGTAAGCTGTTGAACGAAGTAGAAGTGGGTTCTACTTCGTACAACGTGTTGCTGCAACTTGCAACACGGTGGTAATACGCGCAACATTACGGTGCAACTTGCAACGCAACATTGCTGCACGACAAGTTGCACTGAAAATGTTGCCCGTATTACTTCACCTTAAAGCCCGGTTTTCACGAGCTACGTAGGTACACGCGTAAGCATAAGCGCAAGCACCAAATATATGCGTTCGCGACAGCGGGAGACAAAGCACACGCACAAGCACAAGGAAAGAAGATATTTTGATCCTTGAGCTAGTGATTGCGTCAATTCTGTTTTCACTGTGTTTCCAGTTATGCCTATGCTTGTGTCGCTCGTAAAAACCCAGGCTTAAAGAGAATGAAAAATGTGTGCCGTGAATATATTCAACTAATATAGCGTATCTATGCTCTGGACTCTTTCTCGAGATCAAGGTTCACTTGGTTAAATTTTCAGTTTCTTAAACTTGTGAAATCTGACTTAAAAAAGTTCTCTACATCAGTAATCAGTGATGCATGTTGTCTGTTTCAAAATGCGTACGCGTATACAGACGTTCAGAAGAAATGCATAGGCAGCTCCAAAACGCAACGTTAACGCAAAACTATGCACCAAGTGCGATCTCTAATGCTCCTTTAAATTACCTTAACAACCCGTCCGTGCTTGTACGGACGAAACTGGACTCCGTTGTAACTGTACGAGATGGTATAACTGGTAACCCATTGATTAGCATCGTAGCGACCTTGCGTGGCGATTCTTTTCACGCGAGCAGTTGTGCCCAAGTCAATTTGCAGCCACTGATTACGATTGTTGTACCTGGCAACCCAGCCTCCTCGCGTGGAGCCGTGGTTCCGCGCCTGAAGTCTGGCGCACCACGGACCGTAGTAGCGATTATAGAAGGAAGACGCGGTGAACATAGACTTGGTGATTCGGCCGTCTTGGACTCCAAGTGGTACATCACAAGGATCTAACAAAAAGACGCAAATATTTCAGGCAAAGTAGGCAAATTACAGCCTTAAACAACCAATAATCAGAAATGTCTAGGCTAAGCTCGAATAATCCCTGGTATTTGCGAGGGTAATAATCGAGACGCTATTTCGTTTTCTTATGTTTATCAGTTTGTCCGTCCGATGGGCACAGTGGACAAATTACAGCCTTAAACAACCGATGTAATCAAAAATATCCAGGCTAAATTTTCAGTTTAATATCGAATAATCCCCAAGCTTTGCGAATGTAATAATCGAGACGCTATTTCGTTTTTTAATGTTCGACAGTGGAAATCGAACAATCAGTGGCAAATTTCACGGTTTCTGATTGAAGTTTACAGGATCCACTGCAAATCAAACCTTTCTCTAATTGATATTTACAGGATCCAGGTTTTGCCAACAGGTACGGCGGTCAACGGAAATTATATGTTTCGTACTGTATGAGGACCGCTCTATATTTGGAAACCATGGTAACTTTAACCTTATTTCATTTGAACCAAGCAGACACAAATGTGTAGCTACCTGCTCGGCAACCGTAGAATTCCACTCGCATAGAAATGTGGCTGCGCCATCCTCTGGGACGAATTCGCACATAGCGGGCAGAGATCGGGGGGTTGATCACCTGACTGACGATGGTGTTTCTGTCCCTGTTGCCTTGGAAATACTGTTGATGACATATGAATTAACAAATTGACGTCAGTTTTTTATGTGTCTGTCCTCTTATTGATCATGAAACGCGTCATAACATTGTCAAAAAGTTGTGGATCCACGAGGCGCTTCGCGGGGAAAACACGCAAGAAAACTGGATTTTGTTCGATTTGACCGAAATGCTGTCAACAACTTTTCCCACTTTTCCCGCTTTAGAGCAATGTTCTTGCCACAAACATTACCGAGCACACAGTCGGCAGATTGGACAATACCAATGACATATTAATACTTCAAAAGTAAAGCGTATAATGCAGTTATCAACCTGAAATTTAATCCTGAACTATCTAACAATCTACATTGAACAATAAGTCGGAAAAGAAGGTACACTGATTTCTGATATACTTCTAACAACATGTTTTAGGAAATTATTTCTGAAAATGTTCCGTCTATCGTACAACAGCTTGTGAAAAGTCTGACGTCATATCCAGGTCAAAGTCAGTTTCTCATTGGCTACTTACCTTATCATTACTCTTGAACCTATACATAGCCCAGTGAACGTTGTCCATACTAGAGGAAACTGTGTAGCGCGTCACCCACTGGCTGGCATCTTGCCGCCCCTGGGTCGCAATCTTAGTAATTTTCATTGGTCGACCAAAGTCCACCTTAAACCACTGGTTGTGGTTGTTGTGTCGCGCGCACCAGGCTCCCACATACTTTCCTCGCTTAGCTCGACCCAATCTTCCGAGCCAGGCAGCGTGGTTGTTGTTGTACTCTGAAGACGCAGTGATCTTGCTGTTTGCAATTCTGCCGTTTTGCAGTCCAAGAGCCCGATTGCAAGAAGTTACTATAAAGACAATAATATACAAGTGAAGAAATAACATTGTGATCTACAGTATTACGATTAACATTGTGATGATGATGACGATTAACATTTCGATGTACTTTATTATAAATTGAACGAACAAGATCCATGAGTGGAACACTTGTAAAACATCAAAACTTATCCTGAAATTCAGACCGTTCTATATCATAAGTAATGCGCAAGAAAAACGGGGCTTGCACATGTGACATTTTACCTCGACTTAGATAAGTAACAGTGACGAACGTCAGCGTTACTGACTGTTACGTCACTCCTGACGTCACACAAGGTGTGACATCAGGAGTGACGTAGAGTGACGTCAGAGTAAACGGCAAGTGTGCTTTATGTTCACCTTTGAGTGATAAAATATAAAAAAGTGACTACTCACGTGAACAGCCGTAGAACTCGGCCCTCATGGAAACCCAACTGTACCACGATTTGGGATAAATTCGCACGTACAGGGCTTTGAACAATCTCAGGAACCGGTGATAAACAATGGAATGCCTGTCTGTATTTCCCATAAAGATCTGCATAAAGATGGAGGATAAAATGATAAATATTACAACGCCTAGAGAAAGTCCATGCACCAAGGGTCAACTATCTTGCACTGAGATATAAAGGATGTTTGTTTATGTTTTCTTCAATAGCATAAATCAAATTTCAAGCTACAAACAAACAAACTTAGTAATACCGAAAATATGAAAGTTATACGCTGAATACATTTGAAAAATGACCTTATCAAAACTGAAAAAAAAAATGTATGGCTGGGTGGAAATAGGTAAAGTTCTTTCGGGATATTCTTTCTAAACAAGACAATATAAAATCCATACCTTTATTCGTCTGTTCTCTTGATAGGGGATATATCTCATGGCATTTATGCTGTATGCTAGCGCATAGGTCTTCACCCATTGATTTGCATCTTGTCGACCTTGCGTAGCAACACCTTTCAGAGTCATAAATTCTTTGAACTTGACCTGAAACCACTGCCCGTGAATTCTGCGCTTTGCGCTCCATGACCAACGGTGGTTGAGCCTGCCGTGCCAGGGCGACAAGTAATGGTTGTAATAGGTGGAGGCGGAGAACTGGCCATTTGTGAGGCGTTTATCCTCCAAACCAAGAGGCATGGCGCAACGGTCTGAAAAGAAAAGGTACAGTTGAAGCTCCCGTAGACGAACACCCTTGGGAAGCAGAAAAACTGTCCATAACTGGAACTGCCCACTTACGAGAATGTGTAAATAAAGAGTTTGTCTGAGCCAGAGCTTATACGGGGTTTCGTAGGGGCGTACGTAACTGGAACTGTCCGCTTACGAGAATGTGTAAATACAGAGTTTGACTGAGCTAGAGTTTAAGCGGGGTTTCGTAGAGGCGTCCGTAGGTAGAGCTGTCCACTTACGAGAATGTGTAAATACAGAGTTTGACTGAGCTAGAGTTTAAACGGGGTTTCGTAGAGGCGTCCATAACTGGAACTGTCCACTTACGAGAATGTGTAAATAAAGAGTTTGACTGAGCCAGAGCTTATACGGGGTTACGGCGTCCGTTAGTAGAGCTGTCCATTTACGATAGTGTCCGCCTGAGAGCTTCGACTGTATTATAATTAACCCACTCACCTTCTCGACATCCGTAGAACTCAGCTCTCATAGAGATGTGTCCGTACCAAGACCACGGATGGACTCTGATGTAGCGTGCTTTGATGCGCGGGAAAAGATGATGCAGCACCACGCTGTTCTGGTCCTTGTTGCCTTGAAAATACTAAAAAACAAAAAGAAAAAGAAAAAGAGTAAACTATTGGCATCAACTTCTCAGTTCACTTTTTATCGGTTTTAGAAAAAAAAACCTAGTCTGCTCGCAGCCGTTTTTGTGGTCGCAACACCTTGTGCCCCTCTCCCCCCTCCCCCCCCCCCCCCCCCGACCTCACAAAAAGCTGCAAGCAGACTAGAAAAAAACGAGATGGAAGAAAAATCGCCGTGCTTAAGGGCTGAGGAATACAACGACAAATTGAACGCTGATATTAATTTGTACTCATCGAGAGCTTTCATTCAGAGGTCAGAACTTTAGGTTGCTTTTGTTCAGGAGTTAGGAGTGAACCATTGCTATTAGAATGTACTCACTGAAAGCTTTCATTTTAATGGTCACGCCGGTTTCATTTGACAGTTAGGAGTTGAACGTGAACACGGCTATAAGAATGTACTCACTAAGAGCTTTTCACTTAAGTGGTATACAGACCCTCCTGTTGCTGTCCTTCTTGAACTCAGCAAAGTGCGCTCCATCCACACTGTAAGTCAAGTAGTACTGCCTGACCCACTGCCGGGCGTCCTGTCGTCCCTGAGTGGCGATCTTCGTTACCCGGGTCGGTCGTCCAAAGTCCACCTGCAGCCACTGGTAGCGGTTATTCTGGCGCGACGACCAGGCCCCAGTCCTCGAACCATGACGCCGCAAGTGGAGTCTAGCGTTGGACGGACCGTGATTTCTGTCCCATTTCGACGAAGACGAAACTTGTCCGGAGCGGATGCGACCGTTTTGCATACCCAGGGGTTGGTTACAGCGTTTTCCTGAAAGAACGAAGACGGTTAGAGGGCAAGAAAGCCCAGCAAACACACTCAACGGGAAAAGGAAGGTGTGGATAAAGGGCGAATGGCATATATACGACACTGAACAGTGAAACATTCAAAGACTCATTCCATAGTAGCCACGCAAACACAGAACCTCCCTTGATACCAACAAGGACTAGAAAACAGTAGATCGTAATCAGAAATGGATGCCTCACAGCTCAAAACACGAAACGAAACTCACCGTAGACGTAACCGTAGAACTCAACTCGCATGGAAATCCAACTCCTCCATGTAACGGGATGCACTCTGAAGTAACGGCCCGTCAAATATCTTTTGAATTTGTGAGAGATGACTACGTATCGATCATAGTTTCCTCGGAAAATCTGCAAGAGAGATCACAAAGAATGAGAAAGAATTTCCTTGAGCCAAGGAAGAAAGGACTTCACTTGCAGAAACCGTTTGGGTAACAGCAATACACTGCTCAATGATTGTGGTGAAAGATTAAGATGAAAAGGCATTTTCTTGTTAACCTCAAAGCAGGAATATGGAGCATGCTATAGAAAACGAAATATCTGATCGCTTCCATAGCTAGAAGTTCTCTTTCAATTGCCCATAATTCTTCAAGGCAACAAAGAATAACAATTCGAATGCTTTTTTTCCCAGGATTTACGACAATGGATTCATGTTAGACGGGTCGAAATCCCCCCAGAAACGTACCCAAACAAAAAATGCTCAGGTAAGATATTGCGCCTTAACATTAGTCTTATCCTCAAAGATAATTTGAAAATAGGTATTCCCGCTCCAAAGGACAACAACTAAAACATCCTCAGGAACTATTCACGAACATTACCTTTGTTCGCCTTCGTTCTTTGTACGTCACAAAAGCCAGTCGATTCTTGCTGTACGAAACATAGTAACTCGTGACCCATTGGTCCGAATTTTGTCGGCCCTGAGTTGCGATCTTCGAGACTCGAGTCAGCGCTCCGAAGTCCACCTGCAGCCACTGAGCTTTGTCGCGTCTCTTTGCGCACCAGGCCCCTCCGTTTCTGCCCGCGCGGCGCTGGTTGAGACGTGCGTTCCACGGACCACAGTAGTAGTTGTAGTAAGACGACGCCCTCATGAATCCGTTCGCTAGACTATGATCTTCAAGGCCCAATGGCAAATTCTTTTGCTCTAAAAAATGTTTAAAAGTGTCAGCATACGTTTTTCGACCTTGAACTTTGAACTTCATCTGTATATTATTCTGAGGTAGAGAATGGAATCCTAACCACACTTGCAAAGTTTTCGTAAAAGCAATATGACGTTGCCCTTTCCTATAAAGGTTTCTATTATTCAACCTAAAGTTTCCACATACGATTGCATGAAAAGGAAAATGACTTGATAAACGTTTGTCTAAACATACTAAGTAGACTATATTTAGATATACCCTTACTTATGACAGGGGTTATAAATTCTAATTTTCCATTCGCTGGCTGCACTATTTTCAACTTCGAAACGGCCAAATACTTACTCCAAACAACGCCGTAAAGTTCCATCCTCATGGAGATATGTCCGTGCCATCCTCTGATCCAAATCCTCACGAACCGAGCAAGGAAAGCGGGACTGAAGGAATGGGTACGAATGGTGCGTCGGTCAAAGTTCGCTTGGAAGGTCTGTAAAGAGGAAGTAACGCTACTTTAGCGACTCTCAACATCCTGAAGTCGACGCTAACCTTTTTCTTTGACACAGGACATTGTCTTAATTTCAAAATGGCTTCTTTTGAGTCCACCAGTCAACACGTGACGTCAAAATCAAGATGGCGGCGGGAACCGTGAAAAGGGCTATATTAAGAGATATATTGATTGATATACCTTGATTGCGCCCCACCACGTCTTGTAACGTATGAAATGAATGCCGTCCATACCATACAGAACCCAGTAACGAGTGACCCACTGGTTCGTGTCCTGTCTTCCCTGGGTCGCTATTCCAGAAATCTTCATTGATCGTCCAAAATCCACCTGCAGCCACTGGTTGTAGTTGTTGTGACGCGCGCACCACGCACCCACGTAGCGTCCGCGTTTCGGGCGGTGAAGGCGAGCGAGCCACGCGATGTGATACCGGTTATAACTGGATGAAGCTTTAAAGGCGCTGTTTTTGATGCGTCCATTTTGGAAGCCGAGGGAATACACAACGTAACGAACTGCAAGCCGATAAAATAAGAAGAGAAATAAGACTCTCAAAGTCATGAGATCCATACTCTAATCCACCAGCACTGAACAAAACTATGAATAATACTGGGGGAATCGATAGTCTGACCAGCTTGAACCCAAGCACGAGATCACCTAATTCTCCCAACCTGCTCTGAACAAAATGTATGAGTAGTGTTAGGAGAATTGATAGTTTGACCAGTTTGAGCCCAAACCAGAAATCAGTATACTAAAGTAACAGATAACTTGGCTCCTCTCTTGGGTCCCAAGGGCCAAACTGGAGTCGAAAAAAACATCGCGTCTTATTTCCTAGAATTCAAATTTACCTCCTCCGTAGTAGCAACCAAAAAGCTCGACGCGCATAGCGATATAACTTCTCCATGCGTAAGGATGAATTCGGATATATTTGGCACGGATGGGCGGCCTAAACTTGTGGGAAACAATGGAATATCTGTTGCGATTTCCATTGAAGAACTGAAAGAAAAACAAAACAGTCATATTAACCCAGATTTAAACCCGTTTAGTACGATTGAAATAATGCGACCGCGCAATGATGGAAGATAATAAAGCCTCTGATATTTGCGAGATGAATATACCTTTCCCGCTCAAGTCCATACTTAAAGTATTTTCGCATTAAAAATCATTTAACAGTGAAAATAACCAAGCCCGCTCTAATCCAACATGACCGACACCTTTCGATTATCAAACTACAAGGCGCGCAAGGACGTATGGGCCATTTATTCCTGAGTGCACGTTTTGGGTGCTGATTGGCTGTTTTAAAAAAACGCAAGCGACACCTGATCACGTGGACTTTGAATTGACAAGTGAGAACTCGGTATCGCACTCTACCTTAAACCTTCCAAGCTCCTTGTAAGGGGAAAACCTGTATCCTAGCACACTGTAAGTGACCCTGTAACGAGTGACCCACTGACTGGAATCTTGCCGTCCTTGCGTCGCTATCTTCTTCACCCGAGCGAGCCAAGGCAGCGTAATCTGCAGCCACTGGTTGCGATTCCGATGGCGCGCGACCCAGGCCCCGACCCGACCATGACCGGCGACCAAATTCAGCCGAGCACGGTCTGGGCCATGGTTATAATTGTATGAAGAGGAAGAACGCAAAGCGCCGCTTTGTATTCGGCCGTCCTCAAGACCAAGCGGCATGCTGCAGTGATCTGTGAGGGGACAGCAACAAGAGTCAAAAATTGCACCAATGCTCCCTTAATTGCCTAATACTGTCAAACATCTTATCGTTGAAAATCGATTCTACATCATTCAGTACTAGTTGACTAGTAGAATATTTCTTGCTCTGAATATTGTGCCTATGAAATTACACAAAAAAACTTGGTGGCAGAGATATACACATATATGTTATATTTAAAACTTGTGCAAATGATTTTAACAAATATTAAGTCCGTAAACAGTCAATCGAAAGGCGAAAGAAATAAACACAAAGGTTTATATAAACTGACGAAAGATGGACGACGACGCTTACCCGCGAAACAGCCATAAAACTCCACCCGCATGGAGACATGGGATCTCCAGCCCCAAGGATGGATTCGAATCATACGGCCTCGAATTGTCGGATGCAGACTGTGTGCCATCAGGGTGTTCCTGTTACGATTGCCTTGGAAATACTGAAGGTGTAAAAAGGGGAAGTGGCTCAACGAAGAACAGCGGGAAGATATGATCATCATCATCATCATCATCATCATCATAATGGTGATGATGACGATGACGATGAAAATGGTATAGATGACAACGATGGCAATAATGATAAATATAAAGAAGGAAGGAAACGGAAATGAACAACGGAAGAAAAAAGACTACCACAAACAGAAAGAAAAGGGAGTAACCAAAATACCAAAAAATCTTGAAGCGATGATCAGTCCGGACTTGTTTGAAACAAGCAAACAAGAATACGAAGGTGAATTATAAGCAGAGATGCAGGAATTAGAAATCAGGAGAGGCAAAACTACCTTTCTTGTGTTTCGCTGCTTGTACTCAGCGAAACGTATACCATCCATACTATAGCTAACATAGTACTGCGTGACCCACTGGCTAGCATCTTGTCGACCCTGAGTGGCTATGCGGACAACCTTGGCAGGTCGTCCGAAATTAACCTGCAGCCACTGGTAACGATTGTTGGAGGCCGCTGACCATGCACCCATGTAGCGACCGCGCCTTCTTCCTTGAAGTCTTGCGAGGAATGGTCCGTGATAGACATTCCACTGCGAGGAGGCAGTTATTCGAGCGTTGGGGATTCGCCTGTTTTGCATTCCCATGGCCTTGTTGCATAAGGCACCTGAAATAATACGATGGGAAATGTAGGTTTGTTGCTGTACTACGTGTGTGAAGCCATGGTTGATCAAACTTTTAGTCACGTGGTAAATCTCGGGTCACGTGACTAGCTGGAAGTCACATGACCCGATATTCACTACGTTTCAGAAAACTGTGTTGTTGCTGTCTCTACCGGTCGCAAACAACTGCCACTGAAACAAACTAGTAACAGCGCAACACTCAGCTACACAAATACACACACGAGTGTAAACCCACAAATTCAAGACAAGAACGCACCCAATCTGCGTCCATATAATTCCATTCTCATGGAGATGTAGCCGTGCCACGTGACGGGATGGACCCGAACGTATCGAGCCTTGAACGGACGACGGAAGTGATGCGTGACAACGTAGTATCTTTCACTGTTGCCGGTGAAGACCTGTTAGAGAACAAAGAGCAAAACGTTGAACGATACTGTCTTGTCAAACTCAATAGGAGTACGGACTGAACATATAATCAGTGTGTGTCCTAAAATAGTTTAAGTTTGTGGGATACAGTCAACTCTCTAATAACGGACACCCCCCTAAGACGGACACTTGGTAGGAGTGGTCCTTGTCTTTTCTTCAGTCATTTACTCTAACTGAGCTCTCTTTAAGACGGACACTTGTCTAAAACGGACAGTTTGAGCTGGCCCCGAGGGTGTCCGTCTTTATAGAGGAAGTTGACCGTATTCCTGTTGTCTTGAGGTTCAAACACTCGCCAGAAATCTTCAAGAACATTTACCTGATCCTCCAATTAGAGACAAAATCTTTCGAACCAAGCAGCACGGAGAACATGGCTTTTGATACCTTCCTTAGGTGAAAGCTATCAGTTCTCGCTAAATCACTCACACATTTTCTTCTAAAAGGCTGAGAGAATCTGCATTTTGAACTTTGAAGTGAAATGGGTAAGGCAATGTATGGGCAATATATATACCATACATACCCTGAATCTCCTCCCTTCTCTGTACGGAATGAATCTAAGTCCGTTGGTACTGTACGTTACGGTATAAGTCTTCACCCACTGCGCCGCGTCATAGCGGCCCTGCGTGGCGATTCCCTTGAGGCGAGTCAGTGTCTGCAGATCAACCTGTATCCATTGGAGTCGGTTTCTCTGACGCGCAACCCACGCACCGCGTGTTACACCATGATTGCGTGCTTGCAACCTGGCGCTCCACGGACCGTAATACGTGTTCCACATGGAGGAAGCTTTCAGGTTGCTTTTCGTGATTCGGCCGTCCTGCATTCCCAAGGGCATGTACCACAGTTCTGTGGAAACGGCAGAATACAATCAAAGATGTTTTAAGCGGACACCCTGTATTAAGTGGACACTTAACAATTCCCAAAGGAAGTCCGCTTAATACGGTTTTACTGTACTTTCTTTTTCTTTTCCTTTTCTTACATACTTTGTTAAGCCATTACTCAAGATTACAACGGAAAACCTTTTAAGTCGGCATCTGACATAAAGACCATACAAACAGACGAAAGCTCTGAATTAAAATCTTATTTGTTGAATCTCGCGTATATCACTTCTTGTGTAAGACTTGCATTTCTTAGATATAGAAAGAATGCTTTACTTTGAGGGCAGCCGTAGAACTCCACTCTCATACAGATGTGACTTCTCCACCCGCGTGGTCTGATTTTAATAAATCTTCCCAGGATCGGCGGATTCAACGCCTGGTTCACGACGCTATCCCTGTCTCTGCTGCCGGTAAACATCTGCCAACAAAACAACATTCCCTTAGTCTTCGGAAGCCTATCTTTGTCTGAATGAAATCCACGTTGCGTATGACTGAAATCTTCATTTACTCTATAATTATATAATAATCCCGGCAAGAAACACTGCACATTTGGTCTGCTTTGGTATGATAGTGAAGCATAGAATCTGCAGGCTTTGCAGAATTTGCCGTAAATACTTTGTAGGCGAACCTTACAAAAGCTGACCCTTCTACAGAGCATGAGGTATCATAAGTCTGGTCCGGGTTTGCGACTCATTGGTCACGCAATGCAGAGTAAAAGTCTTGCCACCTGTTCTTACCCGTGACCTACGACTCCTGACCCCTTACCTCGTGACCTGTGACCCCTGTCCAGACCTGTGACATATGACAATTGACCCACGACCCCACCAGGTCAGCTAATTGTAAAATTGTGTTTAAAAAAAACATCACCCACCTTATCATTACTCTTGTACCTGTAGATGGCCCAATGAACGCCGTCTACACTGGAGTACACGTTGTATCTCGTCACCCACTGCTGCGTATTAGACCTCCCCTGAAGGGCAATCCCTGTCACTTTAGTCAATCGACCAAAGTCCACTTTCAGCCACTGGTTGTGGTTGTTCACCCTCGCACACCACGCGTACGGTCGGTTGAGCCTTGCACGATACGTGCTCAGTCCGCGGTTGTACGAGGAAGACGCGGTGATCTTGTTGTTTCTAATCCTTCCATTCTGCATCCCGAGGGCTCGGTTACACAGTGCGGCTGAAGAACACCAAACAAGCAACGCGAATCAAACGAGCTTCCAATCACCGACTTCATACCATTCAAATATTATAATAGAGTTTTGGAAACAAGGACCAAGAGTTTAAGTACATTCACGCTGATAACTTCACGAGTGTTTACGTAACAAGTTTCACCTCTCAAGTAATGAAATTTTTCGCGAGTGAGTCCGTAGCGCTCATACCCAGGATTCCACGGGAGCGCGCGGGTTGCAGTCCCTCAGAAGACAATCAACCACAGCCACTCAGAGGGTATTACCAGGCAAATAGCAATGTAATCTATCAAAACGGAACGATTTGCTATCTTATGAAAACACGCAGTCGCTTTGCGCAACTTAATTTGGCGATCAACACAAGAACTCGCGGAAAGGTCGCGATCCAAGCTCGGCAACAACTGAATGATTTTACAAACCTGTAGGGCATCCATAAACTTCCACTCGCATTGACATCCAACCATACCACGCACGAGGAAAAATTCGTAAAGATACGGCAACAAACGGGTATCTGATGTTGTGATACACGATTCCTTTGCGGTTATTGTTGGCAGAAAAGTACTGAAAAAAAAAAAACAAAAAAACAAGATGTTGATTATTTGATTGGTTATTTGCGTAGAAACGCTACACAGAGAAGCCCGGGAGCTTCGCTTCTATGTTTCTGATGATCCCATCTCTGGCACTCCAAAAGCCTGAGGCAATGTATAACATTAACGTGGTTAATTTTGGCTCATGTGACCTATTAACCCTTTCGCTCTCAGAAGTGATCAGCTTCAAATTTCTCTTTCAGTTTCTCACGAGAAATATACCATACAGTAAGGAGAACTTTGCTTTTGATATCTTGCTCAAATTACAGCCTACTGAACTATCAATTCTCACTACATCACTCATACATTTTCCTCTTAAAAGGTTGGGTTAATCTGCATGTTGATCTTGGGAGTGAAAGGGATAAGAAACAGTTAATATCTTACCTTGACGCGTCTGCGTTCAACGTATGTGTAAAACTTCATGTTATTGACACTGCGTGAAAGTGTATATTTCTTGACCCACTGCCGGGAGTCCTGTCGTCCTTGGGTGGCAATTCCCTTGACACGAGAGCTTCCTCCAAAATTTACCTGAAGCCACTGTCCCTGCCTGTTGTACCTAGTGCTCCACGACCAGCGGTGGTTCAGCCGGCCGTGCCAAGGTGCCAAGTATTGATTGTAGTAAGATGACGCTGACATTGCGCCAGGGCGAATTCTCTTGTCTTCTACACCAAGAGGCACTTTGCATCGATCTGCAGAAAAAAAAAGATGCAAGTATTTGAAATGTCCGTTTGATTATCCTCATGCTTTAAATCTGCATTTTTCTGTTTACTTTGTTTAGTTGTCTGTCTGTCTATTTGTCCGTCTGTGCCTATATCTCTCTGTATATGTCTATTTCTTTGTTCATGTCTATTTCTCTGTATATATCTTGGTGTCTGTCTATTTCTTGCTGTCTGTTGTCGTCGGTCTGTCTATTTCTGCGTATTTTTCTTTGTCTGTGTTAGTATCAAATGAAGGGCTAACCTTAAAACATCAGTCTAAACTCACAAACACGCAAACTCACATCAGCCTTGCGTTGATGCGTTCGTTATGTCTCTCTATGTCTCTGTCTATTTTTAAGTCTGTCTAGGTTTGTTCACGCCTGTCGCCATGTCCCTTGCTACACTGTATTCTAGTCAGAGTATTCTCCAAAACAGAAACACCATCCCCAGACCTACGTGACTCTGCCTGCTTTATCGTGTCATGATTATTACTATATACACAAGGCCGTATCTCTAACGAACGTTGTCGAAGTGACGGCGTCATTTCTTACCAAGAGGACAGCCATAGAACTCCACCCTCATTGAGATGTGTCTGTACCAAGTGTACGGCAAAATTCGGATGTAACGCGTACGGATGGTCGTGGTAAGCTGGTGCCTTTTAATTGTGTTCCTGTCCTTGTTTCCCATGTAGTACTAAAAATAAGAACAAATAAATATAAATACTAAGATTAACCATAATTTAGGTCACTACCATTTTGGCATGCTCTCCTAACCCTTCCTTCCTCAGAGTATCGGGTGACAGTAAAAGTGACCCTCGCAGTTATGAAGCAACTTAAGCAGTTGCAAAGACAGCCCAGGAAAATACCCTTTTTTTTTTTTTGCAAGTCCTTAAGTTGCTTCATAACTGGGTCACTTTCACTATCATTCTATGTTCCGAAGTTCACATATATGTGAATAATCATGTATATCATATCATGAGTATTCAGTGCTCGACATTAAGGTTTTAGGTTGGTTGCCCTTCAGACTGTAGATTGACTTCAAGCAATAGAAAGTTTCATAATTTCTAGTTGCCCGGCCCAGAATTTACCTGCCCGACCAAAAGTTTTGGTTGCCCCGGGCAAGCGGGCAACCGTTAATGTCGAGCGCTGAGCATTGAATGTAGCTTGGCTACGACTTGAGGTTTTAGTGTTGCACGAACTTTACGAAAATTGCCCTGAATTCGTCATTTCCACAGTTTTGCGCAATGGTCGCTGACTCGTAAATAAGGTGATCGCACTTGCGCAGAGCCCTCTGAATATGGCCTTCATACCTTCACTCGATCTTTTTCCATAGACAGAGCCCACACAAACCCATCTTGACTGTAGGACACTTTGTACTTGGTAACCCACTGATTGGTGTCCTGTCGGCCCTGCGTAGCAATGCCCGTCACTTTCACCGACCTCCTAAAGTCAATCTGAAGCCACTGGTACCGATTGTTGTGTCGTGAGGCCCAGGACCCCACGTAACGTCCTCTTCGCGTCCAGTGCAGCCGAGCGAGGAATGGGCTGTGGTTGTTGTCCCAGCGAGACGAGGATGAAATGGCGCTGTTTGGGATTCGTCTGTTCTGCATTCCCATTGGAGCACTACACTGTCCTGAGAAAACGGAAAAGCGTAGGAATTGAAGATATCTTATTGTCACCTCCTTATGAAAGTTCTCTTTCTTTTCTTGTTTGCTTTAATAAAACGTAAGCTTTAAAGATGAGAACGACAAAAGGAGAACCTGAAACAGAGAAACAGACACAGACACAACAGATACGCAAACATACAGACACAGACACAAAGCCAGGGACAAAGAAAATGAAACAGAAGCAGAAGAGACACAGTAACAGACACACAGAGACAGATACAAATACAGAGATAGTTACATGCACAGACGAGCGCACGCACATAGACAAATATACAAAAAGTTCTACGAGACAAAAACATACACAAACCACAGAAACAAATAAGACAAACACAATACAGAAACAGTTACATACAAAGACAAGCGCATGCAGATACACAAATAAACAAAAAGTTCTACGAGACAAAAACATACACAAACCACAGAAACAAATAAGACAAACACAATACAGAAACAGTTCCAGACAAAGACAAAGACAAACAACACAGATACAGACACAAACACAGAAACACAGAAACAGTTACATACAGACACACAAAAACAGACAAATAACGTGCACCCTTACTTATACATCGAATGTTTCCTCGCAGATCATCGAAGTTGATATGACCCCATCCTCCACTCCCGTAATCCACGAGTCGAACGAAGCCGATCCTTCCACGAAAATGGCGGACGTTCCACGACTTCCGCCTCATTCGCTCCTTACATCGCCCTTTGGCGCGCCGTACGACTCCTCGTCCTTCGATCACGAGCTCCGCGCGGTTGTAGTGAATGTTACAACCGCCGCCAATCAGAAAGTTAATATAACTGCCCGTGATCCTAAACTTTCTTGAGGTCAACGTTCCCACGGGGCGGTCGCCCTGTATTCCGCCTGCCCGACTCTGTGGTCTCGGGCGGTTTTCGTAGGTTCCGACCCACCATCGACCTTGCATACGAGCGCTTCCCGCGCGTCGCGCTTTTGAATTGTCGCCATAAGTTGGCTGGTTATTAAAGGCTGTGCCTGACTTGGACCATCCAAGCAGAGTTCCTCTCTCAAAGTCAAAGTTCGTGCATCCCGGAGGAGAACCTAAAACGACGGAAAACGGTGTTGACCCGAAGTTTAACAAAAATGAACCGACAATTTCCGCCAACATGCAGTTACGGCGACCTTTAAGACTCCGTAAGAAGAACAAACTGACCATAAAAGGTAAAGAGTGACGTAACGGCTTGCTGAAAATAGCGGAGTCATGGGCTGGTGAAACCATGAACCGCTGCATTTCAACATTTGAAAAGCAACAGGAGAAAACATTAAAATTCCTAACTCACCTTGAGCAGCTGCCCAGTACCTGGAAAGCAAGAAAACAAGAAGTGTTAACTGATTGAGTGATAACAGAATCCTAGCTTCTGGACGCGCAATAGGTTCTGGCACACCATATTACCTCAGAGCTAGCGTTTTAGCGCCCAGTTTATCATAGAGTGCACCAGATATAATAATAATGATCGTTAATGAAAAAGCCAACTTCACCGACAAAGTGATTTACAGAGGGGTCCTCTGGGTATCGTGGAAATTGCGAGTAAACTTTGTTTTGACAGTAAAGGTAACCCTCGCAGTTGTGAAGCAACTTAAGCACTTGCAAAAAATCCGGGCTTCAACGAGAATTGAACCCATCCGGCCTTTTCGACTAGGTATATTTTAACTTCGGATCTAACATTACAAAGTTTTAAAACAGTTTTTGCAGGAAGTGTTACAACTATGTGGTAAAATCGACAGTTAAATTCGTCTTATAAGCAAGATATCAGACTTAACTGATCAAAAACGAGTCAAAGTTAACGCAAAACCAACGAAACCACAGTTTAATCCTCTCCTTTCGACGACCAAATTTCAAACTGCTTTGTTTTAGCTCCTTGATGAAAAGGACTTTGTTTGAACTCCGTCTAATTATAACTCCACTTTATTATTACTTGTTGTTCTTTTTCGCTGTTAATTGCGGCCGTGAATTGTCGCCCGACGCCATGTTCTATTTCTCGGAAGCCATTTTGTTTTATTTTGCTGTCCAATGGCGGCGCAGCTTATTCTGCCGTGACCAGCCCAGGTATACAAGCACCGGCACCATGACCGACAACTATAAATTAAATATTGCCAAATCTCAGGGCTCTTTAATTACGTTAACTAGATTAAAACATGCCAAATAATAAGTGACAGACCCGCTGCAAGTCTGCTGCGTCGACTTTTGTCGAAAATTTGAAACACTAAAGCCTTCTTTTTACCCAGTCATGTTTCTATTTATAAAAGAACACACAAAGGAACACGATGAGACCCGCAAAACTTAAAAATAATAAGCGCAGTGTTTTGAAGTTTCAACCAATGAATGCTTGCTTAAAAACACCTTTTGCAATCACAAAGGAAACGACAATAAGTTTTGAGTAAAGAAGTTAATCTAAGAATTTAGTTTCGCTCAATCTGTAAATTCAATGAAACAGATTTGTGATGGTTATCTCGTTTAGAGAATAATTTTCGTGAGGAATTCGGTTCATTTTTCAACCATCTTTTGTTCTTTCGTTCAGCCGCATAAGTCACATGTAACAAATCTTCTGTGAAGTGCTAACATAAACGAAAATAATACCTTTATCCTAATCCCTCAACATTACAGAAAGTGGTTATAAAATTTACAGAAAGTTCTAAAAACTTGGAGCAATTTCGTCGGGAAATACAGAGAATACAATCACACCAAAACTACCACAACAATAAATACTAGTACAAAAACAGCAACGCTTTTCCACTCTCCAAATTGATTTAACACGCACTAGCGATAAACCTTGCACAACAACGTCGAGTCTAAAATTGCGCCAGAGCTTCGTGAAAACTTCCCTGTCTTTTTATTTTCTCCTGAACACAAGACGGGAAGATCGAAAGTGACTTTCCTTGTTATAAATCATTTAACATCTGAAAATTGAAAGGGATTCGAATGACCTGAAATTGCTTGTTAGACCATTTTTCACAGTAAGTGTAATATATTAACGCCTACCATAATTAGTTATAATTGCAAGTAATAGCGCAAAGAATCCAACGATCAGAAGTCCGTTTAAAACACAGCCATTTGTCCTTGAATCAACATTCAACAAGAAAACGATTTTACATATTTCGGTTGAACCCCATTTCTGCTCGACATTCACTATAAAAAAAAGAACAAAAATGCCTTTTTGTTCTTCTTTTATCGATGGTCACAAGAACACAATAAAACAGAAAGGAATAATGCTGTGATCTGACCGGATACGTTGATCACGCGCATAAGAACAACAAGAGAATCAACTTTGGTAGTCACGAAATTATGTCGAAAATTTGACGAAAGTTGTACTTACAGTAGCCAAAGCAGCAAGCTTCGAAGCAGCTGAACAAAGCGCATATCGGTTCGCCGTTGAAAGCTTTGGCATTCAGTTCATGATGCCAAATTAACGACAAAAGGCTTTACGATCGGCCAGGTTAACTGAGCAACTTGCGAAGGTTTAATAATTGATGAATATCAACCTAACTCTATCTCAATGCACTTGCATTGTTTATATCAAATACGAGGGTACCACTGTGAAATGCTATTGGTCGCTGCTTGCGTCCAGAACGAGCCATGTGGCTATGAAGCACGCGAACGTCCTCAGTACCGGCTGGAAAAGTCACGACATTAAATATCATTACTCGGAGATAAGAAAAATCTCGCACGATGACCGACCGGACTAGCAATTAAACATCTCCCTCCGTTCGGACAGCATCAAATTCGTATATTTTAGTTTCACTATAAAGACCGCAGCCGGTACTTTTTCTTTTATTTCTTTTTTTTTTCTGCTGGTAAACTGATAGAATATTGATATTTTAACCAAGCTCTACCTTCTTATATCCAAGCGGTAGAAACAGTTCTGCAAAAAATAACCTGAGGCAACAGAATATACAGTTAAACTATCATATGTTACTTCAAGCACCTGCCATATGTTTATCTATTGTCAAGTGTCTCATCTCGAAATATTAAACAAGTCAATTGTACCAAAGGAATAGAGACATTATTAACAAAGAGCAGTACAGTGGTATGCGGTATGTTCTGACGCGCAGGCGTGGAAGGGACACAAAGTCAGGCGAACTCGAGTCTGCCAGCAAGCTCCGCGGGACAACCTCGTAAGCGACCACCTCCAATGGTGACAAGTTCACCCATTAGCGAGTCACCACATTCTACCTAAGCCTGATACAAGGAAGAGTGGCCGCTTACGAAAGGTTCTACTTCAGTAATATAGTCGATTCTTTGCCAAGGACATTTCTCGTATAAGGAAGGCACTGGCCGCCAGTCGTCCAAAACATCCACTGAAAATGTATGAACTCGCTCAAAAACAACGTGATTACTACTATTAGAATGAACTAACTG
This sequence comes from Plumapathes pennacea, assembly GCA_964036295.1. Taxonomy (NCBI): domain Eukaryota; kingdom Metazoa; phylum Cnidaria; class Anthozoa; order Antipatharia; family Myriopathidae; genus Plumapathes; species Plumapathes pennacea. The sequence continues at coordinate 21,603,911 of OZ038466.1, forward strand.
AGCGCTTCCATTTGAGTGGTCAAACCTTTAGGTAGTTTCATTTGACAGTTCAGGAGTTGGAAGTAAAGTGAACACTACTGTTATAGAATGTAGTCACTGAGAGGAGCCTTCATTGAGTCAATTCTTGGCAATTCAAGAGTTGGAAGTGAACACTGCTATTACAAGGGGAAATACAATGTACTCATTGAGAGCTTTCATTTGAGTGGTCACACCTTTACGTTTGACAGATTAGGAATTTTCTGCAAGTTGAGGCAAATTTGCCCTTGGCAATGAAAGTGCTCGAGAAGCTGGGTCCGAAGTGAAGCGAATCTTGATTCTCATCCCTGATATTGTAGTTCTTCTGTCCAAGGTTTTCTGTGATACTTTTACACGATAGAAGGTGAACCCTAATAACGAGCAAAGAAGCACTATATTCCACTAAAGTAAAAAACTAAAAAAGTACTAAAAAAGTACTATGCTAAGCAGAAAATATTTAAAGTTTGGTCAAATATTTTACACAACAGAGAAATATTCTCTCGTGTTAACCCTAATGGACGGCCGCTGAAAGGGGTTAACACGCAGGGATATGGTTTCATATGTACATCGGTACAATGACTAAAATTAAAACTAAGAGTACAGAAAAAAGATCAATAAAGATATTAAAATAAACACTTTTTTACTGAAAGACTTCCTGTAGTTAATAAAAAAAAGTTGAATTATTCATAACGCAGAAAAACGGTGATAACTCATTGACCGAAACTTGACACTTGAAAACTGTCGAGATATTAAGTGTACCGTGCTATTTCCTTTCCCTCTTCCGAAGGCTGCAACATGACAGGAATCGTTATGACATCAAAAGCGTTACGTAGGATCAACTTATTGTTATGCGAATGATGTAAATAACGGGGGCTTACATAAAAATTTCCTGCCTAATTCACCGAAAGAAAAAATCAATTAATTTATTTTTTCACTTTTATTTAATTCAACAAAAATATATCTAGTCATACTGTATTTACATATCCCGTCGAACAATTTTATAAGTAAGAAATATAATTTCAACATGCTAAGGTGAGCTAAAATACATCCACTAGGGCCTCCTTAGAAATACAAGAAATACTAAAAATCTAGTTACTCCACCCACGACTCAGATACTGAGGCAACAAAAAATAATCTCTTACATAATGTCATCCGTGTTGACGTGTTATCGCGCGCGAAATGGAATCAGCAATTAAAAGCTCATTATCGGCCCAAAAATAAAAAGACAGGTTTTTTGTTTATGGATGGATTTCATATATTCTTGGCTTGACACCTGCCAGTGGATAAGCGAGAAAGGCTGGAATGGGAGGACGGCTGCCTTACAACTGTCAGTACCTGACAAATGAGTCACCGTAATCCGGGGATTAATTACAATTTTTCTAAGACTTGCTGTTTTAGGGTTGAAATAGCCAGCTGCTCCTCAAGTTACTGGTGCCACAGATCTATCCCCAGCCCGAACAGCGAGAACTGTGGATCTCACAAAGAAACGAGAAGCGAGCGCGGAAAAAACCAACTCAGGACCGGCGCATTTTTGATATAGTGTAAAGCGCGTGGATATTACAATACCAAACAGTGTTAATTTGTGTCAACCAAGCCCGGACCAATTTTCTGATAAGCATCCGAGGACATCGTGGAGGCCAGAAAACAGCTGCAAAGACGTGTTAAATGCGAAAGATGTATAGCGCGATATCAACGTCTTCGGCCACGGCAGATGATTCCTGTTTTACGCTGCCAAACCCCAGTTTCGATACGGTGGACCAACGAAAAACTGTTAACTTGACCACTGCTGCTATTAACGGTTTGTTTGCACCGTTCGCCGTGGTGTCTAACATTCTCATTGTCCTGGTCATCGCTCGCCATGTTGCCCTCCACACTCCTTCGACCATTCTGCTCGGCAGTCTCGCGGCCTGTGACCTGCTGGTTGGTCTGGTCGTCCAACCGTGCTACGTTGCCTTCCGCCTCACCGAGACGTTTCACGGCTCCGTGCCCTGCGGTTTGCGAATGCTGTACTCGCAAAGTTTCTGGGTTTGTTATGGCGCGTCGTTCTTGACGTTAAGTGCGATTAGCCTCGAGAGATACGTAGCACTGCGTCTTCATCTACGCTACAAAGAACTGGTCACTCCGCGGCGTATTCTCAAAGTTATCGTCACGATATGGGTCGTGGATATCACCCTGACCTCCCTGGAGTGGCTGGAGCTAACTCAGAGCCATTCCCGGTACGTTCAAGTGGCGCTGTGGCTGGCTTGTTTTCTGCTATCATGTCTGGCTCACGTGGGGATCTTCGTCGTCCTTAGAAGGCATCAGAAGCAGATTAGCGCAACCACTCAGCCACAGGACGCACCAAGGCACAGACATCAGCGACAGATCAAGTTGGCTATCAGCGTCGCCTACATTGTTGGGATCTATTGCGCTTTTAACATTCCCGTTATGGTCGTTCAGGTCTATATACACTGGAAAAGAGGGCTGACGTCGTACGATATCACCAGCTGGACGGAGACGATGGCTTTCTTAAACTCGTCCATCAACCCCATTATATGCTGCTGGAGAAATAGAGACATTCGTCGTGAAGTCTTGAGAGCTGTAGTCGACGGTTGCCCGTGCGTCCGACGGTGGTGTACTTGGACGGTTCGCTTTCTTGCTGAGGAAGATCAACGGAGACGGAGCAGCTGTGTGGTGCATATGGCCGAGATCACTGCCAAAGCCCAGTAGCAGAGACCTTGAGCAAACGATGAAGACGACGATGGCAACCAGCTCTGTGAGACTAAGGCCTTGTTTAGATGGAGGAAGGGTGACCCTCGTAAGAAGGACACCCTCCTTGAAGGGTCAGAAGATAGCCCCCCCCCCCCCCCCCCTTTACATGCCAAGCGCTACCCCTAGGGCTATCTCGCCAAGAGTCTGAAAGTTATCTCGCGGTCGCGAGATTTGAGATAGTAACCCCCCTGGGAGGGTAACCCAACTTCAAACGTTTACATGGCCAAAAGTTGTCCCTGCTGGGAGCGTAACCCTAGCAAGGAGATAGGGTAACCCTCCTCCTAGGTTGACTCTACCTTACCATGTAAACGGAACAAGGAATTTCAATAGAGAAGGATGACCCTTCTAGGAGGGTCTCCTTCCATGTAAACAAGGCCTAAGTGCAGAATATCTGATCTTGGTGTCCTCGTCGGCTCTTCGTGCGCGACTTCGAAGATTCTCGTTTCCAGGCTCTTTTCCCTACCGGAAAAGAGGCTGAGAACGAGATGGACTTCGAATGATGAATTAGCATAACCACAACATGCGCAAGCGCAGTGCTTCGATCAGCGCGCAAACCTGGGAACAGGTACAGATCCAAAATGGCCGGCGAAAAAATAGAATCACTAATCACTGCTTAGAACTACTAATTATTGATTCCTATCTGCTTCTGTTTGTGTTTGCGTCGACCTACAGTTAACACGAAATAACTATGCAAGCACCAGAGCATCCCTTCTTCTTGTGCCTGCACTTGTGCTTACACAGTCGTCCCCGGTGCAAGTAAATTCTCTTGTGTCTTTGTGCTTTCGCTTATGATAATGCTTGGCCTCTTACGTGTGAGCAATCCATACAAGTTGTGGTGACGCAGGACGTGATACATACGCATGAAACTACTCTAATTAACAGTAAATGGTAATTAAAATGTAATTAAAGCCTTTATTCAAATCCAAACCATGAATGCTGTTTGTTATGTCTTCGGAGAAGCAATACATTGGTCGCCAAAGCTTGGTGTGTCATAAAAGACCTCCTTGAGTAGATTGGCAGCTCATATTTTCTAAGCAGTATCGCATCAGATAACAGGAAAAAGAAACGAAAGCACGACTTGGCCTGCGAATTACTCCTGCCCAAAATGCTGTGCGTTTCATACAGAAAGCTACCAAGTGCGACCAAGTGCTTTTAAAATCTTCGCTATAGTCAGTGCGTCCAATACATAAACAGGAAGCTTCGCGTTGAGAAAGACTAATGAGCTACGTTAGAACTGTAAGTAAAACTTATCGTAGATAATCACTAAATATTAGCTATTTGCTTCCGGCATTCAGATGATGATAATGATGATAGTGGTACTGTGCATTGATCGTTAATCAACCGGTGATTAGTCCGAGAAACTAATTTGTCGGTGTTGTTTGTCAGATAATACAAATTTTTGGCGGATTTCGCATTGTTACGTTGTTTTTCAATACACCGAGGACTTGAACGAAAAGGTAAACAGGGCAGAGCCCTGATACCCAATACAGATGTTTCCTGCAACGTGTCAGCACTATATTTGCACTAGTGATTGTGCCTCTTCATTTGCATCAATAAAAAAGAATTTAGATGTGAAAGAAAACAAAACACAATCCACCGAAGTTGTCCCGCGCGTTTCAATTCAATAGAAAGTGTCAATTTAAAAGCAAACAGCATTGACAGCAGCCCATTAGAGAATAAAGACATTTCAGGAATCAGATATTGGCCACGTTAGTTGAGCTTCACTGCTTCAGAAACACCTCGTCTAAAACACTAAGTGTGGAAATGACGTGGGTTACAGTTCTCAAGATCTGAAGCTTATACCCAAGCGATGGATAAATAATGCGGCGAGTACATCCCGTTCTTGAAGGTACAACGACAAGCAAAACGAAGCGACAATTCCTGGCGGCGTGTCTTCATTCCTGTTAATACAAAGGCACCGTCGTTCGCGGTTTCTCTGGGCCACCGACATCGAGTGTTGTTATAATAAAACGGAAGGACCAACATAAAGGTTTAAAAAGAAAGAAAGGCTCCTCAGCGGGAAACTTAGGTGGACAAAAGACAAGCTTCTCGACTAGCTCAATAGATTCAAAGAGGGCCCACTCTTATGGCGACTAGTGTCTTTCAGGACACGGCTCCTCGGTCCCAAAAGTCTGTCCACTTCGCTGACTGTAAACATCCCACTGCGTGTGCAAACATGGAACAAGACCAGTTGTACAGCGCCAGTAAGCGCAGATACGCACAACGAAAGCACAAGAAGAATGAGAATTGGCGCCGCGCATCAACAAATGCAGTGTCCAGGAGCGCGAAAACACGCGAAAAACGCAGAAACACAATTCAGGCTTCTCCAACACCAAGCATCCTTATCGAATCGCCTCTGGACGAAGAAGACCAATCCCCGACAGAAATGGACTACGACGAAAGCTTTCTAAACCCGTGCTACGCGCTAGACGCAGCGGTAGCTAGGAACGATTCTAAGCAACTGGAAGCAATACTAAGCAGTGGGGGTGTTGCTCTAGACAGGTTCAACGCCAGTGGAGGCACCGCCATGCACGAGGCAGCGTTTCAAGGGAAGATAGAATGTGTCAACGTTTTCCTTCGATTTGGCTCCGACGTGAATCTTAAAGACAAAGAGGGTTGGACGCCATTGCACGCGGCAGTATGCGGAGGCCATGCGCAAGTTGTGGCGTTTTTAATCAGCAGAGGAGCGAGTCTTGTCGCAACTACAGATGATGGTTTGCGAGCTATTGAGATTGCAATGGACGCGAAGAACACAAAGATTCTGCGAGTTTTGTCCATTGCGGAGGCCGGAGCTAAAAAGCAATCTTCGGAGCCACTCAAGCTGTAGAAACATCAAATATGGTTGGCCGCACAGAGCGGGAAGAATGCACCGGCTGCGATATTCGCTTTCCTGGGCCATAAAGTTGATGACTACGAACAGACAATCTCCAGCTCCAGTGTACAAGACAAGAAAGAGGTTCATTGACAGTGTATGTTTGTTTCACCGGCGGTTTACAAATAATCGTAGGCGATGCAACATGCATACATTACAACCGGAGGCTTTGGAAGTGATGGACGCCATATATATCTCCGCCAGAGAGCAAACAATTTTTAAAATTAGAATAAATAAGAATCAAATTATATACAGGAGGGAAAACTATAAGCCAACTATAAGACAACACGGTTGTTGAGACAGAACCATAACATATTATAATATTATCATGATGGGTAAAGTAACGCATACAGGTAGAAAAACAAAACAGAACGGGATACTGTCAAAGACAGATTGTTGTGGAAGAGGATACGGACAAATGCAGAGACAGAGTAAATTAAAGACTTTGTGACAGACAGAGGGAATGACAGACAGACAGAATGACAGAGACAGGCGCAGACTCATAAACACGTGAGTCAGACAGTAGATACTAAGGTATTAGAACCTGGACAAAGACGCAGCAACTGTAGAACAAACGGAGGAAGAAACTATAGATAAGAACTGGTAGCAGAAAATAGAGGCCAGACAAACGAAGACAGGACTAGCAACCATAGGTAAAGACTGCAAAGAAACTTGAGATAAGACAAAGGCGGACAAAGTATAGGACGGACAAAAGATAGCATGTTTGTTTTCCTTTTTTTTTTCTTTTTTTTTCTTTTTTACGGATTACTACAGCGTTACTTCATACCACGTACGTACGGCAGATTCATAAAAGCCATTACATTTAAGGGCAGCTAATTAAAAAAATTCTCGACAATATTGGCCCAGGCGTGTTGGCCAAAGTGGCACGGTACAAAATGAGACAGACTCCTAAACTAACAGTAACTCACAGTTTGAGCACGTGCTTGAATATGAAGCATCGTATAAGCAAGAAACCCCACACAAATATTGGAGTTACCCAATATGCAAAGTTTTCCCTGAAAAAACGTTGCCTTTCGCGAGGCTGCCGTGACAATACAGTAATCATTGACTTCCTCCACACTAATGGACAAGTGAACTTTGAACGCTAATATAACAAATATCTGGTAATGGATAGCCTTGTTGCCATGCCAACAATCACGTTTTGTATACGAGCGATACGACTCGGCTCCGGGGAGGCCATCGAAAATTAGTCCTATCTTCAGTCATTGGTAGTCATAACAGCAGTCATCAGTTCTCAACATTGGCTTCATGAGTCTGATAGGGCGTAAAAGCCGCTCCACATCGGAGCATATTAAGCCTCGCAACTGCGACATGATGCTCATTTTACTCTCAACCTAAAAAAACTTCCAACTCCAATTATTGTCAAATAATAAAACTAAAAAGGTGACCACTCCCAATGAGCACATTGAAACAGACGATGTACATCGAGAGAGTGAGAAAGATAGATAGCAGTGAAGAAATTAATAAACTCCCGAATCTTGAGCAAAAAATATAACCCGGTTTACAACCCCTCTTTAGGCTCAAGGTGTGACCACTTTCAATGAGCACATTGACGTTCGCGTTGTTCGTGTAAGTTGAGAGAGAAAGGTATGTCAGTGAACGGTTTAATAAACCATGAATTCGTCTGACTTACATCGCGTTTAATCTTAATAAAAGTAGTAGACTTTACTTCCTTCAATCCTTTTTCTTAGCTCACAGCATTCATCTTTTATATTAGTTCTATTTTTGAAGCAGCCATGTCAGAATCTCAGGAATATCCGCTGAAGTACTCCAACACAGGAAGTTTACGATTGTCATCTTTTCCATTAGTGCAGTGTATTCGACCGACATTAGTAAGAACAAACCCAAAATACTGAAGTACAGCGCTAAACATAGACGACGAGGAAAACGCTTATCAACCGACACTTCCTTGGTTTCGAGGAATCGTTTCAACCAATGACAAAAAGCGCACAAAAACCAACAGCAAAGATGTCACTTTTGCAAAAATCACAGTCAGTCGTAAAATTCTGTAATAAAGCCACAAGTCAAGTCCTTGTGGACTGTAGTTTCTTAGATTGCAGTTCAGTTCCAAAATCAACTGCAACTCATATATATTGGTGTTCCCTGACGTACATGCCAAAAGGTAGTAAAGCACCATCAGAAGATTTACTTTCGTAGATAACATGAACTCTCGATCCCCAACGGCAAGTACGTGAACGTTGCCGTAATATAACGTATTAAGTGATAACACTTAGGTTTTGTTAAGAGAAGGTGGGACGACTCGTTTGCGTCAGCACATGTAAATACTTCATTTACACTCTGGAATCAAGACCTTATACAAACGTTACTTTGTTCATTATTACCCTTGCAAACTTTTCAGCCCATATAAGCCATGGTAACGTAAGTAATTTTGCCCTAAACAGCCAATAGCCAATCAAAATTAGGTAACGTTGGATATCGCATGAGCTATTTCACCAACCTTCGTTCGGAATTTCCTGCGCGTTTCAGTTCAAGACCGTAATTACCAGTGCGTCGATCTGTCCACTGATTACGTTGTACCAAGCTTCTCCCCATCATGAGATGATGCATTCCAGCTATGGGCAATTGATGATGGGTCTACCATTGAGTAGTTGCAGGAGAGATGAGAAGCAGATGCAGAGGTGAGTTCTTCATGTGTACTTTAGGATAGAGGTTCATGAAGAGGATGAAAATGTCTCCCATACTCCGTACGTTTCTTCGATTGAGAAGCAGGTGAGGTGAGTTCATGTACTTTAGGGTAGAGGTTCATGAAGGGAATGAAAATGTCTCCGCACAACGTTTCTTCGTAAAACGTCTTTCCGTCGACCAACGTCTCTTCATCGACAAAGTTCTTATCAAAACGCCTTTCCGTTGTCTCAACGTCTCAGCATAATTATTTTTACCCGTTTCAGTAAAATCTCCCCGTAAATCATGCAATTCTCTCTGTGTTTCTCTGCATCTCCGTCTCAGCATTTTCCCGTCTCCTCTGCCCTTCCAGTGAGTTCTTCCCAGTTTCTGTCTATTTTCCTAAGAAAACCGGAAAATAGTCGACTTATTAGTTGACACATACAAAAACTAGCACATAAAGCCCAGAAACAAATTAAGGTTATATACGTCACAAGACTAAAGCAAACCCAGACGTAAACGCAAGTGACCGGTTCACACGGGTAAAATTTGTGAAGCAAGCGCAAGTGTAAGCTTGAAACGCAATCATGGAGCTCCTCCTACCCCACCCAAACATGAAGTACAAATTGAACTCTGAAGGAGGGAATATATATAGCCCTACATGAAAGTGAGAAAAAGTTTAAAAAAATCATTGTCCCCACACTTTCAAAAAAGATTTTAGATTAGGTCCTTTGGCAGCTAATCCCTGTTTTTTGCTTTGTTTTGTTTTGTTTTGTATTTTTTGTACTTTGTTTGTTTGTTTGTTTTTTCGTTTTGTTTGTTTGTTTGTTTGTTTTTTTTTTTTGCAAGAGCCAAAAAGTAAATATGCACAAAATTATCACCGTAACATTTATGCTTATATGGACTCAAATCTATGCTATGAAATTTCCTGACCAATCAGAAGTTGCATTTCCCATGCTAGCTTTGTCATGCCAAATGATGTGCGACTCACTGATTGCTTCCTTTTTGGCTTGGAGCAAGATAGGACGTCACTACACAGAAGGTTTGGTTGAGCCATCCTAGAGTTGTCTGTCATAACAGACACAAGCTGCAGGTTTAATTAGTAAACAGTTACGGAGAAATATACTTGCCAAACTAAAGAGCAAGACCTTTTCGGCCTACACTTAGGACCTTCTGGGACAAGCCCAGTCTCAGAAAGTTTGGTCGAAATGACTTATGCTAAAACAAAGCAAAACAAAACAAAATGGTGCTTTGCAAAATATAATTCTGACACTTGCTGGCAATTTGAAGGCATAAATTGAAGTGAGCACCCTGGCCAAAAGCCACACCCACCCCCTCCCTCTAAGGAAGTTAAATTCTGATTATATGTACCTTTTTGATTTTTGGTCAAAAAGAGAAGTTTGAGTTCTTAATATATGTAGTTCCAGAGTCTTCCTGACTTCTTTGTTGAATCTACTTGTTTGTCATGTTCCATTTCACAAAGTACCAATTCCTGGGGAATGAGTAGTTTGCAAAGAGAAACTTACGACCACACTTCCAAGATGAAAGTGAATTTTGGGCAGCTAATACAGAACTGTTAATTTACTAGAGAGTAAGTACTTTCAGTTGTCCATTGTCCGCTTCATGGTTGGTTCCATGGTCAGTTCATGGGAGGTTCCAGAGTCGTCCTGATTTCTTTCATGATATAACTTTTTTTCCCTCTCCAATCATCAATTTTGCACCTTTGGTGAGCAAGACTGTAACAATGGCAAAAGTTATGAAATTCCAAGCTGAGCTAGGAAACGTAGAATTTAGGCCTGGTGCACACAAGCAAGTTTTCTGTGACAAGTATTTCTTTTTCTTTTCTTTTTTTTTTTATTATTATTATTGCTTGTGTATTACACGAGAGAACTTGCCATTGGCCAAATTTTCTCTCACAAATGCATTTGCTGAAAAGCTGGCATGCTAGCATTTTTTTGACAAGGAAAACTTGTCACATATGAAATTTGCTCGTGTGCACGAAAGCTTGTCAAGTTTTTCGGAAAACTTTAGTTCCCAGGTTTTCATTTGCGAGCATATTCCCAGGGTCAAGATGGCGGCGTCCACAACATCGACAAGAAAATTCATCAGATAATACAGTAAGCCTCTAACTAGAGGCTTTGAGATCACGCGAACACTGGAATACTCCAACTTCAAGTGTAAATAAACAAAAACAAATTGTCAGGAAACTTGTCGAAGGAAATTTCCTTGTATACACGGCAAATCATTCGTCACGGAAAAACTTGTCATAAAATACTTGCTCGTGTGCACGGGGGCTTTACATAAAAATAAAGGCCAAAAGAATGTATGGACGAATGAAAACTTAAAAAAAAAAAAAAAAAAAAAAAACAGATGCCGACGGAAAATCTCACACATATTTCCATATCAAGGTCGGACACGTGTGTTGACATCAAAACTGCATTATATTAGCGAGGTCCAGTGAGGAAATCCTTACCTTGAGTTATTCTCCGAGAAAGTAGCAAAAACAGTAGCGATTTCATAGACGTGTCGATTTCATAGCTACATTGGTTTAAAGGGTCGGAAATTGACAACACTCTCAACAACCGACGCGACGGCCGCGACCAAAAGCCCGCCATTTTGGCATAATGAGCCAATGATATGTAGCGGTCAGTTATCATCCGCCAAATCAAAACATTGATCGGAATACGGAATTGTGGAAGGAAAACATGAAAAGAAAGCGTTTCTAGCCTCCAAGGATATTATGGATCACGATGAGCTGTGTGGCGTATTAAAACTTGAGAGTCAATAACAAAGAGTTAAGAGTTCAGTGCGATTGCTCACGGCTTTACCGAAAGCATACAATATTTGCAACGAAATGTCTGTGGTAGCTTATGATCGACTTTCTATACTCTTGCAGCAGCGTCAAATGTGGAAGGAGTCCTTGATGCGGCCAGTCTTTTCCAAAAAAAACCCTCCTCGTTGTCGATTCATGCACGATGAACGGTGGCAGGCCAAAATCAACCTGGCACGGTAAGTTAATACTCAGCGAATTCATTGACGAGACAAAAAGGACTTCGGAGGGAGAAGGGGATATCAAGGCTTATTCGGAGAGGGGCAGGGGACTGGGAGTACTCCACTGAGTTTTAGGTAGGTGTGTTCCACTAGTGCCCTCAAGCCCTGACCCTGCTTGCAAATTTGACAACCCTGTCTAAGGCAAAATATGGATATGTATGTCCTTCATTCTTTGTTCTAACGAAGGATGAGGCACAAGTCTTCCTTGGGTTGATATATGTACTAAGTTTCATTGCTATGAATTTCAGGACATTTTTAAATGCCATCCAAAGATTTCCAAGTGCAAGTCTGTACAGAAGTTGAGACAGAAAGTCAGATGGGGACATCACACACACACACAACTTGGGAGATTCTTTCTTACAGTTTATTTGCTTACACAATGACCATCAGGTCACACCTTCTTTCCAATTATCCTTAACTCTGCAGCTGACTACAGCAGCATCTTTTTGTGACATGCCTCTTAAATATGTTAACCATTGTTTTCAAGCCAGAAATTTTAACAACCTGAAAGTGTCCTGGGAGTGGTCCCACTAAAATATTAATACTGGTGATACATTATAGACAGCTAGAACAATGGCTAATTTATTTCTTTAACCCTTTCAATCCCAAGTTCATGATACAGATTCTCCCAACCAATTAAGAAGTCAAAAGTGAAGTTCTCCATACATATATTTCTGGCAAGAAATGAGAGAAATTTGAAGTTAATCACTCTGGGAGTGAAAGGGTTAAACTTTACCAGAAAACAATCTGAAACCCAAAGATTTTTCCACACATTCTACAGCATGACTAAAGTTACATGCATGCTAAATAATTTAAATTCTGTTAACTATTTTAATTCCAAAATAAGTAACAAGAATAATTTGGCATCTGGTCCAATCAAAATAATATTCCAGTACAGGGTAAAAATTCAGAAAGTAAATGGAAATAGACAAATTAAATGTGACAGTGGGAAGGAGCAAGACAGTCACTGACAACAACAGCATATTTTTTACAACACCATTCACTGAGCCTTTGGTCAAAATCAATAGTTGTTTTCACAAAACAAAACATTTTGACATTACAATAGATATTTGTCAGATCTGTTATGATGTTGCTACAAAAAATGCCCTTTCAAACAAAATATGGCATGCTTAAACTTGTGACATACTATTGCTCTACAATATTAATGCCAGTTTCTAAGATTAGATTTGAATTTGCAACTACCCAATATTACTTTAATATTTGAATTAACAGATTAACATAACTAATTATTAAATTTCATAATACTATTATGTCTATTATTCTAAATACAATGTAGTCAATTAACTAAAGGTGGGAATAAGACAAAGGTACATTAACTTCACTTCTGGATAATTATTCCCAACGTTTGGTATGTATTGATCTCAAAGTACTGTTCCCGCTATTCACCATGGACTACAAGGTATAACTACACAGCAGAAGCGAATTATGTCAGTCAGAACAGACAAAAAAAAAAAGAGATTAAATTGCAGAACTGATATAGAAGACATCAAGGTCTATGGTCAGAAACTTGAGAATCTTTTGATATATACCATATTTTACTTGTGCAGCCTAGAACTAATAATTAATATTGATTAATATTGATTAAGTAAATCACAGATTTCCAAACTTTTGTTTTCACATAGGAATGTTACTTATTAATATTGCAATAATTGATCAGCAACATTATGCAGCCCATGTCATTGTGTAGTCAACATGTCCTGTTCACTGCTCGTGTCCTATTTTATTAGTTTGTGTGGCATACCATTCACAACATATTTCATCACTAATACTATACTCTACCCAAACTAGTCCCCACCCTACCCCTTCCAGGACAACACACCTGATTAATCAAAATGGTGTCAAGCCCCATTTACAACCTTGCCTTCTATGATTTAAATATACTTTATGAGATTCCCATTGATTGATCAAAATTTGGACAACATTTTGAGAAAGAAATAGACTGGCTGGCTTATATTCATAAAGGTATGTCCTTATTTTTTAACAAAAATGTTTGCACCACACAAATCAGTCTGTTAATTCTAAAATAATTATTACAACTTTGGAACATTATTTTACTGCTACATGTCACTCAATATTAGGTTGCACAAAGTGATTTGGGGATGTTCTTAATTTGATCATTGATGCTTTGTATACAATAAAAATAAGGACCTTTATGGAGATGCTGGTCTTACTGAGTGTATAAGTAGTGCTTTGGACAACAAAAACTGCTGACCCATGCAAGTAATAAGGAAGGATGAATGATAGTTAGCTTACTACACAATAATATTATACTGACAAGCTGGTCCATTATGTGAGAATATATACCAAAATGACAGCAAAGTAAAGCTTACACTCTGTATTCACAAGTAAATAAAACAATGGTTAAATTATCAAAGGTTTTTGATTAACTGTTGTAATTTAGTCATTCCATTCCAATTAGATTGCATCATTTCACTACAACCAATCAGTAGCAAATTAAAGCAAAACCAACTCTTTGTCATGTGGTCATGCAAACTCCACCAACTAAGTGCAGATCACTGGAAACTTTGATGAAAATATTTGAGTGCTGATATCACAACAGCGTGGCGGCTTTTCCGCATGCCAACCAATAGGAAATGTTCTCTTATACTTATGCTCTAACTAGCACCCTTATTAATTTAGTATTGGTCTTGGTTTTACAAAAGTTGATCAAAAACCATTCTTGTATAACAGGACATGGAACTATCAAAAGCAACATATATATATAAACTGATGTAGTACATTATACACATAACTCCTCCAAACCACTGACACATAACTGTAAAATATTAACTATCAATGGTTGTACTCCGAGTTTGCAAACCAAAAATTCTACCAGCACTTCATCTTTTTACTACCACCAAATCTAAGCATTGGAAGAACTATATTATCATAGTACTACTAAATGCAAATTACTAACCTTGTCATGGGCCTACAACCAACAGGAATATTAACTTATCTTAGACACATGACAGAGGGTATTAATACTATTTGGTAAATAATGTACTGTATGTTCTGTCCTTCTGAACAAAAAATGACATATTATGAATTCATACGCTAGCAGGCACACCCATCATTCTGTTGCTGTTGTGTTTTTTCACGCAGATTGGTCGTTCCTGGCTTCTGTCCACTGATGATGGTTGGATCGTTATCTAAGCTTTCCGACATCTTGTCACAAATGATATCCACCAACCTCTCAAACACTTGCTTCACATTTGTGTTATCCTTTGCACTGGTCTCAAAGAACTCCAAACCGAGGTCATTGGCAAGTTGCTTTCCCCTCTCATAGCTGACCACTCTTTCATCCTCCATGTCACACTTGTTGCCTACCAAGATAACCTGAGCATTGGACCAGGAGTAGGTCTTTACTTGGGTTGACCTGTCCAAGAAATCAAAACACTCTCATAAGCCAGAAATTGCATAAAAATAGCAATATTTGTGAGCCTAAGCTGACTTAAGAAATTTATTGTCAACAATTGAAGGAATTTACAACTTCTACACATGTTATTATGAAACTTATGTACACAAATTTCTGGATCATTTGCATACATTTTATGCACGACCAGAAAACCTCACTGAATAAGAATGCATTGCAAACATATACAGCTTTCAATTGAATGGTCGAACTTTAAACTCCTTTCAGACTACATGTCTACCCAAGAAAATAACCCCTGCTTACTATTTGAACCCTTTCACTCTTGCATTCAGCATAATATGAGATGTACTGAGAATAATTTGAGCAAGCTTAAATATCTCTAGCCAACTAAAGCCTTGTCCTCACTAGCGCATAAGCATAAGCATAAGAATAAGAGAGCGACAGTGGCGACATAAACATAAGCATAAGGATCAAACATGTTCATTCCTTATGCTATGCTTATGTCGCCACTGTCGCTCTCTTATTCTTATGCTTATGCTTATGCTTATGCACTAGTGAGGACAAGGCTTAAATGAGAATCAGTGAAAGTTCATCACTCCCAAGTAGCAAATTTCCTGACAGCACCCAAAAACTTCAAAAAGAAATACATGTCACATTGACTTATACAATGCTCATTTCTTAACATTGATGCTAACCTATTCCATTAAGTTTTGTAATCCATTAGCACCATATAACATGGCCTCACAGGATGACTGACCAATGAAAACACGAAGATCACAGCAGTTGTAACACTAATGTAAATCCACACGAAAGGCCAAGACTCTTGGGTAAACAATTTTAAACTTAAGTATTTCAATTATTCAAATGGATTCTTGTTCACATCCAGATGCGAAATGATGGTATTAAATCATTTTAAGCCTAATGCTATGGTCTACAACACGAAAGTATAAAATCGTACAAAATGAACTTCGAAGCTGCCCGGTTTGCTATTTTATCGAAGACTCGATCAAATAAAGAAAAATTAAAATGGTAAAATAATTTAGCATCTGAGATACGCCGAGAAAAACGGTTAACAGATATTTATACTTTGGATAATTCGAAGCAAACTATCACTTTCCATCGCTTGGTATTTATTGTGGGGAAACTGGCAATCAGAAAACTAACTGTTTTGAGTCGGCTTGTTCGTTACGCTTCAGCGATTTATTTATTATTTCCAGAACATGCAGACTCCGGAGACAGTAAAAGAACTCATTCCTCGTAATTTCCTAACAGGCCCGTGCAGCACCAGGAAGCGAAACGTATCTTACAAGTCCCAACAGATAAAAAGGAGACACGTATAAAAATATTGTAATTTCGCCGACGCGTGTATACTACAGACCAACTCAACGAGTATATTGATGTCCATCTTTTGTTTATAACTTGATTTATAATGGGTTACCAGCTAGAAGATTTTAAGTTCCGTAGCGCTATTTTACGGCTTGCTGTCACCAAACAGAAACTGTCAACTTTTCTACAACTCCAAAGCAACCAAAACAGAAACATGATCCTTGAAATTAACGTGTTTTGTAAAGCTCGTCACGAAGGTAAATGTGTGCCATCCATATACATTTTACACTACTCTGCAAGAAAAAATTAAATAACAACAAGCGTCATACCAGTCCTGCACTGCTTGAAACGACTCTTCATTGGTGATATCATACATGAGAAGAAATCCCATCGCTCCTCGATAATAAGCCGTTGTGATGGTACGGTACCTTTCCTGGCCCGCTGTACAAGAAAAATAAAATATCAGAAAATTATATTTATTATGGTAAAGCAACTCGAGCGATGCTTACCTGTGTCCCAAATCTGGAGCTTGACTCGTTTCTCGTTGCGGAAAACCGTCTTCACTTTGAAGTCTATGCCAACAGTCGACACGAACGCCGAAGTGAACGAGTCGTCCGCATAGCGGAAAAGAAAGGACGTTTTACCTACTGCCGAGTTTCCTATGATTAAAAGTTTGAACATGTAGTCAAAATTCTGATCGGCAGCATCTTTCTGAACCTGTTTGTCGCTAGCGCTCGCCATGATTTTTTCTTCGAGAACGCCTTTGAAGAAGTGTCCCGGATATCAATGAACGAAGGGCCAATCAGGATTCTCGATAAAACAACACAAGAGCGTCTCGCCCAATCACAAGCCGCAACATTCACCTGCCTTACACCCGCCCTCACCGCTAAACTAGGGCGCTGTTTTCGTAATTTTTCTCCGATGGGAAAAATAGATTGTTCGTGAGTACTTCTCTTTTTTTTTCCCCCTTCAATTTAAAAAGATTTTACCATTAAAAACACACGTCAGAGCGTCACAGAAATGTGCCACGGACAGAAACCGAAATTTCCACAGGAAATTCAAGGCTCTTTTAGATGATCTTAATTACTAAAGCACTCTTTCATCTCAAAGCAAACAAATCATAGAAATATTTCTCTCCGTTCTTCCTTCGATTACATTTTTGTGACACCGGAAAAAATTTTTGATATTTTTTTGAGCAAGATAGGTTTTCTTTTTTTGTATTAATTCGTTGACAGCATGCTGCTTGAAATTGTTTGACCCCAGGTAAAAAATTTATGACGTTGTGAAAAAAAAATTGAGAGGAACAAGTGAACTGATTAACCACACTTGGCGCATAGTTGCATTACTTGATAAACCAAAGAAGTTGTCCGGTAATATTCATATATTCGTCCACCCTTCGCGTGGCCAATTTCAGAAAATATGGTGCTCTTCCCCCATCGGTTGCTGTGACAGAATCCGTGCATATTTCTGGCCAAAAGGCAGTTTTCCCTGCAACGTGCGCGTGTGCAAAAGAGTTCACATTTCCCCATCCTGTTTGGCCTCTCCGATCCAATCACTCAATATTTTTTATTTAGCTAACTGATCGATAGCTATGACATCTCAAAAAGAATATGTGAACTAACATTTCTTCTATTATTATTTGGAAAGTTTTAATAGTTTGGATTTAAATTAAATCCAAAAAATATTGATTGCAATCATGGGTAATTAGCCTCGTTTTGATGTATTTCACAATTTAAACGTTGATAAGGGCGGGATAAATGTCATGTCATTTTGAAACTTCTGCAAAAATCGTTTATTATGCATAACAATATAACATCGGCATTATTTTAGTCCAGAAGTACGTCCTCATGGTGGCCACATACTTTAGTAAACTTATGCAAATGTGGGCTGAACAATTCTGTTATCAATTGTATAATTGTGCCGATCGCCCACACTTTTTCCACTTGTTGCCAGGACGATATCTTTTCAACCTTGCACCCATTCCGGCTCACCACAGAAAGGATGTTAGATATTAGTTCAATCGTTCTGGAGTGAACTGTCGCGACCGCGGTTAAGGCGAAGGCGGAAAATAGAATTCCTAAAAATTGCTCGGAAGCACGGAGTCTTTCACCTGCACAAATTTGGTTGAAATTAGCTCTCTATTCTCGCGGTTTGTACACTCGCAAAATGTAGATTAAAAAACGTGTGCGTCCGATTTAATTGTTGGAAAATCTGGTATATAATTGACTGAACGACAATCGGTCGCCAGGCGGTAGTACAGTTTTTGCTTGTACAATACAGTACCGTGTGAACTTTTTTAAATAAATTTTATTCCATTTTCTGACCAGAAATTGAAATTTGTGTTGTGTATCGTGGTGTGGTTTTAGCCACTTCAGACACTTTAGAGCGGTTTTCGGATGAGGGTTGACAGTTACGTGTCATTGCTTTAGTTTATTTTGCATTTACTACGCTTTCTGATTGGTCCAAACAGGTTTAGGAGCATTCTTGGCCGATCAGGAACAAAAGCAAACCACGATTGCAATCTTCTCACTCAAGAAAGCAAGTAGCGTTTGATGACGTTTCCCAGTCGCACTGCTGATTGGTGTCTTCTTCAAAGAAAAAAATCAAATGCAAATTACTTTAGCTTGTGTTAGCTGAAAATGTTTCTTACAGCCTCTAGGATAGTAGGTGGTGTACTTACTTTGGCTTTTGGTCTTGCGACAGTCGTCAGTAAAATAAGAAGCAGAGATAAACTGTCTAGCTTATACTTTCTATACCAACCACGTGGCTTCCTTTTGTAGTTCATTCCAGTTGCCAGGTAATAGCAAAACCCATCTCCCTGTGCAAGCGATACCAAGCTAAGTTCCCCATATTGTAAAACTGAATATCCCTACTCTTTTAAGGCCAATGAGAGGACGGCGAACAGAACCAATCCCCCATACATAACCCTGTTCCACGGTTAATTTCTCAAAATCTATTTTCAGTAAGTTTAGACTATTTAAGCCACGACCCCACAATTCAAGCTCTTTGACTTTAAAAACGTAGTCGTGGACAAATATAGGTACTGTAGTGTATTGTAATTAACATGGCAATTGCAACCAATCACATTATCACTAGGCCGCGTGAGACCTCTGGTGCCAAACCTATTTGGCAAGTTTAAAAATAAATTTTGAAAAATTGGTCACTGGGTCGTCTCTCTTAGTCATACTCTCTTGAGATAACTTATACTCTTGATCGTTGCTAGGGCTCAAAGGGTACAGTGGGAAAGATCAGGCATTTTATTGGTCAAGAGCTCGTGATCAGGCATGCACCTCTCGCCGTGGTTTTGTTCCTTGGGAATTTGTTCCGGTGTAATGTCCGGCAGGTCATGGCCTAGTCTGGGCTGGAATGCCCGGGGGCCGAAATGTCCGGCCGGACAAAAAAAAAAAAATGGAGGGACATTTCAGATTGCTACACCGGCTTTCTTAATGAACTTTTAGAGTCGATTGTCACAAGGGCAAGAACACTGACATGAACTTGTGTGGTCTCACTCTAAAAATTATACCCTATTTGAAACCAGGCAAACTATAAACATCCTATAAACATCTCTAAAAATCCTTTAGGTCGGCACATATTTATATATACCCCCATAGGAATATAGACAAGCGTTATCTCATGCCGCCATAGACTGGGCGGCTGACTGCTGAAAAGAGGGCCAGAGAAGAGTGTTGAGCGGAGAGCACGCACGCGGTTTCATTTTTGTTATCATTACCACCACAATGTTGTCACTAGTGTATTTTACAATCATTACTTCGTCTGTCAAAATAAAGAAACCATAAGTGATCTCACACATTAAACCTGCTAAACTTCGTAAAGAAAAAAAGACAGTTAAAGATCTGCTTCGACACGAAAAACCTTCAGTGACATTGAAATCCCATCAATAAGATCATACGCCCTTTGGTTTCCTTTAGGTCGTCCTTATCTAAGAAGTTGTTTACGTTGTGGGGCACCTGGTAAGCTTGTCTGACCACAGTAAGCCGCTTAAAAGGATCAATTAGCAAGCAAGTTGCAGATATATTTCTCGTCAGCAACCTTTATTTACACAGAAGTTTGGATTAGAAGGTACTAGACTAAAACGAGATACACCCTTCAGAAACACGGGGTTGAAAAGCGATATCGGTTTATAGCTGTCTCTATTAGAGTTTTTCTAGCCTTTGCTACAAGTGACTCAGTTGTGTAGACAACCAAACAGCACAGATAAACAGGTGTTAAAGGAGCCCGCCAGCCTGTCAGTGTACAAACGGAAATGTTTAACCTCCCCTAAAGTGTGGAAGTAGCCAAGAAATAGTTCTGACACGCGAACAGTCGGCACCGTATCACTGCACACCTGGTCAACTGCAACAAAATGCAGAGATTGCCGATCTTAGACTATGCAAGTGCTGAAGTTTGGGAACATATGTGGGACGAAAAAACTCCGCCATTTTGGCACAATCCAGACGTCCATCCAGAGCTGGTCAAGCACTACAACGACTGGACCGCAGGTAGGCAGTCTGCTTTGAGACTTCTCCTTCCTCTTTGTGGAAAGTCCGTGGACATGCTATGGCTAGCAAATAAAGGACACGCAGTCGTCGGCGTTGAACTGGTCGAAAAAGCAGTGCGAGAATTCTTCACCGAGAACAAGCTTGAGTACGAAGTAAGAGTCGAGAAGCCCCACTTGGCCACAGAACCAACTCTGAAAGTGTACTACTCGACAAACAAAGAGGGAAAGGATATCACGATCTTTGTTTGCGACATCTTCCAGTTCATAAAAAGCCGACCCAAGGAGAAGTTCGATGGTATTTGGGACAGAGGGAGCCTCGTAGCAATTTGCCTCACCAAAGGAGAGCGGGTTCGAAGTTACGTGCAAGGGCTATTGGCAATGCTTGCTAGAGACGGACGTTACTTCACCGAGATCTGCCGCTACGACACGAGCGAAAACGAAGGCATCAACACGATTCTAGTAAACGTGACTGAGAAGGAAATGGTTCAACTGTTCGGCGGCAGTTGTAATCTTCGTCAAGTGGACGTGAAGTCCTTCGAGAAGGATCCCAAGGCTATGGGCAGACCAATAATGGCTCATGAGATGATATACCATATGATAACCTTCAAGTGATGCTGGAAATAGTCAAAGACTACTATTATTAATTACGGCAACCGTTCGTACAATATACCACCCAGACAAAAATATGCTAAATATGCACGATAGATATAGTATAAGGAAGAAACCCATAAGGGTAAAAAAAATAGTCGCAAAAGTACAGCTGAAAGTGTAAAAGAAAAGGAGGAAGTAGTTTAAGGCCTCCGCAATTCAACGACTGCTTCCACTCTATTCGCGTTTTTCTACATTGTTTCAATTAAAAATGTTTTTCTTATTCTTGAAACTTGGCTGCGTGTTTGATATTATACCTCGCTTGTGTGCTGTGTCCCAGCTTGGCTCCTGTTTTTCCTTCAACTTGTCCGAATTTTCCTTTTATTTTAGGGTAAATTGTGGTTGCTGCTCTTTTGAGGTCAAACTTGCATGCTTACCGACACTTAACCTGGCATTTTCAGAAAAATGATTATCTTACCTCTGGTTCAAAGGGCTACGCGGACTATGTACCCCACTTTTTAAGGAATTCTCAAGATCAACTCTTTTTTCGCATTATTTGCAGAATCTTGAAAAAGGTTTAAGTTTCACCTGAACTGATCGTGCATCTGAACAATTTTTCCCTTGTTGTTGCTGACTACACGGTTTTGATCGAGTTATTACTTAGAAATTCACAAATTTGTCAAGGACTGCTGTCTAAATTCAAGGACTTTTCAAGGCATCGTACGAATTCAAGGACTTTTCAAGACAAGCAGTCCACTGAAGTGCTTTTCAAGAAAAATACGAACCCTGATATACTACACGACCAACAAAAACAGTATCATAACGACAGCAGGCGAATTTGACAAGTCAACCAACGAAAAAGTATCGACTCATGAAATGCGACTCTAAACTTAAAACTTCTCAATGAGCATGCACTTGCGCGTTCGATGGGGTCTATTCCGGAATATATAGAAATAAGCGATACAGATTGATAATATATTTTGCTTTAGAGCTGAATTATCTCGAGATGTATCGGAAGCAGTTCGAAACGTCCAAGTGAAGGTCTTGAAAACAATCCCGAAAAAAGGGTTCCCCCATACCAAGCAAAACTTTGGGTCATTTTAGTAATTTCTATTCGGAGGGTCAATCGAACGCACCCTTAACCTGTTTGTTTTTACTTCTATTTTATTTCTATTTTGATTTTTGGACAAACACAGCAACGGAAGGATAATTTTTAGACTCACTTAAATCGGTTAACGAGGTAGTTTTATAAGAAAATACGTAGCCGGAAATTGCGCGAAACTTTGGACAGGTTCTGCTTGGAGTTGTTTTGGTAGTTCGATGAATCACGAGACTGTACTTTAACATTCCTATTATCCAAGTAAGTACACTGTATAGGCCACGTACATACCGACTTATCGCCAGTTTTATTTCTGAAAAATAATCGTTTAAGCCGTTTAGGCGTCTCTGGTGTTTATTTGTCTCAGCACAGCTTACTAGCCCCTTCTTCTCTCTTTCCAAAACTGTATCGGGGTTCATTTTGATCATGTTATTCTAACAGTGACATCCGCACAGTGTAATATCAACAAAATTATACACAGCATTACAAAGGGAATCAGTCTGTGATTTAACAAATTCCCTGACAGCTGGGAGCCGGCGATACTTCGGCTTAGATACACTATAAGTCACGATAAACGGCTCAAAATTTGGCTGCAAGATGCTTAACTAAAAAGACAATGCCAACATGTACGAATTTCGAAATACAGATACTGATTCTGCCACTTTTGGGTAACAAATGTCCAAGCCATATCTTCTGTCCAAATTCTGTTTGTACCGAGATACATTGGCAGGGGCCGGCAAGTGAGGCGGCACGAAAATTGTCGCAGCCACTCTCACGCTGTGCAGACTAAAAATCCGGAATTAAGTGGACCTTCTGCACACTACAGTACTGTTTTCTGACAACAGAATTCGACTGTTGTAAATTTGACATACGAATGATACACGATGTGAAAACAGCACGTCAAGGTTCAACGCAGATCTGCAAAAACACTCAGAGCATTATGAGGCAGTGTGTCAGTGACAACAAGCGACACAAACACAGTCTCTTGCATTCGAGACTGTTTTCACTGTTAAACCCCTTGTGCTTGCGTCACTCTTGCGTGTAAACCACAGGCTTTATCAGTAGACTTGACCTTCCTATTATTTCCCGTCCCCTACGACTTCAACGATAACGGAAGTAATCAGGACATTGATAATCACCACATGAAACACGAAAGTTTCCATATGCCTTATGTTTCAGTACTACCGTTATATATTTTCTCAGTTTAATTGTCACCATCACTTTCTTGCTTAACAAACTGTGCCTTAAGTGTGACCTTTTAAAAAACTTTAGGCCGCCCACGTTTGAAATTTTGCACACCATGAGAAACCAGCAGGCATAATATCAATGTCCGCTTTATTTTTTTCGGCGAAGTGAGAGCAATCACGAAATACTTTGGTTACCGCCGAGAGGGTTCAGTTTCGATGTTCTCTTCTTAATCTATCTCAGTGACTCAGGCTAAGGAGCAGGTGAAGTAACCCGAGCATCGCAAACGCTCAATTTTAAACCACAGTTTCGATTTTTATATCAAAACCACACCCTATCCCTGACTGAAAAAAAACTCATTTCGTTTCTTCTCCAAAAATTCCTCAAAAGCTCGATAAATATTCAGCCTTTAAATAAAACTTTAAACGTATGGCTTCTTATATATTATGCAGTTCGTTTCCTCAAAACGGAAACTAGTTCGAAAGGTCAATTTTTGGTTTGCATTGACCAGTTTAAATTTATCAAAGTTCATTTTCCACATTTGGTTTCGTTTTAGCGTTCATCGAAGCCGCGCGGCGTTTGGCGAGTACGGAATTGGATGGGGGCGACAGGCCTAAAAATCTGGGTTTGATGCCGTTGTGTGTAGGTTGGTGTACGTCCATGGCGGTCGCTTGTGACACCATCCTGTTGACAGCCACAGCTTCGGCTGCAACCTCCTGTAGGTTGAGTGCTTTCATGGGTCTGGTCGAAGGACAAATACAAAAACGAAAATGACGTTTGCTCATTTGAAAGACTTTCACATCAGAAGCTTAACTCCGAAGTTTCATTTAAAGCTATGAAGCTTTCTTTCGTAAAAACGCCTTCGGAAAAATGATGGCGTACTTTCGATTTATGTCGACACTAGATCGGAAAACATTTGGTGTGACGTCATAGTTGTCCTGAGCAATTCTGTCCCACACAACATATGGCGAGGGGATTGAGGTAGGGGGTGGAGGAGGGAACTTAGGTGACAATTCAAAAGCGTAAAGCAATTTACGACATATGATCAATAAAATTAACATGATATTTACCTTCTAAGTAGAGTTGGTGTCGGAAGAGGGGTGCTGCTAGCCTGTAAACAAATTAATAAATCACGGATAATAACTAACCGATGAAGGTAAAGGCGATGATGACAGGTAAAGATTCACAACAACGCGTATAAAAACGACAACTACGACATGGTGATAATGACGAAGACAACGACGAAACGAAAATAAATGGTACTGAAAGTGAAGAAATAGAACGAGGGAAAGAGCAAGGGACGCAAAGTATGACGATGACGACGACTAAACGTGCTAGTTTATAGCGAAGTACAAACCTTTTCCACCCATGGATGCTCCAGTACCATCTGGGCAGTGTACCTTTTGGTGGCATCTCGGACCAACAGGTGGGAGATTAGATCTTTAGCCTCCGCTGAAACCCCGTGCCACTCCTAAAAAGAGGACAGGAGTCCACATTGAATCAGTACATGACTTATAACAACGCACTGATTATGATGACGACGACGATGATGATAAAGACGATAGTTATGGTGATAACGATGATGATGAAGGTAATGCTGACGATTATGAAACTGACGTTAACGGCGAAGAAAATGATGGTGACGATGATAATGACGATTATGCTGATGAGGAGGAGGAGGACAACAGCGAATGGCGATAGTCATGGTGATGGTCATAATAATGATGTTTTTGATGAAGATTTTAACGACGATGCCGAGAGATTGGATCTTCACCTTGTCCGGGAAGTCATACGCCCCTTCTTGTATTCTGTCCAACAACATTTTCTATGAAAGCAAGAACATAAAAGCAATTTACGTAAAAAAAGAAGTTAAAAACAAATATACACGAGAGTAAACAGCGTTACCTGGCAAACTCTACAGTTCTCCCCTCTCTCCCAACCACAGTCGCTGCCACACTTTCCGTAAAACGGAGGATGACCCGATAGCATGATGTACCTGGTTAGAATACGCAGTAACTTACTATTAGGGACTTTAAGATGCAGGACGCGAGAGGACGACGGCGACGTCGGTGAAACAATAAAACTAATCACAGAAGACAAAAGAAGCACGTGAATATCTGAAATTGACATATTCTCGGGGTCGCCGTGCTGTCGCGTGCGACTTCAAATGCTTCTTTTTACGTCGTCGGCAGGACGTGGACGACAGTTCGATAAAATAACGGCAGTCGTTCTTCTTAGTAGGAAACGATGAAATCAATAGAACTAGGCAAAAACGGAACAAATTGAGCAACCTAAGAATAGGCAAACTTACAAAGACATAGGGAAAACAGAGATACTATTTTTTGTTTCCTCGCGTTGCCGTCGCCGTCCTAGGTTTCTTAAACTCCCTATTAACTGAATTCAGAAAAAGTCCAACTCCTGAACTGTCAAATGAAACCTAAAGGTGTGACCACTCAGATCAGAGCTCTCAATGAGTACATTCTGATAGCAGTGTTCACTTCCAACTCTTGAACTGTCAAATGAAACCTAAAGGTGTGACCACTCAAATGAAAGCTCCCAACGAGTACATTCTAATAGCAATGTTCACTTCCAGCTCCTGGACTTGTCAAATGAACCTAAAGGTGTGAACACTCAAATAAAAGCTCTCATTGCTCAAGTGCAAGCTCTCAAAGCTCTAATACCAGTGGTATCTACATGTAAACTAAGCTGGTGTTACACTATTGCGTTAAAAGTAGTTCAGGTGTAATATCGACTGTACAGCATGTAATATATATTGTTCGAAAGGCTTGTAAAATCGTTGCATAAACTTTTGAGCGTGTGCTGATCAGTGTAACAACTTTACAAACTTTACTTACAGAACAACACCCATGCTCCACAAGTCGCAGCGTTTGTCATAAGTTGTGGCCTGTGTTTGAAAAGCGTCCACTACCTCTGGGGCCATGTACTCTGCAGATCCAACCTGCCGAACACAACGAAATGCCGAGTGACAGAAGGAAAAACCACTTGACGTACTTCAAGGTACATGTACGAATATGTAGCAAATGGCCATAGGTATAGTTTCAACTGAAGCTTCACAAACGAAGGGGGGGGGGGAGGGTGGTGCGCACGGGTTTCTAGTTCTATTGCATTCCCCCGCGTCCATAAGGGCACAGAATGAAAAACTCTACTCAGGATAAAACTGAAGTCCTGTCCATACTAGTCCCTTTTTCGTGTGACGCAACTTATTCCCTCATTTTGGAAAATTTCTCCGTTCACATTATATCGTTTTCGAGTCATTTTTGTTGTCCACACGTAAAAATGAGTCGAAACGCTAAATGCAAAAACTTACGACCTCGTTGTGAAGTTAGAGTTATCAAAAAGTTGCGTTTTCCGGCTGACAGTGTGGACGGGGCCTCAAACTATCGATTCTCTCTATATCACTGATACTGGTTGAAAGATTTGTCTGAACTCACTGGTGTTTGCAGCTCTGGTGTGGTGACTGGAGTACTCAGGCCATCGATGCCGCTGGCGAGATTAAAATCACAGATCTTCACAGGAGAAATCTGCGCATGAACACCAGAATAACAAATCAGAACTTCTGAAGACAGTACAGTACTGTAGTTTAAATTTATAAGGATTTGGATAATCAAAAAGTGGCCATTGGCCATTTTAACGAGGTGTCCAGATTGACGGACTTCTCTGATAAGAAAATGACCAGGCGTTTGTTCGGGACCATAAAAATGACCGTAATAACGAGGTGGCCGTAATAAGGGGGTGAGCGTAAGGCGGGGTTTCACTGTGACTCTGCAAAAAAATTTAAGAGAAGTCAAACCTGATTTTTGCAGGCACAGAGTATGTTTTCAGGCTTCAAGTCCCTGTGTGCAATACCTGGCATGGATAAACAAAAAATCTCTCAATACAAAACAGGGTATCAGTGAAGCAAAAGTAACAGTTATATTTTTTAAGAAGCTTCAACCCTTTAACCCCTTCAACCCATATGAAACTACATCCAGGACCCGAGTGGCATATTTTCCATATCCTCACTAGTGAGGATATCGTTGGCATCATTTCTCACTTTTGTACGGTTGTTTGTGCAATTTCTCATAAAACACTCGTGTCTAACATAATAAAAAGAAACTTACACGGCGGCTTGAAGATATGGATTTTACTTTCTTGCGGTAAAAACAATATCTTACTCACTCGCGAAGCGCTCGTTCGTAAAATATTGTTTTTACCACTCGAAAATAAAATTCATATCTTCGCGCCGCCGTGTAATATCCTCTATATCTTCGCGCCGCCGTGTAATATCCTCTATATCTTCGTGCCGCCGTGTAATATCCTCTATATCTTCGCGCCGCCGTGTAATATCCTCTATATCTTCGCGCCGCCATGTAATATCCTCTATGTATGACTTCAGGATTCTTATAACAGATTCACAAAACAATTTCTAGCAGCCTGCAAGTGACAGGATCACTTGAATAATGTCACCTTTTTTGTGGAGGAAATCCAAGGCACACGCTATATCTCTTATAACATGACTGGCCTCCTTTTCTGTGAACACTTTCCTCTTTTCTATGTGTTTAAGTAATGGCCCTGCAGATGGAATACAAAGAGTACATGAGCTCAGGAGTAAAAAGGCTAAGGGATCTATAGTGATCAGAGCCAAAATTATCTTTGATTTATACTCAGCTACATGTGGTTTGAGTACGGAGAAAATTGCACATGATCACATCAAGAATATATAATTATATTCTCATACATTTAATACAGCAGGGATTGGGTTTAGATCATAGAGCTTGTGTTGATGATGGCCAAGAATTTATCTCTTACCTCCTTCCATCTTTTCGAGTATCAAGTAAAATCTATAACAGACGACAAAAAAAAGATTAATCAAATACAACTTTACCAACTGATGGGGAATGTAACCTAACCAAAAATGTGAGACAGATAGTGAAGTATTTACCTGTTGCTGTCTTCAAAATATTCTATACAGTCTAAAATGTTTCTGCAACAGAAAAACAAGCTGTTTACAAACTAGAAATCTGTTCACACATGTACAGTACACATCAACAAATCTATCGTAGATATGATAGATGGATAGATCTATGAGATAGATATGTGATAAATAGATAGTACATATATGTATGGAAAGATAGACAGACAGACAGACAGAGGGTTAAAAAGAATCATTTGTACATTCATTAACCCTTTCACTCCCAAGAGTGATCAACTTCAGTTTTCTCTTTCAGTTTCTCACCAGAGATATGTATCATACAGTAGGGAGAACTTAACTTTTGATAGCTTGCTCAGATGAAAGCTGATTAAACTATCAATTCTCACTACATTGCTCATACAGTTCCTTCTTAAAGGTTAGGAGAATCTGCATTTTGAGATTGGGAGTGAAAGGGTTAATAGAACTGGTTTTAATAACAGAACTTACTTGTGCTCTCTGCATTGGTACAGCAGTTCTATCTCATTTAACACATGCCTTCTCTCTACACTTGGAGACTTTTCAATTATCTGTACGGAAAACAAAATAAACTTTCTTGAAGGTGCAGAAGTGTAAAACATCATGCATGTATAACAATCATATATTAACTTATTTAAAACAACCACAAACTGCTACCATAAGGTGACAATAAATTGATTGAATGATACATTCTTATACTCTCACAACAAGATACAGACTGAAGAAAGTAATTATATAAAATTATTATAAAAAATGTTATTATTTATAGTTTGTTTGGATTATCTACCTTTACAGCATATTCCTGGTTGGTTTGACAGTTGATGCATCCCTTGACAACCGTGTGGGCTCCATGACCAAGGATTTCCTCACTTTCTTTGTAAATATCTGGCAAGGTAAAAAGACCCTTTATGCCATGATTGCTGATCAAGATAAAGTTTCTCCTTTCAACATCTATAAGCACAGTAGGAGAACTAAGCATTTGATACTGACTCAACTATATCATTCATAATTATTCTTACCAAATCACTCATATCCTTTGAATGAAAAGGTTTTACTAACAAGGTATCGAGGGTACATGTACCTATTCTCAGTCTCCATGTAAATGTTGCTAAATTGCTCATTGTAAATGTCAGGCTCTGTCACCCACCATGAAAACTCCTGCAGATATTATCACCAGCCCTCTTCTTTTTCTTCTTCTTCTTCTTGGGAACTACAGGGGCAGGCTGGAAGATATCTGAAAACAAAATTAAACAATGAAAGTAATACAAAAATGTAATACCATATCCCACTCTAAGTGAATTTGTTTGTCAGGTAAACTTCACAACCACTGATCTATTGTCAACCAAATTTACAGCAGTGATTTGGGCTGTCCCTGGTAAGGCTCCATGCCAGAAAAATAACTAAAGCCAAAAATAATGAAAGGTGTATTTCTGGGTAGCTTGCTGCTTGAATGTGTACCTTCTGTCATGATAGATGAGAAAGGTTTGCAGGGCTGGCATAACAGTGAACTGGGCAGGCTTAAGGAAACTAAGCTGTTGTTTGAAATTAGTACCTACTGCAATCTAGTATAATAGATACTGATACACATTTACTGATATATAAATGTATATTTTACATTTACCTCGCACAGATGGGAAATGAGGAGATAAAGTAAAGAGTTATTTTCTTCCCTCTTAATTTTGTCCTGTTCTTTTTTTCTATGACTGCAGATTTTTGAGAAGCTTATTAAAGTAATTTACCTTCTGTTGGAGGCTCAAAATCTTTGCCCTCATCTGTCTTTTCTTCACCATCCATGTTCAGTGAATTTCTGCTGTTTTCATTCCTTTCTTTAGTATTTGAATTTCTTGGAGAACTTCCTAAATTATATGACATTGTGTTCCTGCAACATGCAGTACACACAGTGATAATATATTACAACTGAATGCTACTGTATAGATAAGAGACAATATTATTCTGCGACATGTGATTTTAGATGCTGATCTGTGAACGCCAGGATTTTTACATTTTGTTGCCATCTCATAGCTCTCTCTTTTGAGCAGTTGGTGTAAATATAAACACATAGTTACCCTTTAATATCTTTATTTCCATGAAGCTGCAACAGAAGCAAAACACATTATTGGTATAAAGTTGAACTTTGTGCAATAGGGACCTACATGATTGTACAGATAAGTGTACCAGCTCCTGATTTGGAGTTTATTCTAGTATACTTACATCAAAATATCCTTGTGATAAGTGTAACTCTGGGACAGTCTTCTCTGGCACATAGAACATAAAAAGTGTTATATTTGGAAACCAAAGAGGTGAACTCAGCTCAATGCCATAAGCATACAGGACAATGCACAATTGCAATATTATCATAAAGTATCACTAAGACAGTAAAGTAACACAAGGTTGCGGAAGGTGCTATCAGTCACGTCGCAAAACCAATTAGCCCACTTTTAAATTATAACCTACAGAAGGAATCTATTTGTGAAAGAGAAAGTGACGACAAAGCATATTTTATACAAACTTGCACACAGTGACAAAATCAAAACTAGAAATCACTTCCTGTCCTTATGATTAATCTCTAATCGCCTAGTTAAATCAATAAATACCTCTTCCTCTATCATGGAAGCCTTCCGTAGACAGCTGTAGGAGAAGGAAAAGTAGTCCACAAAATCGAACGAAGTAATGGATATAAAGTTTATAGAGGTTTTATAAACGTTAGTCAACCATTAAGATTTACGACTATTGAGTGCTACAGATTTCTATAAAACATAAAATCGTCGTCAGGGCTGAACGTACTTTAAAATTCTTGCTAAACTGCACAAGATCTTCTACCTTCAATTCCGCCATCTTGATCAGAAATGAGCCAGCCGTACATGCTACTCAGCGGTATACAGGAAGAGTCCCGACATGCTTTGCAAATTGTCCCCAGGGCCATCCGCGTGAGCAAAATCCAAGATGGCGGTCAGTCCGTACATTAACAGAGCGGAGTTGTGGCTTGCTAACTCCAGCTTTAGAACCTCTTTTCTATTTCCTGATTACTTTCATCCAAGTATTTTTGTAAAATGGTACCCTGGGCATATGTCAAAAGGTAAGCGATATGATGCTTTGATGCTTGATCGCTGATAAAAACTTGTTCGTTGTAGAGCTATAAAATTTTGTAGAAGGGTTAGTTTTAAACCATAACCATTTCAACTAGAACTAAAATTAGTTTCACAGAATGAGCAGGGTTTAAGTTTTTGCACCACTGTTCTAAATTGCCGAGTGTTTAAACATGTCGTCAAGTTGTATTTTTATTTTATATCCTATTTTATTTTAAATATTTTGCAGGGTTACGAGTTATGCAAAGACTGCTACAGAGATGTGACTGTGTTCTAGAAGTTCATGATGCTAGAATATCCTTACTGTGTGATTAGTAATGTGAATACACCTCAGTGCTTTGTTGGAGGGGGAGTGCATGCTCCCCCAATATGATATTTGTGTCTGAGAAATTCAAACACTCTGTTTGATAAATTGCATTCTTAATCTTTGCTGTCACTAAAAGTTATGCTATAATTGCCACACTAACATGGCATTTCTAAACTGAAATATTTTGGTACAGCATTTTGTCTTGGAGGGAGTAGTAATCAAATTTGTTTTTTGAACAGGGTTGGGGTTTGAGGGCCGCATCAGTGGCAGCTTTGAAATATTTATCAATTTAATTATATTATTATTTTTTAGTCCTTACTGCACATTTATCTTTAACATGTCAAATGTTCCCTTTTCTGGAAGAAATTCAAAGCTTTCTCAGCAGTTAATAGGAGGTCGACCACATGTTCTAGTTCTCAACAAAATGGACCAAACAGACCTTTCCAATAGAAAGGTAAATTATGTTTTGGTGCATATCACAAGTATATCAATATACATTCTTTTCGATTATTTGATGTTATTATCTTTATGATGTATTGTTCACAGCTCAGATGATGATGTTAATCGTTATACAATGCAAAAATTGCAGATCAAACTTCATCAGTGATAAATAGTAATATTAATTTACCATACTAAAATTGTATATGCTTAATATCTAGATGGTCATCAGGAAATTTGAAAATCAGGGAATCAGGGCAGTGTTTACAGACTGCAAGTCACAATACCACCACTCAGTGAAAAAGGTAAAAAGTTAACAACAGCAGCGACAACCTGTGGTAATTTAGGAGGCATGCACCCAGAAACAAGATATTAATTCCTATAACCTGTACTAGTGTTGCTATAATCTTACTTGTTCAAAGAGCAAAGCACATATGTCAGCATTTAACCAACTTGGACCCCAAGCAAGAGATCAACTGACATTAATTGGTGAACTATATGATATTGTATGTATTATTAATAACAATATACATATATATTATTTTGCTATATAATGAAATAATAATATTGTATAATAAGTTGAATGGTCAAATATGAAACTTGAAGTGTTTCACTGTCCCAAAGCCACAGGTTAATGCTACAGATAAACAAGACTTGGCATTTAGATTTTGCTACCCAATACAAACAATTAAAATATATTTCAGTGATTTTGTGCCTCTACAAGTATAATAATTACTATTTGCTGAATAGATTATTCCTGCTGTTCTTGATGCTATCAAAGATGCAGAATATGAAGGATCATACATCCACAAGGTTGGTGAAGTCACTGCGACTTAATGTATGATTGTCACCATTGTCATAATCAACATTGTTGTCAGTCATCATATGTTGCCCCCATGTTTTTCAATTACACTACATATTAATCATAACGGTAGCTGCAACCATAGTTTTGACTTTTCCAGGATCCTGACAAACCATATCATCTGATGGTGTGTGGCCTGCCAAATACTGGAAAATCATCTCTGATCAATGCACTTAGAAGGACTTACATGAGAAGAGGTACAACAGATCATATTATTCAGTCACTTCATGAGTAGCTATGTAATTTATTTTATATTATATAGCAGACTCTATTATATTATAAAATAATATACAGTTTGTTCAGTCAAAAATGAATGTTTCTCGCAGTAAGATGTGTTAAATATACAAATACAATTGTTTTTGTCTTCAATATTTGTAGGGAAAGGTACAAAAGTTGGAAAGCACCCAGGCATGACTACATCTGTACTGCAAAAGATTCTAGTGAGTCATGATTGTCTCAAATTGATTTGATTTTAGGCTGTAGCCATTGGATAAAGCCACTTCACACCCCCGATTGAACCCCCACCCCCTCAGGAGAGAGTGTGA
This sequence comes from Plumapathes pennacea, assembly GCA_964036295.1. Lineage (NCBI taxonomy): Eukaryota > Metazoa > Cnidaria > Anthozoa > Antipatharia > Myriopathidae > Plumapathes > Plumapathes pennacea. The sequence goes on from OZ038466.1 coordinate 21,637,519, forward strand.
CTTTACATATCTTGCTACTGTGAGGGTTGAGTCAGGGTAAAAATAATAAGTCAGGCTGTGACTTTTCAAGTTGGACAAAAAGGGTGACAAGTGTGAACTGAATGTTTTCTTTCTTGAGTATACAAGAGTTTAAATATACCTGTACATGTATCCAGTTCATTTTGATTCGCACATTACTCCAGGTGACTGATGAGCCCAAGTTGTACATGTTTGATACTCCTGGGGTCATGGCTCCTCATGTACCAACAGCAGAGACTGGAATGAAGTTAGCTCTTATAGGTTGGTATAACCTTTTAATAGTTATGGGAGCTCTGACGTACAATACACTGTACCACCTCCAACCTTAATTCTGTCCAATGTCTAATCCTTTCCAAATATTGTGCTCATTACAGAATTTTCCTCTTTGTTTCATACAGGTTGTTTTAAGGATCACATTATTGGTGAAGATTTGATAGTGGATTACCTTCTCTATACTCTAAATAAGCACAGGAAGTTTGGGTATGTTTGTTTAATATTCTGCTGTGGATAGAACAGTAGCCTGTGGATACAGCCACTTCCCATTGGGATGCATTTGATTGAGCCCCCAGAGTTTTGCTTGGAGATGAGGGGAGGGGGGGCAAACAAATTGGAGGCACCCCAGTGGGAAGCAGCTGTATGCACTGCTTAGGCTTACGCTAATAGAAAAGACACATGACCACTGTATTGACCCCTGTGTGCCATAAATGCTAACATTATATGGTTGTAATAATAATAATAATAATAATAATAATAATAATAATAATAATAATAATAATAATAATAATAATAATAATAATAATAATAATACAGTTTACCTTTTATTCTTCCCAAGATATGTGGAGAAATTTGGGTTGGACAATCCTTGTGATAATATAAACTTTGTGATGAGACAACTGGCAATCAGTCTGCAGGCAACAGCATCAGGTAGTATTATACACTCATGATACCAGATGGGTCAAAATATTTTTACCAGTATTTTAACCTGCATGTTTTACTGTTCTTTACTGTATGGATTCAACCTTCCGGTACGCAAGATCTGATATCAGGATCTGCAGTCATTGAGGACAACTGGCATTGTTTAGATCTACATCTCTACGCTTTTTAGCATCACATTCCTGACAGCAGAAAATAAATAAATGAAATACTTCCCCTTCCCTATCTCCCCCTACCCGAAACCGTGTGTAGCTAACAGTTTTATTCTATTTTCAGGTGGAAAGCCAGACTACTTAAGAGCTGCCGTTAGTTTTATATCTGCATTCAGGAAGGGGAACCTGGGACATATTATGTTGGACAGATAACACTTGATTAGTCCTATTACTCCATCCCTATCCCCCACCTTTTGCCACTCAGGGAAATGAGAGTGATGCATGCACCTGCCAATGTTGTGGGAGGGGAGGGTAGTGGAGAAATTTAGGAATCCATTTGACATGTTTTCTCAGAAAATCAGAAGTAAAAAATTCAGGTCCTGGAAGCTCTGACAAATATGGACTCTCCCCCTAAAAATGGAACAGGCCAAAAATTCTGAAATAAGACCAGTGACTAGTTCAAGCTGATCAGTTATCAATGTTCTTGTAAGATTTCCTTTAAATTGAGTTTGTTCAGGGCAGATTGGGGAATTTATTCAGTCTCAAAATTAGAGGGATCAGTGCCTCATGTAAAGTGTATTTCTTGCATAAAACATTGGTATCAGCCAGGATGGAAATATAATGTATATATTTGTGTAAATAAATAATAATAAGTGCAACATATGCTCAGCTGTAATATTAACAAACTACATTGGTATAAACTGAACATACATAAAATATGAGGATTTTTATGTGGTTTTTATTTTTTTCATACTTTAGCATAGTGGTTGAAAATTTTCCAAAGTTAAGCCCAGTTGGGTGGTTGTTTAGTTCTTGGATGGATGACCACCATGAAAGACCTGGTATCGAAAGCTTCCTTGGTTTCTTTGCTTTATTTTTCACCGACCAAACCTTTTCTGTTTTTCTTTCAAATGCATATAAATCATGCTGGCTGATGGTATTGAGCCATAAAAGTATGGAGTAATATTTTTTTCATAATTTTTGTTTGTGTGTGAACTCTCTCCTTGCCCACAATCCCTCCAATGAAGGTCTTTTCAGCTTTGCCACCAGTCTGATAAAGCAAGTAAAATTTAAATGATATTGATAAGCTTTATTATCACTTTATCCTTTACTTGTTCGACTGAACTTACATACTGGGTTACTCATGCTTAGTCACACCACAACACAAACCAATGCATCAATAATTATTTCAAAATTGTTCCGCCCCCAGGTGGTTAGACCTGTGAAATTTGCTAGGAAACTGTATAAAGAAACTGTAATAATTGGGAAACAACTGGCACAAAGAGGGGAATTGCCGGCTTTTTTCAGCCCAGGATAAAACAGGGACACTGTCTGGGGATTTGTAGCCACACTGAAAAGTCCCAGGGGTACAGTATAGTAAAGGCCATGTCACACAAGGCAGTTTTTCTTTGATTCATGTGACATGTACTTTGGAACTTGTCTCACCTGTTGTCATAGTTGCAGGACAAGTTGCAAGAAAAATTGCCTCATGTGACATGGGGTGGAAGAAATATTGTCGACAACATGCCACTACAGTAGTTTATAATCCTTTATTTTCCTTGCTCCAAAATAAATATAGTAAATACATTATGCCTTCTTGGGAAGGAAAAATAATGGCACTCCCATGGCCAAATAAATATAACTTCACACGTATTGGGTGCTAATTTACATTTTTACTGAACTCACAAAACTACAGTACTAAATGCTAGCAAATGGCTTTGGTATCCCAGGCGATGATATATTTCGTGCTCGATCTACCTGCCAAGTCAATCGGCTTCGAGAGACTTGCAGTGAAGTTTATACAGCTGTATATATTCGCTAAGAGTCTAGAAACTTGACTGGCTTTTCCCCAAGGTGCGGCAAGAAAAAGAAAAATCGATTTAGCCTCCGTTCACTGTCTCAGCGTTCTCCAGGTTCTTCCTCGCTTCCATCGATGCTCGTATCTCCAAGATCCTTCTCGTCTTCGCTGATTGGCTCCAGCCTGTGTTTTCCAACCGCTTTTCGAGCACATTTCATCAACTGTACGCGCTGAGCGAAGGCAAAAACGATCCTTGTAATGATGTGATCGACGTGATGCTCGAATTCCTCGACGCTTTTCTGGTCTTTCTTTGCCATGAGCTTGTTGAACCATTTGCCACGGGTAGATACTTCTTGTATGTGCCGTTCAATTTTGTGCAGTGTCTCTTTTAGATCGCTGTAGAATTCCGCTTGGCGGACAAATTCGGCGTCCGCCCCGTTCAAAACCTTCGTGATCTGCTTGATGATGGGGACGAATCTCTGAATGTAGGCCTTGTTGTGTTTGGCGCTTGAAATTTCACGGTGGATGTTGTCGACAATTGCAAAGATCGAGCCCGGGGTAGCAAAGCAATCCTCCGCGGAGTCACCGGCCATTTTGAAAATTACGGTTATTCCTTTCTGTAAGACTTTGTCCTTCTTCATCGATTTTCGGTTTCTTCGTACGCTCTAACAGACGAAGAAGCCTTCAAGTTTCTTCTCCTTCTTTCCGCAAATACACTCTGAGAAATTCCCGTCTGATAAAGAAAGCCTCAAGGAAATTTCCCTGATCGCTTCCTGAAAATTATTTAACTGCCGTCGTCAAAGATTAGTTCTTCTACTTGCAGCACGTACCAAAGCCTGCTGTAACTGCAACTGCCATCCAAGTTGTCTTCCACTCGACCATCAAAAGAACCGACCATTTAGGAAAAGATAGTTGTCTTCTTGGTTTGGTAAAACAGAGAGTTTGTAAAGACCACTTTCACTGACTCCTTCCTCACCAACAAATGCTAGTGCTGTACCGCACGCATGTGTGCCGGGTAATTTGCAAACGCTCAAGGGAGGGGAGAGATGGCACTGTTGTTCAGACGGCTAATCTTGCAAACAATTTCATAGGATCGTAAAAATGTGTTGCAAGGAATTTTCTTATTACGTTCATTTATCATTTAAGAGAAAATTCACGTCCTTAAGAGATTTATTTCTCTAGAAATATTATATGAAATTTTCTCTTTTAACCCTACCCTGGAGAGTGCAGTATTGCCGCCTGACTCGATTAGCCAGTTTGGCTAACTATCGACAGGTTTGTGGTGTTGGCTATGCATAATCAGTTGCGCAACACAATGCAATGATGCTGAATAAATAATGCAAAGGTCGTAATTTTGGCAAATGACTAACAAGTGAACGTGACTAAAAATTTTAAACTGAAAAAGATTTCTACTTGGAAACCTCAAAGTTACTTTCAATAAAATTACTCTAAAATTCTACTTTCACAGTCAACTCGGTGCCGTGTACGTATTCGTACGTGTGTACGTGTAAGTATTTCACTTTTTCCCTTATCAATATTTCAACAGTAGAGTGTTGCAAATTCTATGTAAGGCCATGAAATACGGCAGGAACAAGTACTGTATCCGATAAATCCAAACTAAATAAATTGCTTCAACTTCTCATATTGTGCGACCATTTTGAGTCCACAAATGGCATTTGTCTCTGGCCAACGCCAGGGAGTGCATGGCACATACGAGGACTACATCACAATTGACCGTCAGTAAGTAACGATTGCTATCGAATAGGTGCGGGTCGAACAAGCAGTACACAGTACACAAAAATCATGGCGTGCTCAAACAAAACACTGAGGTGACACATCTTTATTCGTTTGTGTGTTGGCAAGGTAACTGCCGTTGGCTGCTGTTTTTCTTTTCTGTTTTCTTTTTTTTCTTTTGAGCCCTTTGCCCCAGAACACTTGTTTTTGCGACAAACTTGTTTATGCGGCCTTTTGCATATTATGCCATATAAACCTGTGACAGTCTGTTTAACCGCAACGCTGACCAAAATACATAGTTCTTAGATATCGTGCGTTGCTATGCAGAATTTCTCGTAACTGGGCACGAAACACCATCCAAAGCGGTCACAGAAAGTCGTAGCCTAGATTTTCACTTTGCACTTGACAGACTAGCCCCGTTTACACTTGAAAACTGTTTCGGATACAAAGTTCCCATTTCCCGCTTTCACGAATCCGAAAACAAATGTCACGAATCCGGATAAATTCACTCTGGTGTAAACGGGGCCTAAAACCTTCAATTTGGACTGGTCTTGTTCCACGATAATCATATTCTTGCAACTTTTAACGCAAAGCCGCCAGATAAAAATTGCGCGCTTGTAGCACCCCTTTTTTGCAACTTGTCTCGCAACGAAACTTTCGATAAAAGTTGCGCGGAAAGTATAACAATTTCCTACTTTTCGGTATACATTGCGTGCAAGATGCAGATCCCAAGTTGCAAAGAAGGTTGCTAGCGTACGACATCTCACAGCATTTTGCATTGCTTTTGCTGTCGCGTCAAGTTTGCGTTGCCAGTTGCAGACAGAAATTGCCTCGGTGTATCACACAAGACAATATATTCTAGCAGCAATGGAGGGCGCAATTCAGCCAAGGGAGTCTCTCGTTGCATCTAAAACGACGCACTATTTAAGACTTGTAATATGGAAGCTGCAATATGCATCTTCTCCCTGCCTCCGTCAACTTTTCATGACCCTCTCACTCCTGGACTAATAATACAAATTTTCGGCCCAATATTAAAAAAAAAAAGCGTATGAGTGATGTATTAGTAATAATTATTGCTAGTTTAATTGCCTTTTACTGATCAAGCTATCAAATGCCAAGTTATGGCCGCATAATGTACAGCACACCTATCTGGTGAGGACCTGACAGAGAAATATGACGGGTCCATTTGGTAGAGCTTGTGGTTTCGGCCTTTTTTTTTTTTTTTTTTTTTTTTTTTTTTTGCACTAATTCCTATAAAGGAATTGATATAAATTATTGTGATTGTCTTGAACCTGCCAGATATGACGAAGAATATTCTAAACTTTGCTCGCTGAGAGGAATTATGCGCCTCTGATTTTTAAAGTCAATGCAAAACATGATCTATGTAACAGTAACTTATTCCTATGCAGTTTTCTGAACTAGAATAGTGACTTTATGCACGACACAAAGGGAACACCCTGCAAGCAGGGGCGTAGCTAGCGATTTTGTAACTGTACGCACAAAGGGATTTTTGTCAGATTAAAAAAATTCTCAGATTTTAGCTGTACGCCCGTACGTACGTGCGTATATGGTAGCTACGCCCCTGGCAAGATGTGTATAATTACTATTATCCAAGACAAAATTCCAGATGGAGTCTATCTAATTCTGTTTCCACCAACTTGGAAGCAAGGCTATTTTTCAAGAATGTAATCAAAATTCACGCAGCACTCCTGTTAAAAAAATTACTAACTGAAGTTAAATCTTCAACTGAAATACATAATTAAGCAAAAAGTACTATACAAAACTAACCTTGGCTCGGTTTTCAAAGCTCGATTAAACTAACCCAGGATTAATCCAAACTCCCTCTATCTATCTAGTGTAGTGAATATAGTGGTTTAAAAAGTTTCAAGTAAGTTTTGTTCGAGAGAAATAGTTCAGTAATCCGCACGTTTTACACTAGATCAGACAAAATTTAGATAAAATCCTGAGTTGGAGTAATCGTGCCTTCAAAAACTGAGCCATGCCTTCATATGGAAGGCAGCAAGACAGTAAAGCCCTTGCAAGTTCAGTTACTGTAATTCTGCAAAACCAGAACGTGTGTACGCCTTGCGATGGGTGGCTAAACGGAGGAAACAATGCGTCGACTCCCGCTCGTGCAAATACAGTGTATGAGTTCAAAATCAACGCAAATGGATGTCCAAATGAAACATACGTGTAAGTCATAAACGTGAGTTGACGGCTTGCCAGTCCGTTTGCCCTGGATTGAAGGGATAAAGCACCCTTGTAACTTTCCCCTGACATTATTTGTAACTACTCAATTATGTTGTGCTAGAGTGGCCCTGCAGTCTTGCGACATGAACGTAGATCTTCAGTGCGGGGCCAAGCTTAAATGACATTCCCGTCAGCACGTCATTACGAGACATTAGAAGGAGAGCCTTTCCGTCTATTTCCTGAACAAACAAAAAAAAAAGAAGAAGAAGAAGAGAAACAGAGAACATTATTACTATTCCTGAGTGAAATCTGGATTGCTTCCACAAGTTACTGTTAGTAAAACCTCTCGTAAGCAATCACTACCTAAACAAAATCTCAATTGGTTCCTAGTCAAATTACTACTGCCAGGGAACCTCTCAAAAGGGAGCACCTCCCTTAAGTAGCCACCCAACCAAAATCCAGATTGGTTCCCCTATCAATCCTCTCTTAGGTGACCTCAATCACCTTTGAAAATTTTCTCTTGTTTTCACCATGACAACCCTGTGTGCGCAAACATCGAATTTCAAAAGGACTACCTCTGCAGTTAGACATGCTGTACATGGACTGGACAAAATATCGCCACACATGTATGTAATGTGACAAGACAAAGGCGGACTTTTACAAAAGCAAAAGGCATGGCCAGCTCAGTACCTCAGAGCTCCAACTGAATGGTGGCAAAATTCCCGTAAGAGACCAACTAAGTCTAAGACCAAAGGTGGTCACTTGTGGCCTAACCTGATCTTCAAATGACTTGGCTTCTTCAACATATCCCATTTTGCTAAAATATGACACCACATCTGACACTTCCCAGGACGAGGCATCTGGTACTGATTTCTGCTCACTGTTGAGTTTCGTATCAGTGACAGTTCCATTCTGAAGAGCTCCCGTATTTGCTGACAGATCATTCTTGGAGTCTGCGTAATAAATTGAAATTAAATGTCAATTTTGTGTTATACTGTATATGAGCAAAGAATAAATTATTATGGGACTCTGAATGCCTAAGTTTGAAGTGCACATTCTCCCAGCCTTTTTACAAGATAACATACTGTCAAGCCTGTATAAAGTTGCCCTGTATTAAGTGGACAGTTGTCCAAGTCCCAAAATCTACTCCCCTGTAAGATACTGTAAATTCAACCTGTATTAAGGGGACACCCTGTATCAAGCAGACACTCCACAGTATTGCCCAAGGGTGTCCATTTAATACAGGTCTGACTGTACAGTATTTCATCTAAGCAAGCTAATAAACACCAAGTTCTCCATACTGTATGAATCTATGCTGAGAAACTGAAGGAGAAAATCTAGGGAGTGAAAGGGGAGTGAAGATCCAAAACTGCCCCACCCCACCCCCCTTCTCACACATGTCATCATACTTAAGAACAGACTGTCAAGAACAAACTAAAAATAACATCACCAACCTGCTGCACCATTCATTTCCACATCTCCACATGGTTGACTTCTGCCTTTGCTACCCACTGATGCAGCAGCCGCTTGAGGTGCCTGCCTATTTGGCTCTCTGTCTGCCGTTCTTTGTGATGCAGAGCTGATCTCCAGGGGAGGCGTCCCTGGTGGGGTGGTCTGTGACAACTTCTCCATTTCTCTTTTGACACTGGCTGCATCAACTACAGCATAGGGGTGGCAAAATAACACATTTCATATAAACATGGGTCACTATACACAGGAAAACTGTCACTAAAGAGAACTTGAAATTGAATTTCAAAAAAAAACTCAGCAGGATGAATTTTCATCATTTATACTGGCATAAAGCCTCACCTTGTATGTGTATGTCCTTGACCTCAACAGTCTCTTCTAAGTCCAGGTCTATTTGCTCATCACACTCCATGCGTATTTCTCTCTGACCACTTGGTGCATTTCTCCTGTGCGTGGCTACGACTTGCATCCCAGTCTTTGGTAATGAACTTCCACTGGGTCCATTTGTGAAGCTCACAGGTTCTTCTAGTCTTGCTGGATTCGTTGGGTGATGTTGACAGTTGTAGCATATCCATTTTCCTGGCAATTACATAATCATCTTAATTACTGAAACAAGTTGCAATTAAAATATCTACAGTGCAGGCATGCATCATCATCATCTTTATTTTACCAAAGTGCTAAAAGTTATAGTTGCATGGGACATACTGTAAGAATACAAATATACAATGTTGGGCAGATTTATATGAAAAATTTGATGTAGAAATTAATATTGATACTGACTGCATTTCTAGTTTAGTCAAAAGAAAACACTCCTGCATGAGAGGAATGAACAAAAATGGATTATTAGAAAACACACTTCAATAGTTCATCAGTACCTATAGGCATGGTTTGTAGAGATGGTCTATGGCACTGCATGTGATATCCTTTATCACAAGCATCACAAAACAGCAAGCTTCCCTGCAATGCAATGAAACCATCAGTAACCATAACTGCCCTGGTGAGAATCCTTGTATGGATCCTTCAAGATCCTGCTGAATCCTTAAAGATCCTGACAAAATTCTTGAAATTATATTACTATCGGCAACTGCCCCCTGCTGTACATGTAGGTGAAGCTCCAATATATTCATCCTCAGAGAGCTAGGGGCAGAATGGGGGTTCTGTTGGTTCCGTGAATTAGACAAGCCGTTCATTCACCGTGTGCTCTCTCTCTCACCAGAGACATACAAAGAATTTAGCTTGCTCACATGTACAAAAAGCTGATTGAACTACTGTATCATAAATAATATTCTAACCACATTTCTCATTCATTTCCTTCTTGAATGGTTGAGGAATTTGCATTATCCACACTATATCCCAGGAATGAAAGAGCTAACTCACCGGATCACCACTGTCGTTGCATATAATACAGGTTTTGCAATCAATGCACTGCCACGAATCAGCATCCACTCTTGACACAAGATCTTGTGAATAATTCATACAAGTTGGATGGGCTGAGGATGAAAAGCTATATTATTTTAGTAATATTGTCTACTGAAGGGAGGTATACTGTACATTACTGTACAAATATACCCACAACATAACCAACAGGTCATATATTGACATGACACCTTTGTTTCCACAATCTTGACATATGAGCAAACTCTCAGGCACTCCATTTCTGTTGCAATCTTTTGTCTGTAGGCAGAAGTCACAGACCAGTTCAGTCCTCATCGGTATCTCTCTTTCAGGACTCTGCATTCACAAATAAAAATAGTGTCAAACATGCTAAGGTTTGTCCCCTGGAAGGGAAGTGGCATTCCAAGTTCAATCCTTCCATACTGTATTTTTCCTAGTAAATGCTGAAGTGTAAAGGTGCCCGTAAGAAGAGATGTCCACTTACGAGAACGTCTGCCCAGAGAGCTTTGACATTATGCAATATATATATATATATATATATATATATATATATATATATGGTCAAAGCTCTCTGAGTGGACACTCCGTTACAAGCGGACAGCTCTACTTATGGACCCATCTCCGATACCCTGTTTAACCTCTAGCTCAGTCAAACTCTGTATTTGCACATTCTCATAAGCAGACAGTTCCAGTTAAGGACACTTTTTCTGCTTCCAAAGGGTGTCCACTTACAAGAGCTTCAACTGTATATATCTCATTATGACCCATCAAATATTTTCTCCCATGCGAGATTGGTGATATCGCGACACAAGACCAAATAATGTCCGCTCATTATCAGCAAATAGCCCCCACCTGGTGAACTATCGCTCTTTTAGTGACAATATCCGAACACAGTATTATTTATCTAACCACAAAAAGCATTACAAGATGACTACCGAGGAGGACATCAATTCATTGGTCAAAAAAGCAGTTTCAGAAAATATCAAAAAGCTTCGCAGTCCCCGCTCCATTATTAGTGCTGCGAGAGGAAATATTTGAAGGATAACAAAAGACAATAAACTACTTTTGGCATCGGAAACATGCATGGATAATTGTCCTTAAATATTATCTGTTCCTCAAAATTCACAGTTGCCCTCAAGCTTTGCTCTCGGACAACAGTTACTGTTCGCTTCTCAGAACAGATAATATCCTCACACAATTATCCATGCATATTTCCAATGCCAAAAGTAGTTTATTGTTTATATAACAGTAGACGGCATGGCAAAACACGTAGCTGCAATAGAGTGACTACTGTATCCTGTAAAGATACATGTATATTTACAAAACATCTTTTGTCATAGAACTGCTTAGATGGTTGGCTAAAGGGTTGCATCCGTTCTACCCTGCGAGCCGAACCACCTTTATCGAGAGAAAGATGGTTCTGCTCACATGGTACATCCATTCCCACTGGACCAGAAAGTCTGGCCCAATACAACTTAATTGGTCAAATCAAAATAATTCCATTGCAACGAATATAAATATTCTAGACGTGTAGTCCTTTTTTTCCGGCTCTTTCAGGCTCAACGGTGTTAATTGCGTTTGTTTATAAATCCGTCTTTTGAAGTATTCGTAAACATACTGCAGTGTAAATGGCCATAACCCATGAACATGTTACAACTGCTAGCGTCTAAACTTTCATCTATAAATTACTGATATTAAACTAACAAAAAGTGACTCAAAAACGGCACTTTCCTCGAGTAGGGTCGGTACTAACAACTTAAACAAGACCTGAGTCACTTGCGAATTTGTGCAGTCAGTAGTAGCTGGATACTCGTGGCCGGCTTGCGGCCTTCACTAATGTCATTCTCGTTGTGATGACATGTATTTGCCAATGAAACAGCTTATTTTGTCCGATTATTGCTTCAGCTGAGTAAAGGTACAACCAGAAGGTGCCCCAAATTTGAAAATGCATTGAGAATTTCGAAATTAAAAAGTGAACTTCTTACAATTTGCGATGTCTAGCTTTCGAGGTTTTTACAAACGTATGGTTATTCACCTGGCCTATAATGATTACAACTGCATGATATATAATCTAACTTTTGTCCCGAAGCAGCTCAATTTATGCAGCGGTTAACCCGGCTGCTGGCTTCATGACTACGTGGATGGAGCCGCTTCGCCAAAATGACGCTTACCTCGGCCGACTCAAGCAGTCGGTATAAACCCTCGCTTGCCGTCCAAATCCGCCCGCTTTCCATGTCGTCTTTCAGCACAAGCTTGATTCTCGCCTTTAAATTGTGGTAGTAAGGATGCTGCTCGCTTATGAAATTTTCGATGTCTGGTAAATGCACTCCGTGGCCGCGATCCAGGGCACGAATCGCTTCGCTAACCCATCGGGTTGCCCTCGAAGCTTTTCCCGACCCGACAGACCTCTGCCAGCCCGAAGCATTCCGATAAGAGATCGCTCCTTTAAAAGACCTTTTCGTGACCACCCCCGCCGAAACAAGAGCCGCTAAATCTTCTTCCGTGTCTCTTTCTTCGATTCCGTGACATTTTTGCATCGTCCGGCAGATTCGCTCCAAGTCGGGTCGAGATTTTCGACCTCGGAGCAAATTGATGCACTCAAGAATCCAGCTCTTGTATTTCGGCCGTTTTTGCTCCTCAGTCATGTTTACGCAAGCTACAAACGCCTCTTTGCCTCCAAGCCTGTCGCAACCGTCGAGCCTGATTTTCGATTTGTTGTCGAAAAGTTGTTCGGAAGACGCTGTTTGGCACCTTCGCGCTGGCGGAAAATTTCCGCTACTGCGGCGGAATTTCAAAACAAAACAAAGATTATTCGTCGGCGAATGAGTCCGCGAAACATTTCTGTCAGCGGTTTCCCGTTTTGTCTCGAAAAATGGCGGCCATATGCCGTTGACAAGTTCAGTGATTTGGTGATTCCCTGTCGAAGGAAATGGACGACTTTTCACGGAAACGACGGAGTTATTAAAACACATGAACAAGGACAATGTTATACGCCTGCTAGCGACAGAGAATGCCCGACATGAAAGACGGGAAAGGCATCGCTGAAAATTCCGATTAGGAATTATTAGAAGCATGGAGAAGAAAACCGGTACAGGCGAGGGAAAAGAGCTGGTGGTAAACCAGAATTCGAAGAGGAACAAGAAGAAGGCTTCTAAGAAGAAAGGCTCTACCCAACAGGTGCATATGCTAAAATATATTCGATCAGAATGCCACAAGAAAAAGGAGTTCTCAGAGAGAAAAACAATTTAGTTCAAAGGAATAGGTTTACGCTTTGGTCATGGCTAAATATAACGCTGGCTATTATGTCTGATTTTTGCAATGTGTAGTAAACATAACAGGTATATATTGTCGAAATGTTAGGGCATTCGGTCCAGTTTGCGTTACTAAATATAAATGCATTGTTCTATGTGCATTGTTGTTCGCACGGTGACGTTACTTTACATTAATCCTTACTACCCTTTAAACCCTAAGAGTGATCAACTTCAATCCTGAAGCTTTGATGGGATTTTTAAATCTTTAATCTTTAATCCATAAAAGGCTTTGGCTTTGGCTCTACTTAATCTTGATCTGTTGTTCTGGCCCCGGTTTTTCAAAGCACGATTAGGCTAATCCTGGATTGGCTAATCCTGGATTAGGTCTAAAAAAATCCTTGTCATTTTTAAACTTGAAGGTTAAGTTTCCTCTGCAACACGACTTCCTTGATGCATTTTGAGCAAGATCAAGCTTTTTAATCAATCGTCAGACAAATCTTTGTGGTTTATTGGCAGAAAAGTCGAAAAAAAAAAGTTGGTTAATCCTGGATTAGCTTAATTGGCTTTCGAAAAACTGGGCCCTGTAGTTTATCCCAGCCACATCATTTGCACTTTAGTGCCTATTGTGCTATGCCTCATTCTTCAAAGTGTTCTGACATGTGTAAATGATGTGGTCAGGTTTTCTATACTGTAGGTGCTCCAATTCAAATCCCTCATCTTTTTGGCCAGTTTTAGGTGGGTTTTTCTGCATGACGACAGTACACCTCATCTCCCATCCTCCCGTCAACTGATGTCACTCTCCCACCTCCATACCTTGTCTCCTTTGAGCGAGCTAGACATGATAACAGAAAAAAAAAGCATTATTTAGACTAAAGTATAAATACCAATATTTGGTAAAGCTGGCTTTAGCCACCCACAGAAAGCATGTTCCTCAGCTCAGACCTGCTTCCTGAATCTATTGTCTGGAAATTGGATGAGGCTGACTTGTAGTACATGTGCCATTAAGCTATCCTTAGACATTGCATTTCACACAAAACTACACTGTATGCATAAATATTGCATCTTTAGAGCTGTCTGCAATCTATCCAAATATTTGGTATGCGCACACATTTTGAAACTTCTAACACCCAAATGCTCCATGTGGTTCAATGCAAATTCACATTAAGCAGTGTGTTGTCTGTGTATCTTTCTTTTGTGTTTTGGGGAAGTGGTAAGCTGTGAGTTATATGAGTGCTGGAACCTACTCTGTTCTGCATGTAATATCCAGATGTTTCTATTTGGTTCCAGACCAGGGCCAACCTCTCAGGTCTCTCAAAGCCGTCAGATGCTCAAGTTGCAGCTCTTGAAAATCTCCTGGAATCTGTTGTGTCTGAGTATGGGCTCAGTCCTCTTGATGACCTGCCACTCAGGGAGAACGTCACTGCACAAGTGCGTGAATTACTCAGCAAGCATATGCCAGGTAAGGCTTCTACAGTTAGATTGTTATTTCACCTCAGAGTTCATAGGACAAATGCTCATATTATAAGTAATCGCTGATCTAGTGAGACTGTTAATTTAAGGTCAATTTAATTAGTTTAATTAAAGTGTATTAGTTTACTTTAGTTTGTTTAGTTACAGTGCATAAGTTAAGTTTATTCTTTGTTTTTTTTTTTTTTGTTTTTTGTTTTTTGTTTTTTTTTTTTTTGACATTTTGAGTAAATCTTGCTTTGTCTTTCAGATTGTTCTCTTCATATGTATGGGTCATCTTATAGTGGCTTTGGACTGAAGGACAGTGACCTTAATATGGACCTACATATCCCAGAAGAGGTGCAGTGATCATGCCAGATCCTTTTAATGTACTCAAGATTTTTAAATTTTTTTGTTATTTTTCAGGACAGAAAAATAATATGTCATACATTTTGATCAATTGAAGAATTCCATACATAGTACTTGCCTTGAGAGCTGACAATCAGAATAATATAATGTTGGTTTAAAAGTGGACACCATGGATTAGTCCACAATTAATTTTGACTTTGTGATTCGTAAATCATGGTAAATAAGAGTCCACACCATGGCAAACCAGTTGAAATTTGCTTTTTACCACAATATTTAGAAATATACAGAAAAGTTTCGTTGTATTTCGCTGCAAAGCATGACATGCTTGGGTCAGCATCGTTGTCTGGACTCTTATTTACCACGGTAAATTGTGTTGTGGTAAAAACATTTTTTTTATCATGCACCTTATTTTTGAGTCAGTGTTCTTTTCACAAAACTGGACCTGATGTGTGGAGTGTCTGTTGACTGTAGCGAGTGTTTTATATTTTGTTGGACATTATGTTTTTGTTTTTTTTTTCAGACATTAATTCCTAAAGTTTTGTTTTCAACTCTAGAACTCCTGCAACAGGATGGTAAGTTCTTTACTGTATGTGGTCATCCTCCAGACACTGACAAAATTTGTTAATAATTCTGTGTTCTCAAATGCTCCACACTGAAATCCCAGTCTGCTGTATTGTTAGTTTCCAATACAGTATAATTATATTGTGCACTGGTATATCTGTTTGTTTTTATCTTCTTCTTTTTTTTTTTACAGGTCGTTTTCAAAATGTTCAAAAGGAGTTTGACAAGAAAGTTCCAAGAATCCTTTTCAAGCATGTTGAGAGGTGTGGCATTATGTCCAAAATTATATGATATTTAATGTTCTTTCACTGAAGTAAAACCAATTTGGCTCTTGGCAGACTGAAAGTGTTTTTATGCTGCCTCCGTGATAGGTGCTATCATTGCTGTAATTTTGTTAATAGTCAGGCAAGAACTGCCCCATTGAATTTAGGGCTGATATGTTTGTCAAAGAGCCATATGTTGAGATGCTTAATAGAAGTGTTTGTTCTGTTTGTCCAAAATTTAGTGGTCTTTCCTGTGAACTGAGCCCAGGAAATGGTGTGGTAAGCACGGCTTCAATAATATTATTAATGCACAAGCATTGTATGGACTTCAATATTTATTGGCATCCTGCACATTTTTTTCCCCACTTTACTACTTTTCCAAGTCTCCTTTTTTTCTCTCTTCTTTCAATATTTGTCTAAGAACATTTTTGTTAAAAATCATTTGGGAACTATATATGTTTTTATTAACATCCTTTCCCAGTCTCTCTATGATTTGATTTTTTTGTTTTTGTTTTTGTTTTTTTGCTCTGCTCTGCTCTTTTCTTCTTTCTGGCAGTCCTCTTTTTGCTTGCACTTGTCTGAAAAGTTTCTCCCTTTACACATGTCCTGATCTATCTTACTGTAGGCATACAATACCAGCCAGGTTCTCAAGGCATACTTGGTATACAGCCCACTGGTCAGAAAACTGGTTGTTTGCTTCAGAGTTTGGGCAAAGGTGGGCATATACTGTACATATTTACCAGTTTTTCCCTCAACTTATTTTTTCCCAAATTGGAGTACAGCTTATATGCAATTACTGCTTTTATATGAATATGGTATTTGACCATTCAACTCCTGGATGTCTCCTTTTGACATGTGAGCACACTTTAATAACTACGGTATAGTATTAGGTCGGAGAACCATCTGATATTTTACATATATCAATGACATTAGTTTATTTCACCAGTAATTTCTTACAGTTAATGAAGATAGAGGAAAATAAATGGCAGTTTTCATAAAAAATGGTAAGACTATAAATGCTTACCGTTTACAAACTTGTGACCAGTGTAATGTATCTAGAAAATGGGAGCAAGGTGTTTATTGCAGCATCAGGAGTGATCTGAGGCAAACATCTCCTTTCGGTGCACAAGTGTAATCAGCTATAAGCGGTTTGACAAGTGATCCTTTGCTTGGATTCAAACTGGTTAGACTATCGATATTCTCCTAACACTATTCACTCATATTGCTCATGGCAGGCTGGGAGAATTAGTACCTGGATCTTGAGATTAAATCTGGGTTAACATTTTTCATGAGCTTGCCCATGGAAGCACAAGTTGTAGCCATCACTCACTAGCTCAGAAACAGCAAGCCGACAGGAAAATCTAAAAGCTTGACAGGAAATTCTGGTAGCCCCCTGTGTTGGCAGACACAGCTTTTATCTTGCACTGGTTAAAGTATGTGTTTTTCTTGATTGCAGCTTTGCAGGGTTGATTGTCAGTCTCAAGGTAGCCTGCCAAGCTATGCCTTTTCTCTGATGGTGATCCAGTTTTTGCAGCAGACTCAGCCTCCTCTTCTTCCAAGACTTAATCCTTCTGAGGTCTGTAATGCTTTGCACCTGGCTCTTGTCATTGTGGCAATAATATTAAAAGTGATAAACTGTAACACACTTGTTGTACCACTTTGATTTTTACCAGGTGATAAAAGAGGATTATGTTCCACTGATGGGATTGAGACCAGAGGACTTCACATCCTGGACAAACCAGCGTCTTGGTGCTCTATGGATTCACTTGTTCAAGTATGTTCAAGGCAATAGATAAAGTGAACTCTCTCTGAGCTGGACACTCTTGAAACAGGCATTTATTGTCTGCCTTAAAGTATTCTGGCTTAACTGTCTTCTGGGAAAGACTAACCACAATGGAAAAAGCCTTTGTAGGTCCTTCAGCAGCAGTTTGATAACATCAGCAATAACAATACTGGGATATGATTATTACACATAGTTTTTTTAGTTTGGACGCAGTGGGACTTACAGTAACCCATTTGGTTTGCTGCAGGTATTACTGCCTAGACTTTGCAATAGAAGAGAGGGTGATTTCTATCTGCAAACCCCAGCCAGTCTCAAGGAAAGACAAGAGATGGGGGCAAAAGCGATTAGCTATTGAAGGTGAGACATTTCATAGCTTCAGGTTAACACTCATTACTGGGCAATGACTGCAAGATATTTAGCGTGGGTCAATTGTGGATTAAAATCATTATCGAAGAATGATGTTGTAGTGGAT
The DNA here is from genome assembly GCA_964036295.1 of Plumapathes pennacea. Classification (NCBI taxonomy): domain Eukaryota; kingdom Metazoa; phylum Cnidaria; class Anthozoa; order Antipatharia; family Myriopathidae; genus Plumapathes; species Plumapathes pennacea. The sequence continues at coordinate 21,655,351 of OZ038466.1, forward strand.
ACAAGTGCAGCCAGGCCACACCCTTAACCCTTTCACTCCCAAGAGTGGTCAAGTTCAATTTTCTCCTTCCATTTTGTCAGCATAAATGTACATACTGTATCATACAGTAAGGAGAACTTGTGTTTTGAAACCTTGCTGAGATTATAGCTGATTAAACTATCAATTCTCACTACATTATTTTCCTCTTAAAAGGTTGGGAGAATCTGCATTCTGAACTTGGGAGTGAAAGAGTTAACGAGGCCGTGTCACGGAAGTGTCACGCAAAACCAAAGCAATCACAGAAGTCATTCGAAAACTGCTCTAACTTTAGCAATACCTAAATTTATTACACGACTTCACATTTTTGAGTGCAAATATGGGAGCGTATTGCACTCGTCAGGAGCCAGATCAACTGGTTTATTATTACGTGATCAGTTTTCGCAAGGAAAGTTTACGAACGCGTCATTTTTTTTGTTCCATTTTGCGCGCGGCGAGAACGTTTGCCCTGCTTCGTTTGTCGTGTAATAAATTGTTTATTACACGACAAAGGCCTACAAAGGCTTTTTCCATTGTGGTTAGTCTTTCCCAGAAGACAGTTAAGCCAGAATACTTCGAAAAGTCGTGCAATACGGCTGTATTTTTACTCGTCAGTTTTATTTTTTCTCGCCTGAAGCAGGCTCGAAAAATAAAACCGACTCGTAAAAATACTCCGCCGTATTACACTCCTTCCCGTGTAATAACCTCTTTGTATATGGGTTCTGTAAATATTCTTTCTCTGTGTCTGTTTTTCTTTCTTTATCTTTCCTTAGATCCATTCTCAACTAAACGGAATGTGGCGTCTTCCATGAGCAGTGACAAAGGTGATCATTTTCTCTTCATTTTTATAACTCACATTTTTACTAGACGATCTTTACCTTATTAAATATTGCTTCTCTTTCTGTTGTTTCTAGTGTTTGGGTACTTCAGGGAATGCATGAACAGAAGTTTGTTGTACTTTGGTTCTGTACAAGGTAAGCCGTTGAAGGGACACCGTGAAAAACTTTCTTGGCATCATTTCCGTTGGTCAGCATTTGTTGCAAGCCTCGTTCTTCTTGTGCAAAACTTATGTTCAGTGGAAAATGTATTCTAGTGTTCGGTATCGATCCCTAGTATTGATTTTCTTGGCTAAGACAAGATCTACCTGTTTCTGTTTCGTTGTTACACAAATTTACCAATTTCTGTTTTGTATTACAAATTGTCATGAGCCACTCTGTTCACCACATATGATCGTCAAGTGGCCCGCAACATATCACAGTCTCGCCAATCGCTCATTAGTGTGGAAGTGGATTATTGGACTAAACTGAGAGCTTTGTTGTTTTATATCGTTTAGGTTCAATAAATAACCTCCCAAGAAAAGACGCTGATACTACTGCAAACAAAACGACAGGAGGGAAAGATCAGAGGAAAGAAAACCTGGTTAGCACTAAGAATGCCAAAACAGCAGACAGCAAAAGCGCGGAGATACAAGGAGCTGCAGTGTCCAGACAGACAGAAAAGTCTGAGCATAGCGTGGATGGCGTGATTTCCCACAAATCGAACGTAGACGAAGAGGATGGTCAGAAACAGCAAAGCGGTTTAGTCGGGACCGAGGACGAAGGTGAAACGACTCTTCTCTGTTTCTTCATCTGATCTATTTGCTCCTTCCCTCATTTCTATTTCTGTCTTTATCTCTCTTTCTCTCTCTCCCTCTCTCGTCTTTTACCCCATTCTATATCTTATTTTGTCTTGTCTCTTCTTTCTTTGCTCCTTCTACAGTACTTCCTGTTCTGTTTCTATTTGTCTCTGTTTGCTCCTTCCCTTAGCCTCTTTCCCTGTTTATGCTTTGTTTCAGGTGTGTTTCTAATGGACGACGTGGAAGACCAACAGAACTCTGAAACAAGTCCACGGGAAACGAGTGACCATTCTCTCGAGTCACAGCTTCAGACTCTGAGTTTAACAGACAAGCAGGTGAAGCCTGCGATTCATTCCGAGGCTCAAACATCACGTGACGATGCCATCGGGAACAGGATGGAGAGGTCACGTGACAGTGAAACTGAGGTTAGTTTGAGATGTGGATATTAAATGACACAATCTTGCTATTCTATTTAGAGATTTTTCAGCAACTGTTTTGGTGTTGTTTTTACTTACTTCCAGGCGGGATCGATAAGTTACACGTTTGAAGCCAAGAACTTCCGGGGTAACAAGAAACCAGAAGTGACGTGTTGTTACTGCAAGGTGGATGGGCACGTGCAGGAGAATTGTCCCGAGTTCAGAACGCCCCCGCTCAAAAAGCTGCCTCCTTTGACCCGCAACTTTCTTGGAGTTTTAGACTCAGTTTGCTATAGATGCAAGGGTGAGTTTCGGTGAAGGATGCTGGTTGCTTTTTTTTTATACTGTAAATTCAAATTCCGTGTACTTGTTTCGGAATTATGGCCCAACCGGTCTAGGTAGGAAACATAGCCCAGAAAAAAAGTGCAGGAACAAGTTCATTCATTTAATTTCGTATTATTCTTCTCGTAGTCGACTTTAAATTTGGAGAATCAGACGTACGGGATCGAGAAGGTGTTCTCCGGAGACTCGAGGTTTACATCCAACAGATATACCCAGGTAAGACCTCGGATTTGTGTGTTTGTTCTTTATGTTGTGTCTGTTTCTGCATTGTCCTCTCCTCGATCTCCATCTCTGCTTATTCGTGTCTGTTTCTCTCTCTCGTTCCCTCTATTTTCTTTCTTTGATTTTTTTTCTTTTTTTCTTCATCCTTTCATCCATTGTCCCCCTGGCCTTCCTCCCACAATTTCCTTGTCACCCAGCTAAGCAGTATGTCCAATTTATAATTTTACCTCGTCAGAGGCCAGACTTCACCTTTTTGGCTCGTCGAAGAATGGCTTTGGTTTTAAGACCAGTGACCTGGACATCTGTATGACAATGGGATCACTCCAGAAAGAGGACATCAATAGCACTGAAGTCATCACCAATCTGGCCAAGAAGCTGAAGAAGAACAATGACTATCAACACGTTTTGGCTATCACTACTGCCAAAGTCCCTATTGTCAAGTTCTATATCCGCAGCTATCAGCGCGACGCGGACATCAGTCTTTACAACACGCTTGCTCTTGAAAATACCCGGATGTTGGCCGCGTATTGCCGGCTGGACGAGCGTGTTTCCATTCTTGGATACACCGTGAAAATATTTGCCAAGGCAAGGTTCACTTCCTATCTGAGGCTCCGACTTTTTATTTATTTATTTATTTATTTATTTATTTATTTATTTATTTATTTATTTATTTATTTATTTATTTATTTATTTATTTATTTATTTATTTATTTGTGTTTTTTTTCTGCGGTTAATCCGTTCACTTCTGAGCTCAAAATACAACTTCCCTCAACCATGCAATAAGAAAATCTATACGTGACGCAGTGAGAATTAATTGTCCAATCAGATTTCATCTGTGAAAACTATCAAGTGGCAAGTTTTCTGTACTGTATGACATCTCTGGTAAGAGACTAAAGAAGAAAATTGAAGTTGATCACTCTTAAATCTTGTGGTGTATGCTCCACTAAATTCCACGGTTAGCTGCAGTTTACTTGAGACAACAAACACTCAGATATAAGTCTTGTCAAGCATCTCGTTTTGTCAAGTTTGAAATCAAAATTTTGCTAATGCTTCTCGCTCTTTTTCGTGCTGGTTTCCTACCACAGGTGTGCGACATAGGAGACGCTTCAAAGGGAAGTCTTTCTTCCTACGCGTACATCTTGATGTTACTGCATTATCTCCAGCAAAGACAGCCCCCTGTCATTCCCGTGCTCCAGGAACTCCATCCGACGGGAAAACGTCCTGAGCGTCAAGTAGAAGGATGGAACTGTTGGTTTTTTGACAACCTTCAAAATCTTGTGAGTTTCGTTGTTTATTGAATTTCAGGAGGCTCCCACGGGTGTACACGCATTTTCCATATCTTCAAATGATCATGACTGAAAGAGGCTCTAATTTTTTCAATGTAACGTTTTTTAAAACGTTAAAACAACAACAACACGAACATTGCTATTAAAGTGTACTCATTGATAGTTTTCATTTGACTGGCAACACATTGAGGCTTCATATGACAGTTCAGGAGTCAGACGTGAACACTGCTATTTAGAATGTACTCATTGTGAGCTCTCATTTGAGTGGTCACACCATTAGGTTTCATGAGACAGTCCAGGAATTGTCTTTTTAGGTCGAGCTGTCTTTGCAGTAAAAGGGAAATTTTTTGTCTGTGGTTCTATTTCAGGGCAAAGTTTGGCGTCCACAGACGAAGAACACGGAAAGTGTTGGTGCTTTGTGGCTTGGATTTCTTCAGTATTACACGGAAACGTTCAACTTTGAACACGATGTTATATGCTGCAGAAGACTCAAGCCTCTGTCCAAGTTCGAGAGAATGTGGACCAAGCACGTTTGTGCAATTGAAGGTACCACAAGATTTTGTTATTTAGTTGTTCTTGACTTACTGCACGCGACAGAATGGGCTTTCCTTTGGGTTGCTGTTGTTGCTTTTGTTCCTGCTGCTGCTGCTGTTATGGCCGTTGCCCAAAACCTCACATAGAAGAAAAAGGAACACAAAGAATGAATCGCGTAAAACGGCAAACCATAAACAAAGATAAGAGAGAAAGAGGAAGGGGGAGGAGTTATACATACAAAGACATCAAAAAAGAAGAGGGAGGAAGAAAAGAAGAAACACAACAAGCAAATAAAACCGCCAGAAATAACAATAACTTTCCAAGCACGCTCAATGTTAGATTATTTTATTCACTCGAACTTTCTTTGTCCAGATCCGTTCCAGCTTGACCACAACCTTGGTGGTGGCATATCCAGAAAGATGAACAACTTTATTCTAAATGTCTTCAGAAACGCCAGGGAGCGCTTTGGAACTCCATGCGAGATTCCCTGGTACACTCAGGAATACTTCTTTGATCGTCGTTTCCTTACGGGTGGTGAATTTGCGCCGACGGATCGCAACTGCAGAGTATGTGGTAGGATAGGTCATATTGCCAGAGAATGCCCCTTGTCCAGCAGAAACAGACGCATAGAGCAGAAGCAGGACGAGGTAGAAAGAACACAGGCCGTATCAGAGAGAAGACGGGTTGTGACGGAGAGAAATCAGGCTGTGGAAGAGAGAAAGCAGGCCGAAAAGTCGAAACTTAGTGCGCAAGCTCTCGCTGTGCAGGACACAGGAGCGAAGGCAGTGGTAACATCAGACGTGCAGCTGCCAAACGCAATCCCAACAACCGTAGGAAATGTGAAGGAAGCAGCTTCACCAGAGTCGGATTGTCCGGTAGCAGAGGAAAACAGCAAATTCGTGCAGTCGCAGCAAGCCTTGTCAAGCCAGTCTAGTTCTGTGGGTTCAGGAAGCCAAAACACGCCAGTTTTAATGACTCCCGACGACTTTGTTCACGAAAATCAAAGGCAGGCACTTTCTTTAGACGGTCGTCCTAGTAGTGACAAGGAGGCCAGAGAAACTGTGTTCACCTCTACATCCGGAATCGAGAACGATGAGCCAGCTTCGGTTGCCAAATCAATAGAGAATTCTGAAGCGCAGACAAGAATGCCAGTGGATGCTAGTGAGCTTCCGAGCCCGGTGGGACGTGGTCAACCACTTGTAGGGCCTTCCTTTACGGCCACTGTTCAGGACCAGGTACAAACCAGTAACGCTCAGCCAACTGGTTTCCGGGACTCTCCCGAAATAGGCGAGCGGGACATTCCGAACACTAGAGTTGTTCAAGGTCAAGGCGGAGAACCTGTGCGACAGTTTGGCAATGTAGAGGTTCCGGGATTGAATCCCACGGTTCCGTTTGTGTTTGGGCAAACGCAACCTGGTCTTCCGCCAGACCAGTGGAGGATGTTTGACCCGATGATGCTGGGTTCAGGAATTCCCCCTCGTCCCCAGCCTGGCTTACACCCGCATAACATGCACGCTCCCACCGGTCCGCACACTCCACCTGGTATAAATATGTTCTCGCCTGGTCGGCCAGGACCTCATTCGCCGCCAATGGCTTACCCGGTTACTCCACCAGTTTTTCACCCGAATTCTCCACCAATGCCAGGCTACTTTACGAGGCATCCTATTTCACCAGCAGCCATGCAAGCATCTCGCCAGAGACAAAGAAGTTCATCTGAAAGCATGGCCACAGACTATGGTGACCAACTAGGTAGGGGTGTGTCTCTTTCACCACAGAGTCCACCAGGAGTACAACGCAACACTGCTTGGCCGATCCCAGGAAGTGGTGTTTTCCCCATCAATCCCGCTTTGGTTCGTGCCGCACAGCATACTGGGGTGACTGGATTCTTCCCGCAACCTCTACCAGTCTCACACACTGGAAATATAGCACAAGCTGAGTTGATGATTTGGCAACACCAGCAACACCAGCAGCTACTGTTCCACCAGCAGCAGCAACAACGACAGCAACTGCAGCTGCAGCAACAACAGCAACAACAACAACAACAGCAACAACAGCAACAACAGCAGCAGCAGCAGCAGCAGCAACGGCAGCAGTTGCCACCGCAGCAGCTTCAAGAGATGTTGCCTCCTGGTGAAGAGCCGCATGCTGGGTTGGGAGACCACATGGTCAGTGGGCGTTATGGATTTTATTGGTCTGGCTACTATTAATTTGAAGGGGATTTCTAGACTTCATTTCTTTGGGCGGTTATCACTCCTTAGGCTGTGTTCATGTTGTAAATGTTGGCACGAGGAAATACCAGAAATAAAGAAAATAAATTGGCCTAGCAGATTTAAAGTTATAAGGAACCAGAACGTTGGCAATGCAAACGTCTCCGGTCTCCCAGAACTGAAAACACTTGAGCTTTGTGGAGGGGTGATACCAAAAAAAACACAAAATAATTTGGCCTACTAATAGATTTAGAATTGTGAGGAACCAGAACGCTTGCAATACATTTTTCTTATGCACGTTCTGTCGCCCAAGCCTGGAAACTCTTTGAGCTTTGAAAGCTGCGTCTATTACTGGGTCAGTCATTGAGGTCCTTCAGTTCTGTCAGTTTCTTCCCAGGCCTTTGTGGGTTTTTTTGTTTTCGAACTCAGTTGCCTATCCGTCTCTGTGTGTGTATGTTTACCTCGGTCTGGTTTCTCAGTTTTCCTTCTTCCAATCTGTGCATTCCTCGACGTTTTGGAATATTTTTACATGTAAAATGTGTCTAAAATGTTGCTTTTTCGTCTGTTTCTTTGTGTTTTAGTGGTTTCTCAGTTATCATTTGTGTCTATGTCTAGAGATGTTTCTAGTTTTTTGTCCTCGTGTCTTTCTTGGTTTTTTACTCGCTACAGATGTGTGCACGTTCATTGGTCTCTTGAATGTTTGATTCACGCAATGTATACCTATCAAAAGAACTATCCTGCCAAATTAGCTGGAGTGTTTCATTTTACACTTGTATACTAAAGCAAAACCAGTTGTTGCTCAGGACAAACATTACTTCTGCGACTAAACTGTATGTTCCCGCCTTTTTATATTTCTTGGTTTATTGTCTCCCCGTTTGTTGAAGTGCGTTTCTGTGGTCAACTCCAAAAATAGTTTTTGTCGCTCACTCTAGATGTACTGTGAAAAAAAATATCCAAAAATATTTTTCGCGTGTTTTGATATTGTCCCTGCGTTGCCTTTTCCTTTTTCAAATCGATTTGGCATATTCGAAATGCGATACGCCGTTTTGTGATTTAAGTTTGCTCCATTTGATGATTTCGCGTTCGTTTCATGACTACAACAACAAAGTTATTCATACCTTTGTTGTATACTACAGTTTACGAAAGAAGAGAAGATTGAGGGTTGCCAAAGAGACGATCCCTTGATTTCGTGCTATATTTTTACGTTTCTTGTTTATCTTTTCGTTTCATGGCTATGTTTACGTTTATTGTTTACTTTCTCTTGTCGTGTTTAGGCACACTGGCCATACCAGGTTACCTGACAACGGTCCTAGGGACGGGCTGGACTGTTTAGTCCATGGGAATCTAGAGAGTTGGTATGGGTTTGACTAACTAGTTCCATTTCACAGACTGGGGAGCAGTTCCTGCAGATGATGAGGAAAAAGGAGCTGCAAACAGAAGAACATGACGAACAGCAGCATTCAGACCCTGAGGTAAGATTTTTGAGTTGATAATTTATGGTTAGCGTCTTCAACCCTTTCACTCCCGAGTGATCAATTTCATTTTTCTCCTTCAGTTTCTCACCAGAGATATCTTATATATACATTATGGAGAAGTTGATTTTTGATAGTTTGCTTAAGATGGATGCTGGTTAATGCCGTGTTTACACGAGGCACATTCACCTCGGTGAAAGCATTTACTTTAATGCAGTAAACGTACCACGCGTGTAGACAATTTACAAAACCTTGGTAAAGGTAGTTCAGAACAATAGAAAATTTACCGTAGCAAATGCCAATTTACCATCTCTCAAGGCATGGTAAATGCAAATTTAGTACCGCGATAATTTTTTTTTACTGCGGTAAATGCCTCTCGTGTAAACACGGCATAAACTATCAATTCCCATTACATCACCCATACATTTTCTTTTGAAAAGGTTGAGAGAATCTGCATTCTAAGCTACCTGCACTGGGCCCAGTAGTCCAAAGTTGAATTGAGCTATAGTTTGATGATAGTGATTCCCCCTTCCCCCAAATAGAATGGAGCGAGCCAAACTTCGCATTAACAAAACAACGTATTGGCTATCATGCATGTTAGTTTGATTATTTATAACAAATTGCATGAAAGACTTCACCGAATTTCAAGTCACTACATTTTGCATTGCAGACCAAGAAAGAGCGTTCTGAGGTGGCGGACAGACTCCTGAAGAAAGCAAAGACCGCTGAAGAACGCCAGTTACTGTCGAAACTAGGAAAAGTGAAAAACTTGTGGGAAGACGACAGCTTGCTCGATCATCACAGTTCAGATGACCAATCATCAGTCCGGGTGGAATTTCATCAGAACCCTGAAGAAGCCACTGTCACTCATCATTTTGTGGAGAATCAGGGGAGTTCCCCGAGGAGTTACGGGGAAGAAGAGAGCCCTGAAGACACACGTGGAGAAGCCGAAGGAGCTGCCGACGTTCGAGATGTCGAGACAGACGATCGAAGGAACTCCGTTGGCAAAATATCGCGTGGTTCAGATGAAGCTGACACCATAGACAACAGCAGGGCCTCACTAGATCAAAGATTTGTGGATACCGATGCTGTGAATAGGCAGTCGAGTGAGGAGGATCCGGTTCAGAGGCAAACAAAGCGCGCAGTACAGAAGGTTACAGACAATCCTGCTAATACTGAACACAGTGCAGTCACTCCTCAAATCAAGAAAACAAAACAAAGGTCCAGGGATGGCGCTTGCTCTACCAGTGAACAGCAAGAGCAAGAAAAACAGCAGCAAGAATTGAATAAACAACGGCAAGAGAGTCAGAAACACCAACTTGAAAAACAACAGCAAGAAAAACAACGTCAACAACAAGAAAAACAGCGACAACAGCAAGAAAAACAAAGACAACAGCAAGAAAAACAAAGACAACAGCAAGAAAAACAAAGACAACAGCACGAAAAACAACCGCAACAGAATGAAAAACGACGGCAACAACAAGAAAAGCAACAACAGCAGCCAGAAATACAGCCGAAACACCAGCAACAACAACAAGAAAAACATCGACAACAGCGAGAAAGACAACAGCAACAAAAGCAACAGCAGCAAGAAAAACAACCGCAACAGTCAGAAAAACAACAACAGCACAAAAAACAAGAACAACTTCACCAGGAACAGCAACCGCACAAAAAGAAAAAGAACAGGCGGCGTGGAAAGCGTAATCAGTTCACCAGTGAAAGTGAGAGTGATACAGGCCAACAGTGGAACAAGCCGTCAGACAGACAGCGAAGAGAGAGCAGCAGTACACCAGAAAAAGAACACCCGCAATCCCCCCCTGAGCAAAACAGAGCAGCGAGTCGTCCTTCTGCCTCTCACAACCCTGATCAGCAGGAAGAAACACGACCACCAAGTCGACAAAGAGCGGGCAAGCACAAGACAGACGAAACGCTTGCCCATTCTAGAGATGATAAAGCAGGTATCCCTTCTGCCGCTCGCAATCCTGATAATGAAACGACCCGACCAGCAAGTCAGCAAAAACAAGGCAAGCACTCACAGTCAAATCCACGGGAAGCAGCACCAACAGCTAGTCAACAAAGAACGGGCAAACAAAAGAGAGACGATTTACAGTCTCAGTCTGAGCCTGTGAGATCTGGCGGTAGTACGTTGAAACAGGATTCACAACGCTCAGCCGGTCAGCAGTCGGAGCAAAGAACAGACAAACAGAGGACGAGGAGCTCCACAGCTCCCTCCGAACGTGCTCCAACCAGCAGCTCCGCTGGCCAGAAAGCTGGTGGGAAAAAGGCGAGAGGTGCATCGTTTGAACAAAACAGAAACGAAACTTACGAATCCCGCAAGGACACAGGACCTCAAAAGCGCTCGTCAGAAAGACGTCATGAGCCGAGAAACAAACAGGAGAAAAACCCAGGCCGAGGTAATGATGTATCGGCCAGTAAGAACCAGAATTCTAACAAATCCTCGGGTAGAAATGAGCGAAGAAAGTTGGACGCTAGTAATGGCAGGTATGACTCAGCCAGCAGCGAGAGTGGCGAAGGTTCACAGCCACACCCCGGTACGGCCCGCGCTGGAGGGGGAGGGGGATCACGTGGTCGGAAAACAAATCGTCGTAAAACCGACAGACGTGACGATGATCCTGATGACGTCAGAAACCAGGGTGCTACACAGCAGTGACGAGCTGGTGAAGTTGGAAACTACTGACGGCAGGTGCGGCGCTTTAACCCTTTCACTCCTGAACTCATAATACAAATTCTCCCGATCATTCAAGAAGGACGAGCGATCGGATGTAGTGAGAATTGGTAGGCCAATCAGCTTTCATCTGAACAAACTATCAAGTGGCAAATACTCCATACTGGTGCGAGACTAAATAAGAGAGTTTAAGTTGATCACTCTCAGGAGTGAAAGGGTTTAATGCATTTCTTAGAAGAGTTTTGTTTGTTTTGTTTAGTCTGGTTACCAGGTTCTGCTCTCCTTTGCATGGTTGAGTGGGGCCTTGGATAATCATTGACGTTCCAGGAAGGAAACTGATTTTTCTTTCCAAGAACTATGGGGACGTTTGAGAACTAGACGTTTTAGCTAGATTATTATTCGTAACTTACAACATCTTTGTCACACGACAAGAATTTCAGTTGTGTTTACCTCCTTGGTTTTACTAGTTAGATTATCCCGTGGGCGAAATAAACGCGTTATAATGTCCGTTTGTACAAGTCAAACCTGTGGGGGGTTTTATGGAATCTTTGCTCGACACCAGAATTGAGCGAGTGACCGTCAAACTTCAACATTGTTGCAAACTTTTCAATTTTTTACCACTGTAATCAACCGATAAAAATGCACGTCTTAGCCAGATATTTGGAGCAAAAACAACAGATTTTAAAGAGGCGATCGAGAACATTTTACGGACTTTGACGGCCACTTCGTCACGATAAAACCTCCCATTTAATCGTAATACTGTAATTTTCGTGATTTTTCGACAAACACGAACCGTTCCGTCGGGGAACATAAATAAGTATATAACGCTTTTATTATTTTGACGAACGCACTCTAGTCCGATTGTTTTGTTGAATAGGATACGAATATGTACGAACTCGCTTGGGTAACCCGATCGGTTTGTTCTACAAGATACGAATATGTTTGAACGCGCTCGGGCAACCCGATCGGTTTGTTCAACAGGATACGAATATGTACGAACGCGCTCGGGTATCCCGATTGGTTTGTCGAACGGATTACGAAGGTGTGTTCACTTCTCAGTCGCTTCGAACAACTTTACTGAGGAGCGCAGTTTCCGTTGAAGCATTGGCTCACAGAGCAAACAGCAAGCACATCGAACGTGCGAACACTGCAAAACAATAACATATCATGACAATCGTTCTCGTTAATGTCTAGTTTTGTTACTCACACGCATGCGTGGTAGCGTCTCACTTGGCTCTTTTAAGGCCCTTGAGAGACAAGGAATAGGTATTAGTTAGCCACGTGGAAATACGTTCTTGAGATCAGATAGAGAATATTGCGGTTGATCACCTGGATCAATACGACAAGCACTACCGCGAATAAAGAAGAAATGTGTTACACTTTTGCGATGTGTGAAAAATCTAAATTCTCTCAACCCTTCATAAAGAAAACTATAAGTGATGTGACTAGAATTCATATTTGAATCAGCATCTTAAAACATGTGGACTTTAAGTCACTACACACATTTTGTCTAAAAGATAAACACACAATAGTTCTGTCTTGTATCACGTCCTCAAATTTTTAATCCCACATTTTAATCCTACACTTTAATCCTACATTTTGTATCCTATTCTGCTAACGATTTGCCGTTGTCTTGACACACTAGGAATGTTTGGTTCTCTTTACATTGATTGCAGTTTTCTATTTGCATCTGAAAAGCTCTCCTCCATGGTAATACTTATTGCTCTCGTTGCTAAGACTTACGACCCTTTGTATTTGTTCAGTGTAATACTTTCCCTTCATTGAAGACAACAGATTTACCAACTCTGAGCCCTTAAGAGGTTTTGAGGAATATCGCCAACCAGTTTTCGCTAGATCATTTTATCCGCGATTACACTGACGGGAATATTTGTCTTAGTTTCAAATTTCGCGTGTTTGAATTACTGATACAACAATCTGGCGTGTTTGTGTTTGCTGGCCATAACTACATAGGAATTATGGCGAAAAGGAACCAAGCAAGTGGATGATGGGTTGGTCGAAGTACTGTGAAACTCGGCCAGAATATTCTAAAGAAGAGTGAGGAGTTATCCCAGAAAGGGCCCCACGAACACCCATTTTTCTACTCTTTATCTCAGCGGCATTCGTGACCGAATTTAATGGCTCAAAGTCCAGCAGTTCGTCGACCCAAAGCTGGTAAACCACGCTCTCTGAAGAAAAGAAATTCGAGTTTTCCTATCGAAACGGAACCGTTGTCTTCCAACCAACGAGATGTTCACCGCATGGAGATCTCTCGGCGAAGGGCATTTTTGGAACAGAGCAAAGACTCATTCCAAACATATGCATATCGGACCGAGCCAACAATGGGCGAAGGAGAGTTAGAAAGGTGTTTCAAAAGTTCTACATCTAGAGAGTCGCCAAGCGCATCGAGGAACCTACAGGATGCGGAGTTGACAAACTATACCGGCGATAAAGTGAGATTGGTCCAAAGTCTGGTGCCAGAATATTTCTTTTATATCCAAGATTTCCATCATTATCGCAATGATATAGAGAAGTTGATATCCGACCGGCCCGTGCCGTATCTCACACGCGGGAAGGATTCAAACAAGACGGAGTTTAAAACAGTGTACGGCAGGAAATCACGCAGTGACTGTCCACACAAACAGACGCTGGGACGCTCCGGTTATTTTGGAGCGCTGCCAGCAAGAACCCACAAGTCGGCGACGATTTCTGAGAGAATCGCAGCCGGAACAAAATCAGGCAGTCAAGGATCCCAGAAATACTCTGACGCAGATCAACCACATAAGCAAAAGAACGAGAAGTTTAATAGGAAAAGCTCGAAGGTCGGACTACGGAAGCATGGAGGAAGTGAGATAAGAACCGTACTCGAACAACAGCTGACGAGTCAGACGGCACACATTCCCCGCGCAAGTTTTCAGAGCATTCAAAGCGAGCTTTTTCCACCAGGTCCCGTAACAACGCCAGACGCCGTTTCCAGGCGCTCTTCCGGTGCGACGTTCCTAACGTCCTTAGACGATGTGACCGTGAGCAACGCTTTCACCAAGAACGCTGAAGGCACTAATGCCCAAAAGCTTTATTTCCCACCTTTTGTACCCAGATTTCCGCATATGAAGGCCATGACTGAGTTTGGTTCTCGGAGAGAAGAAGCCAAGCAAGAAAGGCGAGCGCGTTCGCCGGGAACTCCCGCTTGGCAGCAATACCGCGTATTGTGTGACGCTTTTCGTCCTTGCGATACTGGAGACTTTGTTAGGAAAAGTATAAGCGGTCAAGAGAGACCGCGCTTTGCAACTTCTCTCGAACTGCAATACTATTTTGATGTTCTAAGAGAGATGAATATGTATCCACAGTCATGTTAAATTTTTCACTTTGTCGCAGTTTATACATCAAGGGAAGGGGTGGAGGAGGAGGGACGACTCCTGAGACTTTTCTGCGTGGGTACAAATTCCCAGTGCCTCTGCCAAGAAATAAAGCTTGCATGTTCATCCTTGTTTCGCATTAATCTTTACGGTTGCCACTTGACAAAGCCCCGGGTTTGTTCTGAGGCGTTATTCTCATAGTGATATTATGGGAATTGATAATTGATTTTTTATGCTGTCAGGGTATCCTTAATCTTGTAGTACAAATCTGTGAATAGATCTCGATGGAAGAAACATTCATTTGATTGTGCCAGAAAGACACGAGCTAGCTAATTCCCGGAACGGCCACATAAACCACGTCCAGACAGACTCGTGTGTTACAGTTTAATCTTTTGTTAACCTTGCCATAAATTGGAGTCAGAAGTTATGAACAGTTACAACAATGAGAGTGCCGTGTTCTGCGTCAACTATTAATTGTATTTGTGTGCCCCCTAATTCCCTAGTGTTACATGCAATATTACTCGACACCAACACCCAAAGACCACAGTTGGTTTTTGTGCTTTTGCCTAATTTGGTGGTGTTACCGGTAATTACTGGACACCAACGCCCATAGACCACAGTCCAATGTGCGTTAATGGATTTCAGCTGTAAATTGCTTTTCATTTTTTGCTTATTTTGATAGTGTTGCCGGTAATTACTGGACACCAACGCCCATAGACCACAGTCCAATGTGCGTCATTGAATTTCACTTGTAAATTGTTCTTTTGTTCTTTTCCTATTTTGATAATGTTGCCGGTAATTACTGAACACCAGTACCAAGAGACCACAGTCCAATGTGCGTTAATGGATTTCAGCTGTAAATTGCTTTTCATTTTTTTTTCTTATTTTGATAGTTTTGCCGGTAATTACTGGACACCAACGCCCATAGACTACAGTCCAATGTGCGTCATTGAATTTCACCTGTAAATTGTTCTTTTGTTCTTTTCCTATTTTGATAATGTTGCCGGTAATTACTGGACACCAACGCCCATAGACCACAGTCCAATGTGCGTTAATGGATTTCAGCTGTAAATTGTTCTTTTGTTCTTTTCCTATTTTGATAATGTTGCCGGTAATTACTGGACACCAACGCCCATAGACCACAGTCCAATGTGCGTTAATGGATTTCAGCTGTAAATTGTTTTTCATATTTTGTTTATTTTGATAGTGTTGCCGGTAATTACTGGACACCAACGCCCATAGACCACAGTCCAATGTGCGTCATTGAATTTCACCTGTAAATTGTTCTTTTGTTCTTTTCCTATTTTGATAATGTTGCCGGTAATTACTGGACACCAACGCCCATAGACCACAGTCCAATGTGCGTCATTGAATTTCACTTGTAAATTGTTCTTTTGTTCTTTTCCTATTTTGATAATGTTGCCGGTAATTACTGAACACCAGTACCAAGAGACCACAGTCCAATGTGCGTTAATGGATTTCAGCTGTAAATTGCTTTTCATTTTTTGCTTATTTTGATAGTTTTGCCGGTAATTACTGGACACCAACGCCCATAGACTACAGTCCAATGTGCGTCATTGAATTTCACCTGTAAATTGCTTTTCATTTTTTGCCTATTTTGATAATGTTACCGGTAATTACTGGACACCAACGCCCATAGACCACAGTCCAATGTGCGTTAATGGATTTCAGCTCTAAATTGTTTTTCATATTTTGCTTATTTTGATAGTGTTGCCGGTAATTACTGGACACCAACGCCCATAGACATTTCAGCTGTAAATTGCTTTTCATATTTTGCTTATTTTAATGTTGTTACCGGTAATTACTGGACACCAACGCCCAGAGACCACAGTCTAAAGTGTGTCATTGAATTGCAGCTGTAAATTGTTCTTTTATTATTTTCTTATTTTGATAATGTTGCCAGTAATTACTGGACACTAATACCAAGAAACCACAGTTCAATTTCAACTGTAAATTGTTCTTTTATTATTTTCCTATTTTGATGTTGCCGGTAATTACTGGACACCAAATACCAAGAGACCACAGTTCAATGTGCGTCAACGAATTTCACCTGTAAGTTGTTTTTCATTTTTTGCTTATTTTGATAGTGTTGCCGGTAATTACTGAACACCAACGCTCAGAGATCACAGTCCAATGTGCGTCAATGAATTTCACTTGTAAATTGTTTTTATTGTTTGTTTATTTTGATACTGCTGCCAAAAGACCACAGTCCAATGTGCGTCAGTGGATTTCAGCTGTAAATTGTTTTTCGTGTTTTTCCTTTTTTGATAGAGTGGCTGGTAATTACTGGACACCAACGCCCATAGACCACGGTCCAATGTATACAACAAATAGACTACAATCCAAGTCACCAGGAAATTTTTTTTATATTTTTTGCCTATTTTTAAAGTGCTACCGGTATTTACTGGACACCAATAACAAAAGACCACAGTCCAATGTGCGTGATTGAATTTTGAGCTGTAAATTGTTTTTCATTTTTTGCTTATTTTGGTAGTGTTACCGGTAATTACTGGACACCAACGCCCATAGCGCACAGTCCAATGTGCGTCATTGAATTTCACCTGTAAATTGTTCTTTTGTTCTTTTCCTATTTTGATAATGTTGCCGGTAATTACTGAACACCAGTACCAAGAGACCACAGTCCAATGTGCGTCATTGAATTTCACCTGTAAATTGTTCTTTTGTTCTTTTCCTATTTTGATAATGTTGCCGGTAATTACTGAACACCAGTACCAAGAGACCACAGTCCAATGTGCGTCATTGAATTTCACCTGTAAATTGTTCTTTTGTTCTTTTCCTATTTTGATAATGTTGCCGGTAATTACTGAACACCAGTACCAAGAGACCACAGTCCAATGTGCGTCAATAGATTTCACCTGTAAATTGTTCTTTTGTTCTTTTCCTATTTTGATAATGTTGCCGGTAATTACTGGACACCAACGCCCAGAGACTACAGTCCAATGTGCGTTAATGGATTTCAGCTCTAAATTGTTTTTCATATTTTGCTTATTTTGTTAGTGTTACCGGTAATTACTGGACACCAACGCCCATAGACCACAGTCCAATGTGCGTCATTGAATTTCACCTGTAAATTGTTCTTTTGTTCTTTTCCTATTTTGATAATGTTGCCGGTAATTACTGGACACCAACGCCCATAGACTACAGTCCAATGTGCGTCATTGAATTTCACCTGTAAATTGTTCTTTTGTTCTTTTCCTATTTTGATAATGTTGCCGGTAATTACTGAACACCAGTACCAAGAGACCACAGTCCAATGTGCGTCATTGAATTTCACCTGTAAATTGTTCTTTTGTTCTTTTCCTATTTTGATAGTGTTGCCGTTAATTACGGATATTATGGTAATTATACGGATATTAGGGTAATTATACGGATATGAGGGTAATTATACGGATATGAGGGTAATTATACGGATATTAAGGTAATATTACGGATAATATATACGGTAATAATAATACGGATATTATGGTAATTATACGGATATTATGGTAATTATACGGATATTAGGGTAATATTACAGATAATATATACGGTAATAATAATACGGATATTATGGTAATAATAAAAACAATTTACAGGTGAAATTCATTGACGCACAATGGACTTGTACAGATATTTACCGGCACATTGGACTGTGGTCTATGGGCGTTGGTGTCCAGTAATTACCGGTCACACTGTCATAATAGGCAAATAATAAAAACAATTTACAGGTGAAATTCATTGACGCACAATGGACTTGTACAGATATTTACCGGCACATTGGACTGTGGTCTATGGGCGTTGGTGTCCAGTAATTACCGGTCACACTGTCATAATAGGCAAATAATAAAAACAATCTACAGGTGAAATTCATTGACGCACAATGGACTTGTACAGATATTTACCGGCACATTGGACTGTGGTCTATGGGCGTTGGTGTCCAATAATTACCGGTAACACTGTCATAATAGGCAAATAATAAAAACAATTTACAGGTAATTAGATTTTATAAAGATATTTAATATTTTGATAGTGTTGCCTGTCCAATGTGCGTCAGTGAATTTCAGCTGTAATTTGGTTTTCGTTTTGTGCTCTCCAGTATTTATAGGTAACACTATCAAAATAACCAACGGCCAGTTTCAGTTGTAAATTGTTTTTCCGTTTTTGCCTATTGTTTTGTGTGTGTGTGTGTGTGTGTGTGTGTGTGTGTTTGTTTTGTTTTGTTTTTAGTGTTACCGACTCCGGATCGAGCAGATTCGAATTCCTAATCCCAAATGGCGCTATTTTTAAGATGAGTTTAGCAGCAGGCCAATTTTAATTTTAAAAACCAATTTAGTTTTAAAAAATGTTGTCGCTAGTTTCCTATATCCTACACTCCTTACGAATGTAATATGAATGACATTTATTGTTTCTGTCAACGGTTTTAAAACGTCTGTTCACTCTGGGATAACTCTCCCTCAGTGCGGGAAGTCACACAGCGTCAGTTGAGATGCTGGCATCCCGGGGGGGGGGGGGGGGACTCCCATATAAGAAAGGACGGGGATGTTCATACCTCGTAGGGGTCAAATCACGGCTTTTGGTACCGCTTAGAGTGCACAACATCAAACGCTGACATTTGTATGTGACGTGTGCCGTTTAGGGGTCTGGTCTCAGTCAAATGAACTTATATTGTACTGGTATACTTTTTGTTGGTACCATTTAGGGGTCAAAATAAGCTCGAGCCGCGCCTATTTTAGTACCTTTTAGGGGTCAAAACGAAAATTCCCGACGAGCATCCCCGTCCTTTTTATGTGGGAATCTGGCAGAGGCTGGCATTCGATGACTGTGCTGAAATGAAAGCGGATTGTACAAGTGGAATCTCACTGCATCATTCATACTTTGTTGTCTTAACGGTCTAATGAGATCAGGAAAGACAGCAGTTCCCGTGAATATTTTACATTCCTTTTAAAATGCTTTACTCTGAATCACCAGTATTAACCTTATTATGATTAACGACGTCCGTAGCCCCACGATCAGTAATCAAGTGGCCGTATCGTCGAATAACTTTTCCGTCAGCTCCACGGCAGTAGTTCGCAACGATCAACTGACCCTTTCACTCCCGCGCGCATGATCAATTTTAATTTTCTCCTTCGGTACACGGCATGAAGAAGTTGGCACTTTTAACTTTTAAAATAGTTTACTCAGATGAAAGCTGATCCAGTTATCAGTTCTCACCACATCACTCGCATCTTTTTGTTCTTGAACTGGCTGGAAGAATTTCGAGCTCTGGGATGAAAGAGTTGACCGTCTTTCACAGCTAAAGGGAGTTTGACTCTTAAAACTAACGAAACGTCCGTCCTATATGATGGAGCCGTCAACTGGAACTGCAGCAAGCTTCTATAAATAACAGTGCTCACGTTGTTGAGAAGGTTTAAAGTTTGTTTTAAATTATCATAGAAACAAGATTACACCGGATTCTCCTTTCCCACTGTCGCTCTGTTTGGTCCTTTCGGTCGATGGCGACAATTCCGTATTTCTTCCACTGATGGTGGCTCGACGTTGATGACCGCGATTGCTCATGATTAACCAGAAGGCCTTGCGAAGGGAGCGGTTACCCAGCCCGTAAATAAGGGGATTGTTGGCGTGGTTCGAGACAACCAACAGGAATGAGGAAATGTCCAACCAGGTCGGAATCTCCAAGTCTGTACTTGTCATCTCCATCATGTTTACTACGCTACCGGGGAGGAAACATATCATGTAGACAAGAATGATGAAGAAGATAGTTTTTGTAATCTTGATGTCTTCCGTGTGAATGGCCGACGAGTGGCTCAGTCGATGGCCCTCCAATGCCATCTTGTGACGCGCGGTCGTCTTGTAAATGTTGTAATAAGCGAATAAAATCGTCTTGAAGGGCACTACCACGATCAGAACGATGAACGCGATGGTGTAAGAAAGGCTCTCGCTGAAATAAAAATGACACGAGCATTTCCCGAACTGGAACTTGTGCGATGACCAGCCAAGGAGTGGGGCCACCGACATCACCAAAGGGACAAGCCAAGTCAAGGCTAAGGCCAAAACTGTTGTCTTCACGGTGAAGATTCTCGTGTAGGATGCATGGTGTACAATCCTGACATAGCGATTAAAGCTAATAGCGCTCAGAGTCCACATTGACGCCGAGGCAAAGAAAATCGCCAACATACCGTTGAGTTGACACACCCCTCGGCCGAAGACCCACTTTCCACGCGTTAGGATTGTTACGAACATGAAGACCAGGTTGGCCGAGCCGCCAATGTCTGCGATGGCAAGATTGGTGAGAAACTGCCGCCCGGTTATGCGGCGAGTGCTCTGTTTTCTCAATACAAGCACAACAAGGATGTTTCCTGCGATACCCAAGAACATTATCAGGAATACGATGAGCCCGAGAAGGGCGGTTGCCGCCACGGACCACTGTAATGACATGGCGAAAACTGAGAACTGATCTTTCCTACACGCTCCTTCTCTTTTTGTTTGAAACTCGAGAACAATCGGGAGTATTAGGATTGTTTTCATTTTTTGCTTATCCGATTTGACTTGACGCCTTGACGCAAATAATGCTCTCGGAAGCGCCAAATAGATCCGGACGTGCGATTCACAGCCAAGTTTTTTTTTCTAGTAAAACATAAACGTGCGACGCAAAAAAACAAAAAACAAAATAGAAACAAAATAGAAAACCCTCCGTTCAACAACAGACATTCGACATCTGAACACTAACATCAACTGTCATTGCTGGAGAGCTTTTATTTGGATGGTAGCGCCTTTCGGTTCAGACAGTTTTCCTTTAAAAGGTTTGTTGGTTGGCGAACGTGCAAGAATTAAGACGTGGTGTCGCAAATAGTCAAGCAGATGGTCAATCAACTGGAACAAGCCAAGATTCAGTTTAAATGTCATAGTAAAAGAGCGACGGTCTTGAGAAAATCTGACCAACTATTCCGAATGCTTTTTCTCCGAAGAATGCAGCTTATGTTCGTTTCTACCCATGTGTTCCTTGTTTCTTTTCTCCTCTGCAAAACTTCAAGTATTTCATGCATTTGCGGACGTGAAGTGTGTACAGGTATATCTATAAAAAGAAACTGGCCTGTAACGAGATGTCGTGTTGGTTAATTTTCACCTTGTGACAAATGGCCTGTGCCCCCGTCTGAGATCGATTTAATATTTTGTCGAGTCAGCGCGTCTCGGCGCTCCTTCGATCAGACTGCATGATTGAACAATAACGGTCAAACGAACAATCATTTCTAATGAAAAACGCAGACGGGCCTCTTGTTCCTTAAAGGTCAACTTGCCAAGAGTAATGCATAATCATCAATACACTAACGAGTTGTCACTCATTGCACTAAGGTAATCCAATCATCGAATTCCCAATCAGTCTCAGTGACCGTGTATTGAACGTTTGTCAGCAAAGCACTTAAATAGTACAAACCGCTAACAAAATTCGCTTGAAATCTGCTTCAACATTGCAGGCCAGTAGAGAGTTTACTCATTTTTGAGAGCTTCCATTTGGATGATTACACCTTTAGATCAGTCAAGATTTTCTGGGTTCGGAGCCAATTAATTTACCGAAGGGGTCAAAGCACTTTTCATTGGAATGTACCGCACTTCTTTACAGCAAGCTGTTTTCTTCTATGCTGCTGCGTCAGACAAGGCCGGACTTATGTCTAAGGCTGAAGGTTGGACTTTATTTGAGCCGTGTGTTGGGGAGTTTCCTCCCTTTTCGTCGACTAAGAGTCTAATCACTGCGAGGTCATCATGTCTCGGGCAATTGTGTAAAGAGCTTTATGCTCTAATCTCAGTTGAGACGCATAAGGTGGCAACAGAGGCACTGCCTTTCTATTCTTTATTCTGCTCCTAAGATGAGACAGTTTTTTTTTTTTTTTTTTTTTTTTTTTGCAGTTTTACAAGTGGCATGTGCCGCGTAATGTTGGCCAGTAGCACCGGTTTTTTCTCACAGCACGCCGGAACTGCCATTGTGGCACTTTCAAGACCAAGGCAAAGCCTATATATCGGGGAATGCAGCCCGGGAGTGTACTCGACCTTGATCGAAATCGTTTTATGCCAGTATCATTTCAGACTGCAATCTTTTAAAAAAAGATTGTGCTCATACTCTTGGGCTGATAAGTGACACATCCCATCTGGTTGCCTTTCGTTTCTCAATAAAATTGAAAGTGATGATTGTTTTTGTTCAGTAGTTAACAGTTATTAGTCTGCGGTTAATTCGTCTGGAAATCGCCTGCATCACACTTCAAAAGTCCCAGAGGGGGCTATGCAGTTAAACATTTTCATTTTGTATTTTGATACATTTTCTGTTTCAAACGACTAGAGACGAATAGTGACAACTGAACCACACTATCAAAACGCCACTGTTCCTACAACCTCGTGTATGTTGCATGTGACAAGTTAGCTGCCGCTTTATCAATCTCATATCACTAATCTCCTGGGAAATAAAAAGAGCGGCTCCCTCAAATCACGAATCTGCGTCAAGAGCTTCTGCGGTGAACGTTCATTTCAAACAAACATGTTTTCGATATATCTTGATAAATGAATCAACTGGATGTCTGTCAGCTCCTCATTTCCTGTAATTAACCGACGGGAAGTTGAAATCCACTGGACCCTAAAATTTCCAGTGAACCCCCCGCATCTTGGTTGATTTACTAAGGTGCGACAGTTTAGCTTGACAAAGACAAGTTACCGGGTAGATCTTGAATATTTTATTGTCTTATGAAAGGTCATAATGCCTGATGTAAGTTACACCGCATCGTGTGTAAAAATCCATTTTTACTCTGTAGTCACACTTGCGCTAGAACCACCCTTAAACTTTGCCTGAACATAGTCCGTACTTTACCGGTCACATTTGGAATTAATGAGTTAGGAATGTGCTGTATACTGGTTGTGATAAATAGGTGACGGCTGGCGTAGTCTGGAATCGGTTAATTCTGTTGTGTCAGGAGCCGTCAAAATACCGCGATTAAAGACGATTTAAAATAAGCGATTTAAAATAAGCGATTTAAAATAAGCCCCGCGCACAGTGCTTGTAAATCCTAATTCGCCGTAATTGGGTCCCAGTTCATTAACTTGACATCACGAAGATGTGCGAGGGAGCGCATGCCCGATTCTTGAAGCAGAACGCTGCAAAGCAAAGCATACAATCGATAGCAACTTTATCCGTAACTGGGCTGCGGTAGAATTTTCTTAAATATGGGGCGTATCGTTTGTTTCTAGTTGAAAGAAATTACTTGTTTCTAGCTTGTGTCTAGTTTCTCTTTGATGGGCATAAAAGGAATGGCGTGGCATGGGCCGGGCATAACAGTTTCACGCTGGTGCTGTTCTCGTCCAGTGTTAGGACGCTTTTTGTCTCCTACATTCCAAATACTTTTACCAACAACATAAATCTGTCAATTATTTACCGGCAAATTGGGATGGGACTGGCAGCGTTCCAAAGTTTAAAAAAGATTGCGATAAATGATTTGTGTGAAGGAGCACCATCCTGGCTCGGTGGAGGGGCCTTTAAAAACGACAAACAATCGCAGGACGTTGAGCTCTTTTTTCTGTGTGGGTAAAGCAATTTAGTTAAAGCAATTAACGGCGGTACCACGGCCCTGGCTGGGCATCGGTGGGGCTTCGGAATAACGTCAGTACCAGCGGCTGGTGTTTTATGTTGTGGTGTTCGTCCTTTGCATTTGCCATTCATCCTGAACAGTGAGTGTTGCGACCACTGAGGAAGGCCGGTAACGTTAAACCACCTGCGTGAATATCTCCTCACAAGCAAGAACTCGCGTCCAAGGTATTGTTGGATCTGTTCGATCGTAAAGGTAATTTCTTTCTCATGCTTTCTGGCGTTTTTCATTCAATATTAATCTATTTTTCTCTGCACTGTAACGAGAAAAAAATTGTATCAAGCGACAATCGTTTCATTTTATTTGGTAGAGAGAGAGAGCGAGCGATCCTCAATGCAAAGGTATTGCACCCTTTAGTTTCAGTCCATGTTCTGAAGGAACTTTGGCGGGAAGCAATCGTTTCCTACCAAAAAAGAAAAGGAAGGAAAAACATTGTATACAGCTCGATTTTTGAACGGCTAAAGACATTAGCTGCTCTTCAATACACCCGGTCATTCTTTAAGAAACGCTTGAGATTTTTTCCTTTTTACTGAACCCCTTATATGTATCCTCAAAACAGGTAACAAAATGAGACTTGCTGTTTATTGTTTTTTTGTTGTTTTTTTTTTTTGTTGTTTTTTTTGTTTTTTGTTTTTTTGTTTTTTTGTTTTTTTTGTTTTTTGTTTTTTGTTTTTTGTTTTTTGTTTTTTGTTTTTTGTTTTTTTCACTCGATTTACGGTGTTGCAGCAGCTAGGACTAGATCAGATCGAAGTATTAATTATTGTTTTCGGGAGGGATATGCAGTTTTCTTCTCGCGTTGCATTTGACATTATGTTGGAGATAAACACCCGTTGGTATTTGTTCCGTCGAAGCAGTCCTCCCAGGGGGTGATGGTTGAAATCACAAGCTTCAACGGAGGTCTCCCTACATTCTTTTGGAGTTGCTCTTTTCATGGGAAGTTTTCATGAACATATCTCCATTGGTATACACACACGCGCGCTGACTATTCACAGCTTTGATACGTTAAAACACATCAGTACATACAGCCGACTATGTGAGAGCTGTCTTTCATTATCCTCTTCTTTTGTAGTGTCCCAGTCATGGCATCCCTTCAGGCCGAGCTACGTGAGATGCAGAAGCATGTTCAACAGCTTCAACAAGAGAAAAACATCAAACGAAAAAAGACATCTGAAGCCTGCGCCGATCTGGTACACTACTGTCAGCAGCACACCAAAGAAGACCACCTGTTGACCGGAAAGTGTTCCCACGACCCGTTTGACGAGGGAAAAGCATGCATCATCATGTGATCTGGTACATCATCATGTGATTTGGTGCATCATCATGTGATTTGGTGCATCATCATGTGATTTGGTACATCATCATGTGATTTGGTACATCATCATGTGATTTGGTACATCATCATGTGATTTGGTACATGCGATTTGGTACATCATCACATAATCTGGCGCTTTTACATGAACAACTACAAGCAACACTGGTCTGTTACAAGTTCTGCTACTGCACTACCCCTCTGTAAATCACTCTTGGTGAAGTTGGCATCCTCAATAAAGACCTATTAATGATATTATTACCTCCCCCCTTCCCTTCTCTCTCAACTTTATAACAAAATCTTTAAACTGAAATGAAACTTTATTTAATGAAATCCGCTTATAATACATCTTGTTCGTAAAACCATGCGCATGAGCATGATTTTAGGACATTGTGTCAGTAGTACCTTGGAAGTATGATACCGTATTTACTGAGTAAAGGCCATTTCACACTGGACGCGTCGCGACACGCTGTAACTGCATGCGACAACGCGACAAAATTAGATCCCGGTCATTCCTTCAATCCGATTCACACCAGACGGGGCACGAAATTCGCTATGTCGCGCCGCGTCCGGTGTGAATCGGATTGAAGGAATGACCGGGATCTAATTTTGTCGCGTTGTCGCATGCAGTTACAGCGTGTCGCGACGCGTCCAGTGTGAAATGGCCTTAAGGGTCAAATGATTCCAGTCAGTTCTCTCTCTACCACTATATCTTTTCTATTTTACAATCTCTCTATAGTTCTATTGGGTCACTGGGCGGTGTTTAGACTAAAAACTTTACTTCTGGCTTATATATTGACGTTGATAATCAGCTGTCTTCCCACATCCATACCTTGAATTTTATATCTTCCAAACTAAAACAATCATAACGCCATTTACAATATAATATCGTTACATTTGAAGAAAAAGGGTTGAATTTATCAATCAGTTTATCAATTGATTGTAACTCTAAAGCCACGACATATTACAAATGTTCAGTAAAAAAGTGCATACATACTATGGACTAGCAGTAAAACTTCAACCAAAAGTTTGAGCTTCATATTTAAAGCCCTGAAAGTGTGGAACTAACTGGAGATCTCCTGACATAACTGACATGCAGAAGTTCAATTTTGCTGAAGGAATTCACCAAACCTCTTCTGGTATATAACGAACTAGAAACTAAGAAGGAAGAACACGGCTTTGATTAGAATCAGTTACTGGACTTTTCTAGTGTCATATTATTCCTTGTACAACTAAAAATTGCAAGATATAAAACAATACAATGAAAATAATATAAAGCATGACTGACGTCCAAAAAACAACAACAACTTGAACGTTGCTATCAGAACTATACACGTTGCTCCATTCTGGAGTGGTCGATCCCACTTAGGTCGTTCATGTGACAGTTGGACACTTTCTGCATCGAGTCAAATTCGCTTTTGGTATTGAAAGAATCCGAGATGTAAAACGGACAACGAGAATACTGCCAGCAGAAATGCGCTCTCCTTGAGAGCCTTCGTTTGAGCATGCACAGTCCGACGGTTAAAGCTATACCAAGTCTGCGTGAAGACTGTGGGTATTGGTAATGTAACTATGACAACGAGCCGCCGATAGTCGCCGGTTGGACGGAGAATTGGGAGAGGTCCTCAGTGAACTTCTCTTAGAACGGTGAAGAGACGATTCCGCGGCGCTAGTGCTGTCCTCACTCTCACCCAAACAGCACAAACAGCGGCGACGGAGAAACGTCCAGAATGCTTTGCGCAGGGAGCGGTTAAGAAATCCATAGATAAGAGGATTGTTGGCGTGATTTGACACCACGAGAATGTACGAGATGCTGTCCAGCCACGAAGGAACCATTACTTTTGGTCGGATCATTTCCACAATGTTTACGACACTTCCGGGCATGAAACAGAACATGAAAGTCAGAATGACTACGAAGAGTGTTCCAGTTATGCGGATCTCCTCGATATGAATGTGAGGCTGGTGTCGCCGCAGGCTCGAGTTTGCCCGTCTGTGCTCCCTGGTAACCCTGTAGATATTCACGTAACTGTAGAGGATGAGTGTAAACGGTGCCAGGACGATGACGCAAATGAACATCACGGTGTAAGAAATGTCTTCGCTAAACTGGAAATGACACGAAAATTTGTCGAACTGGTATTGATGGGCTGACCAGCCAAATACTGGAGTTATGGCCATCGCCAAGGGAACCAACCAAGTACAGGCCAACATGAGAGAAGTAAGGCTCTTGTTGAAAATGGTGCTGTATTGCCGCTCCTTAACGATCCTAACGTATCGATTCAGACTGATGACTCCTAGGGTCCACATGGATGCTGATCCGAATAATATCGCCAAAGAACCGTTCAACTGGCACAGCCCCTCGCCAAATATCCACTTGCCGCTGGACAACATCGTGACGAGCATAAAAATCAGGTTTGTGCAGCCACCAATATCTGCGATTGCGAGATTTATGAGGAAATGCCGGCCCGTTATGCGTCGGCAGGTGCTCTTGTTTCTTAAGACAAGGACCACTAGAAGGTTTCCTGCCACTCCTAAGATTATGATGAGGAGAATGAATGATGCGAAGATGGCATATACCGTTTGGGGTGACACCATCTTGAGAAGTTCCTCGAAGACCTGGGAATTGACGAGAAAGAGGCTAAGGGATTTCTGCGTGTTTTAAGCGGACAATGGCCATGCATAGAGAGAGAGAGAGAGAGAGATGTACTGGGAAAAGGGCACATAGGGAGTTTGACTTATACTAGTACTCAATAGATATAAATCCAAATAATACGAGATAGAGAGGGGGATATACAGGGACAAAGGCACATAGGGAGGGAACACACGGGGTCGAAGAAAGAGCCAGAAAAATAATGGAAAATTAAGTTTGACTCATATAAGCACTCAAATACATATGAACCCAAATACCTGCCTCTTCTCCAAAGCTTTTTATCAGTTAGTTTGGAATATTATGTTATTGGCTCTTTTATTGAAACATTTCCCAACCTTTTTGCAGCCTGCCATGTTGACCATGCATGCTAGCTAAAAGCCCTAACCAGGACTGACATTTATCGCGTATTCTGGCTTTTGTTCAAGAAAAGCAAGTTTTATCACGTACAGGCTTATATAGTAATGCAGAATGTACTAGAACCGCAATGAAAATGACAGTCATGTCGTATATTTTGCTGCCATGATGCACAAACATGATAGCTTCGAAAATAAATCGATCTGTTGCGAACATAGTGTGGTTTTCGGTATCAAGGAAATAAATAAGAAACAAGCCAGTGGTAATAAAGGGAATGAAGAACTAGGAGATCGAAAACTAATTTTTTTTTGTACTGAAATCTTTGAAGAAATATGAACAGCTGTTGATAGCAGACTCCGACGCGACAGGTAATTGCGTCAAAGTTATATTGAAGTCCATGTTACTCAGATCCGGAGTGTCATTATGTATATTTAGCTGGGTACTGACGAGTGAAACGATTATAAATTTAGTGCATGTGAGTTGAAGGACTCAGCCATACACGGCGACTCGGTATTCATAGTGGCAGCTAAAAATAAGCAAAATGAAGAGTTTTAAAGTATTTTTAGCTTATGTGCCGAGAAACGGCCTGTGATGTATATTCTTCTTTGGGCCAAAACATTATGTATTGAGAAACGATCCTTTTTTTTTTTCTACAGAGTTTGAATTGACCCAACATGTATTTGGACATCTCAGCACACGTTTATCACTTATACAAGGTCAAGACTTCACTACTGAACAGATGTGATAAATGTAAAACTAAAAATGGTTCTCCAATTTAGATCTAATGGGTTTGCCAAACTAACAGTCCTTCAAGGTTCACAGATAGGCTGCACTACGAACTAATTAATGACTGCGGGTTGTAAAACGACTCCATCATAAAGTAGTTTAACGTTTGAAGAGATAGTTTGTTGGATCTTCGGCTCTCTAATCTGCGGCTACGAATGCTTTTATTTCGTGCGGAATGGTTGGATTAACGCACATAATGGCGACGGCTGATGATAGCTACCGGAGTGATAATGAAGCAGAGGGAAGTCATTTCCTTTTCAACTGCCTATGTGAATCCACCTTGAACATGAAGTGTTTTTCTTTTCTTGTGTAAACAAAAAAATAATGATTGAGACACGAAGACTAACAAATTGTGGGATAAATTATTAGATATACAGTATTCTAATGACCTAGAAAAACAAAAAAGCATACGTACCTGAGTTTCTTCGGGGCAGGGGACTGTCTGCCGAAATTCTGGCTCAACTAATCTGAGGACAGCGCTGTTCTGGATTACTTTCAATTGACCCAAGTTGTCAATCTTCACACTGAAAAGCTTGTCGTTGAGACTTGTCGAAATCTTTAAACAACCCCAACCAATATTCGAGATTGAGCGATAACTCAAATAGTCTTTTCAACCGTTGTTTAAAATGAGCTACGACACATGATCTGGGCACTTGATGTACGACAGCTGTGCTTAAAGGCCATTGTTTCCTTTCATTACTTAATGCGAAGGAAATGTTCCAATCCGGACGCCGTAAAATTAAGATGATTGTTTTCTTGCGGTCATAAAATTTTTGGGCCTTCATTTTATGACTGATGGACTGAGTGTCGTGAAGTGAGTTTAAACTTATTCTAATATTGCCCTTTTTTCTGTCACGTCTGTTACCTTAGCAGACTGAACAAGCTGCTTTATTTGGATCGCGGTTGTGTATCGGGAAAAAATGCCTAGATACTAAGCTGAAATGATTATCAGAAAGAAAACAGGGACCCTCGGATCAAAAACACCTTTATATGACACGTCCAAGACTACCGAACATTCCAGTTAGATTCAGTCCAAAATAATCGGCTCAATTGATAGGCTAAATAAACAGACACCCCCCCATATACGATATTAAATTTATAAGATGGACCGAGTAATCTTGCCGACAGGATGAATTCGCGAGTTACTTCATGCAGAGATAACTCACTCTGGCATCGAAACCAAAGAAATCAGCTATCATTTCCCGCCACAATGACGACTCCCGAGTATACTTTTTCCCAATTCGTCCTGGGCCGATATACTGTACACATTTACTATACTGGACTTGTACTGATTTTAGTTCTGTTAGGGCAGTATCTCGTCTTCGATTACAGTTCAAGCCACACAGACGCACCGCCTAGAGTTAATCAGCCAATGGGGTGCCTCAAAGATAGATGCCGACCTCTGGATTTAAATAGTGAGCCCAATAGAGCCCACTCACACACCCCATACTCTGAAAACAAAATATCCCTTTACTAATTCTGACCTCAAAGGTATTTTAGCCTTCAGAATCAGCCACATGAAATTGAACGAGCGACGTAGTGAGTCTTGGGACAATATACAAACAAGTCATTATTCAGATGTGGACGACAATATTGTTGATCAATGGAACCAGAAACTGAGAGACAGGAGAGAAAGGTTAACGTTCCAGTCCAATGTGAATTTGACTCGTTATTAATCGCAGAAAACGCCCAACTGCTCAACAATGTCAAATCAAACCCAGAAGCGATTAGCGACCTGCATGAAACAAAATCTGTCAATAAGTAGGCATTTTCATAGCAATGTCCATGCCGTTGCTGAGCAGGTTTAGGTGAAT
Source organism: Plumapathes pennacea (assembly GCA_964036295.1). Lineage (NCBI taxonomy): Eukaryota > Metazoa > Cnidaria > Anthozoa > Antipatharia > Myriopathidae > Plumapathes > Plumapathes pennacea. Next base: position 21,686,053 of record OZ038466.1, read on the forward strand.
TCGACCCAACTGAGAAAATGTCCAACTCTTCCACTGTGAATAAACCTAAAAACGTGTGACCACTCAAAGGAAATTTTTATAAGTAAGCACGTAGTATTGTTGATTGCAGTTCATGTTTTTTGCGTCGTCGAATTCAATTTAGGCCGGACAGTGCCGAGTAAAGTGATGATATTGTGAAATTCACCAAATACGATTTTTCAGCTGATTCACGATCGTCTTCGATTCATGTGAATTTCAAAGCAGCTTGTTATAAAACAGTCAATGTCTCAATACTGACTGAGCACGTGCATTCCCCCTTATTCAATACCCAGTAGAGACACAAGACCTGAGAAAGATCTTCCGGTGACGTAACTGAGCATCCTGATATTAACCACCCTTTTGTGTGGGGATTAGTTAAAAAAACTGCCTTTCGGTGTTCTTCCGCCTAGGCGGCTTCCGAGTTCAATCAGCTTAGTGAGTTAGCTTCCAGAATAATAAATTGAGAATGCCCACCATACTTTTCAGTCTATGTTCGTTTTAATGTCAGAGGCAACAGTTTGACAGCAGTCAACCTGGAAAACTAACCTCTAAATTCAACCTATACAAAGGTGGAGTGAGAAGTATATTCTAATAGCAATTTCCACTTTTAACTCCTGAACCGTGTCAAATGAAACCTAATGGTGCAGTGTCCACTCAAAAGCTCTCGATACTGACATTCTAATAGCAGGTTCCACGTTGTTGTTCAAAGGAGTTTTGCGTTTTGAAATTCGACTTGGGAAGAGAAACATGGCTTTGAAATTGTTAGGCACCCTCGTATATACACTCATTGATAGTCCACTTAAAATCGTTAGTCCATGTCTGTTATTAACTGTTATTGGACCAGCGAAGATGTATTTGCTCTTGAGCTCTCTCCAAGGAAACACGGTACGCGGTTGTACGTGTTGAAATTCACTCTCACATACAGTTCCGCATTTTGTCGGCTGCTGCAGTGAAATTTGGCTTAACATTCACTAAACAAACAAAGGATCCTTAACGCACTATATCACGTAATGATTCTTGACTGCATGCGGAATTGCCCATTTGAAACTATAAAACCGATGAATATTTGCAGAGAATACCTTGTTATTATGTGAAAGGTTGGAGTTACAAAATCGGCCCTTTTTGAGAAAATTACATGGCTCAGTTAAGGTTAGTCACAGTTAGTCACCAGCAACAGTCTTTCTGGAGACTACTCTAACCCGGACGATCACAACCAACCTGCTGTTCAGTTAAGGTTTTTGCACATTTCAGAAAATACTCATTATTGGCCTAATATCAGAATCGCATGAAACTTGAGTGAGAGCACATAAGTGCTGAGTGTACTTGAGTGCCTCAATCAAGGCATTGATGTCACTCGCTTTTCAGTAAAGTTGTTCTCACTACAGATTAACTTGTTTGTGTCGTTTACCTTCAGTTCTCCTTGCTCTTGATCTTCTCGATCTTGATCTTCTTGATCTCTTCTTTTTTCTTTTTTTTTTTTTTTTTTTTTTTTTTCAGGTTCTCCCACTCATAACCTGGGAACGAGTCATGCCCAGTCTTAGGAAAGTTGAAACGGCCACAATTTGTGCCTGACGATTTCTTTGTTGTCTTTGGGTCAAAATGGAGCAGGACGGTGCTTTCGAAGAGAAACTGGACATCCCATATTGCACATGCAACGGGCTTTGTGAAAATTTGTTCTCCAAGCACCAGCTGGACCTGTACTTGCCAAAAACCGTCTCTCCTTCAAAATGTCCTGTCGTTGTCTTCGTACATGGAGGAAGCTGGATTCGGGGAGACCGCCGGGGATTTCGGCACTACTTTTCTTTCTACGATACAAATCTTCTTGTCGCATTGCTTCTGTACTACTATGGAGTTTACTGGAACGTGGGGCAGTCGTTTGCCAAGTCAGGAATCGCTTGTGCTGTGATCTCTTATCGCTTAAGTCGTCTTCAGTTTCCATGGGTTATTTTGGAGCTGTTTTCTTCCATGCTTATGTCTTTGACTGTCGTTATTGCGCCTTTAATCTTGTTAGCTTCCTTTTCATTTGGAGTGTTAGCCCTGGCAGGGTTCGGGATGGATGAGAAGTGGTATTTCCAGAAACAATCAGTGAGCATGGTGCTTATCTTCACCTCACTTTCCATCATTTGGTTGCTTGTGTGCCATGTTGGTCAGTTATACTCCATAACCTCCAAAGAGAAACTTCTTCCCTTCATAATCTCATTCACTGTAACCGGAATTTGTGTGATTGCTTTTGATATAGGACAAGAGACAAGTTTGCTCTGCTTGACGGTCTGTTTTGCTTTATGTCTGCTCCATTCATTCCTTGAGTTTAAAAATCGACCCAATGTTATTCACCCTGATCATCTCACAGATGTTGCGCATAGCTTGAGGTGGGTGAAGGCATATGGAGAGAGGTCACAGAGATACAATGCAGATGAACTGTTTGTGTGTGGACATTCTGCTGGAGGGCATTTGGTAACATTGCTGGTTCTTGATAAGGAATCTCTCAAATGTGTTGGGTTATCAGCTCAAGACATCAAGGTGGGAACCACACATATATGTAATAATTTATTAGCATCAGAGCTCAAAAATCCACCAGCTCAATTAATCCACTAACAAAACTTGACATCAGACTCATGTTCATCATGACTGCCCAACAGTCTGGGAGACTTTGTCTTTTCCAGAGTTGCATGATACATGTGAAAAGAATGCTATAGCTGATACTGGCTTACCACATTTGGTTTGCCTGCTAGCACAGGTTGAGAATCTTGCATAAGATCTTGTCAAAACCTTAACCAAGATTTTGCAGGAACAGGCATGATCTGGCAGACAGTCTTGTAAGATCTTGCAAAATCTTGGCAAAATTGTGAAAACATCTTCAAGGATTTCATCAAGCAAGATCTTATCTTATCTTAATCTGAAGATTAAGCAAGATTTACCAAAGATCTTGCCAAAATTCTGGTGAGACAAGATCTTAACAAGATCTTGTAAGACCTTACAGGATGTTGCCAAGATGTTTAACCTGGGTAATGTGGAAATAAAAAATATTTTTTATTGAGCCCTGAATTAAAATGAGGCTCCATAAATTCTCATGTAAGATGTTAATAAGTTTTGTTTTGTTTGATAGGGTGTCATATCTATCTCTGGTGTATACAACTTGGAATATTTGGCTGGTACCCTAATGGAACATTTGATACTGAGGCCGGCATTTGGAAAGAATACGAAAACTTGGCATGATGCCTCCCCATTCCACTGCATCTCAATTCAAGACTGCACCAGTGATGTGGAGGACACCAAAAACCGTAAGAATGTCCCATTTCTTGTGATAAATGCTGAGAAAGATTTTCATTTAAAAGAGGATGCTGAGCTATTTGTCCAGAAACTGAAGGATTTTAATTTCAAGTGTCATCATGATATTATTAGAGGTGTTAATCATTTCTCTATTGCTGCTGCATTTGGTAAATCTAGACCAATGCAGGGAGGCCCAACAATCGATGAATTATGTTGTAACTTTATTTGGAAAACTTTGCAAGGACCAAAAGAATTGTCAAAGTCAAAACCTTAAAATTGGATAGAGTGAAGGTAAAATGAAGTATAAAGACCATCGATGATAGATTGATTATTGACAAATTAAAATTATTATTGGTAAGTTTATATATTACTTACCAACCTAATTCCTGACTGTGATTAAGCCATAAATTCTCATGTACAGTAAAGAACATGAAATCTGATGCATCTCCCCAGAAAACTTCAACTATCAATATTCTGCTCAAGCATGCATTCATTGAGCTCCCCTTGCATGTACGATACACATACAAGGTACAGATTCAGAATACATATTCTCCCAACTAATCAAGAAGGAAACATAGGGTGGTGTTAGTTAAAGAATTAACAGTTCAAAATATTATTCTTATGAGAAAGCTAAAAAAGAAATGCCAAGATCTCCATGCTGCATGACATTATATCTCTGGGGAGAGACTAAGAGTAAAAGCGTGAAATTGATTACTCTTGAAAGTGAAAGGTTTAAGCTGCACGTCATACCTGGTAGATCAATTCCTGGCTGTTACCAACTCCTCACTTCCCGCTGTCTGTATAATGGAGAAATTCAATGAGAAATATAAGACATACTGTGTGTACAAATGACTTCGCTAACCTGAAAGCAAGTACTGTAACTGTTGGGTTCATTCTTACCATCCGGCTACGCGCTCGTATGGGGACAATGTCTGTGATTGAAACTGTTGCGAAACACGGCCTTTCAGTCACGTCTTTTACGGTATTGGGTCGCAATAGCGTTGCCCTACACCGGCTCTGCACATTCTTTCCGAGTTAGTTGTCTTTTCAGGACTTGCTAGTGTATAAATTGATTCGTTGCCTTTTTAGTAAAGGTGAATGTCGCGCTTTTACCTTCACTCTGTTGTGTCTACACCGGCATCGTCGGCTGTCTTAGGGATCAGAGGTCACTATACTACGTGAACGGACGTTGAACAGATGTTTCACAACACTTTGGTCTTTCGTCTCTGTTACGCAGTTGAAACTATTTCACTGCCATGTTTCACTATGGTTCTCCGTCCAAATTAAACTTTAAAATTCAAAGAAAAACAGGAACGAAAGACTTCGCTAAACAGATTGCCTGACTTCGCTAAAGAGATCGCCTGCCATTTTCTCCATACTGAATTACGTCAGTGCCGACCATGTTTTGCAAGAAGAAGTTTGCCTCTGATCAATTTGAGGTTAATGCTAATGCACTTCACATAAGACTGAAAATATGAAGTGAAACTTCAGAGCTGAAACTCAAAGTAATCAACTAACTGAACCGCAACTGGCTGAAACCGCGCTCTGCCGGGTAAATCAACTCAAGAAAAAAAAAAAAAACAAAACAAAACATAAAATAACAAAAAAAAAAAGAACACTCACTTGCGACTACCCCCCTCCCCACAACCTTGGATGGAGTTCAGTGGTATTTATTTATCTATGACACTATAGCAACAGATGAGTTTATGAAGCAAACAATATTTACACATTGATTTGTAGAATTTCAATAGGAAAGTTTTAATGGAGTTGTTCATTACAAACGAAGGGTTGAGTGAGTCTGTATTGCTTTCCATTAGAAAGATTTTCCGGCGAATGGCCAAACATGAACTCCGCTCAAAACGAGAACACGTTGCCATCAGTAGAATGTTTTTTATCGCTTGAGTGGTCAGGTTTTTGTTGTTCAAGTGTTGGAGCCTTTGAGCCATGAACTCTAGCCGAAACTTGACTGCTAACAAACAAACTTGTTTTCATGTGTTTGGAACAGAAATGAAAACTCTCGGACGGAACAACTGCGTAAGAACTGCTAAAAGTTCATGATTAGAGTGGAACCACGTTTATACGGCCACCATTGGGACATAAAATTCTTGCCGTGTTAACGGGGTTTTCAGATAAGAACATGACCGGCGTTTGTTCTGCAGGACAAAATTAGTTGCCGTAATAACGGGGTGGCCGTACTACGGGGTGGCCGTAAGGCGGGGTTACACTGTCACCTGAAGCTCAAGCCTGAGTTTAACGAGCGAGCATAAGCAATGTGGCGTCATTGTATTAAAACAGGCGACGCAAGCAAAAAGAAATATTCGGACTTATGCTTGCGCTTGCGTCGAGCCTGTTTTTCACTGTGAAATAAAGACTCTTGTGCTCGTGTCGTTCATGAAACAAGGTTTCAGTGATGATTTCCAAGCATGCGTGCGAAACAACAGCAGTCGTTTAAAAATCGCGTGACTAAAATAATGACCCATTAAATTATTAGCGTTCTCGTTAGTCACTTTAATTATGTCATCACAGTTACGTGTTGGCCTTGTTTTTACTGCAGTGCGAAATTTTATACTTGGTCGTTTGTCTTCAATTAGTTGCTATAATGACTTGTCATTGCTTAGTAACCGTTTTATCCGCTATCCCATGAGCTGACATTGTTCGAAAGCATTTCCAGCACGGTTAGAAAACATGTCTGTCCACATTCATACACTTGTCAAAGATAAATAACTTGTTTGAGTTCCACTCTTATAAATAGAGCGGTTTCTATCTTGCTCACTAAACGTTCTATTTATGGAACCGTTTGAAAAAGATTTTGTCCGTCTTGGGCTTGCCCACAAAATACCTGCCTGGTACTTATTCGAAGTAAATTCCATATACGCTCGCAACAGCGAAAATAGAACTGTTCTCGAACGAAGCAGAAACAACTGTATCGACGTCTGGATTCCACAGACAACGACTTGCAACACGCAAACCCTGCCGTTGCTGGGAGCCGATGTTAACAAAACACACCAACTTGTAACGTTCAATATTCAGATCTTTCACTTGTGCGAGGATGCGAGCACTTAGCAGCTTTGTGAGATACCCAAAACTGTTTCCGTTGTATGTCTCTGTCTCCAAGGCACTTGTTAGGGTCTGTTGAATAATGTTTCGGATCTTCATTTCTGGGAGCTTTACCTTGGGTTCCATTCTGTAAGTGTTTTCCATGGTACGCTTTTCATTTTCGATGGATTTTTCCTCCACGCTGCTTGGGGGAGCTTTCCACTTGCTGTATGGGGAGATGTAGGTTGAAATAGAGCGAGAAAACCTTCTTTGCGCTCCTGCAGCGATTGAGACGCGTCTTAGCGAAGGGGTCGAAGTTTGTTGGCTTGAATCGGAGAGCTGCGAGTCCGTACGACGACGAAGGCCGGAAAACGAAACCATTCTGTTCTCTGATTCCTCCGAAAAACTGTCCGACTTTGCGCTGAATGGTTCCCGTGGCGTCTCGTCGAATTCCATGGCAGCTTTTAGCTATTCTGCGATACTTAACCACTTTCTAAGTCAAATGAACTATATTTCTTCGTTGTAGTTCAAACACTGATTAATTTGTTTTTGAACATCGTGAACAATAGATCGTCAGGCACGCGTGGAAAGAATGCACAAGGTGCTAATTTGGTTTGCAGGTCGTTTTGATTCGACAAAAAAGGTATTGTTCTTTTCGTTATGCATCGCAAAATAACAATCGCTTCACTCGAAACACTCGCGGTTGCATGGCAACAGTTTCAGAATGACATTTGCTCCGACGAAGGGTTAATGTTCGAAACATCAGCTCAAATCACACGTTTCTGAATGACTGACATCAGTAACTGAACTGGGCACTCAGCATTACTGAATAAAAAGAGGTGGTTAAGTGGACACCGTTTCGACCGTGCGATTACGCGAGTCAGCGGTCATTATAAAAAACTGTGGAAACGAGAACAAGTTTAAGCGCAGTTTTCCTGGTTCGTGTAACGCTTGTAAGACAAAACTGTAACTCGTTACTCAAGTATAAGTTCAGTCAATACATTTTCTACGAAATAAGTTTTGCACAAGAAAAACAGAGCTTGCACATGGTGTAAAATTTTACCTTGTCGGAGGGGACGACCTAACCGAGAGGGGACTGAAATCGAATGTGTTTGGCGACCGAATCAACAAAGACTTGAATTTTAATTTTCCAGTCTGATAAAGTATAGATTGCTCAGCTCCAGTTCCCAAGTTGAGTGCATTCAAATATCGGGTTAGAAGATTTTGGTCCTTCAGGTTATTTACGACAAAAACGATTCGATTGTTAATCGATCTACACCTTTCAAGCTTCACACTTGCTTTCCAGAGAACCGTTTCCTCTGCAACTGCATGTGTATTCGACATTAGTATTTGTTTCCATTTAATTCGTGTTCAGAAACACTGTCCTCGTCATTTTGTTCGTAGCCTTGGGAAGGATAATCGAGTCGGAACTATTTCCCATTATCGATCCATTAAGTGGGAGTGAACACACCTTGGGAGGCTGACTCTAATAGACTTTTTGAACGATTTTAGCTGAAGCAATTAATAAATGAATAGATGTTGACTGACAACCATGCAAAATAAATGAAAATAGCAGGAGGGGGGAATTCTCTGCGAGAATGAGCACAAATTTAACTCTTTTCTGACATGTCCCTGTCCAAGCTGATAAAAAATAAACAACAACAACAAAAAAACCCTCTGCTTACCATCGACGTAAACACTGCTTTTAGAAAGTACTTATGTAGAGCTCTAGTTTGAGTGGTCACACTCTTACGTTTGAGTTGGGAAGCTGGAAAACAATATGGTTGACTTTGGCAGACAAAGGTTTCTTACTCACAAACATTAAATATCTTTGTAATTCCATCAAGAGCATTCAGTCTAACATTATAGAATACAACATTTTAAAACTCTGATGGCCAGGCGTTCAGCCGGAAAACAGATGGCAAAATGTGTACGCTGACATTAAATTACAAAATTGAATTCGGAGAGATGTGTTCGGCCTTGTAAATATAATCTAAGTATCACGTCAATAGCACACTAGTCATTCACTCTAATGATACGGGAAAAAAATTGACAAACCACTTAAAATAAATGCGACCAAAACTGAATTACGCTCAACAACTCAAAAACTGTACTTTACAATAATGCATTCATTGAGCCTTATGCGAGAAGAACAATTGAGAACTTGGGTTATTAGTTAAAAAGGCGAACACACAGCTCGTTACTTAGTTAGGTAACCATGACAAACATGCAAGCAAGCTTTGATTTGACGCCTGCGGAATAAACGACCTGTTGGCTATTCAAGCTGCGATTTGTATGAAGTAATATAGTATATTGCTTGTGTATTTTCTAAATATTTATAGTCCAGCCATCGCACTAATTAGCTGTTTCGTGGTCGCCAAATAAAAAGAACTAAACAGTGGCAAACATTGATCATGAGCCAGTAATAAAACAACGAAGGGTTACACAATTTTAATTTCAGTGACTGCCCAAAAATGAGGAACCAACACAGTGCACCACCGTATACAAAGCAAAACAAACATCTATCGGTCTTTAATTTCTAGAAATACGCCCCACGTAAATCTAACTATGTCTTAATGTACAATACAGCGGGGCTAATACATAATTTGCGGAAATAAAGCTAAGTTTGAATTTTTTTTTCTGGGTAAATTTATTTGAACTGAGGAGTAAATGTTCTATTGAGCCAACCGAAGGAGAGGTCCATCGTCAAAGCTGCCGTCCAGAGTGATACACGCGTCATTCCCTTCGTAGAATCCTTCTGAGGGATCGAGAATATTCAGGAACTTTAACAATTACCAGAATGGGAAATAAGAAGGAGTAAAGAAACACAAATGGAACAGCAAGCCTGTCAAGCAAAATGAACCATCTATACTGCAAGCATTCAGAACATGTCATTTCCAGCAGCTTAGCTGCGTAATAGATTGCCAGTGGCACAAAAAGTGGGAGGAAAACGCCACAGGCCGTGACAATGTATCTGGACTTGCGTTGAGCGTTTCTTTTCACCGCCTCTTTCACCAAATCTTGAGTCATGGGAAATTGCATGCTAATTATCGGCGATACCCTTGCTTGATTTCGTATGTTCCAAAATGTAGCGAATGAGACGATACAGAGGCCAAGTAGGGCTGGCAAGACGAGGGTGTGAAGATAAATCGAGTAATAGATATTATGCGAAATGCCAGGGAAATTCAGGGGAATAGAGAAAGCCAGACAAAAGACGGCAAGTGCCCAGCTAAAGATCTTAACCCTCCTGTTTGTGATCCACTTTGTGTTCAAACGAGGATAGGAGAAAGCCGTGAAGCGCTCAACTGAAAGAGCAAACAGAAACAATGTGTCCATGCTGATGATGAAATTCGACATGGCAATCCCGACATTAATCAAACTTTCCGGCAAATTGTCCAGGTTTTCTCCTTGCAATATCGCCATAATACCCAGGTAGGGTAGGACGACCAGGCCGGCAGTCAGATGCAGTATCGCCAAACTTACTGCAAACATATTTGTCGGTTTTTTAAAGCACTTTAGTGGGTCCCTTTTTACAACGTAGAGCAGACATCCATTGCTAACCGCAGTAAGCCCAGCAAGGAATAAGAGTGTTATACCAACGGCTGTTCCAGCGATACTTGCTATTTCCTTCATATTTAGAGCTCGACTAAAAAGTTTTTGTTGTTTTATAGCTTCATGGACGGTGGTAACTCCAAGTTCGATTTCCGACTAGAAAGAGCAGCTGGTATTATATTTATCTTTACTCTGTCATAGGAACAAAAACAGTAAATAGAAAGACAAATCCCATTGGTTCGTCTACAATAGCCCTCCATTGGGGCGTTCGTCCAATGCAAATCTGGACAGGAAAAGGAAGTGTGTTAGTTGTTACTGCGATAGTGCACTCTGGAATAAGGATTTTTATTTTCTTTGAGTTGATTAATGAGTTTGTTTGTTGATGAAAAACCAGGTTACCCCACATATCTTCTGCAGAAATTAAATATGTGCTGCCAGCTTTTAATTAAATTTTATTTTAGACATTATCAAAAGCGTCCTTTTAAAAAATCTGTCGCAATTTTTTTTTTACTTCTCGTAAACGCTCATCTCCGCGTGAAAGATATGGAATAATTGCAACGTCTTAGCGATTTTTGAATTCTAAGTTGAGATACGCGATCGAAATTCTGCCTTGCTTGAGATTTTCAGATAGACAGTGATCGTTAAGTTATTCTGTTTGTCCACATTGTTCTTTTATTTGAGTCTGTTTTCTGTAGTGTCAATATGGTCTGCCAGTGTGTCTCGTAAGTTTCATGTAACTACACATTGTTCATAGTTCATTTCGAGACCATCAAAACAAAGATTGTTATAATAGACAAGTACGAGTCGAAGGAAAAACATTCAATAGAAAATTAAGAATTATATTTCTGTTCTTATCTTATTTATTTCTTCCTTTTTCGACTTTTTGCCTGACACCAGTAATTGTATTCCGAAAACTGTATTAACACCCCGAAAAGGTGTGCATTCGAATATATTAAACTGGTATATGCATGTTTTTGATGGACTCTAAAAGAACATGTAAACTGAAGGTGTATCGGCAATTATAGTAAAACTATAAAACGCTTGGTGCATTACGAAATCAATGATTCACTTAAGTATAATATGAAAGCAGCCACTGGTTGAGTTGTAGGATTAATAAAATATATTGTACTTTGAACAGAGCTTCGCAACGACCTAAACTTTTCACGTGCTCAAATGGGGAATTGCGATATGTGGATTTTGACGGGACCTTATTGACTTGCTCTGACTAACACCCGAAACATTCGTCTTATAAGCCTGACTGCCTTGCGATTAGAACATTACATTAGATATTGCGTCACCAATCATAATTATCATAATTATCCTTATATTAATACATTCGCTATTTACCCCACCTTATGTATGAAAACTATCCCTAATCTTCTATACATGTAAATTAAGAAGACGCATTAGTGAGCTAACTTAATTGACATCAGGCTGGCGAGCATGTAAACTTTTGTTTGTAATTGTTGCTTGCATGGCTTCGCTACTTATAAGTGCAATTTTGTTTTGGCTTACTTTCTCTTGTTGTCCCTTCAATCCAGGTAGGTTTTGTACACAAAGGATTGCGAATTTCAGTAAGAACTTTTGAAGAGGATATTAAAAAAAAAAAAGAGCTGCTCTGTACATTTTGTCGTCTCAGGACTTGACTTGTCCTCCGGCATGAAACAAAAGGGGGACTAAGGCCATTTGTAGCTTTGGATTTCATATTCGGCAAGTGTAATAACCCTTTCACTTCCAAGCTCGAAATGCAGATTCTCACAAGTTTTTAAGAAGAAAAGTTATGAGTGCTGTAGTGAGAATTGGAAGTTTAACAATCAGCTTTCATGTGGGCAAGGTATCAAAAGGAGTAAGTTAGATGCATTTATTCTGCTAAAAGGGAATTTATTTCACATGCGCTACTCTCTGTCACGTCGAACACCAGTGGCACATCTTTATTTCCTGCCAGGGAAAGAGGCGGCTCCCACAAATGCAGGAGTAGTGTACAATCTGACACGTATGTTTCTGACTATTTTACTAGGCAGAAACCGGCCCCTTTCCACATCTGCATCAGTTTGCAAAACGCAGCAGCCTAGGTACGGGGAAAAGGCACCACCCGCATTCGCAAATACGGGCGGCCGGGTATCGCTGCACACCAGCCGGAATATAGACACATCGTCTTCTCCTGTGCAAACACCCGGGATTTCCTTCTGGAAACGGCCAGTTCCCCATCCCTATCATGCAGAAAATAAATAAATGTTCATTTCACTCATAGTGTCCACCAAAGCAATAACATGAGAAGTAATTAAATTGATTCCACAGGATGAAAGATGTTCTCAGAGAAGGAAGCCCTTCTTCAGGCCTCCAAAGGGTGGTCGCTTTGATGCGGCTGGTCCAGGTTTATCAGCATTCTATGCGAGAAATAGAAAAAGAACTTTAATTCTTGAACCAGTGAATTTCTTCCTAATTCCATTAGTCTCGCTTGTTTTTCGGATATTGAACATAATTTACACAGCTTCGTTTTATATAGATAATTACAAGATAATATAGTATAGAATAATGAGAATTTGTACCCGTCTGCTAGTCTCTTAAGGTATATGGTTAAAATGTGTTATTTTTTACGCATTAGTTTCTATCATTAAACGTTTTGTTGTTACGCAGCTTCGTTTACAAGATAATTTAATAATACGAGAATATGAGTTTCTGTTATTAATTGAACGTTTTGTTTTTATTGTTACTGTACTTACTTGTTCGTCAATCACCAATTCTCCGTCTTTGCCTCCGTCTTCCCCTCCATCGTCGCTGTTGGCAGAGGGCTTCTTGTTCACGTCAACCTTAAAAAATAAATGCATCACATCAACACCTCAAGAGATCACATTCAAGTATCACCTCGGTGTTCTTACTGTTCCCTAAAAGAACACCAACCAAATGACAGAAGACCTGTTGGTTTTTGCTCTGATCATTTGATCCGAGTTCTTTGAGGGGCCATCGCCGCTTTCTTGTCGATCCTTTTTATCGTTAAAAATTTTTTACTGAAGTCCCACAAAAGATCAGCACCACATCGCAAGCAGTATCACCTCCCGTACTGTTTTCTTTTTTACAATATTGGACTAAAATGCACAATTTCCATCATTTTTGGTTTGTATCGGCCAGTGTGCGAAATGTCTTGGCGTGCGCGATTGAAATTCCGTTACATCGGTCATTTTTCTTGAATATATTTTAGAAATGTGGGAATCGACCACAGTTTTTGAAACTTTGTTCGGATTGTTAGCGATTTTGTCGTTTTTGGCCGCTGTGAATGTTCTGCAAAGCCGAGCGACCAGTTTGAACACTAAACGACTTTCATATAGTTGCAGGCTCTTTTTCCTTCTTCTTCTTTACTTACTTCCTTGTTTCCAGTGGCCGTCCACCATTTATAGGCTAAAAAGCCGCCAACGGCTGTAGCGCCGAGGGCACACCCGAGCATTATTATGTTTTTGTTTAACATGTTTTTGTTTTGTACGATTTCAACTTGATCCGCACAAGCTTCCACTGTTCATTGACCAGATCTTTCGTTTGTGACGTTTTCAAATTAATGATGTCACACATTTACGACAGCGCATGTGCGGGTTTTCGGAATTAAAAAAAAAAGATTTGGTTTTGGAACAGAGAAATTCTGTCCGAAACCGAAGAAACACAGCCACCGTTGTGTACGGTGGGTGTTTTATCCGAAGGATAAAGTTATTTTATGCTACTACAGGCCTGCGCCTCCCCTTGCAAATATGTGGCGTACGATCCAGGGCCTGGAAACTAGCTTGGTGTCCGCGCCATCGTTCAAACTGAGTGTTGGACGACTTGGACAGAAATGGCTTTTGAAAACTTATCAAAGGACGAGTTCGAGAGGGTAAATGATGTGGGATTAGTTTACACGAGTGACCGTTTCGGTCGTGTCCGTTTTCCACCTGGGTACAACCACCGAGTTATAAACTGCAACAAGGAAAGCGACCTACCTGCGCTGAAAGGTAATTTTAAAACGAGTTGTATCTGTTTTCATATTTATTTGGTTTGATGTTTTACTTTCCTAGTATACCCCACTTACGAGGGAGGTGTGATGTTATTCATTTTATCACCAAAAATCAAATTAGGATTCTACAAAATATTCCCTCTGCCCCACCCCCAGCAAGGTGATTGTATTTTGGGGGGTCAATTCAATGTTATTGGCCATTTAAATACCATCTTTCACTTCCAAGTTCAAAGTACAGATTCTCTCAACCTTTGAATATAAGTAAAAGTGTAAACAATGTAGTGAGAAGTGATAGTTTACTTGGTTTTATAAATCTAAACAAGGTATCAAAGTCAAGTTCTCCTTACTGTATGATATATTTACAGTAAGAAAGTGAAGGAGAAAGTTGAAGTTGATCACTTTTGCCTCAATTATTTTCAGGAGCACGATGCTCTTCTGCTTCTGTTGGAGATGCCATTCACTCTCCTGTACCACTCTATCAGATCTGTTTGGACTTTGTTGCTCAAAACATAGAAATGGTAGAATCTCTCGAAGATTTTCCAGATATCGTCGGTCGACAACTCTTTGAGAAGGTCCACGAATGCAGTGGTTTCACAGATTCTCCTCATGTGCTACAGCTGTTTTTCAAAGCTTATGGTGAACTCGTGCTAAGGAATCTGTCATTAAGTGGTGAACACATGTTGGCAAACAACAAGCTAGAACAACTTTTGGTCTTCTCCTGCCTGCATGCTCTTGATCTTAGTCATTGCAGACTTGGAAGTGATCATGAGCTGTTGTCATGTGTTGGGAATATAGAAAGGTAAGTGCATGGTGGAGTTATGTAATAGACTGTCCCAGTCCCCTCTTTTTCTGGCCAAAGATTGTATGTGCAATTGAAAAATAAGTCTGGACTAAGCAGCAGAGTGAGGCAGTAGGCCGAGCGAGGTCTGGACAAGAGGTCCGGCCTTGCCCCAGATCTCACCCAGCCGCTCAAGTCCAGGCCTCCAATTTTCATATAACGACCCCCAGTAATATTTAGCAAACACATTTTCCCAGTCCCTTGGCCTTTATTATGCTGGGGTTCCACTGCATTTAGAAATATATTATATTTGTACTGTATGTAATAGATGTTTATTTTTCAAAGCCTGCAGATGTTAAACCTTAAGGACAACTGTCTCTCAGATGATGCAGTTGCAAGGCTGAGCCTTCCCCATCGCTTACTGGGGTCAGGACTTGGAAAGTTGTTGGTCTTGGATCTGTCATGTAATCCTTCTATCACAGATAATTCCATCAGATGTCTGCTCAAGTTTCGCTTTCTTGAGGCTCTAAACCTCTCAGGTACAGCCGTAACCTTCAGGTTTGGTGTAGCTAAATTGGTCAACACTACTAACTTGCAAGTGACAATTGAGGTAAGAGTATGAAATCAATGGGAATTGATATCTAAAAAAGTATTCTTATGTAAAAATAAGCTTTTTGTTCTGTCCTCTCAAGTGGCTGCATTCCCATGACTTAAAAGGGGTTTATCAGTTCACTCCAAGATGGTACATTTACAGGTATTGGATTATTTTGCTCTATCAAAAATGATCTCGGAATTTTCAGGAGCAGAAAAATCAAAATACTGTAGTAAATTCCGTTCTTAAGGTAAATGTTGCCCCAAAGAATCCATCTTGCTTCTCTTCTGTGTAATCTCATGTTCACTAGGGTCATGAAAATATTTTTTGTACATCACTTTTGGTAGGCTGCTGAATTTCAGGGTAAATTTACCACAACTGAAGGATGGGCTGCAGCTGTCATTGATGGATGGATTGAATTATCAGAGAAAAACAGTAAGAAAGAGCATCATGCTCAAGGTTCAGGGGCAAAAGGCTTCTATCAGGCAAATACAACAAGAAATGAAGTTTGTAAACAAGTTAAAGTCAGCAACAAGAAGTTGTTTGATGGACGATCAATATTGCTGAAAGCCAAGAAGGACGTTTCTGGAGAAGTTGTGGATAGATTTTCATCCAACCAAAGCAGCTCCAGTTATTGTGCTCTTAACGGTAGGCAAGCAGTTTCTGGAAAACGGAAGTCCTCTTCTTTGCCCAGCACTAGAAGTAAAAGAAGAAGCAACTGCCAAATTCCAACCCTTGTTAGTGTTGACAGTGAAGAAGACTGGGCCTTTCTGAGTGGCTATGTGGTGAAGCCTGGTGCTGAGCAAAATACAGTAAATTGTGGTGCAACACCTTTACTTCTGGATGCACCGGACAGGTGTAAGAACTAAAAAGAAGTGACATCTGTCAAATTGTAACTCTTGTTACAGGAGTAACAGTGAAAATGGCTGAACTGTAAAGCAATGGCTCCAAAAAAAATGTACAATAGATTGGCACAATCACCTTCACTTACTGATGTACTGGTGAGACAAGTGTGTGGTCCCAGTTGCAAGAAACTGATGACAACATGTGTTGGTAGATGTCACAGGTCATGTTCAGTCACTGGAGGAGGACGGGGGCACATTCAGAAGGTAGTGTGGAGATATGTAGACTTTTCCAATGCAGGTGCAATACATGTACATTTTTTTTTTTTTTTTTTGGCTCAATCTATAACTGCCAAGGACAAATTTGACTCAACATAGAGCTAAGTAACATAATCATCATCTACAGCAATTCCTGAACTGTCAAAAGGAAGCTGAAATATAAAGCATTTACATTGTTTCCAAGTGGAGTTATATTTCTATGTTTTATGAACATTTTTGGCAAGTTTAATTTTGACAGAAATACTTTTTCAGGGAAAACGTTCTTGGCAGTGCTTGCCTGGTATTGGGTTTCCCTATATTAATGCAATTCACCTATTTGTTATCCTACAGGTTAAAGCCTTTCCCTATTTGTCTCCTAACAAATAACTTAAATTCTCTAATAAGCCCCAGGTTGGGGGAGAAGGGAGGGGGCTTAATTAAAATTTGACTAGTATGTGGGAGTGATGGGGGGTGTTATTAGGACTGACTGCAGACTGAAGCAAATAAAAGCACATTTTCTTCTAAAAGAATCACTAACATTCAATTTTGTATATTATTTTTATTGTAAAATGATTGTATTCTTGCACAACTTTCATAAGCTTTCTATAACAACACTTAGCACTAGACAAACATAAAGACAAGCAAGACTGGACTTTTGGCATTTTAGGCTAAATTGTAAGATTTACAAAATTCTTTCAAAATAAAGAATCTATATTTTCTACAAAAGCAGCTGTACAAGCATGCATCATTAAGCAAAAGATAATTCCTTACACTCATTGCTCATGGAGTGCAAAACGTCCTCAATACCTTTCATTTTTTTCTAGATTTCCTTGTATTTCTTATCCCTCATTAACAATGATATTTCTAACATGAATATAAATGTCTTATACAATCATGTAAGCCTAATGTTATGGGTGGACCATTGGATCTTGTTTTAGACAGCTTTCTTGGCAATTACATAAATTATGGTGATTTTGTCCATTTTCCCCCTAAAAATTTTAATCACATTTTCTGAGATGTTCTCCAGATACATCATCTCTGAAAGACATCTCCTAGCAATCCCCAGCCTTGCTGCCAAGAGCTAATGGTTCACCCCCTGAAGGTCAGTGTGGGAAGAAGTGATGTTCAACAGTAACATGACTGTATGAAACTTGGAAACAGAACAAGGAAAGGAACAACTATTTAGTTCAATCACATCTGTCCTTCATTCACTACAAAGAAATTTTACAAAACTATGACTTCATAGTGCCACATAAATTGATTATATAATAATTATTTTATCTAATTAAAGCTTCAGCATTTGGCAATATTCAAGCTTCATCGGAATATCCCCAGGGGTGTTTACTTTTACATTGGTTCAGTGTGTGAACAAGCACACGCTTTAAAACAAAGGCGCACTGGACTATTGCAGTTGCTCATATTCCATAAGATGGGCATGATTTCAATTGCCATAAAAATATGTGAAAATCCTGAGTTAATGTTATAAGCTAATGTTGACACCCAAATAGTGCAAATCCTTTTATCCTAAATGGGATATGTCTCTTGGATATGGCATTAGGCTGCATGGGAATTGTGGCTTCTGTAGGCTGTAAAATAATCATTTTCAAAAGTCTGGTGAACAGTGAATAAAACTATGAGCATATGTGTAATAATAGTGTTATTTTAGCAGATACCTGCATGCAGGTGTAAATATGCACTATAATTAGGATTTAATAATCAGACTGCCCAATCTCTTAATCCCTTTTTAGAACCTAATCCTTTAGATAATACATGCTATTAGCTGTATACACACCCTCTTTGTCAATACCCAAGATACTGAAAAATAGCGCAGAATTTAAAGATTCCATTTTTTTTTTATAAATAATTCTCTTAAACCTAACTCAGACAGCTTAAATCTAATCTATATGGTCTGTCAGAGTGGGAGGAACTAAATCAATGAAATTAGTGCCACATAATATACATCAGCAAAGTAACTCAACAGAACTAATTAATTCTAGACCTTGTGATGTGGCCTGGTTTAAAGCTGAACTGGAACAAACAGTATAGGCAATCACTATCCACGACAGTCAAAACCTATAACTAGTCACTAGGTAAGATGGATGATATATCAAAGTAGCTGTCTGACTGTGACAGAAAAAATATGGCTCACGAGGTACAGTACAAGTCAGACTGACCCCAGAAGGAGCTAATGTTGGGCTATTTTACACCCCTCCCCCTCCCCCTCCCAAAAATAAAACAGTTTTTCTCTGTTCATCCAATTCTCATTGCTAGAGCTACACAAACTTGAAATTGGGTTCATTGTAGATTTGAGCCAACCCAACCTGATCACAATCACAATATTTTGATATATCCCAGAAACCCATTGCTCCTTTACAGGGAGGTTAGTGGCTTCAGCGTCTCCTCAAAAGTTGGGATATCCATGCTGCTCAGCATCTGAGTAAAATAAGGTTGCCGAACAGGCTCGTCATCCAGTTGGGTTGGTGTTGTTGCCCTGGCAACTGGCTGAAGTGCTGCAGGAGGGAATACTCCTTCTGGTCCATACCACAGTCCTTGGGAATCTGTGTTTTGAGAAGCAAAGTAGCCATTCTCTCCTGCTGCCAGCTTTCTTTCCACCATTTGTCTTGGCATCCCAAAGCTTTTGTTCCTCTTACCTGGAGGGAAGCCTTCACCAAGACTGTAGTCGACCATGGTTACCCCTGCACCCAGGAGTTCCCTCTTGGGAGTTCGGCCAACTCGCTTGTGTTTAGTCTGTCACAACAGAAGACGGAAGGAAAAGAGGTATTAGCATCTGTTGTCTAGACCGATTTTGTCATGCAACTTTTAGCTGACCTTGGTCAGACATCCTATAGCTGAGTCATGATTCTCATATTTCCTGAATATCCCATTTCTTTATAACAATGATGTTGGAATTGAGAATTGAATAGAATGTCAGCTGCATACAGGGTTACTGTAATAAATGTTGATATAGAGTCATGGCTGAGGGACACAAATATTACAAAGCATACTCTGAGAAGATAATAATAATAAGATGTATTATAAACATGGAAACTTGATACTCAAGTCTAATCAGGTTCATAACATTCAGTCGATCTAAATTAACTTTAGGTGACTTTAGAACTTATTAAGTGTCAGTGAAAAAATATTCTGATGAATGTGCTTTCTTCTCTATTGTTTATGGTGAAGTACATATTTCTGACTCCTTTGACAGATTGGATACTGACAAGCCATTGTTCAAGTCTAGTGCTTTCTGCTGCAGCATAACTAAATTGCCCTAAATATAGTGCAGGTGAATATATAAATAGGCATAAGAGACTAAAAAATGTGACTAAGCTGTTCCGTTATAAGTGGAGCTACCTTTTGGTGAATATAAACCTGCCAAGGCCTTTTTTTATTATCTGAAGAGTGTACTATTTCAAACTGAATTATGAGATGGAATTTCAATGTAAAACTAGATTATCTTTCCTCCATAAATGATACCCAAAGACACCGACACCCCTGGCAGAGAATTGAACTGCTCAAAGAAAATTGCAACTCTTGATAACAAAATTAATGTGCCCCAAAACAAATCGCTGTTTATTTATAGTGAACATAAGAATGTGCATAATATTTACCTTTGTGGTGTTATGCTGTGGTACCTTCCCACTGGCATGCTGCTTGAAATGTTTTCTCAATGAACTAGGATCAGTATATCTCTTTGGGCAACCCGGAACCTGGCATGCATATGGTTTCTACAAAAGATAGAAAAGAAATCCTTTAGGACAGTAATTTTGATGTATTTGGGCTGCAACTTTGATAGACTTGAATGTGCTCACTTAGAAATATATTATACAGACTGAAGAAGTTTGGAGAATACAGTCTACTCCCTCTAAGACAGACACCCTCTGGACCAGCTCCAACTGTCCGTTTTAAAGAGGTGTCTGTCTTAAAGAGAATTCTGTTAGAGTAAATGACCAAAGAAATGGCAGACTGCCTTACCATGTGTCTGTCTTAGAGAGGTGTCTGTTAAGACAGAGTTGACTGTCTGTATGCATTGTGAGGGACTGAAAGAGTTACACCCAACCCACAGAAATACTTGTGAAGAAAACCCAAGCTGACAACTTGTGGGGATTATCTGTACTATATTTTGTTTGTTTGAATTTCTAAATCAACTGCAGCTACATTAGTCTACAATGAACTCTTCAAGGCAGACACCCTCAGAACTAGCATTTAGTGTCTGCCTTAGAGAGAGTTCAGTTACAGAGAAGCAAGTGAAAATAAGAGGTGTGTGCTTAGAGACAGCTGACTGTATTAACATACAAGAATTGACAATGAATTTTTTTTTTTTTTTTTTTTTTTTTTTTTAAGATAGTGTGATCTCACCGTATCCAAGTGCGTTCTCTGATGCTTGGCTCTATCTGATGAATTGGAAAATGCTTTAGGACAGCTTTGGAACTGACAGAGATAAGGTTTTTCTCCAGTGTGAGACCTCATGTGGATCTTCAGGTTTTCTAGTCTGGAGAAGGCCTTGACACACCCTGGAAACTGCAAGAGAGAAAATAAATGTGTCTTTAATCGTCAGTAATGTTGCTTGCTGTGAAAAACTGTTGTTTGCTCTTCAATGATAATGCAGTGTGAGAAAAGAAAAAGGCAAATAAATTTTGATGGTATAATTATATGTGTACATAGTGTGCAGTTTGCATTTATTATAAACTGGCATACTGAAAAATAATTTCAAGAAATAAGTATATTATAGGCTTTAGGGAAATGCATTCAGACAACTATCAGAGGCAAAACCAATAATACAAAGTGAAAATAATGCTTGACAATGGAAGCTATTTGGATGTGTTGCATGAAAAAGCACTTCCAGATGAAGAAATAAAGACCCTGTGTGTTGCCTTTCTAAACAGCCGCGCCCTCAAATTGTGGGTCTTAATGTGTAACAGCTGAGCTTCGAAGCCCATACCGCCTGGCCACAAAGGAAGCGAGAACCGTGAAATACAAGAAAGGAAAAAAACCGGCATATTTCAGACAACATCTTCGGGTCAAGGCTACCGAATGCAATTAAAATGTTTTAGTATTCAAATTTTACCTCTGCATAATACTTTATCGCACCCTGCGGCGAAAAGACACATGCTGCAATCAATCTTTTTGAAGATCCCGATATTCCGAAAGGAAATTGGACACGCTGATCTTAGTCAGTAAAAACTGGCTTCCAAAGGGTCAAGGAAACATTATATCCCGACGAAAAATGTGTGCGCGTTAGCATGAAAACATTAGGGTGTTGCGGGTTTATTCGAACGCGCGAAGAATGATTGTCTCGCAACTAAAGGACAATAAATATACGGGCTCCGGTTTGCTTTCTAAAGGAGAAACAATAGTTATCATTGTGTTTCATGCAAATGTTAGGAGGAACCCCATCGATAAACACCTAATGCCTTGCAAATTTACAAAGAATGATGCACGAAATGAAGCCTTTGAAATAGCCAATATCCCACAAAATCCCAAGAGGATTGTACAGATACTTATTCTAAAACCTTTCTTGAACTAAGGCAAGTGTATATTGAACGAGTTTCTGGCAAATGTGTACGCAATAGTGAATTTATAGAAAGCGTGACTTTGCTCGCAACAACCTCACGATTGTAAAGACAGTTGGTTTATCACCAAGTATTTATATAACAAAAGCAGTATTCTATATTGAACAGAGCAGGCGATGGGAAAAAAGCACACACACAATCCTAATGTAGTGCTTAAAAAAGCCTTTCTTTCGGTGACGACTCAGTTATCGAAGATTGAATGTGAGCGAAAGAATTAATAAAAACAAACATACACGCACGCATATTCAATCAACTCACCGTGCACTTGTTTGGTTTCTCGCCAGAATGGACCCTCATGTGAATAACAAGCTTGTAACGCGCATTAAACGGCTTGGTTTGTCGAGTGCAACTTTCCCAGTAACAGATATAGAGATCGTCCGCTTTCCTCTGGTCAATGTGCGCTTTTTCGATGTGCCTGACGAGGTCGTCTTGATCAGAATATACAACGTCGCAACCAAGCCATTTGCAAGCATAAACGCCACCGTTGTCCTCTTCGCTTGTGATTGAGTTCTTGCGAGGTGAATCGCTCGTCGACTTCTCTTTTTCCGCTGCCTTTGCGCTGTTGTCCCATGTTTTCTCGCCCTCGATCTTTCGAGGCTTCTTGTCTTCTTCGTCCTCGGGCGATAAGAACCTGCCAAAGGTAGATAAATGATCCTTCAGTATCTGTTCGGATTTCGTTCTTCCGCTCGTGAAGAACTGCGAAAGTTTGCCCTTGGGATCCGGTACCACGGTCACATTTGGGGTAATGGCGGCCGCTTCGGCCTGGCTACTCCAAAGCCGATAATTAGCAAAAGATCGCGACTCATCTTGGTACGGATTTGCAGGATAGTTTCCCGGCCATGAAGAAGGCCCGCCTCCTCTTGGAAGGCTCTCTGGCCCCGCGTTTTCGCTGCATGATCGAGACCGCTTGTGAACTTTCGCTGACTGACATGTCGACCGATTTGCCAAGGAAGAATTATCAGGGTACCGGTTTATATATGGCGGGCTCTGGTCGTCTTTTACCAAGGATAAGAAGGAACCCTGAAATTGCGCCTGTCTTGATTTGAAAAACCCTCGACCGTTCTCCGATCGCCAGTTCGGGGTATCTGGGTAATCGTACGGCCCGGAAAGTCCATTTATAGTCGCGGGGGCTTCGCGTGAGCAAAAGCCAGACTCCGTGGCTCCAAAAGCCTCGAGCTCACTTGAAAAGTTTGCTTTTTCAGTCAGTTCAGATAGACCAGCAATGGGGTTCGTGCTGACCCTTTGTGGATAGTTTGGCGTTGCTGGTGGCGGCAAGGAGTTCACTTCACCAGGTGGGGAAAATTGTTTTGAAGTGTCTTCATGCGCGACCCGTATGTATTTTTGCGTGCCGCCGGTGAAAAAGTTAGTATCGCTACCTGACAACATTCCAACATGGCCATTGTAATCACTGTACGGATAATTGAACATGGCTTGACTTTCATGGAGTGGGAATTTTCGGGCTCTGTGGTCCACACTTTCGGCGCTTTGGCTGCGCTCTGTCGAGTAAAGATGGTTGCAAATGCCCGATCTCTGGCGCGTGTCGTCCTTGTAAGATAGTTCAGTAGGGTCGGGATAAACCCCAATTTCGGGACGTCCATACATGCCTGAGTATTGGTTATCGTGACAAGGTGCCGGTGAAGTTAACATCGTCGTGCAAAATGATCCTGGCCAGAAGCCAAGCCTTGCGTTCGGCTTGAAGGGGGGTTCACTGTGTTGTACCCGATAGCAATCTTCAGTGGGTCTCGGCGATATCGACTATGTCTCTTCTTTCATTGCATGCCCCTATAACAGTCAAATAACAAAGTAAACAAAGGTTAAACAACCGCTGCCACGAGCAAAGAAGAATAATTCGAAAAGTGCTTCAAGCTGTTGCGCGGCAGTACAAATATTATATGTAACTCCCAAATTCGAAGCTCACCTAAACTGATCGAGCAATTGTGTTGACGGACAATGGGCTGAGCTCGCGACTGTCTAACGAACACAGCTATTCGATAATGCGCTCTTAAAAACGAGAAAAGGGGACCGCGTTTTTCTTATGGTTACACACGAAAGCAACTGACAATAGAAATGCTAAACTTCAGGTTCTCAGTTCAGCACCTGACTTTTGTCATCAGTCAGGCCTCAGCGGGAAATAGAGCGTTTGATTGACACCTATTCAAATAAGTTGTCATGGGAATTAATTAAGACTTATTACATTTCGCCGTCTCGCCAATGAGCGAGCAGAGTTTGAAGGGAAAGGCGCAGGGATTCAATTTTCCAACTTAGATTCCTGAGAGTTCTGGTTAGCGAAAAGTGCGCATTCGATAGCGACCGACTATAAACCCATGCACGAGGTTTGCGGTCGTTCCTTCGTTGTGACGTTTTAAGTGCCAAACGTTGATTGGTTTTGACGGGATCAGTGACACTCCATGACAAAAAGGCCTTGCTACATCTCATTTCCGGTATTTGTTTACCCACATGCGTACTGCGGCACTGAAAGGTTATTTTACTCGAGTAAAAGTTGTAACGTCGCTGCATGAATGTAAAAATCGTGCGTTGCTTTTTGTAAGTTTTGATGGAGTTTGTGCGAAAGACATACATTTGTATGTGATAAATCAGTGGCAGATGGCTTGACTCGTGAGTCACGAAATTGACAAAAAAATATCTCTTTTTGCAAAAACCGCTTTCAACGAGCGGCTTCCTTGGCTTTGTGGCAAGCATCCGATGTGCTGTCTTTGTCGTCCTTTCTGCTTTCTTTTCGCAAACTCTTGCGTAAAAATAAACAATCGTCAACCGCGTCGTTACTAAACCCTTCCGTGCGAAAACAACGTTGCAACGGAGCGGTCTAGTCAAAGATAGAACAGTCAGAATAGTTTTTACACCGGATTTTGTGCATTTAAAAAATATAGCACCAGACAATTCTGTCATTGTATGTTCTCACTTTGTGCTAAAGCTAAGTCTGGCTTTGTAAAGTCACGAGAAGTTGTCACATATATTGCAGTGAAATTTAGAACGGTTTTTTGGTCTTAGTTGGCGATGTCGGTAAGAATACAGTTTCTTTTCTTTGAAACTAGCTCACGTTGAGGAAAGGTAATATTTTGACAGGAAACCAAGCCATTTCAAGCATGCCACAATGGTGGGTCGGTTTAAAAATAAAGTCTGTCAGTCCAAACTACAATCGGCTCGTAAAGTCCCATCCGTGTTTTTGCTGCATGATTTTTGACATCCGGGATCACAGAAAGAAGCCGTAAAAATCTTAGGTCCCAGGCTTCACCTTGAATACTAGGCACATCCTAAAAATTTCTTAGTAGTTTGGTATTGACATGTCAACCGTCCCTTAAAAAAAAGACCTTTGCGCACGCGCACACTGCCTTTCAGTTAGAAAAACTGACTTTTGTTTTATTTTAACTTCGGAAAGGGCGCGCGCAGACAGCGTTAAATCAGTTAAATCATTCCGATCGTGAAAGGCTATTAACACGTTTACGTTGTCCGTCTTGTTTTGATTTGACGTCGGTCGTTTCCGCTGTCGGGATGATGGTGCAGACTAACTGAATGTTTAGAATTTGGGTGGTTTTTTTGGTTTTTGATGAAAAAACCGCAAACGCAATACATTAGTGGTTACCGAACGATAGCAGAGTCCCATTTTATACTGTGCTTGAATTGATACGATTCTTGGTAATGCCGGCATGATCGGAGCCACAATTACAAAAGACGTACTCTTTCTTTTATACAACCGGATACAACTGGTCACACTGGGTAGTCAGTTGCGACAAGATTAAAAATCTAGTCCTTGTATAGCTGCGGATTTTCTTTGGCTTCAAATGTTTTGGTGGGCACTGTCAAGTGATGTGAGCGTAGCCCCGATCAATTCTTTTAATGACGAGAAGTAGCCATAACTTACGATCTTCCTTTGCTACAAATTGGAGGAAGCGGTGCTTTTTTCTTTTTGCTCCACGCTCTACCCGCTTTTTGTGTGTGTGTCGCGTTTCCTGTGGTTAAAAACGGCTTCCGTGACAACTCCCTAACAACGTAATTCGTTTATATTGGTCTTGTTGTTTTGTGGGAACTTTCCCAGTGCGGTTCTCAAAATCATGCCGTGGCCTTTGCAGCCTCGCGGGGAAAAACATCCCGGCCAAAGTTTAAAAATCGCGCTGTAGGCTACATCCAGGGCAGAGATCGTACCGGAATCATGAGATCGCATTGCACCCCAGGCATGCACCATGCATAAACGGCTCAACAATGACGGAGCAGTTTTCATCAGCAAACGTGCTCACTGAACTAGTTCTTCTTTCCGGCTTTGACTAAGGGCTTACAGTGAGCAAGTTGATCTGATGACAGAGATTTCCTATGCCTGCATGGCTTTAGTGTATCGCTGAGTTTGAGCATAAGACCTTTGTAATTCAGTCAAACGCAGACGATTGGAGTCGTCCGACTGTTCCTATTTTGAAATATTCCGGATTTCCTATATATCTTCACTGCTCGTACGATAGACTCTTAGTGGACGTGCTCAGAGAGACACACAGAGATGGGAGAGAGCCGAGAGGGAATGAGGGGGGGTATGCATTAATTCGCTGGCAAGCGTTCAAGATATATAGACTTCGTGTGAGATCTATGCAAGTACATGCACCAGGTCTATTGAGATATGCAGAAGGATGAAGACATTTTGAGATCGTAGCATCACGCTTTTGTACTAAAAGTGAAAAATATGGATTGTAGTATTCAAGAACAATCTTTTTTTGTGTGTTAATTCACTCCATAAAAAGGACACTGTAAATGCCGTGAGATTAAAAACCTGCTAATTGAACATTATATGAATTAAGTACTATAAAGTACGTCAGAGTTTATTGTGACCACTCGCGTTTCAGACACAAGATGATGAATTGTTTTTAGGGTTAAAGAAGAAAATCCACCAAAAGAGGCCATAAATTTAAGTGCAAAGGTCGTAGTTGGAATCTCGAGAACTTTCAAGAGGGGCTTTAACTTTGAAATATCAATCCCCGCCCACCGAAATTAAAATGTAATAGAAAATCTGTTTGGTCGCGAGATTAATTGTCGATAAGATTGACTTGAATAGTAATGTGCAAGTCATGTAGTGATAATCACATAATTTGATGGCAGTCGTTTTTCCACCGTTCTGTTTTCCCCAATTGTACTGTATAATGGTTGGCCACGTTGACATGTCAATTTAACTCAGCAGAATCGTCTTCTGTTTAATATGCGCGTCGCCGGAACTTTTATTTCCGAAGCAGAATAATCTTTCATCTTTGTGGTCGCTCTCTATTATAAAGTGACAAGGCAAATTAAACGTCATGAATGAACATCAACAAACACTTCAGTAACAATCCATACATGGCTACCTTAAATCGATGACATGTCTTTAAAGCTGGTTTTCTGTGCGAAAAAAGAATGTTGGCTCAAATTCTCTTTCTTTCCGGTTAATGATGCATGTGTACTAGAAAATTTCAGTTATGAGGTACTAAAAAACCCTACCAGTTCCATGCAGTTTTTCTGTGCACATTAACTTTGAATGCAAAGAGCCGTGCACGAACTCTGACTTAACAAGAACTTGAACACTTCTATTAGAACGTGCTCATTGAGAACTTTCGTTTGAATGGTCACATTTCATATGAAAGATTTCTTGGTTGAGTCAACTTCGCAAATGGAGTGTATCGGTATAGTCTTCCATTGGCGGTGCAAATGAAAATGCTATTTTATCGTGTTCCCGCTGTGCGCGGGCTAAATCTCAAACTAAAGTCTGTTAACTTTCGACCATAATCGTTGGATTCCTGTCGTATCAACCTTACCTTCACGTCAAAATTACACCCGTGATGATTTTCAGTCTCAACTGGGCAGAAGCTAATCACCAGTGCGACAGGGTCGTTCGTCGTCTGCTTACTCTGTGAATCACCTCTGTCGTTCGTGAATTGGCAATCCGATGCTCATTTGTTAAAGTTACAAATAATACATATGTATGAAACAAGTCTAAAAATAAGACAGCATTGTATGCCGAAAACACGTCACGCTCAGTGCTGATTGGTTGAACGGACGTTCGGCTTCGGTACATTCGGATGTGCCACAGTGTGGCCGAAACCCGCCAAGCGTATGCGGTGACGATAGCGAAGGCCGTAATTACTGTTGCACACGCGAGGGAGGGCGTTCAGTACCGAACTACCATTCTGGGCTTTGTGTATGAACGAACAAGTTCGGGATGCACTAATACGTACTATTCGTTTTCAAAGACTTTATGAAAGTTAGAACCGTGTGCGCAATCAGTGGTTCTACCATCTTCAGTATTCGCGTGCGCTGTCAGTGTCTAGATGGGTTATTGTTTAGTAAATTGCATAATGACAATATCAGTACACTGTTGTCATGTCGGGTATTGTCCAGAGTCAAATGCACGAAGTGGAGCTTGAAACTGCGCACTCAATTAATATCAACGTCTTTTGACTGACATTTGTCGAAATGTTTCATGAGGGAAGCATATCGTCCACCCAAGCGCCGCCATTTTAAACGATCGTTGCTCCCTTTCAGACTCAAAAAGTTGCATTTCGTGTTCATATATTGCTTCGTAGATCGCTAAGCCAGTCGTACATAGAAAAACCGGATGTTCAAAGCCGCAGCGAAAAAAAACTTTAATACTTAGGGTTAAGTAAATCTAATATTAGAGCTCTAGTGTGGATTTTATGCCTTTTTGTTTTTGCGCAAAAGGGTTCTTATCTACATCAATATCGAACCACCCACACACGATCTTCATTTCTATCTTGCTCCCTTCATATGCCGCACATATGGAATTTCTGCCAAGTCTTGTTTTCTATGACAAGCTCTCTAAGATGTCACGATTTAAATATAGATCGAGTCTCATCGCAAACCGGCTTGTTAAGCGGCTCGTTCAGTGACAACCCTGCATTGTTGCAAACTAGTGTCGTGATGCAAGATAGCACAACTGAACTGTAGCAGCGTGCAGGCTTGTTTAAGAAGACCTTACCCGCTGGTCGCTTGCGCTATACATAAGAAAACTGATTCAACTATGAAATACTCTTCATGTTAGCCACGTGCTGTTTCCGCGCCACGACATAATGACTCATAAAATGACACTTTAGTTGTCACGTTTTTCTCTCCAAATAAAACAGTAACTTGAAATGGAACTTCTCTGAACGCCGGAAAAGATCTAACTAGAACCAGTGCTCATTCATGAGCCTTTATTTGATTGGAGTGCCTACACACCCTTGGAGGTCTGCGCCCAACAGATTCAAGAATTGAATGTTGTCAGATCCGTCAGTCGAAGAGTTAGGTGCTTCTCTATAAACGTGAGGAGTAGTGTTGGATCTTGTAGTTAGTAAGTAAGTGCTTGGCAACGTTTCTGAGAAATCGCCTGAAATCGAGCGGCCACAGAGGATTTATATTTACTAGACTAACGAATAAATGGCTGACCAAAGCCCGAGAAGGATCTATAAGCGTGTTCATGCACCCCGAGCAATTTTCCCGCGATATCGACAATGTTTTTGTTTTCCATTAAGGTGGTCCTTGCTTTCGAGTAACTTTTCTCTTTTGAAGGGGTTTGTTTTGTCAAGATCAGTCTTTTTCTACAGATGCACCGGAAGAAAATTTTAAAGGCTGCCCATACACGTAAACAGCGTAGCCGTGGAAACGAAGAACGTTGTTTTTTGGCTCCATTGCACAGCAAGAAAATGCTGTTAGTGTAATCTCTACAAGAACTTGACAAGGAATGGGGTTCTGCGCTGCAAAGTACCCTAATGTTTTGGCCACCCAATTTACAAAGGGTATCAGAACAAAACTGATTTGAATTGTTGAGCTGAGAAGTCTTTCTAACACAACTGCAATATCTTCTTCAAGTTTATTCTAGGCAATCATTTTACTAATTTTCTTCGAGAAACCATCCCCTTCGTTCTTTTGAGAATCTAGGAGCTTTGAAGTGTTCTGACAAACTGCTTGGCTTAAGAATAAAATAGCTTTGACTAACAACTGACTGTTATTATTTTCTGTGTAGAGGGGAGGAACGCCTTGAGAGTTGGAATTTACTGGTCGGAATTAGTTACTCGGTGCAGCCCGCTCCATTGGAGCAGTTTAAACAGATTTTGAAAGGTTGAGCAACCGGCTGTCTAAAAGTGATGGTTGATATAGCGATGATATTGACCGACAGTTCTCGAAGGACTTTCTTCTATTTGGGGCAATTGCACAGTGTTTCCTGTCAGAGTGGATTTGCGCATTCGGCTTAAGTTTAGGTCCGGCCGAGCCTGCAACGCCCTCTCTGTCCGACTTTACAGTCTGAGATATGGCACAGAAACGGATCGACAAATTGTCAAAACATTTTCACCAGCTAGAGAACGGCCAAAGGAGGGGGAGAAAATCAACAACACAGTCTGATTAACGAGAGAAACTATATGGACCTTTCGACAGCGCTCGTCCCAGAAGTACCCGGAAAGTTATTAAATTGGGAAAAAAGATTAATCGTGAAAGCTCTCAGAATTCTCTTAGAAAGTTGCTAACAATCAATAAAGAAAAACGGCAGTCAATTTAAATCATGCACCGCGGACACAAAAATTCAAGAAGAAACAAAGTTCTATCGGAAGTGTACGAGTTATATCGGCTTTCTGAACTTTTCTAGAACATACTAAGATTAAAAAAATAATGATAATAATAAAAAAGAAATAAAAAACTAGGCAGTGTTGGTTTGAAGAGACAGGAATTATAATAATGAGTTTACCAAACCTGTAGGGCGATCCTTTTATCCGCTGGTTGTTAGCTCACAGGGTGGTTCGGTGTGGTCTAGATTAAGGGAACTTGTGGCCCATAATTTTCAGTGGAGCATTTTAAATCTTTTATTCACAATAGCACTCATGGAGTTGTGTTTACTCCTGGGAACCTGCATGAGCAAGTAAAACTTCAAGTACGTGATTTCCCCGTATTGAATCAATACCAGGCATTTTGGACTTTGAAGTGTTTCTAAAGGCGGTCTGCTCTTTGTCATGGATCAGCACAGGTGGAATGTCCTTCACTAAGATATGGCAGACGTGGATTGTGGTGCATATGTATAATTAATGCTGCAATCGTTCATTGCTCTCTCTCTCCGTATATATCTCTCACTCGCTTGATGTCATATATTAGCACATTTCTTAGTTTCCAGGCGGGAAAGCTCAGTTGACCCCCCGTTGCCTCCTTATGCCAGGAATACCATGAGTTTTTGAGTCATGTTTGTCAGTGACAGGTTCTTGACATTCGCTGTCGTTGAACCTCGGAGCTATTCTGCTCGAGTTGTTTTTATTGTTCTTGAGTGCTGATAGTGCACACACAAGTAAGGTATGCTTCGATATTGTCTTATCTTTTGAAGAATCGACCTGTAGATCTTTTTTGTCCGCTGTTCGAATAACGTACAAATTTATGACCATACGCGCCTCGGTATGTGACCTGTGTCACTCTGGAGCGATTTTATAGCCAGTTCATTTGTTGTACTGTTCTTGATTAGCTCAACACAGCTTTTGTTGAAGATAATGACAGTAAATCTCAAAACAGTATTGACTTCTTTTCCAAAGGTGCCCCCAAGAGAGGGGGGGGGGGGGGGGGGGGGGGGCAGGGGGGGTCGTACTAGGGATGTTCCATTGAATGGAGTATGGTTTTCAGGGTCCTCTGTCTTGAACAGGGTATACAGATCTTTTTTGCTTCCAGATCTGGATGAGTCTCGCATAAAGTACCTATCACTTCCGGAGTTAGCCGGAATTGCGTTCTTTGCTGTCACCAAAAGCTACGCTGCCATTGCCACGCCGACACAGCGTTCGTTAACTGAAAAATGTGGGGCGCCAGTCTCAAACAGGGCCGCAAATTAAAGTCTTTGTATTTTCACATGTATGTCCTAAAGGTCAGGGTTTGAGGGCATAAGCGGAACTCCGTTATTCAAAACTTCAGTCGAGTACCCCCATCCTCCCCCTCCCCCTACCCGGCGGATAAGAACACAAGAAACGACTATTTTTGGATATTAAGTGTGTGCTGAATCCTGAATCAATACCGTGTGTTATAAACGAAACATTTTCAGCACTAGGCTGCTTCCGCTACGTTAGCAATCCTGGAGATAAAGTATATTGTCTCTGTTTGTGTTTAAGAATAGACACCAATACCTAAACACCTGTTTAAAGGAAAGAGCTGTTTGCGCTGTGCCACATATCAGAACTATGATGTTGAATGCAACGGCATTTTGCGATCATGCACATATTGCAAAATTAGTTACTTTGTGCCCGTATTTCTCTATAAGTCGGTATATACTCCATCCTTTCTCGGTCGGATTTACTTTACAGGACAAATAACATCTTGTTACTATGTAGTATATATATAATTCAATACTGTTGAGAACAAAGCCGTTTGTATTGTGAAATGAAATATTTTACCTCTAGTCGTCTTTCGTAAACTCTTGCCAACGTTCGAAATCTAAAATGTCGGCGAAATCCCGAATGTTCGTGGCGTTTAAGCACACGTATCAAATTTTGGTCATTGTTGTGTCCGTTAATTTGCAACTCTATTACTGCCAAAGGCTCGACCAATGGCGTCCAACTCGTGAAAGGTCCAGTGAAGTCGGGGTGTGGCTACTCAAATGAAAATGTCAAATGAATCTTAAAGGTGTGACCGTTCAAATAAAAGCTCTCAATGAGTACATGCTAATAGCAGTGTTCACTTCCAACTCCTGAACTTTCAAATGAAACCTACAGGTGTGACCGTTCAAATGAAAGCTCTTATAAGTACATTCTAATAGCAGTCTTCACTTTGAACTTCTGAACTGTAAAGTGAAACCTAAAGGTGTGACCACTCAAATAAAAGCTCTCAATGAGTACATGCTAATAGCAGTGTTCACTTCCAACTCCCGAACTGTCAAATGAAACCTAAAGGTGTGACCACTCAAATGAAAGCTCTCAATGAGTACATGCTAATAGCAGTGTTCACTTCCAACTCCCGAACTACCAAATGAAACCTAAAGGTGTGACCACTCAAATAAAAGCTCTCAATGAGTACATGCTAATAGCAGTGTTCACTTCCAACTCCCGAACTACCAAATGAAACCTAAAGGTGTGACCACTCAAATAAAAGCTGTCAATGAGTACATTCTAATAGCAGTCTTCACTTTGAACTTCTGAACTGTCAAATGAATCTTAAAGGTGTGACCGTTCAAATGAAAGCTCTCAATGAGTACATGCTAATAGCAGTGTTCACTTCCAACTCCTAAACTGTCAAACGGAAACCTGAAGGTGTGATCATTGAAATGAATGTTCTCAATGTGTACAATCTAATAAAAATGTTCATGAATTACCAACTCCTAACTGTCAAATAAAATTCAAAGGTGTGACCACTCAAATGAGATATCTCGAAATTAAAGTACATTTGACATCTTGCATGAAGTTTGATTAGAGCAATATGGCAATGAATCATTTTTAGTAACTCTCAACCTGTTTGACCTTGTACTCCTCCAACGCTGGAGGCGAATTTAAAACAGTTATTCAACAAAGCTGAAAAGCATCTGTGGAAATTCGATTTGGACTAGAAATATGCAATCTGTTTATCTGTTGCAATGGGAATTGGTTACTTGATGTTTCGAACAACAGGAACATTAAATTGGGATTTCGGTTTAACGGATTTGCATTGCCTTGCTAGTGTCAATATATGAAGCAGTAAACGGAAATGGAAAACATGTACTAATGATCTTCAAACTCGATGCCTTGAAATTCTGAACATAAGACTTGTAGCTCAGTCAAGATTTTCTGTTTTATTTTGTGAATAGTTACTTGAAACGGTTTAGTCCATTACGATTATTATACCAGGCCCTGTCAGCCTTGCCAGTTCCACAAATCTGATCAATCATTAAGCCCATTGTGATAAAGCACATTAGGCACTCGAGTTTAGTTGAAAACGGTTAATAAAGATAGCGACAGCCAGAGAAACAGAGCTCTCGGACAGAATCAGAGAGACAGGGAGAGAGAAACGAAATTTAACAGATGTCTGCACCGATCGATGTTTTGCGGCTGTTTTGTTTCTTCTGTTGTGACATAATGCCAGTGCAGCCACAAACGTCTCCTATACTGCGGGCTGACAACAAGGAGGGGGGGGGGGAGGGAGTTTTGTCGCCTTACTAGCTCAAAATTTGCAATCGTGCGCGCATTATCATTGCTAAATAAGAGTTTGATAAAAATATATTCGTCCTACTGTTTCTTGGAGAGTTTAGTTTGCGAATTCTCTTCGGTGTTACAGTGAAAGATGCCTGGCACCTAGAAAGTGGTGAAAAACTCTCAATTACAAATAAACTGTATTGGTACAAGACTTGTTTCGTTTTATTGTGATCATTACTTGAGTTTACAGTGGATTAAAGTTACTGCCCATCAAGTTTGAATAGGCGTGCAACCTTGGGAAATCGGTCCATTTAACAAGACCTTATCTGTCTCCCGACTCCGCCCACAAATTCCGACCACATTGTCACGCATGCCGAGTATATATACCCTTATCCAACCTCATTCCAGAAGCGGCGGTAGCTTTGTCTGATTCAGCTCTAACTCCGTTCATACTTTGGCCAGTTTTAAGAACATCTCATCTCACGAAACCAACGACTGCTTCAGAGGAGAAAGGTCGTTGTCTCGTTATCAAAAACAATAAAAGCTTATCTCGAGCATCATAATTTACTCTCCCAAACAATGTCAGGCAAATACTGAATGCATTATTGAGTGGGGGACACTGCGAATATCGTATTTCTGGTAAACAATAATCAAAGTCCGAACGAAGGCCAAATGCACCCTTAATATGCCTCAGTGCGGGTAAACCGGAAAGGTACAGGATCAAATTACTTGATTTTGTCTGATCATTCAATTTCCGCGACGTTTCTTTTCATATACTCAGGAGATTTTGCATGATTACCAGACGTCCAATATTTTTAATGTGGCGCTGGCGTAATTTATAACTATCCGCAATCAAAAGACAGGAAGTTCCCATTGTGTTCTTTCAGTCTTCCACGTGCTGACAGACCTGGGTAATTAGTGCAGCGGTTGAGCGCTTATGCTGTCTCAACGCCCTCGCTCAAATTCTTCTGTTATGCGTTCATCAGCCAAAGCAGCACATCGGGTCGTGCTTAAGATGTAAGTTCTTCATCCGAAAATGAGAGCTATTCCATTTTCAGTTATACTAAACTTCACTTTCACACTGTTAGAAAATGCAATCATGGACGCGTTTTCACCGAAAGTGAACTTCTGGCTAGCCTGAGTTTCATCCGTTTTCCAGTTTGTAGTTTTATTTATGGCCCGTTTACGTGAAACTTCACACTGAAAAAGTTGTAGTGTTGAACAGTGTGACAGTGAATTTTCATGCCATTGTGTGGCACCTTCTCGGTACCCTCGTCAAGTAGCACGTACTTTCCTTTTCAGTGAGCGCCCCCCCCTTTTTATTTATTTATTTATTTATTTATTTATTTATTTATTTTATTTTGTTTCCACACACAGTTATATTACTAAATTAATATATACATATACGTATTGATATATATTTTTTTCTTTGTATTATTGTGTGGTGAGGGAGCTCAAAAAAGAAGCCGGAGGCTTATATCATTTGAGCTTCCTCTAAAATTACTGGGATATATAATATAGTGCGGTGCAGAAGTGCAGGAGTGCAGTTCATAAATTAAAGATATAAGTGCAAGTATACACAGAAATACAGTTAAAGCAAAAATAGTTACATTGTAGTAGAGAAAATGGGCTTATTGATAGTTGTTCAACAGAGAATGCTATTCTTCAGCTTATCTTTAAAGGTTGAGATAGTTGTACAATTACGAATTTCGATGGCTAAAGAGTTAAATATTTTTGGGCCTTGGTAATAAATAGAGAATTGTCTGATGTTAGTAAAAGGAAGGTGGAACAAACTGGCATTTCTTGTGCTGTAATTATGAGTTTCATTAATAATTATCAAAGCACTGGGGTAGTAACTGATTCTTAAACAAAAACATAAATTGACCGACTTGAAATGTATATACTAGTTCGAGTTTAAGGATTTTTAATTGTTTAAAAATTGGGTCTGTGTGAACTAGATAACCTTCCTTGTTGGCAATTCGCACTATGCGCTTCTGAAGTATAATTAAACGATGGAGATTAGAAGGGTAGGTAGATCCCCACACTAATATGCAATAGTAGAAGTAAGGGTAGACTAAAGAATAATATAAAGAGCAAAGCGAGGACTTCCTCCGTCGTACCCCTGAACGCTTATCACATAAACAATAAGTCTTTGAAAGTACGATTAGATCAAATCCCGGGTTAACAATAAACCTTTTCGTCATTTTAAAGCCTAAGAATGAGAACATTTCGTTCACAACATGACTTTTTAATTCGAAATATTTTTAGTAAGTTAAGCTTAGTTGGTCTTTGATCAACTCCCTGCAATTCGTTGGCCAAATAGGTGACAGACACTCATTGGTTTAATCTTGCCGGGCATGATTAGTTTACTCGAGCCGCTGTGAACAATCGCAGGCTTAGATTCAAACTGCTCTGTAATACTCATGAAGAACAGATCACAGTTCATGTTGGATGAACATGTTGGACTCCTTTGTCCACCATGTTATACAATGTTGGATGAGGTTGGACGAAGTTTGATATCTGTCAAACACTCTGTATAACATCGTCCAACGTTTTGTTTGTTCTCGGGCTCGAAACGGTGTTTGAGAGAACGGTTTGGAACGTTCACCCAACCTCAGACCTCCAACGTCAGGCACCACCAACCTCAGACCTCCAACCTCAGGCACATTCCCCAGGAGACTAAGTACGACCACAACGTCAGCCACAAAATGGCGGACGTGACGTGACTGACAGGAAACACTAGCGATACGAACAACAAATACGTTTAATATCAGCAATAACATGAACTGTGACTGTCTCGTAATTGTAGCGAATGTTATAGCGAACCTGAACACGGCCGTAATCTGTAATTTATGTTTCTTGGACACTCATGCGTTTCGAAGGAAACAGGTATGATGATGTGATTCGCCCAAATGTAAAATCCTAACAGAAATCATCTCTGAAGTCGCCTGTCTTAAGTGTTGTAACTTCTTTGTATTGAGTAAAAATCAACGATCACTTCGCTTAATCCTGTTCTACATGCAGTTCTACGTGAACAGAAACACTTATTGCAGCCTGCGAATCAGAATAACAATAATTCTAATCTGCCGTCGGGTCTTGACAGGCGGCGCATAATATCTCCCGATGCGTACATCATTCTGTTCGCCAGCATTTGCTTGGTTGGTCCGCCGTCGTGTAGCGTCCATTGAAATTCTGCCGGAAAACGTTGGAGAAGCTGATCCTCCACTGTTTGTTGCGTCCGTCTGTAAAGTTAAATAACGTATTAAACCAAAAAAAAAAAAAAAAAAAACGTAATAAGTCATCTACTCACAGCCATGTCTCTACTTTCTCCTTGAAGAGTTTACATAATTTCGATTCGAAAGACCGCAATATTTCTTTGAGGCGGCGCGTGGTTCTACCGGAAATCACCAATTCCGATACACCGGAAGTCTGGTGATGTGCCTGAGGTTGGAGTTGGACCCATTCCCCCAGGCGCCTGAGGTTGGTAGTTGGACCCAGTCCCAAATGCCTGAGGTTGGGGGTCCGCGGTTGGTGAACGTTCCAACTGTATATGGTGTTTGATTATTGCTTGATTCGCGCAGGCGCACTGGAGCCTAGTATACACCGTGGGCCCACTTTCGGTCCCAGAATCTTTATTGTCTACAATGCTTGTAAAACATGTTAGACTCGTTTAGCCACCCCGTAAAACATCGCCCAGCACTGTTTTATCTAACAACGTTGGATGGTGTTGGGCCTGTTTAGTCGGGTCTTATAACTCAGGCACGACCTGAGTAAATACGGTACTAACATGAAAAGTGGTAATGGTGTGAGCTTTCCACTGAACTAACAAAAAAAAAAAAAAAACAAACAAAAAAAAAAAAAAAAAAAAAGAAAATTAAAGATCTTAAGGTTTAAGTGTTTTGCTCTTTGGCTTTTCTTTTTGTTTTCCTCCCAGTGTCCTTAGACCGATTTATAAAAATAAGCACTACAAAATTAAATAAATGTTTCTCGGGTAGCACCCGTTGCTTGGACACTAGTAAAATCGCGACCGCACCGATTTGTTTGGTCGGTTTGCATTTCGTTTATCTGGTGTTTTAAATGGCAATAAGATCGCTGATAAACAAAGCGATTTGTCGGAAATTCAGCTACATCGGCCATAACCGAAACAAAAAAGTTCAATTCCACAATTTTTTGCACAACAAAAAAGGTCGTATTTTGTAAGCCTTTGTTTGTGAAATTTGTGTCACTCATTTGTCTTGTAATTAGATGTTGAATAGATTGAATCGAAATTAAACTAAAAGTCATTAGTAGTTCTTAACAGTCTCAAAAATAGAATACAGATGCGTTGGTTGGTGTTTCACCCTCGTTTCCTACTCTGCTGCTTGGCATTTGTCTCTGTAATCGCCGTGTTGACTCCGTCACTTTTGGTGTTCACCAGTCCGCAACACAGAAGATGTCCTTTTAGTGAGGAAGTTTCAGGTTTGCGTGTCACTCACGGCTCGACCTCAGCAGTCAAGCTTGCTGCGATAGAATACCAAACTAAAACAAATGGTCAAAAGATCCCTCGATTGATTGAACGGCCTTCTCACTCAACAAACTCACCATCGCCAGTGGCCAAACGTCGGAGCCTGTTTATCATGGGATACGATCGCTCCGGCACGACCTTCGTCAGTAACATGTTCGCTCAGGATCCTGGGATATTTTTGGTTTACGAGCCCCTATGGATCACACAAAACATGCGGATCTACGAACCAGGCGACCATTTACAAACTTGTGAACTGGATGTGGTGAGTGCCATCTTGACTTGCAACTTCAGCAAAACTCCGGCAGCTAAGCAATTTCTAACTCATACAAACGAGGATTGGCTGAGCCCCGCTCTTCGATTGAATGTTTTCACCTCTCGCCATTTTTGTAACCTTAGTGGTCCTGGCTATATAAGACACTGTCCTCGCCATTTGCATAACGTTAAAGCGGACTTGGTAGATAAAGTTTGTTCCTCGGAGTACAAACACAGTGTGGTCAAGGTGTCACCGACGCGAGTACCTGGTGGAAAGCTGTCTGTTTTCGTCCCTCAAATTTTGGTTGAAAACCCAGAACATGACATCAGGATTGTCCATATCGTTCGAGATCCGCGAGCAAGTATACACTCCAGGATAAAGCTAAAATGGATGCACGACTATCCCGACATACGACTACAAGGGGAGACAAGAGAAACATGCAACACTATCCTGTCCAACCTGAAGCACGCAGAGCGCATGAAGGCTTGGCTCGGTAAACGCTACACTATTCTCAGGTACAAAGACATTGCTGAAACTCCCATCGAAACCGCCCGAAGACTCTATGATTTTGCTGGATTTGACATGCCTGACAATTTGACTAGCTGGATCGTAAAGATGACACAACCTAGTAGAGAAATGATTTTGAAAAAGTCAAATGAACCGTATTCTTCAGTTCGGAATTCCACGGGAAATGCTGAAAGATGGCGGAATGAGTCCCCTGTCAAACGGGTACGAATCATTGAGAAGATCTGTGGTCCGCTGCTGGATTTTCTTGGACTTGACCGCGTAACATCAGCGTAATAAACTCGTATAAATGACGTTTCCATGGTAATATCAGTTAGTTGCGTAAAGTTATTATACCAGGATAATGACTATCTCCAACTTACTTTATGCCAGACCGCACTAGCTCAGAAATGCTTTGCGTATCGTGGCGCATGTACCTCGGAAAGTTATTGTCCGTTGAGGAACGAAGCTGTAATTCCGCCACTTCTTTCAAGATAAAACTTTAGGGTAGAACTTCAAGAAATAAGTGCACCAGTTTCCTGTGTATTAACCCTTTGACTCCTGAGAGTGATCAACTTCAATTTTCTCCTTCAGTCTCTCGCCAGAGAGATATGGTACAGTAGGAAGAATTTGCCACTTGATAGTTCATTCAGACGCAAGTTGACTGGCCTATCAATTCTCACTATATCACTCAAAAACCTCTCTTACTGAGTCTTTATCGTTTCATGTGTTTCCTTGTTTCCGTGAACTCCGTGTTTCTTTGTTCCCTGTGTTCCCTTGTAAACTTGTCCCGGCTAATTTTGCAGCACGGCTTTCATTTAAACGGTTCAATTATTTGTAACGGATGGTAATGTCGTGTGAAATGTTTATATTTTATTCGTGCAAAACACGCAATTACGACTGCGGTTTGCACCGTGTTCCATATTGTGCTGGAATCCGAGCTTTACTTTTTGACTTTTTAGTTATACATACCAATGTACTATACTGATATCCTCTGCTCATCTACAATAGTTTAATCTCTAGGCGACGCGACGTAAAAAGCTTTGGACTTTAAAACTTAAACAAAATACTCCCTTCCCCCAAATCTAAACTCAATGACGGTGTAGCAATCTGAAATGTCCCCCCATGTCTTTTTATCTGGCGGACATTTCAGCCCAAGCCAAAATGTCCGGGGGGACATTCTGGTCAGGGGACCAAAACAGACTGTTACACTGGGAATGGGCGATTTATAACAATGGAAGTAAGTTATTCTTATTTCGTTATTAACGCTTAGTCCTGGGCGTTAGCGTTTTATTTAACCGGGCCCAGGAGAAAAGGGTTGGTTGCACTAGTTACGCAGAATAATTTTTGAAAGATGCTCGAAGCACGAAAACTAAGTTAATCCTGGATTAGATATGAACTTTGCCTAAAATGGGGAAATGTTTGTTCACAATATGGCTAATGAGTTTTAAGTTAGAACGAGGCCTTTTTAGTTGCGAATCTTCGATCAAAGACCTGCACTGTTTGCTGGCCAAAAAGTGTCAAAAGTCGAGAGAAGCAAGTGGTTAATCCAGGAATTACAAGTTTCAATTGGTACAGTGACTACAAACTGATGCAATAACCATTACACTGGTAAGAAAAGAAAACTATTTTCATGTAGTGGTGTTTGTTACACGATCAAGTCCAAGAAAATCCAGCAGCGGACCACAGATTTGCTCAATGATTTGCACCCGTTCGACAGGGGACTCATTCCGCCATCTTTCAGCATTTCCCGTGGAATTCCGAACTGAAGAATACGGTTCATTTGACTTTTTCAAAATCATTTCTCTACTAGGTTGTGTCATCTTTACGATCCAGTTAGTCAAATTGTCAGGCATGTCAAATCCAGCAAAATCATAGAGTCTTCGGGCGGTTTCGATGGGAGTTTCAGCAATGTCTTTGTACCTGAGCATAGTGTAGCGTTTACCGAGCCAAGCCTTCATGCGCTCTGCGTGTTTCAGGTTGGACAGGATAGTGTTACATGTTTCTCTAGTCTCCCCTTGTAGTCGTATGTCGGGATAGTCGTGCATCCATTTTAGCTTTATCCTGGAGTGTATACTTGCTCGCGGATCTCGAACGATATGGACAATCCTGATGTCATGTTCTGGGTTTTCAACCAAAATTTGAGGGACGAAAACAGACAGCTTTCCACCAGGTACTCGCGTCGGTGACACCTTGACCACACTGTGTTTGTACTCCGAGGAACAAACTTTATCTACCAAGTCCGCTTTAACTTTAGGCGAATGGTAAGGACACTGTCTTTTATAGTCAGGACCGTCACTGAAGTTACAAAAATGGCGAGAGGTGAAAACATTCACTGGAAGAGCAGGACTCCAATCCTGGTTGGCTTGCCTTAGAAATTTCCTCGCTGCAGAAGTTTTGCCGAAGGTACAAGTCAAAGTCGCACTCACTACGTCCAGCTCACATCTTTCTAAGTCCTCGTCTGGTTCGTAGATTCGCATGTTACGCGTGATCCACAGAGGCTCGTAAACCAAAAATATCCCAGGATCCTGAGCGAACATGTTACTGACGAAGGTCGTGCCAGAGCGATCGTGTCCCATGATAAATAGGCTCCGACGTTTGGCTACTGGCGGTGGTGAGTTTGCTGAGCGAGAAGTCCGTTCAATCAAGCGAAGAATTTCTTGATTATTCACTTTAGCTATGCTTTCCATCGCAGCAAGCTTGACTGTTGAGGCCGTGTCAGTGATACGCAAACCCGAAATTTCCTCACTAAAATGACATCTCCTTCGTTGACTGGTGGACACTAAAAATAACGAAAACAATACGGTGATCACAGAGACAAATGCCATGCAGCAGAGTAGGAATCGCCCGAAAAACCCTAACCCACGCATTCGAACTCTCCTTTTGAC
This sequence comes from Plumapathes pennacea, assembly GCA_964036295.1. Classification (NCBI taxonomy): domain Eukaryota; kingdom Metazoa; phylum Cnidaria; class Anthozoa; order Antipatharia; family Myriopathidae; genus Plumapathes; species Plumapathes pennacea. The sequence continues at coordinate 21,728,183 of OZ038466.1, forward strand.
CGTTCCCGCCAGAATATTGATTTCAACTTTGAATAAACATTTCGCCGAATTAGTCCTTTCAACAACCAATTACAAGACAATGGCTGCATAGATTTCACAAACAAGGCTTACAAAATTAAGTTATATTATTATTCCTTTTTGTTGTGAAAAACCGTATTAAAGAAAATTCTGGATTTTTATATTATTTTTTCTTTGGTTATGACTGATGCAGTGGATTTTCTGTCTAATCGTTTTGTACATCATCAGTGTCTCAGGCAACTTTAACACTGAGAAACACAGAATACAAAATGCAAACAACAAAAATGGCGGTCGTTCTGTTAGGCGTATCAAAGCAACGGAAACTACCCAGGAAGCATTTTTAATACAGTTGTTATTGTTAAATCTTATTAATAATAAAATCTAAAGCAGTATTGCGAGGAAAACAAAAAGAAAAGTAAGTCATATTTACAAATGGTTTCGTTTGAACGAAGTTTCTTGTATTAGAGGCTTCAACTGACGACAAGACAAGGGGCAACTTTATTGGACAACCATGCGACTGATTTACATAGGTTTTCCTTTCTCTGATAGTAGTATAAGTGAGAATATAGAGTGATTTCAATAAACCCGTGAAACAGTTTTTATTAGTGAGGGTGTACTAGTATCTAGTAGAGAGTATTTGTCTATATCTTTGATTCGAAACAAAATGTCGCGATATTGGGAAATTGAATATCCGAAGTGGCCGCGATCCGACAGCTAGCAAGTGTTAATGTCCGCGTCGATACAAATATATTGAAGGCATATCTACGGAACGTCACTAAAAACATGCGAGTCGACGACAACGCAAGGCAATTCTTGTCCTTTCACCGACCAAATGCCAGTAATGCATGCAGGCTCATTAGTTTTGCAAATTACGCGGAAAATGACAATTCTAGGCTCCTCTCGCACAGCTCAACACGCCAATTAAGTGCCCACACTGTTTCCTAACATTAGGTGGGCAAGAGTCTAGTTTACTGTGAGTTTTGTGTGGGGGTTTTTGAGAAGAATTTTCGGTGGCAAATAAACATAGTCCATTGCCGTATAGTCTGACATTACTTGGAGTGTGTACGTGTCTCTAATAGTCTCTAATAATCTAGTATCTGTTTCACGGGTTTATTGAAATCACTCTAGGTTTTCTTAATTTGAAAACACTCACATAAATATTTTACTCTTTCTGTTTTGTGCTTTTGGGGAACAGTTGTTCAATGACATATTTTCTCCGAGCTCTGCAAGGGTAATAATCACGACGCTAATGCTGTAGTATCGCGCTATTTGGAGACTCCAAGTGGGTCGCCATCTCAAATTTTAATGTTCATGTATCAGTCAGTCTGGCGTACGACCTCCAGGTGAGGTTGCTGAGCATTTCATTGAAATGAGAATCCATAAGGCACCAATAAAAGTGATTTTATACAACAAGATGTTGATACAAGGCCAAGCACTTCGACGGACGGCTATAAACGTCCCGGATATTTTGTCACATGAACATTAGCTTTCGAGATAGCGACTCGTTTGGAGCTAAACTTAAAAGATCATGCCGGCTTTAATCTAAAGGGAGACACTTCGTTACACTTGATTTGGTCACAAAGAATAAGATCTTTTTTCAGTAAAGTTGATACCTCAAACTGATATACTGTATATCTATAATCTATAAGGGGTCGGGCAACCTACAAACACCATGCACAGCATAAAAAAGAACACAGATACAAGGTCTGCAAGTTCAAGATTTTATTGTTCATTCATTATCATGCTAATATTAATGTGACGAGTACAAGTCAATATCATGTCACCTTCCGGTACGACTACGTAATTGCTCTATAGCGCTCTATAGTAACCCCTCCTCCTCCCCCATTTAATCATTATTTAAGACTCAGTACAAAGTCACCCTATAGGACTTTTGTGAAATACCGTAATTGCTCTAATAAGCCAACTCTATAACGACCTCTCCCCTCCATCTTGTCAACTGGGAGCACTCTCTGAGCGGGTCTTGCACCATTGGTCAACAAAGAAAGAGGGACAGTGAACGCAATCATCGCCCCATTTAAGTCTCATATAGGGGCACACTGTGGTTGATAAGGGAACGGGACATCTCAATTGACCCACAACGCAAGTCTCATGTAGGGAAATACCCAAGTCGGCTCTTCTTGTAAAACTCACATACGGACGTCTCACTGCACTATCATGTATGTATTATACAAAGGAACCCCTTTCACCCTTCACGTATAGTGAAATGGCCAAGTTAGGGACCGGGACATCTCCATCACTAAGCTGTCTGTTCTTATAAGACTCATATACGGACGCCTCGCTGCACACATCATGTATGTTATATACAGAGGAAACCCTTGCACACTTCTAGTGAAAAAAAAAAACTCTTCCGGACCCTTCATGAAAGACTCGACATGATGTAAGCTTCACTGGGATTCATTATGGGGAGTTTTGATCTTTATGTTTGTGGAAATAAAGACAACGCGCGCTCTTCTTTTATTACGCCATCCGGCAGCTCCACTCGCGCGCGTACCAATACACTTTATATTTTCCTTCTCTGCAGTCAAACTAGAAATAAAACTAACAACTCTACATAATCCATCTAACTAGAACCTTGCCCTGGCAAAGTATTAAACTTCAAACGTCAACCCACGTGTCCTACTGTACATATCGAGTACATTATACAGACTTGAAATTCGCTCTCATATAGAATAGCAACCATTACACAATACAACACAAAGTACTCTTTTACGGATACAAATCGTGTTCTGTATCAAAATTAGCGCCGACATCATTTCATGTTGAATTCTTCACTGATAAACAGCGCATGAAGTAACTGACTATAAAACTAAAAATGAGTCTTCATTTGTTTATTGGTTTGTTATCTGTCTTTTGCTGTTCGAACTTTGACCTAAAAATGACTAAAAATTGAGAACCTAGCTTCTGAATGCTATAACAAACGCATTTCATAATGGCTGATTTACCTTAAACTGATTTTAGAAGTAGAAAAGAACATCTTCAGTACACGTGGAAGCTACAGTTTTTGCCGTTTATGGCACTATTTGATGCTGGGTTTCATGGCCTTCCATTCCTGTCGCTTGAGTTCTTTTGCTGCAACCGGACAGTACCAAGCCACCGCCAAACTTTGAAGTGTCCCGGAGAAAGAAAGACGAGGACCACGTCATGGCATTCAGTGAAAACGCGCACTAGGATATCAAAACCGTGAAGTACAACTCACAGGGCCAAAGTTGAAGTCTCTCGGAGAACGACAAGGAATACGCCGTGGTATTCAGTGAAGCAGCGCACCAGATTATCAAAACCGCCAAGTACAGGTACCAAGTGTCTCGGCCGAAGACGAGGAGCAAATGGACGCGCCTTCCACCTCGTGTATTACAAATGCCGTAAACTTGTGAAAACTATCGTGACGTCAGCCCCATGGGGGCTCACAGAACCAATCAACTGTCCGAAATATATCAACCGGAATCTTGTGAAATGCAGGCGTTCCGTGACAAAACGGGTTTGGGAGAATGGACAGCATGTCACACAACCAAAACATACCAGAAGTCACACTGGCATGAAAATATGTTGCTTTTGTTCATAAAAATTTGCAGGGTACACATCTTCGTAAAGGTTGAGCTGGGATTTCTGGATCAGGGCAAGGGGATATCTGCGACTACCGTATTTCTAGTTTAGTTCAGATTCCCTTGCCCTGATCCAGAAAAACCCAGCTTAACCTTTACGAAGATGTGTACCCTGTGAATTTTTATTCACAAAAGCAACATATTTTCATGCCAGTGTGACTTCTGGTATGTTTTGTTTGTGTGACATGCTGTCCATTCTCCCAAACCCGTTTTTCACGGGAACGTCTACATTTCACAGGATTCCGGTTGATATATTTCGGACAGTTGATTGGTTCTGTGAGCCCCCATGGGGCTGACGTCACGATAGTTTTCACAAGTTTACGGCATTTGTAATACACGAGGTGGAAGGCGCGTCCATTTGCTCCTTGTCTTCGGCCGAGACACTTGGTACCTGTACTTGGTGGTTTTGGTATTCTGGTGCGCTGCTTCGCTGAATACCACGGCGTATTCCTTGTCGTTCTCTGAGAGATTTCAAAGTTTGGCCCTGTGAGTTGTACTTCACGGTTTTGATATCCCGGTACGCGTCTTCACTGAATGCCATGACGTGGTCCTCGTCTTTCTTTCTCCGGGACACTTCAGAGTTTGGCGGTGACTTGGTACTGTCCGGCTGCAGCAAAAGAACTCAAGCGACAGGAATGGAAGGCCATGAAACCCAGCATCAAATAGTGCCATAAACGGCAAAAACTGTAGCTTCCACGTGTACTGAAGATGTTCTGCTGTACCTCTAAAATCAGTTTAAGGTAAATCAGTCTTTATGAAATGCGTTTGTTATAGCATTCAGAAGCTAGGTTCTCGATTTTTAGTCATTTTTAGGTCAAAGTTCGAACAGCAAAAGACGGATAACAAACCAATAAACAAATGAAGACCCATTTATAGTTTCATAGTCGGTTACTTTATGCGCTGTTTATCAGTGAAGAATTCAACATGAAATGATGTCGGCGCTATTTTTTTGATACAGAACACGATTTGTATCCGTAAAAAGTACCTTTTATTATATTGTGTAATGATTGCTATTTATGTGAGAGCGACTTTCAGGTCGGTAGGATGTACTCGATATGTACAGTAGGACACGTGGGTTGACGTTTGAAGTTTAATACTTTGCCAGGGCAAGGTTCTAGTTAGATGGATTATGTAGAGTTGCTAGTTTTATTTATAGTTTGACTGCAGAGAAGGAAAAAATAAAGTGTATTGGTACGCGCGCGAGTGGAGCTGCCGGATGGCGTAATAAAAGAAGAGCGCGCGTTGTCTTCATTTCCACAAACATAAAGATCAAAACTCCCCATAATGAATCCCAATGAAGCTTACCTCATGTCGAGTCTTTCATGAAGGGTCCGGAAGAGCTTTTATTTAACTTAAAGGGTGAAAGGGTTTCCTCTGTATGAGACATACATGATGGGTACATTAAGGCGTCCGTATATGAGTCTTACAAGAACAGACGGCTGGAATATTTCCCTACATGAGGCTTGCGTTATGGGTCAATTGTCCCGTTTCCTTATCAACCACAGTGTGCCCCTATATGAGACTTAAATGGGGCGATGATTGCGTTCACTGTCCCTCTTTTTTTGTTGACCAGTGGTACAAGACCCGCTTAGAGAGTGCTCCCAGTTGCCAAGAAGGAGGGAAGAGGTTGTTATGAGAGCTGGCTTATTAGAGCAATTACTGTATTTCACAAAAGTCCTATAGGGTGACTTTGTACTGAGTCTCAAATAATGATTAAATGGAGGAGGAGGAGGGGTTATTATAGAGCGTTATAGAGCAATTACGTAGTCGCACCAGAAGGTGACATGATATTGGCTTGTACTGGTCACGTTAACATTAGCATGGTAATGAATGAACAATAAAATCTTGAACTTGCAGACCTTGTATCTGTGTTCTTTTTGCTGCTGTACATGGTGTTTGTAGGTTGCCCGACCCCTTATAGATTATAGATATACAGTATATCAATTTGAGGCATCAATTTCATTGAATAAAACATCTTATTCTCTGTTACCAAATCAAGTGTAACGAAGTGTTTCCCTAGATTAAAGCAAGATCTTTTAAGTTTAGCTCCAAGCGGGTCGCCATCTCGAAAGCTAATGTTCATGTTTCAGTCATGGCAAAATATCCGGGACGTTTATAGCCGTCTGTCGAATTGCTTGGCCTTGTATCAACATCTTGTTGTATAAAATTACTTCCATCGGTGCTTTATGGTTTCTCATTTTAATGAACTGCTTAGGAACCTCGCCTGGAGGTTGTACGCCAGACTGACTCACATTTCGAGAATGGCGATTCACTTGGAGTCTCCAAATAGCGCGATACTACAGCATTAGCGTCGTGATTATTACTCTCGAGAATAGAGCTCGGGAATAAAAGCAGCAGATTTTATTAAGAACTTTTTATCGGATTTTAGCGGCCCACCAAACGGCGGACTTTGCTTCGTCTGAGCCCGTGTTGAGACAACTTTGGTCAGCAGTCTTGTTTTGGACGCATGCACAGAAAGTGCACGTGGAAACAAGATGGCGGACGCGTTTGGTGAAGAGATTTTTGCAGTGTTCGAGGCCGATGATTCGCCTGAAAAGAGTAAAAAGGACATCAAGAGCAAGAAGGATGTCGACGTGGCTCTGAAGTCAACAGAAAAAGTTATTCCAGGTGAAAAGCGAGAATTTAAACCTGATGTTGTTGACATTGATTTGGACGATGTCTCATCGAAGAAGACGAAAGTCGAGGATTCCCAAAGGTTAGTCGGATCTTTTCTAAGTCTTCTGAGGCTACATCAAGTAAGTGAAGCCTTAATTGACTATTAATATTCCATTTCTGATGATTGAGGTAGGATTTATTGCTCGAGAGGGCTTGGATAGTGACTGAGCCTTGCTGGAGTTTCAGTGTACAGTGTACGTCGGTTTCTTTCCGTGTGATCAGATCGCATAGGATCGCTCCGATCATCCGAAAGGAAATGCGGGCGATCCAAGCGATCATTGATCAATGGTTGGTTTTTGTCCAACATCTCCGCAAGGTCCTGTAATATATTTCAAAGATCTCGTAAGATCAATGAATCAGTCAATAACCTTTATTTATTTATACATGATTTAAAACATTCAGCGAAACGCTGGTGGAGTCGATCTTGTTTCACGAGAATCTTGGCAAGATGTAATAGGCTCCCATGCCAAAATAGAAGTGTGATCACACGTGTGATCACACTTCTGAAGTGTGATTAGAAGTGTGATTTATTAAATCACACATTTTCACTCTTTTAATCACACTTCTAATGTGTGATCACACTTCTGAAGTGTGATTTGTAAAAAATCTCACTTTGAAAAGTGTGAAATGCAAAGTGTGATAATAGCACAAATCACACTTTGAAATCACACTTTGAAGCAGAATGACTGAGCAGGCACTGGTGCTAGTCACATCTTGCACATTGACCAATCAGAAGCTCATTGTTGTGGGGCAGCAAAATACGAAGCTTGGTCGGCCATTTTCATTCACTGAGTTGATCGAGGCAGGACAGAAGAGATGGGTTTTTTTAATAGGCTACACTAGAACGATGGACAGCACTATCACCTATACTGACATAAGCATACCCTCTCAACAGTTTACTGGAATCCATTCCACGTGTAACAGTGATCCAAGTGGAGACTATCGAAGCATGTACTCACGAGGTATGATACATACAGTATTTGTGAAGGCCTTTTTAAAAACTGTCTGCAGCTTGCCCTGTTTATTCAGTGTAGGTGTGCAATAATTCCTTTCTGTTGATAATCCCTGTTACCTTTTGACTCCTGAGCCACTGTGGTTGGGAGGGGCCATGCCATCGTGCCCCCAATTCCTACACTTCTGGGTGCTCGCATACCTCCTTTCCCAGTCAAAGAACCCTCTCTCCTGAAATACTGGGAAATCTCTTTAACAGATATTGTTCAATCAATCTAACTCTTAACCCTTTCACTCTCATTATTTTTGATGACCGCAGGGGGGTTAAAAAATTTTGGAACATAGTTCAGATTCTCCCAACCATTCAAGAAGAAAATAAATGAGTGATAGTGAGAACTGATACAGTCACTGTAGGATATATAGAGATTACTTCATGGAAAGTGCGCGCGTACGGTTTTTATTCACGAGTTGTGAAGTATCATAAAACGAGCGAGCGAGGCTTTGCGAGCGAGTGAGTTTTATGATACGAAACAACGAGTGAATAAAAACTGTACAAAGCACTTTCCATGATGTTTTCTGTTTATTATATACATACTGAGACATTTATGATGGGACCGGGAAACCCTTTAAAAGTAGTGAAAAATTGTCGTTCGCAGCTTGTGATTGGACGAACGATTTTTTTCACGTGTGAAAAGCGTTGTTCGCGGCCTCTCATTGGCTAGAACTCATTTGCGTACGAAATTTTACGATATGGCTTTTTCGTGAGTATGTCTCAGTATGTATATAATAAACTGTATTAGTATATACCACACAAGTGAATAGTGCTTTTTGTGCGCTCTGATTGGCTCCTCAATCTTGGAATATCAAGTACTATTCACCTCCCGGTGGCTTCCGGTAAAACAAAATGGCGTGTGAGCCCAATTTCTGCTCATTTTTGTTGGAAATAAAATAGCTATTTGGGAGTTGGCTATTAAACTTGTGTGGTATATACTAAAACAATTATTTGCCTCAGTGTTGGTGAATAGCGGTGGATATTTACCTCGCCGAAACGGCTCGGTAAATATCCACCGCTATTCACCTCCACTTTGGCGAATAATTGTTAACTGTCTCTCGAGTGAGAAAGTGAGAAGAGAAATTGAAATCAGTTGATCACTCCTGGGAGCTGCCAGTGCAATGTTTGCTAATTGTCTGTATATTTGCAATCTGTGTACACTCAAGGTTGCCGTTCCTGAAGGATGTCAGTATACACCATTGGTCAAACAGGCAACCAAACCAGCGAAGGTAAGTGTTGTGTCAGTGCATAAAAGCATGATCCATGAGCTTGTTAGCCTATAGTTGTATATATTTTTTTGTCAGATTTAATCTGTGCTCAAGACAGCAATGCTAACAGTAGTATTACCCGGCCTGCTATGCAGGGGGCCCAAGGGGAATGGAACACTTTCACAAAAACTGTTTGATTTCCAATCATACAGTAAAAGAGTCATGGTTGCATAGTGTGGTTCCTTTCTCCTTGGAATCTCTATCTCACAGGACTGGTAAAGAGGAGACAGCCTACAGTTTCTTCACTCTTCCAGCTCTATTTCAATGAAATACTTGTGAATATAAGAAATACAAGATGGTTACAATCCTGAATACTTGCTTGTGTTTTTTCTCATCATAGGAATACCCATTCATTCTGGACCCTTTCCAGAAGGAAGCCTTGAAATGTCTGGAGAACAATCAGTCTGTCCTAGTGTCAGCACACACCTCTGCAGGAAAAACTGTGGTGGCTGAGTGAGTTTCTGTTTTTTTCTGCTTGAGAACTCAATTCATTTAATCATATAATATTATATTTCCCTGTTCATAAAATAATAATAATATAGTAGTAATAGTAATAGTAATAGTAACAGTTACAGTTAATAGTATTAGTAATAGTAAAAGTAATAGTAATAGTAATAGTAATAGTAATAGTAATATAGTAATAGTAATAGTAATAGTAATAGTAATAGTAATAGTAATAGTAATAGTAATAGTAATATAGTAATAGTAATAGTAATAGTAATAGTAATAGTAATAGTAATAATAATACTAAGTACAGCAAGTGTAATTCATGAGGTAGAACTATACACTGTATATAAACTACAGGTTTTCCCCTACCTGTCATTATAAACTGGTAAATTCTGTAAGCAAGAAACAAGCATGTGTGACAACTTCCCTTGGAGGCTGTTAACATTAACTTTATTCAAATTTTACAGGTATGCCATTGCCATGTCTCTGCAAAAGAAACAAAGAGTCATATACACAACTCCAATCAAGGTTAGACTGCAGTATTTTCACTATTTCTGGTTTCTGACAAGGCTTTTCAGAAGTTAAACAAAATGAAAACACCTTTTTTTATTATGAAGTATGAAATTTCACATCATAATTCATCATTATCACCATAATAATCATCATTACTATCACCATCACCACTTTCACCACCATCATGTGATCACCATCATCATTATAATATTATATGTACTTGCCAATTCTCATGCCTGCAGACCAACTTCTCCTGCCTGGCTGGCTGTTACAGCCTCAACTGACACACTTATGAAAAATATGCAATTTCTAACCAGTGCGAAAAAAGAAAAGTCTATGTATCCCCAAATTCTCTGATTTTATTTAAAGGAAGAGCACTGGGGACCAGGTTGTGTTTGGTGGAACACATTCTGGGACTGGGACAGGGTAATGCTCAGGGCTGTTTCCATTTTTGGTACTGTATGCAAATTTGGTCATATTAAGATATTCCAAAGAATCACACACGTCTGGCGGGAAACTGTGTGCTAAAGCTGCAATTCTGAAAAAACCTCATGCCTTGCGATCGAAAAATGTTGGCATGTATATAATATCATTAACATCATCATCATTGTCATCACCAGCATCATCATCATCACTACCACCACCATCACCACCATCATCATTATCGTCATCACCACCTTCTCCTTCATACTTGTCATTGCCATCATCATCATCAACGTCATGAGCTTTATACATTGTGTGTTTTTCATCTTCTTGCAGGCCCTCAGTAACCAGAAGTACAGAGAACTCTATGAAGAATTTCAAGATGTTGGTCTGATGACGGGCGATGTCACCATTAACCCCAGTGCTAGTGCTCTTGTTATGACGACTGAGGTAAGAAAACTCAAACATCACTCATTAATCAAATTTAACCCTTTCACTCCCAAGAGTGATCAACTTCAATTTTCTCTTTTCAGTCTCCCACCAGAGATATATCATGACATATGGAGAATTTGGCATTTGATACCTTGCTTAAATGACAGCTGATTAAAACATAAATTCTCTTTTTATCTCTCATACATTTTTCTTATTTTGTGGTTGGGAGAATTTGTACTTTGAGCTTGGGAGTTAAAGGGTTAAAAAGGCACTCTCAGCCAATTCAATGTTTTCTGTTTACATCTAGAAATCAGCATAAACCGAATGTAAAAATGTAATATGTTAATAGGAAAATAGTCTGCCAGTGCACATAAAAGAAGTTTACCCAATAAATTAATAACATAGACAAGTTGAGTTTAACTGAATCAAAATATTTATTATTTTTTCAGATTTTAAGAAGCATGTTGTATCGCGGATCAGAGGTAAGAAATACAAAGCATGTTACAAACCTGGCAACTCTTCCACATTACATGTACACATCACACTCCCAACAATGTGCAAAGAAAATGAAAAACGCATACAGCACATGCAATGTCTTCTCTTACAGTACATACATCCATGTCTCATCTCCCGCAACCTCACAAGAGCTTTTTTTTCCCCTCAGATTATGCGAGAAGTAGCATGGGTTGTGTTTGATGAAATCCATTACATGAGGGATAAAGGTGAGCTGTTGTGTTTTGTTTTTCTACTACATGTACACTTCATATGCTTGGTACAGTACTCATTGTTCCTTCTCCTTACTGCATTACACATCTGTGGTTAGACATACCAACTACCATCTTGATCACATTCAGGTGCATGAATTTTTATATGGCTGTGGAAGACAGAGCCAATTTTATATTATTTAATATGGCTTTTATCTCTCAGAACGTGGTGTTGTTTGGGAAGAAACAATCATCCTACTGCCAGATAATGTTCACTACGTGTTCTTGTCAGCCACCATTCCTAATGCAAAACAGTTTGCAGAGTGGATAGCACATCTTCACAAGCAGGTACATCATATCTATACATTGTACTGTGCAGTTGCATCAACTATATTATTTGTGATGTGATGGGCTGTAGACAAAAATTCAAGCATCAAGCACTCTAGCTACCATCTATATCCAGGGATATCCCTGGATCAGTATGGCCTGTACATTTTTTTGTGTTACAGGCAGGACAGTGAGTAATGCTGAAATGGCAGGCCATTATTTTGTGCAGTACTGAGTGTTGTCTCTTCTTTTTTTCTCTCTTTGTTCAGCCTTGTCATGTGGTGTACACAGATTTCCGTCCCACGCCTCTACAACACTACATTTTCCCAGCTGGTGGGGATGGCCTATTTCTTGTGCTGGATGAAAAAGTAAGAGACTTCTGTGATAATTTTATACATGTATTACAAATTGCACACACGTTAAGGTATAGTTGAAGGACACTCTCCTAAGCGGACAGCTCTACCTACAGAAACCTCTACGAAACCCTGTTTAAACTCTAGCTCAGTCAAACTCTGTATTTAAACATTCTCATAAATGCACAGTTCCAGTTACAGACACTTCTCTTCCAAGGGGTGTTTGCTTATGAGAGCTTTACCTCACTGTAATCTTGAAAGTGTACAGTAAGTGTTAGGGTGTCAGGATATATCCTCACCATGAAACTATTCCTCAGGTTTCTGAAAAAAGAAAAAAACTTTAAAGTTATACAGAAAAAAAAATCATATTTTTGCACAATAATAATATTTCAAGTGAAGAAAAATTTTGATACTACATGAATTATCCAAAGCTGTGATAACTTTATTCCCAGTTTCTCTGGAGAGAAAATCTAATGATATTACTACCAGTATCATTATTGCTCAAATTCATTCTCCTTCTGTAGGGAGATTTCCGTGAAGAAAATTTCCAGAAAGCCATGGCTGTGATTAGGACAGGGGGCACAGACCCAGGTTCAATCAAAGGAAGGAAAGGTGGCACGAAAGGTTTGTTATGTCCAACTCCTTCCCTATACTAAATCAGTGACTGACAGATCTGGAATGGGGTACATAATATTCCTCTGAAGCTCTATCGCCCATGTCCAGCAAGTAGGTGAGGGAGGAGGGGCTCTGTCCGAAAGTTATTTATAACTTTCGGACAGAGGGGTGTGTCTTAAGAAGTTTGAATGCGGCAGTCGTAAGCTAAGAATTGCACTGTATAAATCTGCCTTTAATTCACCTTAATGTGAAATGCGAGGGTTTATAGGTCTGGGCAGAGTTTTGACTTTTAAATGATTGACAAAATGTGCATACTGCACAGGTCCTTCCAACTGTTTCAAAATTGTGAAGATGATCATGGAGAGAAACTTCCAACCAGTCATCATCTTCAGCTTCAGCAAGAAAGAGTGTGAAGCGTACGCCTTACAGATGTCCAAGCTGGACTTCAACACAGGTACGGTATTTTCATGAAAACTGGGGGTCCTTTGGTAAGTAAGTGAAGTCGCAATGTATAAATCGGGCTTTACAGGCGCACATTATCAGTGGTGAAGGATCAGTATCGGCTTTCCGATTAGCGGGTCGCGTTCCGAAAAGAGTCGCTCATCAATTAATTTTTCAAGTGCGTCCAAGCGGACATACCTGCTCGAGTTTTTTTCGTCCAAATTGAGATTTGTGCATCCCAGGACGCAATGACGTGCTCTTGATGCAACACTGAGTGCAGAAAACTCATTTCTATGCTATCCAATCCTTAGCCCCCAGTGGTATTCTAGTTACATAGACCCAGACAAGAGCGCCATCTGCAGTTTTGGTTTTCTAATACTAATGATGAATTGTTTTGAGGAGAATATGAAGTGGCGCAAATTTTCAAAAACATATTTCATAAAAGGAGTCTCAACTTTAGTGCTGTGTAATCTGCCAAGCAAGAAATTCAACTGAATATCTTTTCTTCAGCTGAAGAGAAGAATCTGGTGCAAGAAGTGTTTAATAACGCAATTGACTGTCTGTCTGATGAAGATAAGAAACTCCCACAGGCTAGTGCATTTTTTCTTTTTTCTTTCCTCTCTTCTTTCCAGACGCAGAAAGTTGTGTGTCTTGGAGCCTTTTCGTGTCTTTTAATGTTGTGTTGCTTTATGACTGTTATTACTTCTGCCTTTTCACATATATTATCTTATCCTTTCTTTCTTCTACCTTTTTGTCTTGGCTTTATAATCCCCCTCCCACCCCTTTGATTTCTGTCCACACCTCTTTTATTTCTTCTATTCTTTCATCACTCAGCCTTCTACTGTATGTATGTCTCCCCTCCCTCCCTCGCTCTCTCTGATCCCGTTCCTCTCTTGTTTTTCCGTAGTTTTCCTCCTCAGATTTGATTTGTGACGAATGCAGGACACGTCATATTTTCTTTTGTACCTTCTTTCTCTAATGTTTGTATTCCCTTTTGTCAGCCTTCGACGTCTCCATTCTCCGAGCCCCGCCCTCCCTCCCCGCTTCGTTATCGTGTCTCCCCCATTCTTCCTTAGTTTTCTTTCTCTGATTTGATTTGTTGACGAACACCTGACACCACAGTACCGGCGAGTATTCTCACGTTGTTCCTTTTGCACTTTTCCTTTTACAACTACTGCAGGTTGAACACGTCTTGCCGTTGTTGAAGCGAGGAATAGGCATTCATCACTCAGGCTTGCTGCCAATCCTCAAAGAAACTATCGAAATTCTCTTTTCTGAGGGATTAATCAAGGTGAGAAACAGAAAAACTCGAACGAGATGACATGTTGCACCTCCAGACAGACAGAAAGACAGGTTTTGTTTATACTTATTTATGTATACTTGGTTTTTGAAAATCAAAAACTGCCCTATTCTATCTACATACGCAGAGTAGTAACACTATAAATGATAAGTTGCTCTCTGTGTTTCTAGGCGCTGTTCGCGACCGAGACATTTGCGCTGGGACTTAACATGCCAGCCAGAACTGTTGTGTTCACAAATTCAAGAAAGTTTGATGGCAAAGACTTCAGATTTGTGAGTATACATGATTAAAGTTCACACACAACGCACAGGCATCATCTCTTTAGTCTGTTCATGAAGAAAAGTTGGCGTTTGTGAATACCAGGCGTGCTCTAATTGGATCTTTGCAACACTGTCCCTTGCACTGATAGATGAGTCCAGGAAATAGAGTGGGAGGAAGAGCTAACACTCAAAATATGTTGGTTGTTGCTGTCTTTGTTTTTATTTTTGTTGTACAGTGTTAGTGGTGGTGGTGATGATGATGATGATGATAGTTGTAACATTTTTAAATGTTAAATCGATTAAAATCGCTACAAACGCGTCACTATCACGGAGTGATTCGTGACCAAAACACACGATAACTTATACGTGACTTGACCTGGTCACAGTTATCGTGTGTTTTGGTCACGAATCACTCCGTGATAGTGGCGCGTTTGTAGCGATTAAATGATTTTGAGTCTGGCTTTGAGTTGGTGTAGTTCGTTGTTTACCGTTCCTCTGTTTCTAAGTCACCTCGGCTTGGTTACAATTATATTAATTGTTTTAGTTACCAGTTCATTGTTAAGGCTGACGATGTTGATACTACTTGTCTATATAGTTGATGGTAATATTGAACATGCTTATGTTGTTGTTGTTGTTGTGACAGATCACATCAGGAGAGTACATACAGATGAGCGGTCGAGCAGGGCGACGCGGTCTCGACGAACGAGGAATCGTTATCTTGATCATTGACGAGAAGATGGGACCGGACGTGGGAAAGGACTTACTCAGGGTACGTGTGATGTTGTTAGATAATTCTCTGAAGATTCTTCATAACACAGCACAGCATACAAAGCACAACAACAACGCCCAGCTCAGAACAATGCAACACAACACAGGAAAGCACAGCAAGTTCAAAACCATACTGAAACCACACTTGGGAAAGCTCAGCACAACGCAACGCAACACATCGCAGCAAAGCAATACTGTACACGTTAGATAAACGGGAGCGTAGGGGGTATCTTGAACTCAGATTTTCAAAATTGCTTCTCAGTTGTGCATATACTGAGAGATGTGTCCCCCCCCCCCTCCCTTAAATTTTCAGTTAAGTTGAAACTCACTGATAAAGTGATGAAACTTTCCTTCTACCTCAGGGCCAAGCAGATCCTCTCAACAGTGCTTTTCACCTGACTTACAACATGGTCCTGAACCTTTTACGTGTCGAAGAAGTGAACCCAGAGATAATGTTGGAGAGGTCGTTCTACCAGTTTCAGAACTATGCCACCATTCCTGGAATGATTGAGAGTAAGTTGTGTGCATACTGTACTCCTAAAACTGTGTTTACCACTCAGGCGCGCACTTAATCCGTTCACTTTCAAACTCAACATGCAAATGCATACATACATATGTGCTATATCTCTTCCTATTTCTTGCAGCCCTGAAAGAGCTTGAAGCTAAGCATGATGCCGTAGAAATTCCCAACGAAGAAGCCATCACAGTTTATTACAGGATTAGACAGCAGCTTAAGAGGCTTGGCGATGAGATGATGGCGAGTCAATTTTATTTATCCTTTGCTTATGGTTTTACGTTTACTGCGTATTTGTGATTGGTCCAACTCGTACTGTCCATGCAAGCTCGTAATGTAGATTCTCCCAACCTTTCAAGAGGAGAATGTAAAAGTGATGTAGTGAGAACTGATAGTTCGATCAAGGTCTCCATACAAAGAGGTTATTACACGGGAAGGAGTGTAATACGGCGAAGTATTTTTACGAGTCGGTTTTATTTTTTCGAGCCTGCTTCAGGCGAGAAAAAATAAAACTGACGAGTAAAAATACAGCCGTATTGCACGACTTTTTGTGTAATAAGTTGTTTATTACACGACAAACGAAGCGGGGCAAACATTCTCGCCGCGCGCAAAATGGAACAAAAAAATGACGCGTTCGTAAACTTTGCTTGCGAAAACTGATCACGTAAGCTAATAAACCAGTTGATCTGGTTCCTGACGAGTGCAATACGCTCCCATCTTTGCACTCGTTTTGGCCCGTATTTGCACTCGAAAATGTGAAGTCGTGTAATAATGTATAATATATTTCTGATGAGAATGTGAAATAGAAAATTAAAGTTGATCACGATGGGCTAAAGTATAATCAGATTGCAAATTACATTAGCTTTTACTGTCTTTTTTATGGCGTCTTTAATTGAAGCTTCAATCCTTCTGATTAATGATGTTGTACGATAGCCATTCTAAAACGCTCTAGCACTGGCATGTAATTTAGTAACCAAGTTTTTTTATCTCCATGTTTAGGAGTTCATTCACAGGCCTAAGTATTGTTTGCCTTACATGCAGCCAGGAAGATTGATAAAGGTAACTGTAATGTTCAGTTCATTCTTTTTGTATGCCTCAAGGTTAAATGGACCCAATGTGATGAGTTTGTCTGCTGCTCTACAGGTTCAAGACAAGGATAGTGGTGACTTTGGTTGGGGTGTTGTGTTGAATTTTCAAAAGAAAGCCAATCAGAAGGTGAGCACACGGTCATGTGTTCCATGAACTTCTTGTCTTTCTGATGTTGCCGTCGTTGTAAAGTTCTTTTATAAAATAACTATGATACTACGCGCGTTCTGATTGGCGAAATAAAGATGTAAGATGAGAGTATATTACATGCTGACGTGATACGTGATGTATTTTATTTACTCGTACTCTATGTATTTTAGTTACTCGGCGGCCTCGTGGTTTCCGTACGCTATTCTCGTGTTCTCCCAACTTCCCACGTGTTTAAATGAGACTATATTACACAGGAACGCGTTATATATTTCTTAAATACTGTTATGTCCGGCTGTGCAGTATTCCTTCTTGCGTTTTCACGTCTTGTTTTTGTGGCTCTTCTTTTCCCTCCACCCCCCCCCCCCCCCCCCCTTTTCTTTCGTGTCACTGTTCCTGCTTCACTTTCCCCCTTCCATTGATTTCTCTTCTTGATTCTGTGCTTCTTTTGGCCTCTCTCCTTCCTTTGTTTGGCCTTTTCTACCTTCTTTCTCTTATTTTGTACTCATTGTAGTTTGTCTTCTGTACAGCTCGCCTCCTCTCTCTGGTCTGGTCTAGTCTGTCGTGTTCTCTCTCTTTTGTCTGTATCTTTCCATCTAGCTGTTTGTCTCCGGAGTTTTCATTTCTCTCTCTCTCTCTCTCTTTGAGTACCCGCGAGTCTTAACAGTCTTTACAGTTTGTTGGTTTCTTTCAACCTTATCATGGCAGTATTTATGTGCTTTGTTGTACCTTAACACCTGTCTAACCAGTTTTGTGTGCTCTTCTCCACAGAGTGGCTCCAGCTTGGGTGAGACGTTGTATGTGGTCGAGGCATTGTTAAATTGTTCAACCAAGACCATCAAAGCAGCTGATGGAGATATTCCGCAACCATGTGAAGCCGGCGAGAAAGGAGAGATGCAGGCAAGTCGTTAAATGAGTCACTGAAAGAATTCACTTTCTTTAGTTAAAAAATCTGCACTTTTCAGGCAGATACTTCTCGCACTGCCTCGCTTTGATTCTAACCCGGATTGCTATAAAGGCTGGTTCACACGGTAAAGCAAGTACAAACGCAAGCGCAAGAGAATGAAAACTTTTCCATTCTCTTGCGCTTGCGTTTGCGCTTGCTTCACAAATTTTACCGTGTGAACCGGTCGCTTGCGCTCGCGTTTGCGCTTGCGCTTGCTTTACTCGTGTGAACCAGGCTTTAGTGTCAACGGGTATTGTTGTGCATTTAAGTAAGTAGGAGACATACAGTATCTCGCGAAGGTCTCTGCTTTATTTACTCGTACTGCACACCATATGGTGATGATCTGTCACGAGTGTCAAACTATTGCTTCTTTGAAAAAGCTGGTATTGTTAACAAATTCATGCATAATAACATGCATTATTAGGGTTAGGGGGTTAGTCCAAATTACATATCACATAACAATTTTACATATCACATAGTCTTTCAAGTATTTTAAGGCCTTCTCTCTCGGCCCGTTGAGCTCAGATACCCGCTCAATTTTGTGAAAATGGTCTCTTGTAATACTACACTAACTTCTCCATTAGAAAACCTAAGAATAATATATAGTCCCTGTGGGCATGGACTCAACATATGGTTTTGTTTCCAGTCTTAATTTTCCTGGCGTCTACCTCTATGGAACTCGGTTACTAATTTGTGCTTTTCAACTCCAGGTAGTTCCCATTCTCCTCCACCTGGTCAAGGCCATCAGCAGTGTACGACTTTACATCCCCAAGGACTTGCGCTCTCTGGACAGCAGACAGAGTGTAGGCAAGTCAGTACAGGTAGGCGGACTATAACAGCTGCTGAAACCTGTTGTCTTTTAAGCTGTTCAAGCAATGGCTCATCCGGAATGCGCTTGACGTGGCTGTTTAGAGAACTTATGTATTCTGGGGAAGCAATCACACATTCAACTCGCGCAAAAGCGAACATATTTGTCAGTTTGTATGTTACCCATAAAAGTTGCAGATTGTGTTTGTAATGGGAGAATCCTCGACTACAGTTTTGTGCGACATTTATTTTGAATATGAAATGTCAAGGGTTTCAGGCGGCAAACTTTTGCTGTCTTTGTACGTAAGCCAAGTGAATAGCATTTAAAAACTTTTTCTCAGTTTAGATCAGGTCAGTGTTCAAAATCTGAATTGCGTTTCCATGCAGTACTGTCTTAGGTTCTCGTTTTTATGGATAAAAGTTGTCCCCTGGCCCCGAGGCACCCTCCCATTCCGAGTAACGCAATTGTTCATACATTTGTCTCCAAATCGAAGCGAGCCATTTACATGGGAAAATCGTGTCTTTACTGTCAAGACAAGACAAGTTCTGTTTTCTCACGTAAGTGGGGGGGGGGGGGGGGGGGGGTAACTCTTCTTCATATAAATGGGGTTCTGGTTTCCACTTGGCAGGAAGTGAAGAAGCGATTCCCTGATGGCCTCCCCGTGTTAGATCCCATAGAAGATATGAACATCAAGAACGAGGGTCTCAAGAAGCTTGTTAGGGTATGTTCTCAATACACTGAACCTTTGTAGACCAAGGATTCGACTTGCATGCCCCTATTTAGACCTGTCATCAAAAATGCTATATTTCTTGTCTGATATCAAAATTACACCCCTTCCCAAACCAAAACGACAAACTCTATACCATTGCCCAGACCAAAACGATACCACTTGGGGCGGCACATATGGCTTAGATATGGCAGTGCCCCCCTCCCCCCAGGAGTACAGTTTGGTGTAGTGTACCTCAGTTAGATGGTTTTATTTTTGCTAAGCGGTGTTGTTTTTCTTCTTCTTCTTCTTCTTTCTTTCTTTCTTTCTTTTCTTTTTTTTTTTTTTTTTTGTGATTCATTGTGTACAGAAAATCGAGATGCTGGAACACCGTATGTATACTCACCCTCTTCACAAGGATCCATCGCTGGACGCGCTGTATGCCGCGTGTGAAAAGAAAGCGCTGGTAAGGAGAAACGCTCAATCAAAGCTACAATAAGCTAATTCAGGATTACACAATTTCTTTTTCTTGATTTCGTGGCCAACAAACTTGATAAAGACCAACTCAAAATCTTGTTCTTGGTCAAAACATATTGAGGAAGTCATGTTGTGAGTAAGTCCTCCAGGCTTAAAAATGGTGGGGAAAGTGATTTGAGAAACCAAGGATTAACTAAATTCTTTCACGATCTCTTTTCCAAAAAACTCATGGCGCAACAACTGCCATCTCCGCTACCCCTTGTACTAGTGATTAATGACTACATCTTGTTCTATTTGAAGTATCTGGGATAATGAATTATGGCTACAACTTGTTCTGTTTGAACTACTGGTATGTTGGCTAATGATTCGTGGCTACAACTTGTTCTGTTTGAACTACTGGTATGTTGGCTAATGATCGTGGCTACAACTTGTTCTGTTTGAACTACTGGTATCCGGGCTAGTGATACATGGCTACAGCTTGTACTGTTTGAACTACCCATACCTGCGCTCTGTTGAAATTAGTTTTATTTCTACGTAGTTGCATTATGACCAATATTCTCCACTCTGCATCGTGAAGTGCGCATGATTGCTGCGTACAAGAGTAACGCTTTCTCATTCGTTCGCAGATCAGTGCAGAAATCAAAGCGGCCAAGAAGGAGTTGAAGAAGACCAAGACAGTTCTTCAACTTGATGAACTCAAATGCAGGAAAAGAGTGTTAAGAAGGTAAATATGACTTATTTTTACCCCTAACTTAATTGAGGATTATAAGGTGAAAGATGTCAACGAAAGTGAATGTAAAAGATGAAGGCCAGCTTGCAGCTTCGCTGATTCGATATATTTTTTCTTATTCAGTCGACCAAGAATTGGTGTTTTTTCTTTCTTTTCATAGATTGGGTTACGCCACAGCAGCAGATGTCATTGAACTAAAGGGAAGAGTCGCTTGTGAACTCAGCAGGTTAGGCTGAAGTGACAGTACTCCACGTTGAACGAGTAAATCGTGGCAAGGATATATCCTTCCTCCCTATGGTCGTTCTCTCTCCCACTCTCTCTCTCTGTCCTGCACCGTTCCTCAGTCCCTTTTTATGTGTCTATGACAGTACTCCACGTTGAACGAGTAAATCGTGGCAAGGATATACCACTCTCTCTTCCTCCTTACCCTTGTTCTCCTTTCCACTCTCTCTCTCTGTCCTGCACCGTTCCGCTGTCCCTTTATACATGTGTCCGTGTCCGCGCGCACCTACAAGAATATTGTTACGTCAGTCATGTTCTCATTCTGTGTATGGGCTTTCTCTTTCTTTTCACAATGTAGTGGCGACGAGCTGCTACTAACAGAGCTGATATTCAACGGCGCATTCAACGAGCTCACGCCTCAGCAATGTGCAGCACTATTGAGTTGCTTTGTTTTCGAAGAGAGGGTAAGCTACAATCCTGGACAAAACCTTGTCCCTTCCCCGCCTCCCCCCTTTTAATGTTGTAAGGAAGGACATGTGCATCTGGACATTCCAGGTTCAATTTTACATTATTGCTTAAGAGAAAGGAACAATTCATTCATTTAAGAGTGTCTGTGGCTCAACCTTTAGTCGTATGATTTAGCAGTTCGTTTTGCCCGTTTGTGTTGAACTTAAACTACGGGTCTATAGCCTTTTCAGGCAGGTCGTCCTCTTTGCTGTCATTTTAATTAGATAAAAATGAAACGCACGTGGGACACGATGAATTCAATTTTCAGAAAGCAAAACGAGGTATCCGACGTGGGACATTTACTTGAAATCAGTAAATTCAGGGAAGACGATCTTTATGATGCGTCCAACGTAACTTTTTGACGTTACACTAGTGATGGCGTGATTCATTTTGCGGTTTGCGTTGCTTGCTCATAAAGACGTGATGTTTTGGTTTTACACAGAGTGATGAAATGCCAAAACTTAGCGAAGAACTGGCTGGACCATTGCGACAAATGCAGGTAGGTTTCCATTGGAATAGGTGTCCAGATTGTTTCTCTTTAATCATTTCACTCCCAGTAGTGATCCACTTCAATTTTCTCCTTCAGTTTCTCACCAGAAACACATGATAGAGTAGGGAGAACTTGGCTTTTGGTACCTTGCTAAGATGAAAGCTGATTAAACTATCAGTTCTCACTACATTACTCGTACATTTTCTTCTTAAAAGGTTGGGAGAATTTGCATTTTGAGCTTGGGAGTGAAAGGGTTAAGTTCTCCTTTTGCTCTGACGTTCGAAATGTCAGCTAAGTTTCTTTTATGTGGCGCATAGCACATCTAGAGTCCAATCCATTTGTTTTCCCAACATCGAAGCAGAGATGCATCTTTTTTCTGTTGCCAAAGTTTTTTTAAATTAATTTTTGTGAAGCATATGTCAACATGTTCTTGCCCAAGAATAGCATTTCGTTGCTGTAAGGGAATTTATTCGATTTGTGCCATGTTTCTTCAGGAGTCCGCTCGCCGTATCGGGAAAGTGTCCCAGGAGGCCAAGCTTGAACTTGACGTGGAGGAATATGTGGAGAAGTTCCGTCCCCACATCATGGACATCGTCTACGCCTGGGCTAATGGCGCCTCGTTTGCGCAGATATGTAAAATGACGGACATATTTGAAGGTACCACACCGCTCTTTACATGTCATGTCACAAAACATTTTCCAAACAAGAATTTTACTTAGGCCCTGTTTACATGGAAGGAGGGTGACCCTCCTCCCTTTACATGTCAAGCGCTATCCCTAGGGCCACCTCACCAAGGGCAAAAACTTGGCGGGAATTGACAGACACCTGTTCCCTCTAAACTTGGCCCTCCTGGGAGGGTAACCCTGCCTCGAGCGTTTACATGGCCAAAATCTGTCCCTGCTGGGGGGTTACCCCAGCAAGGAGATAAGGTAGCCCTCCTTCTTAGTTTAAATTTTGGCAGGGAAACCTGGCGGCGAAATGCTTAAGGGCGCAGGTATTTGATGAGATCTTCCGGAATAGAATGAACAGGACTGACTGTGAAATTTTGTGCTTGTTTCCCCACAGGAAGTATCATCCGATGCATGCGACGCCTTGAGGAACTTCTCAGACAGATGTGCCAAGCCTCGAAAGCTATTGGAAATACAGAACTGGAAAATAAATTTGCTGAAGGTTCGTGAACATCTTTTAAGTTTAATTTTTAGTGCGAAGATCGAAAATTGTCCGGTTACGTCGCTCATTGATCGATGATGATGATGACGATGACGATGACGATGACGATGACGATGACGACGACGACGACGACGATGATGATTGCGGTCATTGTGACGGAGATGGTTGTACTGTTGCTGTTGGTGGTGGGGATGATGATGGCGATGGTGGTGTTGGCTGTGATAAAACGCTGACATTACAATTGGAAATGATTTCTATGATCTTATCTTTCAGGAATTGTGAAGATTAAAAGAGACATCGTTTTTGCAGCCAGCTTGTACCTGTAGGTGTATACCATCATCTGTGGACACGAAAAGTGTGAAATGTGGAAAAAGTGCCGTCTGGTTTATAGATCGATTGTTACAGGTGGAATTCAGTTTGGATCATGCATTGAAAATCCTTTGAGAAACATTGCGCCACCCGCTTCTACTTATTGATAACAAAACCATTTTGGTTTGTTGTTTGTGACTTAACAATATTACAGTGAGGAAGGATGACCTTCTGCTTTTCATCTCTTTATGTTTTGAAGTTGTGACTGAAAAGGCGGACGAGAAAATGAGCTTACCTGTAATCCTCGGCCATATGTAGCTTGTTTGTCTGTTATATCTCCGGATGTAAAAACGCTGGTTAACAGTTAGTAAAGTCCTGGGCCCGGTTTTTCAAAGCACGATTAGGCTAATCTTGGATTAGGTCTAAACCTTCTTCGTCCACAGCTTCCTTTATACGTTTTAAGCTAGAACAAGATTTTTAATCCATTTTCCTGCAGTTTATTGGCAGAGAGGTCGAGAGAAAGGGTTTCGTTTATCCTGGCTTTCGAACAACCGGGCCCTGTTCACGGATTTGAATGGATTTGAATGCAAGATGGGTAATGGGCAAATAAACTGCATGTACATTCGTTTTTCTGATAGGTGGAACTTCGGAGCACTCCCAACCGTCATTTGCAAGGTTTTTAAGTGGTTCTAGATTATGAGTGATTTCACTATTAAACCGAGACTTCTCGCACGCGTTGCCGCCATGTTTCTTTGTTCTTGCCCTGATTACCCATCATGCATTTAAATCCGTGAAGGAGTCTATCGGCCGAAGAGGTATTAATACGTTTTATTTTGAGGGCGCATCAGTTTTTATGCGTTTATCTCTTCCACTAACAAAATCATCAGAATGTAATGGTTAATCTCGAAGCTTGGTCCCCACCCAACGTTTGTGAAATATGGGGCCTTTGGTTACATTGCAAAAGAGGAATAGTCTTTACTTGGCTGCAGTGCATGTACATAGTTTATACAGATTGAAGTATTATTGCCTCTTGCTTTGTAATTAAGACGAGAATATATGAATAAACTATTTAAAATCATTTTTCTTCTGGGCTGATTTTCAAGGGCCTGTGGAAACCATTGAGTCTGTATATAGGGCCTATAGAAAACAAAAAGCAGTACAGAGCATGGAGACAGGACAGCCCATAGTACCCCTATGGTCAGCCTCTGTTTTTATCGAGACCGTTGTTTTACTCCCAAGAAATTCGAGAATAATCCAATTGAAGACTTCAACTATCATCCGAGGAGGGACTGGATACTGTGAAGGCATTCCTAACCTCGTCCCCAGCAGCATGTCCTCGAACCTAAGATTAGAGATTATTCACAATTGTGAATCATGTCAAAATTATCATATATCGACAATCCTACGTCACACTGCACTACGGTAAAGTACTGGTGACTAAATGTTTGATGGATACCGCAGGGGGATTGCAAATACCTCTGTCGCCGATAATGCACCAGTCAATGTAAATCCCCCGAGCCCCCCAATCCGGAAATAGCGGGGATATGGGGGGATTTAGCGGGGCAAAAAACGACTTTTGATCATTAGAAGTGCTCCGGGGGACTTGATGGGATTTACAGCGGGGACCTGGAGATGACTGTACGTTGGGAGATTGGAACGAGAATGTCTCAGGCATGAAACATGGCGACGGAGGAAATGAAGAAGGTAAAATCCTTGAGTTATTGGCTTGAAGTTAAACCATCCGTGTTCTGTTGAGTCATAGTTTGGTGCACTGCAGCAATAAGAACGTGATTATTTGCATATTTGTGTTTTCATTCTTGCAATAGGTGCATATTTTAATATTTTGTTTGCTCGAGTAGCCATGTGGAATGCATATATTCAGAATAAAAACACAGAATGTTTATCTGGCGTTGCAGATCCTTTTACAGCTTGGTGAGAGACGCCAAGTGGTTGAAGTCCAGCATTTCAAGTCTCTTGAGGACCTAAATCAATATACAAAAGCTCATTTTGACGTTTCTCAAAATAAGCGAATATACCTTCAAAGATTCGAGAGCGATTGGAACGAATATGTAGAAATATCTGATCTACATGATTTAAACAACAAGGACAAGATGATTGCTATTGTCAATGTCAACGTGAAGAGTACAGACGGCGACTCGGGCGGCGACGCAACTGCACAGGTATTCAAATCATAAATAAATATACTCATATTGACTTGATGTTAGTTTACATATTTTGAAGTTGCTCACGTTGAACACAAAATAGAGGCTGCTTTTGAAATAATATTTAATATTTCTTATAAATTGACAAGCCTAAGAGACAAAATGGGGCGGGGATTTACATTGACTGGTGCATAAATATTTAGTCCCGACGAAACTTTATGTGGCGACACGAAATACTTTTGGGAAGATAACAGGCCGAAAACAGAAACCAAAGCTATGGTGAGCTTTAGCCGTAAACAATGGCGATTTATGCTTTACTCTGTACATGACATCTGTTGCCTCATAAAATTCTTCTGCGTATCATACATTGCCTGTTGAAGTGTTTCTTTCATTCCATCATGTAGTCTTTGTTTCACAATGGTCATTAAATACCAGAAATGAAAAATACACCGAAATAGTTCTGAGCATTGAGTTTGCAGTCACAAATGGACTGAACACAATGTGAACAAAATCGCAATAATATTGTAAACATCTCTCATGTTACATTCCTCGCTTTCAATTTTATATTTGTTACAGAGCATGAATACTACGAAACTTTCTGTGGCGACATGAACTACTTTTGGGAAGATAACAGGCCGAAAACAGAAACCAAAGCTACGGTGAGCTTTAGCTGTAAAACAATGGCGGTTTATGCTTTATTCTGTACATGACATCTGTTGCCTCATAAAATTCTTTTGTGTATCGTACTGTACATTGCCTGTTGAAGTGTTTCTTTCATTCGATCATGTATCCTTTGTTTTGCAATGGTCATTGAATACCAGAAATGAAACATACACCGAAATAGTTCTGAGCATTGAGTTTGCAGTCACTGAACACAATGTGAACAAAACTGCAATAATATTGTAAACATCTCTCATGTTACATTCCTCGCTTTCAATTTTATATTTGTTACAGAGCACAAATACTCGAAAGCCTGATAGAAGAAACATATTGAGTTATTAAAAGAAAACACATAAGTATTGAAGCGAAGGCTGGATTAATCATGGCCTCTGATTAGAAATAAGAGTCAAAGTCAAACTGTCATAATTGATTGTGCATAAAAAGATATGTCACGCATTCTCAAAATGCGGGGTCATTCAACCTTTAAGAAGCAAGTGTATGAGTGTTGTAATGATAATTTTTAGTTTAATTAAGGTGTCAAAAGAGCAAGGTGTCAAAAGCCAAGTTTTCTATACTGTGTGATATTTTTGTGGTGAGAAACTGGAAGTCTCTCTTAGGAGTTCCACTCTTGTCCCCTGCTTTCCATTTTATATTCTGGTCTCGACCCAACTCACGCCGCGAGCTCACTGGCAACACCAGTCTAGTTTTGATCAGTTGAATTTAAACTTGTAGTTCATCCAGAACATAACTCAGACACAGAGAAGCTTTTAGTTCATGTCTTCATACTGCAACGGGAGTCATTTTTGTCAACAAAGTAGATTATAATGCCTTGAACTCTAACCAATAATTATTGCTTTAGCGGGTCTGTGTTTTTGATTGCTGTTCAGTGTTTTAGTGTGTTTTAAACTGTTGTCCACTAATTTACATATAAGTTATCAGGTTTCGCTCTCATGCCTACTCAGTAACCTCCCTGCTTTAGAGCAGTAGGCACATGTACTTTTTAGATACCTATTTTTTAGTTATATGGCGGTGGCCGTTTACTTATAACCCAAAAAACCCCACCCATCCTTGTGCACTTTTTGTTCATGCATCCCATGCTGTTTTGTTCATACATCCAACTGACAAGTGTGCCAAAACCGGCTTGACTGCATTTTTCACACCTTTTGTTCCATCATGCACAGAAGCCATTTGTGAGAAGACTCCGACAAAGATGGATGTGTTTGCGAGAAGAGATTTGTAAACCAAAAATGGCAGAGCGAGCGAAAGTCAGGCTTTCTGGTGAGTCTTACTAAGTTGAAACTTGTGACATACAAATGAACGAAACGAACTTATGCTTAGCTTTATGCCTGTCTTTGAAACATTCCAGGTTATTTAATACATTTCTCTCTTTTCTCGCAGAGCTTTCACACCATGCAGCTTTCAGTACAGTGGAAAAGAGGCATGGCACATGGACTTGACTCAAAGTTTACAAGGATTATTTGGCTGGAAATGGCTTCAAGTGGAAGATGAATGTAGAAATGTATTGAACAGAAAACTGTAAGCTCTGATATGTTATTCTACAGTCATGTATGATGTTATTTACTTTGTCTTTGAAAGAGGTGTTCTAAACGTTCTCAGTGAGTCTTATTCTCTCAAAGACTTTATTTTACATTAATTTGTGGACATGAACGTTTTTAAATGGGAGGGCACTTTTGAATTTTATATTTTATACTTAGTGTTTGCTGCACTACGTTGGGCAAAAACCTAATTTGCTGTCTGTCACATATGTGTGAACAGCTTGTTTTTTTATTAGATAGATTTAATCCAAAGTGCCAAAATTTCCAGGTCTGCTACGATATTATGCAGAAAAATCCCAAATGATAAGTTGTGCAAACAATACAGATATTGGCTGCTGAAAACAATGATGTCTAATCAGTTTGGTTGACAAAGAATTATTGCTTTGCCTGTGTTTTTATTTTTCAGGTGTCAACTTTTTTGTTGTTGTTTTTCTAAAACATTCTCGATTGGCACTGCCACAAATGTAGTGTAGCACAAGTTGTGCCCTCTGGCCTTCCACCAGAAGTTATGTGCAACTCTCTTCTTTTCTTTCAGTTCTTACTGAGGCACAACTTCTAAATGAAAAATGGCTCAAGAAAGATAAGTAAAGTGTTTTAGATTTTTTCGGTCATACCACAAGCATCCTGGGCCTCAGCAAATTTAGGTTAGGAATGCTTATTCAAAGGGCAAGCTTGTTTGAGGGGAGGCCCTTATTAAATTTTCTCTAGTCATTTACTATTGCAATGCATAACATTTGCTTATGAACAACAAAGCAGTTCGTATAGATCTATTAATAGCGACATACTTTAAAGCATAAAACATCGATTTTGATTTTCGATGGTGCTAATTTACCATCAGTGCGAAAACAACAAAGTCTGTAAAGGGGAGGAGGCACTTATTTAAAATTTTGGCCAAGAGGGGGGGGGGGGGGGGGTGGTCATCTATTAGAGTGCGGCACTTATTCGATGTGACCATTTGTTAGAACCTTGTGCAATTTGTCACAGCAGTTGATCCGGGTCAGTCTCTCTTATGAGAGAGCACTTTTCTGAAGTCTTCCCAAAATTACAAAATTCCCTCCAAAATTTCCTAAATAGGTAGATAATATATTATTGAACTTGGTTTGTAGCACTGTTCTTGGCCACTGGAAACTGATGCACTTTTAAATGTGGCTAAATGTAATTTAGGCAAAGTTAACCTTGAGACAATTGCTGATCAGCAGTCGCTCCCCACAGCAGGGGGTGCCCCGTGGCATTCTGGGGCTTTGTGCGGTTTGTGGCATTTGCAGTTTGCTTGCAGATTGTTGCGGATCTCTTGCTTGGCTCTAAGTTTGTGATGTTGCGTCAAACTCGTAATAGTCTTGATAGTGCTTACTCTTTGGCCGTGGCATCGAGTACTTCAACTCTACCACGACTTCGTCTTCTCTGGTGACAGCTCCTTCGCTGCCGCATTCTGATCCTAGTCCTTCGCCTCTGTGGTGGCTGCAGTTCGTGTTGCGTTAGCTGCCGATTTGCCACCCGCTGGACCTGCGGCCTCATTGCAATCGGCATCTGTTCTACAAGCTACAAGCTTCTAATCCTCCGGACTTACCGGCAATTTGCTGGTCGCGTTTGGTTGGCCTACGATTGCGCCATTCGCCAGCACGCTGCCGCCACGAAGCTGCAGGATTGGTCAAGCATGGATGTCCAGCTGTTCAATTTCCATTCAGCAGGTGCCTCGCCCCGGATCTGTTCTGTTCTGTATCCCGTCTTCGGAGCTTAGCGAAGCTTGGGGTAACAACTCGTTGCTTGCTGTCTGCAGGTCATGGAACCGTGGTCGTTGCTCTGCACCTTATTCTTCCTGCCGCTTCACCCACAAATGCAGTTCTTGTTCTGGCTTACATCATGCCAAGGATTGTTTTGATTCGCCCGATCGAGACATCGTGCCTGACGCCAAACATGGTTTGTCGCCTGGCCCAGACTCCAAGGAGCTCTCCAAGCATCCCAAGAAGGGACTTTAATTCTTTTCTGTTTTCTTGCTAGTCACTAGTTTTGCTGTTGCTGTTGCCTTGGTTGCTTCTTAGTTCCATTAAGTTTTGCTTGAGTTGTTTGGTTGCATTGCTGCGTGCGTGTTCTGGTTGCCAATTCACTTTTACTTCCCCTTCTAGTGTGGCCTCCCCTTCCTCCAGTCGAATTAGTTAGCCCTCTCATCCCTGACCTCTTCGCCCAGGAGCTGCGTGAGCAGACCAGGATTGAGTTTCCTTCATGTCCAAAGTGGTCTGGCCTGGCCGAACCTTCCTGCGTCGCATGATTGACCTGCTCTGCTGCTTCTGGCAACCTGATCATCCTATCTGGTTGAACTGGGAGTTCCACCTTGACCTCCAGTGGTGGGTTCAATTTGTCTCTTCGGGGAATGGCGTCAGCTTCTGGCTCTATCCAGGCTTGACCCCGGATTTAGATCTGGAGGTCACTTCTGACACCGCAAGTTCCCTTGGCTTTGGTGCCTTTTTCCGCAGAGAATGGTTCTCTGGTCCATGGTTGCCCATCCAACGGCACAAGTTTATTGCCTACAAGGAACTCTTCCCGGTGGTTATCGCAGCACATCTGTGGGGCCCAAGGTGGGCTAAGAGGAACATTTTGTTCCATTCTGACAACACAGCTGTCATGTTGGTCCTCAACTCTAGGACTTCCCAGGTCCCCCAGCTGATGCATCTAATGCGTAGTCTGCTTATGGCCTCAGCCCGTTTCAACTTCTTCACGGCCCAACACATTCCTGGCATGCGGAACTCAATTGCTGATGCCCTTTCTCGTTTTAATTGGCAGGAATTCCGGTGTTTAGCTTCCGAGGCACACCTGTTTCCAGTTCCAATTCTGCATCAGCTTCTCAAGGATCTGACTTCTCCCAACTAGAGCAGCGGTGCTGGAATTTTCTTACGAAGGTCTGGCCCCTTCTACTCGCCAAACTTATACGTCCGCCCAAGACAGGTTTCACCAGTTCTGTCTTCATTCCGGCAGGCTTCACGCCAGTGGCTCTCCTTGTCCAGCCGATGAGTGGACCCTCTGCCTTTTTGCAACTTCCTTAGCTGAGTCCCTCCAACATTCCTCCTTTAAGGTCTACCTTTCCACTGTATGGTCTCTACACATCGAACAAGGCTTCCCTGATCCTCTAGCCAACTGTCTACGCCTCCAGGGTGGTTCGTAGCACCAAGCGTCAACAAGGCTCTCCTGCCGACAAACGTTTGCCTGTGACTGACTCCATTATGTGGATTGTTGCCAACTCCCTCGATCTGATTCTTCCTGACCACTGCATGTTCTGGGCTGCCTGCACTCTCGCCTTCTTTGGCTTCTTGAGATCCTCAGAGTTCCAGTCCCCAACCTCGCCAGTTTCCAGTCCTCCATTCACCTTGAGGTATCAGATATTGCTGTGAACTCCAACTCTAACCCTTCCTGCTTGCAAGTTAAGATTAAGGCGTCCAAGACTGATCCGTTTCGCGTTGGCTGCTTTATTCACATTGGCCTTGGTACACTTCCTTTGCGCTGTTCAGGCCATGTTGGCTTATCTAGCTCTCAGAGGTATTGCCCCAGGCCCCTTGTTCTTGCTGCAGGACGGTCGGCCTCTGACTCGCACCTTACTCACCAACTGGCTTCGCCAAATCCTGGCAGCTGCAGGTGTGCCAGGCAACTTCTTGAGCCATAGCTTTCGCATCGGAGCCGCCACAGTCGCAGCACGCAGTGGAGTGCTGGATCACCTCATTCAAGCCCTGGGGAGGTGGACCAGCAGTGCTTATCAGCTCTACATCAGAACTCCTGCATCAGCTTTGGCTGGCCTCTCTCATCACCTGGCTTAGCAGTTGGGGTGGGGCTCAATTGGTAAGTGATCTGCTCAAGTGGGGTCTGTCCTCTTTCTGTAAGTCTTACTTACAGAAGGAGGTACCTTGGTTATGGGTTCAAACGTGCTGTGGCAACAGCTAGATACAATCTGATGCAATTTGCAACAAAGTAAATGCCTATGATGTCGGCTGGGTCCTTGGATGATTGTTGAGGGCAGTTGGAAAGTTCTGGAGGAAAGCACATGTGTTACAGGACTCCAATATGCAAGCTAGGGCATGCTCCAAGATGAAGAAAAGGCCTCTCTAATCTGATAGGTTTTGTAGTTGGCTTACTAATCCAGGATGTAGTCTCAAGTAGGATGATGGTGGTCAGGAAGAGGATCGAGTCTCGAACTGGTGTGTTTCTTGCATCATCAGTGAAAGGGTGGTTGTCTTGCCGTGGGGATGGTTGCTTTGGTGAGCATCGTGTGCATTTCAAAGATGTGCTAGAGGTCAGACACCAAGTCTGCTCCTTGGCGAATTGGTTGAGCTGTGTCCAATGCTTACAGGAAAAGAAACTTGGTTACAATTACTGTAGGCCAAGTTGCCAGACAGGACTTTCAACAGGTTTCTGATGTGCACTGAGGCAGCTCTTCCTCAAGTTCTTGTACAGGCCATTCTGCAACTGGGATGTCATTGGCATTCTTAGCACGACCACTGTCATAAAATAGGATGTTTCTCCTTTCGTCAGGAACAAGCAAGAAGCAGTCAAGAAGATTGTGGAGCCTTTGTGTAACCACCTTCCGTCTTGCTGCGACCGCCTTCCGTCTTGCTGCGACCGCTTTCCGTCTTGCTGCGACCGCCTTCCGTCTTGCTGCGACCGCCTGCCGTCTTGCTGCGACCGCCTGCCGTCTTGCTGCGACCGCCTGCCGTCTTGCTGCGACCGCCTTCCGTCTTGCTGCGACCGCCTGCCGTCTTGCTGCGACCGCCTTCCGTCTTGCTGCGACCGCCTTCCGTCTTGCTGCGACCGCCTGCCGTCTTGCTGCGACCGCCTTCCGTCTTGCTGCGACCGCCTGCCGTCTTGCTGCGACCGTCTGCCGTCTTGCTGCGACCGCCTGCCGTCTTGCTGCGATCGTCTGCCGTCTTGCTGCGACCGCCTTCCGTCTTGCTGCGACCGCCTTCCGTCTTGCTGCGACCGCTTTCCGTCTTGCTGCGACCGCCTTCCGTCTTGCTGCGACCGCCTGCCGTCTTGCTGCGACCGCCTGCCGTCTTGCTGCGACCGCCTTCCGTCTTGCTGCGACCGTCTGCCGTCTTGCTGCGACCGCCTTCCGTCTTGCAGTGACTGCTGGCCGTCTTGCCCTGATACCCTGCTGTCTTCTCAAAACCTTTATGCTGTCTTGCTGCGGGCAGGAATGGCACGTCTTGCTGTGGTATACGTTCTGTCATTATGTGGCAGGCCTACCGTCTCGATACTCGGCGCATAGCTGCGACCGCCTCTCGTCTTGTGCCTACTTCCCCCATTTCGTGCCTGCCTGCCGTCGTAAGGCGTGTTGGGTAGCTGCGGGGGGTTGTCGCCCTGGCGTGTCTGATTGTCGCCTTTGCGTTTTGCGTTTCGATGCCGTGTAGGATGCTTCCTTGACTTTGTAATGTATACACACTGGGCGTATCGGGTTGTCCAGTTGGCAGTTTGGTTGTCACCCTGGCGTGCTTGGTTGTCACCCTGGCGTGTTAGGTTGTCGCCCTGGCGTGTTAGGTTGTCGCCCTGGCCTGTAAGGTTGTCGCCCTGGCGTGTTAGGTTGTCGCCCTGGCGTGTTAGGTTGTCGCCCTGGCGTGTTAGGTTGTCGCCCTGGCGTGTTTGGTTGTCGCCCTGGCGTGTTAGGTTGTCGCCCTGGCGTGCTTGGTTGTCGCCCTGGCGTGTTAGGTTGTCGCCCTGGCGTGTTAGGTTGTCGCCCTGGCGTGTTAGGTTGTCGCCCTGGCGTGTTAGGTTGTCGCCCTGGCGTGTTAGGTTGTCGCCCTGGCGTGTTAGGTTGTCGCCCTGGCGTGTTAGGTTGTCGCCCTGGCATGTTTGGTTGTCGCCCTGGCGTGTTTGGTTGTCGCCCTGGCGTGTTTGGTTGTCGCCCTGGCGTGTTAGGTTGTCGCCCTGGCGTGTTTGGTTGTCGCCCTGGCGTGTTAGGTTGTCGCCCTGGCGTGTTAGGTTGTCGCCCTGGCGTGTTTGGTTGTCGCCCTGGCGTGTTTGGTTGTCCCCTGGTGTGTCTGGTTGTCGCCCTGGCGCGTTACTGCCTCTCACCCTGCTGCTGTCTCCTTGTTGTCCTGGTGTGACTATCACTTTACACCTCTTGGACTAAGGTAAGAACGTGTCTTTGT
The DNA here is from genome assembly GCA_964036295.1 of Plumapathes pennacea. Taxonomy (NCBI): domain Eukaryota; kingdom Metazoa; phylum Cnidaria; class Anthozoa; order Antipatharia; family Myriopathidae; genus Plumapathes; species Plumapathes pennacea. Next base: position 21,761,969 of record OZ038466.1, read on the forward strand.
TTTTGTTGACGTGGGTCGTAGTAAGAATTGCAACAAAACCCTGTTGCAAAACTGTACAAGAAGAGCTGCTTCAGTGCACAGCAGCAACTTGTTGAAGGTTGCGTCAGCAAACTTGGCCTAGCAGTTACCACAGGGCATTTATATGCACGCATTCCAAGAACTAATCCAATCTGTGCAAGCTCCAATGCTACTACTCCAACTGGATGTATTGATCTTCACAGAGACTTGGCTAGGTGACACAACATTAGATGCGGAGAGTGAATTCCTGGAATACCAACTGGAACGCAGGGAGTTTTCATGTATATATACTCTGAAGCTACGTATGATGGAATGTTCTTGGCAATATTGAGTACTTCACCAAGACGTTTCTGAGTGTCGCTGGTGCCATGCCCTACTGGCTTAGAAATGAGTGATAAAACAGAGGCTAACTCCTTGAAGACACCTCATATCTGCAGTGAGATTAGACACTTGCTTTTTCAGCTTTCTCTGGCATCTAGCAGTGAATCTCTTGATCCATGCGGTCACTCTACGTAGGTTAATTCATGAGGAGGTTTTCTCTGGATCCATTAAGGTGTTGTCCACTTTAGAAGAGAAAGCGGACCACATCTCGACTTCAACTTCAGGGTCATAGTAATCAGGAGGTCGGCAGATTTTTTGTTCTGACCAGTGACTTTCGTCTTGCCAGAGGAAACTCGGTCCTTGGATCCATGGGCTTTCTTGTATTAGGTCTTGTGCAGATAAGCCCCTGGAACAGTTGTCAGAAGCGTTTAGGTAGCCAGGAGCATGCCTCCACTTGTTTGGATCCGAGCCTTCTCTCAATTCAGCAACCCCGTTGACTACAAAAGTGTGAAATCTGGCTTTCTCACTCTTGGTATACTGGAGCATGGTAGTTAAATCTGCCCAGTAGGTGATCTGCTCAGCCTAAATATCTAGCTCTCTCTGGGTGGTTTGGCCAATCCGTACTGTCAGGACCGCGGCTTGCAGCTCTAATCTCAGTACTTCACCTTTCCAAGCACAAAGGAGCAGTGGTAAATGCCGTCTTCAGACTGGAGTCTTAGGTAAGCTACAGCGCTAAAGGCAGTTTCAGACGCATCAGCAAACACATGACATTGGCGCTGTACCATGCGACTTTCACTCTTGTTGTAGCATCTGGGGATTGATAGCTTTGCCATGTCCATTCCGTCTTGCAAGTTTCCCAAGTGACAGATACTGGGCCCGTTATTGGCTGATCCATTGTGTGCTCTCGCCTCCACAGTTCCTGTATGATCAATCTGGCCCTTGACACAAACAGTGCCACTAGGCCAAAGTGGGTCAAAGATAAAAGAGGTCTGTTTCAGGATACCTCACATGGTTGATGCGAAAAGTTTTGGCACAATCTTGATATCCAGAGTATCCCGTTCCGCGTTCAAAAGCACACCTAGTGCCCGCTCGACAGGAAGGCTGTCCAGTTCTAAATCCAGTGACTGGTGGGCGTAATCTGCAACTGGTAGCTTGGCCAGGACCTCTCGGCTGTTGCTCATGAACTTAGTGAGGCGAAAGCCACTCCATGTCAGGAGGTCAGTCATATGTAATGCAAGGCTGATTGCTTCCTGGTCTGATGGGAGAGACCTGAGTAGATTGTCCATGTAATGGTCTCTCAAAACTGTTTGGATCGTTACTTTGTCATACTCTTGAGAGTGGTCGAGAGCTGTTTGTTTCAAACAGGAACTTGCACTGCATGGGCTTGATTTGGCTCCAAAGATCATAGCCTGCATTTGCTCAAAAAAGGCTGATTTTGCTCAATGACGGTGCTTCCTCGATGCATGTTCATTTTCTCTGTGTACATTGTTACACTGGAAGAAAGGAGTTGCACTCTCATTCTCATCACCTGTTGTGGTAATGACTGGTTGCATAAATTATGACGTAACTGGGGGAGCGTACGTTGGGAGCTCTTTGCTTGTGGCAGTGGCTCTCTCCACATTGGGAAGTGAGCCCAGGGCATTGTGGGAGAATACTGGATCAGTAGCAGTTGTCGCTTCTGTCTTCACGAGCTTGGCAAAATCACTGAATTTGGGAATGGTATCTTGGTAGAGTCTCATTTTGTTGGTTTCACTGCACCAACAATCCTGCAGCTGCATTGGGAGCTTCTTCACCATGTTTTGATGATTTTTGCGGGTGGTCCAAGATCGTAAAGAAAGAGAGTGACATCGTGGCTAAGGCATTGGGTCAGGAAAGTTGAATACCGATCAAGGGCAACATCATCTCCCAGTTTGATGGTCGGCCATTCACTTACTTTCTTGAGGCAAGCATTGGAGCAAGCATAGCTCAATAGGTTGAGAGACATAAAGCCTTTGATAAAGCAGAAGCGGGTTGCTGTGACTGTAACTTTGTGTTCATCGAGACATTCATTCATCCCGTCGTTAAAGTTCAGTTCTTGTTCCACTTGAGCGTATGCGCGCTCACGAGCTTGAGCCACTTCAACTCCTTCCTGCAGTTCAAGCCTTACAGTTTCATTTTGAAGAGCTTGTTTTTTCACTAGCATAGCGGCTCTGGCAACTAATTCTGCTGCTTTGGCTCTTTCTCTGGCTCTCGTAGAGACAGATGAAGCTCTTAAAGAAGCCTTGGAACGGTTAGACAGTTTGGAGATAATTGAACCGTTATTGAGCTGTTCCTTTATTTGGCGCTTTGCCAAGATAGTCCAATTTCCGATTTTGTCAATGAAATCACCCATTATCTTGTGCTCTTGGTATTAGTCCCTTGCAATGAGTTTTTCTTCCTTTGTGGTCAGAGTACCACATAAGACATGTGTTTTCTGCAGGTCTTCAAGAACTTCATGCAAAGTCTTCATTTCACTCTGAACTATGTGCACGTTGTCATAGTCTTCAGTGAGCAGCTCTATTTTCTTCATTTGACGCGATATTTTCCTTTGGGCAGATTGACCGTTTTGCCATTTAATGTGGGCTTGAAAAGCCATGCCTTTCGCTGTGGGCTTTTTTGTTCTTGCGCCGCCGACAACGTCTTGCTTTGTGCTTGTTGCATACTCATTTGCTTTGATGTTTAAATCTTCTCTCGGTCTCGGTGAACCTTCCAACTCTTGATTAGAGTCAATCATTTCCAAATTCTGCCATCCGGCTCGAAGGACCAAAAATGTTGATGACTCGACTCTAGACTCGTGAGATGTCCGGTTGCTGAAGATTTGTTGGGTTCACTTCACAGATACACAAAAAGGTTGATTGATTTATTGACTGACTGAAGACTGATAAAAAAGCTATTGCCTTAAGTACCCCAAAAAGAAGTAACATATGGTAGAATACAAAGAACTGAAACAAAAGAGTAAACTGTACAAAGGAAAAAACAGACAGTTCCGGCCAGTTGGCAACAAGATCCATCAAAAAAGCAAAGTCTTCATTTTTAAGAGTCTATTGAAAACAGTTAAAGCCCTAGAGAGCTTTGGAAGCACTTTAAGAATACTATGGGATGCACCCAGAAAAAAAAAGGGGGGGGGGGGAGGGGGGTACTTCCATATGTATATATATAAGCCATATATGTATGTGCTGCCCCAAGGGGTATCATTTTCAAACAGTTTTAGTCTGAATTGGGTATAGATTTTACCTTTTTGGTCTGAAATAGGGTATCGATTTTGTCTTTTTGGCCTGGGATATGGTATGATTTTAACAGAAATCGGTTGTTTCGGACATGAAAAAAATATCTGAAATAGTTCTGAAATAGGGTATACATTTTTGTAGTTGGGTCTTAAATAGGGTATAGATAATTTGTCTTGACACTTTTGCCTTTTATTTTCAGAGGAACTGTGATGTTGATGGAAGCATAAAGAACTAATTCATTCAGCCCCAGATTTTGCTAGTGGGAGGTCCGTTTGATATAGATTTATTACAAATTGTTGAAAGTGTGCCGTGTACCACTCCTTAACAGAAAATGCTAGACGCTGTTCCTGGGCTGCTCGCCTCCTACTTGTACATGTTAATACATACCTAGCACAAATTGCAAAGCATTATTGACGTTATTCGAGCAGATTTTGCTTGAAAGGTGGGGGTTAGTCTTTCTGTCTGTCTGTTTGTTTGTCTGTCTGTCTATCTGTCTTTCTATCTGTCTGTTTGTCTATCTGTGATCGAGTAATCATCAAAGCTTTTCCAAGCGCAACGGTAGAGGACATAGCCGATCACATCAAGCCGACACTCAGAAGGAAGCCTGATAACATAATTATCCACACTGGTACCAACGACCTTCGTTCAGATTCCCCTCATGCTGTGGCTGATAAGATCGTCAATGTATGCGAATACATTGAAGAACAATTGCCCGATTGTAAGATAGCCATATCAGAGCTCACGCGCGGAAACGACGCACCAGAACTGGAGACAGCCAGGAAGGAGACCAACAAGTCGCTCAAGGCTTTTTTCCGCACTCGAGACTGGAATGTAATCACAAACCTGCAAACTTTTGAACATCCGTTGAACGCTGGTTGAACAGGTCTAAAAAGCATTCAGCAGCTATATTGCACTCAAGTAATGGTAAAAACTCACGAACAGTTTGATCACAAGGGCCACAATACTTCTGGCTATGGCGATAAACAAATGGGAGTATTGTTGCTATTACACATGCCATAAGTGCTGTCAGCAACATTATGGTATTAAAAGGTCTTCGCGACAGTCTGCCTAGCTTTTGTTTAAACTGCTTGTGCATTCATTCCATCTTTGATGGAGTGGAGCCTTCCTAGTCTGCCACTCTTCGAGTACATCTGCTGATTTTTTAAGTAAGTCAAAAAGGGGGCAACTGTTTTTCTGTAACAAATTTATCCCTATTATTTCTGGTGATACTTGCAGTAATGATTGTAATACCAATAAACATACTTGGAGTAGCCCTGTCAGCTTCTTCAGTGCCCTAATTGACAGACCGTGAGCATTAACAATGCAAAATAAAATTCAAAAACATTAAATGACTCTTTCATTGCTTATGAAATGGAACATGCAAGCTACTCTCTGGGCCATACAATATATTAAGTTATTGTGATTTATTTATTGCATATTAATATAATTTTTTTAAGGAAAAAAGAAATTCGATCACCGTATTTTACGGGGATCCCGCTAGTTATTAATAATTTTTTAGTATTGCTCCTTTGCAAACTCCTGACTCTGTTAAAAGATGAAAGAATAGGACGAAAAATCCCACACCAGGACTTGAACCTGGGCCTCGACGCTGAAGATAGCGTCGCATCCTAACCACTGGACCATATGGGATTTCAGGTAATGAGAAAGTAAGGTTATTTATTGCCATCACTGCCACTATTTAAATATCCCTCCACTAAAATATAGAGCATCATCTCACACAGACATACTTGCAGCTGAAACTGTGCTCATCGAGGTGGCTTTGTCGCCATTACCATGAGTCATATCAACTGAAGAAAAAATATTAAATATGCAAATAAAGTATATAATACACACATAAATAGGCACATCAAAAGCACTGTAGCTCACTCTTCCCAGTCTCTCTCGACAAAATGGCGGCCCGATTGGTCATGAACTGAATTGAAGACCAAGATTTCGTCGAAAACCTGCTTTGTTATGGGACAATTATAATCAGGAAGTCGAAATACCCTGTTATGTACTTGGGTGAAAGTATCACGCTGGCTGAAACAAAGACGACGACCATGCTATTAGCGAAAAAGTATAGTCGCAAATCCATCAAACCAGCAATGCAAGAATGAAATAAGGTGAGTTGTACGTTGTTTGACGTATTCTCTGGCCACTCTTGGTAAATGTCATCTATTACAAGTCCTGTAAGGTATACGTACAGTTACAAACATGTACGTAGTAGCAGTAGTAAGAGGTTTATTTGACTGAACAGGTAATTTAGACAAGCAGGAAGTTAAACGGGCAACAAATACATGACATAAATTTAAAATATTAGAGATAATATATAATATGTTTTCAAAATTAATACTAAGTGAGATAGTATAATGTACGTAGCTAAAATATAGTAATATGATTAACATAGTCACTGAGTATGGGATATCCATCACAAATAGCATAATAAACTAATCGATCTTTTAGCTCGATTAGCAAGGAAAGCATGGCCCCAAATTGTTTGTCTGGATTTGCTGGGCTATACATCAGCCAGGGTAGTCAAGACCTGGCCTAAAACAATATTTGGTTGGACTTACAGACTTTGGTTCAGCCAGGGTTGCTGTTTTAAAAGACAGACAAATACAGATGATTACATACATACTGCACATGTAGATTCCCTCATGTGGTCAAACCACTTTTCATTAGAAGCTAGCTGATTCACTTTGAAATAGAGACAGCATGTAACTTACCCAAAAAATATGATCTGTTGTTAGGAACTGCATATTTTTATAGCATTTCTTAAATGCAGGGCACATTTTTAAAGAGCACTTTAATTTAAAGTCTACACACTCACAGATCTTCCTAAGAAAGTTTTTTGGCAAGGCTTTGATTAAACAAAATGGTGCCAGTTGTAAAACAATGATGCAATCAGTCTTCCAAAGCAAGAACATGACAATTATCAGAAATCAAATCTAGTCTGTAATTCCTGGCCAACTTAATTGTTTGGTTGACCCCAAATTGAATCATTATTTAATAGACAGACTTGCATTTTGTAAAACAATTTAATTTATTTTGTTTAGAGTTATAATTCACAAACAAACTAATTGCTGCCCTCAAGAGAGCATATGCATAGCCAGAAAGCTGCCCTGTTTACAGGCTATTACTGTACAGCCACACCACAAGAAACAAAAAATGTATCTTTCAGTCGATCAAAAACCAAGGGGACTGGAAAAAATGGCTGGCAGTTTAAAAATACTAGGTTACCACACTGAATTTGTTGTTCTGACTATTGCTGAGAAACACAGTATGAAAATGTACTCGAAGTAAACTTTACTTAATCTTGTTGTTTTATAGTACCAATTATAAAATGAAAGGCAACAAAATAAAATAAATAAAATTAACATAAAATAAATGAAAAAGGTGCAAAAGTGCAATAGTGGATAAATAATGTAATGATTGGTCTACAGTAACTAATGCAAAACTAATAAACTAAAAAGAGAGAGTACCTTTGTAAGACTAAGGTTAAAAAGAGGCAAGCCCAGACAAACACTTTTAAGCAAGGCTTTGCTGGCTGTCCTGGCTGAACCATGGTCCGTAAGCTCGACCAAATATAGTTTTAAACCAGGTCTTGACCACCCTGGCTGAAGTATATGGCCCAGCAAACCCAGACAAACAAATTGGGGCCAGGCTTTCCTGGTTACAGTACCCTTGTTGAATCTAGTGTAATGCCTGGGCTTTCCTGGCTACCTTGGCTGAACTAAAGCCTGTGAAAATATTTTTCCTTTTGAACAGTGGTCATATATTTAAAGTAATTGCCAATAATGATCTGTTATGTAAAAGAGCATATTTATTATAAAACCAATGGAAAGACTGAATGTACAGTTATACTAAAGGGCTTTTTTCCAATCTTTATTTCAGGCCTATCCATCACCGAAACCTCTCGATTCTCCTCACACTTGGTTGCTCATGTGTTGTTTATCCATCCAATTCATCTACAGTAACAGCTGATCCACCATGACATGCCACTGGTAAGTTGATCTGTACTATTTAATAATTCTATTAGAAATCTTGCCCTGATGCAGCAACTTCTATCTTGTGGGAAATGTTCTAACTCTAGATCAGGTGTTGGAATTGACAGTCTGAGGTGATTGTGTGATTTGTTTATTCTCTAAAATATCTCATATATTCTCTGGCTAAGAACAAAACAAATACAGCACTCGGCACATTTTAACAGATAGAATTTTTTTATTTTTTTATTTAAACAATATTTGAGCGTTACATTTTGCTCCAGGAGCTAAAGCTCATTGAGGGAGCTTATGTAAATTTAATACATGCAATGTTATATCAGAACATTGATATTGACCATGCAGTTACGGCCAACAAATTTTATATCTTGAAAAAATAAGTTGTCTGATTAAATGATTTAAGTGATGAACATGCATTGTGGCAGTAAAACTACAGCGAGACATGCTAGATTGGTCCCAGTTCTGTTACTGGATCCATATACTTCTACAAATTTCGAGTTGTTTCTTGTGCATGCTACTTGCTTTGGGGCAACAATTTCTGGTTGCTCTGTTTGTTAGCGTAAGTTTGACACCGTTGTGTTTCATTTCATTTGCACAAGTGCAGAAAAAATATGCAAGTCTTTGTGTTTTTGCAAATTTGTATTCGGTTTTACCTCTTTGACTTTGTTTCTTTTAAAATACAATTGTTGTCATTGACAGCGGAATTTTATGAGTCTTTACATAAAGGAGAGTATTTGGCTTTGTTCATTAATTACAAAGTTGTCATTGACGATGGACATTGTATGAGTCAGTCTTTATGTGACAGAGAGGTCCGTGACTGACAAACATTAAGAATCGAGATAGCGTCACGATTAGTAACCCTCGCAGAGCTAGGGTATTACTGTGTTTAAGGGAGAGTTCGTGTTCCGTCAGAAAGTGATCTAAAGTAGCACTTTTGCAGTTGAATGTGATTTGGGGACGGGGGGGTGGGGGGGGGCTACTCACTGAAGTTTAGGTAGGGGATTTCGCTGATTCCTCGCTCTGGCCCTGTTCAGGACACAAATTCGGTTATTTCATTCGTGCTTTATTTTGCGATCCTATTTAAGACCAGACTCAAACAATCTTTCAGTTTACGAGTGCCATACGGCATGGTAATGACAGCTTTTAAAACTCTTTGTGCAAATAACACACTTTATCGGCAAAGTGTTTGAATTTTTCTTCTAACTCCAGAATCATGACAAAATTTGGCGCTTTTCAAGTCTTTTGAAGCTTAAATTGTATACCCTGTTTAGACAGAGAACCTTTGAACACAAAACCTGTTCAGCGGAACACCCCTTTTAGAAAAGATAGGGGAGTATGTACCCAACAGGTAACCCAGAAAGCACAAGTTGCATGTTCTGACGAGAACCAAAACTGTTTGCTCATTAGTTCCTTTGAGTGCAACTCCGATCGGTGACTCCGTCTGAGTTGTGATTTAAAACTCTCCCCCCCCCCCGAGCTCTGCGAGGGTAATGCTCAAGATGCTAAAATGGGAACATTTCGTTTTTTTGACCAATGGGGTCGCTATTTCACATTTTAGTGTTTGTCGGTCAGTCAACAACCACTGTCATTTAAAGATTGATAGAAGGTCATTGCCAATGCCAACAGTTTGCAAGCCAAATTTCCTCACGCGTAATTTCGAATAGTAATGGCGAAATTAACATATCTCGAAGAAAGTAAACTAGCGGCTCGTTGGTAGTCTCGAAGGTAGTCTCGACTTGCGGGATTCACTGTTGAGTTTCACTAATAGTGCATTCTCGATTCCATATTTAATGTAGTAGATGGCAATAATCTTTAATAGATTAGCCTCTTCTGCGCGAAGGGATAACCAATCTGAGTTTCAGTTTTATAGACGGCAGCGCTGCACTTCACTTCTGGAAGGGGTACGTCAGCCTCTCCAGACTGGCCTCGTGTTTACACTGCACTTGATAGGTTTTCTGATCAAAGCCGCTCTGGACCGGTGGTTTATTAGTGTTTACACTGCGCCAAAGCGGCTCAAAATCTTGTCCGTTAACCTGGAATTTTAGTTGTTTTTTTTCTTTTCTTTTTTTTTTTTTAGCGCGGAGAATAAATAGATCACGCAATCACCTGAAACAATGCCGGGTTTGAATACCTGTTCTAGAGTAGATAAGTTTATCACAGGAAGCATAAATACACTCGATTGAATTCATATCTGCGATTATCACATTTATAGTAGTTTGTAATGTGCCGATCAATTCGAAACGTCAACAAGCAACTCAAATTCCCCACTCCTCCGTCCCAGATACAGAGCAAGTCTGTCTGTCTGTCAAATTTCGGGCAAAGGGGAGCGTCAAATGCCCGTGGGGAGAGGGGTGATGACGTTTCCAATTGATCAGCATAATTCCTTGGCGGAGCTCGACACATTAAACAAGAGAGTTAAACGAAAGCTACCGAAGCCTTCGCATACACAAATACAATTTCCGTAATTTTACTTTTACTCTTGCATGTTTTAATTACGTCAAAGCCTCTCTGGCCTTTGGAGGAGAGACTGTGACCTAATTAAAACATCACACCTTTCTGTACTGCATATCATTATTTTGACGTTGTTGTTGTCGAATATTTTTTAATGTCGAAGTATTCAGTACGTTTCGTGTTCATTCCTGCTATTTGTTTTGCCAAGAAGATGGATAAGCTGACCGAACGGGTTCTTTGACTTCAGGACAAAGATAAAGTGCCGAGTCGACGGCAACTGAGCAAAAATTGATACACGAGGACAGGAGGACACGAGTTATTCGCCTGGTGAGTTTCGAGTTCACTGCCTTCGCATTACGTTTAGGATTTTATCTCAGTCAGTACATGTACATTTAAACTAGTCAAAAGACATTGTTAGCTTACAGAATGCGTTTCTTTGCACACAGAGCTCAAGCGACGATCGAGGTGGAATGGACAAATGGACTGTTGGATTGAGTAATGGACTAGCATGGATGGAATGGATAAATGGACTGTTGGAGATGAGAAATGAACTAGCATGGATAGCAACAAGCAATGTTTCCTGCAAGCGTGGACTACTGCAAAGTAGGGCTTACTGTTGTGATTAACTTGATACGGGTTTCTTGAGGCTGATCGGTACCATGCATTTCCCTACTGATAAAATACTGATAAAATATGACTTATAATTTATTGTCAACAACCTTATTGGATTATATTTTACAAAGCGGAGCTTCGCGTTTGTTTCTTTGCTTCAAAATAAATCAGTTTTTAAACAGTTTTTTTATGATGCATGGAACTTTAATATCAGCCTCGTATATTCGTCTGCAGTGAGGTGTTTCGATCATTTTTCGTTTCTTTTTTTCTCGTGTCAGAAATATCCCTTTCGGTCAGTCCAGATTCAACAATGATTTGGCTTAAACGGACATTCCTTTATGCTATTTGAACTAAACATTCAATGTGTTCGCCAAAAAGAAAATGGCAAATAAGTGTCGTTATATTTGCTGGGAATCAGTGCTTCAAGTGTATCTTCTATCGAGACATCTCATTTCGAAGTTAGCCAAGCTTACTTTAAATGACTGCAAACACGCTGTTACTGAAAATAACAAGAGCAGTTTTGAACGGGAAATGGAGATTTTCTACACGAACAGTGTGGACATTATAGATCGCGAAAGAACTCGGTTCGATATTTAAGAAAACCCTGTACTTCGTGACTCTAAACGTCTCGCAAGGTTTTCGGTATATATATCACGTATACATGTTTTTAAAAAATCAAATCAAATTAGCCATGCACAGCTGTAAACCCGCGAGATTCAAAGTCATTTTTTTGGCGAACGAAAACCTTTTCCCATTAATTGAAAATCAAGTTTCTGGCCAGTGTTGTTGTTGGCCGCAAAACGTTTTTCCCCGGAGACCACACACGTGATACTCAACCTATTGTTTCTTGGCTAAAATATTCACCTTTTTTGTTTCTCGAGCTCGGCGCAATATCGAGCGCGAATTTTTAGTGTAACAGCCCCGGAGTAACAGCCGATAATTTACGGTATACGCTTTTATACTCAAGATTATTTCATGTTTCTTTTTACATATCTGCTATTTTTTTGGTTTATTTCATATTCAAACGCAAGTTTAGCGAACGAAGTGTTTTCTTTTTCTACGAAATGGTTTCCCGTGCGATTTTTTTTATTGCGAAACGAATACAAAACATTCATCTGTTTCTTATCGTGTCCAATTTCTTGTCAGCGGCATTGCAGTCATTTTAGTATGCTTGATCTGTGTATGTAATGGGAAATGGTTGTTTCTTTTGAATCACTGAAAATTTAATCGCAAATTTCAAATGGAACTTTGCGATGCTGAAATAGGAACGAGAACGCTAGGACAATTTTTATCTCGGCAAATTTCAAATGGAACTTTGCGATGGTCAATTGGAACGTTGTTTTGCTAATTGCACAGATTTTCTTTGCATTTTGACTTCAAGCTAAATAACGGCCATTTGAACAATTTGCTGCGAAGTTAAACTTCTATTCTACCATTATGATTTTCTAGTGATTCAACAATCATATCCCATATTGTGCGTGTTTACTAGAAGCAAGGGAAAACTTTCCCTTCATATTTTAAAATAGATTTGGAACGGGAGGCTCTGAGAAACGTCTTTCATGCTGGCTCCGATATTTTTTATTTGGCTGAAGACTTGTGCCAACTTTATACGCCGAATTTTTCATGAACGGACGCAATGCAAAAGATTATTTTGCCTCAAAACATAAATAACCTAATTTTCATCAACCTTTTTCCATCGCGTTATCAGATTTCTGTTTCTCAGAGCCTCTCCTTCAATTTACTTTGCTTAACAATTAGGTTCGCGGATGGGCTTTGAAGTAGTAATAGTAATAGTAGTTGTAAGAGTTTAGTAGTGCTCTTGTACTACTACAGAACTAGCACAACTCTATTACTCTTGCTGTTTCAAAGTCCGATCATTAACCTCATTAGGTAAGCAAAAAAATTTGACTATAACTGGTGCCATCCGCTAACCCCGACCAACCTCCCCTACCGGAAAATTTACTTATATACACTCTGAATGTGACGTCAATAAAGTTTGAAAAGCATTATGGTCTTATGTCATCTTTAATTATAAAACAAGTTTTGCAGGTTATACTGCATATTACATATTCATGTACATCATATCGAGTCTTCGCTCATCAAACTATAAGTCCTTCACTAAAAAGCTAAAGGCTACAAACATTTCAAAATACACCGACAACACTTTTAGAGCCTTCGCGAAAGAAAACAAAAACCGATTGCCTGCATCAGTTGCTCCGTGCAATAATCCCCGCCATGTAAAGTTTAAGAAGCTTAGTCGGTGTATATATGAAATGATGCAGCCAATGCGTCACAAGTAAAGATACATCATGCCTCAATAGAATTTGTAGAATTTGGTGCGGAATTGCTGTTCAATTCCCGCGGTTCTAATTCGCCAAATCTCTCCCCAAAATGGAAACAGTTAATTTATTTCCCTCAACAGTGAAAGCAAAATAAATTTGGGGCATGAGATAACTTTTAAATGTGACGCACCCGCGAAGGGACACACAGACGTCTTTATTAAGCAGAGCAATGAACAGGATTACTTGGTATAAATAATCGAAAGAAGACTACAAGTAGATGCTTAGCCGAAGGCATAATCTGATAAACTAGAACGGAGGAAGAGAAACGCCCACTGGTGCTCGCAAATTAAAATGAAGAAATTAATTTTCGCAAGAAAAATCGATTCGGAATTGCCCAACAGTAAAGTGAATAAATTAGTTTTTGCAAAACCAACGAAGAAATCCTCTTAAAATTGAACTGCGTTAGCTTCGTGAAGCATTAGTTAATTAAAAACACGGCGCCAAGAACTGAAATTTAGCAATAGTACTTGTGATAAATAAAATTATGACATTGCGACATTCTGCAACCGAGGTTATATGAAAAATTGTGCGACGGAATCAAAACGACTTCAAATCCAATCAACACACAAAAAAAGCGCGAGTTTTTCTTCCAACCATCCCAACTTAACAGAACTACAAACTTAACAGTTTTAATTCAAGCAATGCACAAACCTAAACTCTGGTACACCTGAAAATTCGAAAAAAAAAAAAAAGCAACGACCTGGACAACTTCGGAGACAATTTAGTCAGACCACCAAAGTTGTGGCGGTTAATGAATAGAGAATACACAAAACCGTTGAAATGTTTTAGCGTAAAATTATTTCTGTTTGAATACGCAAAGTTCCATTTGAATTTTGCGAGTTAATTTTCAGGTCGTACCAGATAAAGATATACCCTTCAAAAATATAAACAGCACGCAACAACTGGCTGTAAAACTTGCCCAAACAATTCCACGACTGTATTCAACTGTAATAATTCTGCCGCTAAATATTCTTCATTTCTTTGCCTTGAAAAGCTAAGAATTTTTGGATCAAAATTCTCGTAAAAAATAACGTAATAAAATTCCTGTGTTAGGGAAATATTTCTGAAGGGTATATAACTAACAGCATCGGCAAAAAAGAATAATAATAACTTGAGGTGTTCCAAAGAAACCTATTAGATAGTCATGGTTTGCTCGTCAAGTCTGGAGAAACTGGTGTACCAAAATTTGAAAGCGACAAGATAAATATTGCACAAAATTTTGCAAAGATGAACGCGAGGGCGAATAAAAAAACAGCAATTTCGAGGACGAAAATTATGTTTTCGTACTTCACAAAACAAAAACAAAAACAAAAACAAAAACAAAAACAAAAACGAGAAAAATATGCGACAAAAGCCGTATTACAAGAGACGTTGAGCGTTTTTTATACCGTCGAAAAAGAGAACGATAAATTTGCAAGCAGAAACAAGGATAACGTAAAATCAGTATCTGCGTAATTCACAACTTCGAAAGAGAACAAAAAAATTACGCGCAAAAACAAGCGTCAATCGATAACGTTTTCAGTAAAACAAGCAAACAAACAAACAAAAAATGAACGGGCAAAACAAGCAATCTTTGTAAATCAAATTGATTGGTTTGCATAATCCATCACTTTGGATTTTTCTGCATAATATCGATACCGGACCTGGAAATTTTGGCATTTTTTGAAGTTAAAGGTCAAATACGTGAACCATCCAGTGAAAGAACCACTGACAATAAAAATGCTGTTCCGACGTATGTCACACTGACAGTTAGCAAATCAGGATTTTGCCCGAAGTATAGTAGTACATTAAAACAAATTCCAAAACTGCCCTCGCGTTTTAATCGTTCTTTTTCTTTCGTGAATGTGGGTAAAGGAAAGTCTTGGAGCGAATTTAACTGTCTAAAAACGTTTGGAATACCTCTTTCAAAGAAAAATAAATGACACCATACATAATACATGTCATGAAGAATATCGCTCACGGATTCCTGTTTTGAAATATATTTCTTCAGTCTTCTTCCACTTTGAAGCCATAATCCTCCAGCCAAAAACTCCTCGTAAACTTTGAGTCAAGTCTATGTGCCATGCTTCTTTTCCACATGTCCTGAAAGCGACGTGGCGTGAACGCACTGCGAGAAAAGAGAGCAATGTATTGAATAACCTTGAATGTTTCAAAGAATACATGTAGAAGTTAAGCGTACGTTCGTTTCGTTTCGTCCGTTCGTACGTCGCTAGTTTCAACTAAGAGATACTCACCAGAAAGTCTGACTTTCGCTAGCTCCGCCATTTTAGGTCGTCATTTTATTCTTCTCATGAAACACGTCCTTCTTCGTCGGAGTCTTCTCACAAATGGCTGCTGTGCACGATGGATTGAAACGCGTGAAAAATGTTGTCAAGGTTTTGGCACGCTTATCATTTGGCATCTAAATTTATACACATGGGACGGATGAACAAAACAGCGCGCGGGGAGGGGCACCACGTTTTCTGAAAGTTTCATGCGATTCTGAGATGGTCGAAAAATGACCGGATTTTGACAAAATACTAAGGCTATAGCACAGGGTTTTTTTGTCAAAAATTGAAAAAAATGAAATTTTCAGGAAACCTTCCTTGGACTATAACAAAACTTTTTGCAATACATTTGCTTTATCTATCTTCATCCGTTGTTGAGATATAGCAGCTTAAATTTGGCTCCTTTCCTCGAAAGGTGTGATGAATTAATTAGCGCATAAATTGCTGTAATTTGCTCTAATTTCTCACGACGCGCGGGCTAAAAGTTTACAAAAACTATGCAAACTCCGTCGGCATAGTCCCAGGAACGTTTCCTGAAAGTTTCATGCGATTCTGAGATGGTAGAAAAATGACTGGATTTTGACAAACTAATAAAGCTATAGCACAGGGTTTTTTGCCGATTTTGGTCAAAAATTGAAAACTCTTGAAACTTTCAGGAAACCTTCCTTGGACTGTAAGAAGACTTTTTCCAATATATTTTCCTTATCTATCTTCATCCGTTGCCGAGATATAAGAGCTTAACTCGAAAGGTGTGATGAATTAATTAGTGCATGATTTGCTGTAATTTGCTCTAATTTCTCACGACGCGCGGGCTAAAAGTTTACAAAAACTATGCAAACTTCCTCGGCATAGTCCCAGGAACGTTTCCTGAAAGTTTCATGCGATTCTGAGATGGTCGAAAAATCTTGGAATTTTGACAAAATACTAAGGCTATAGCACAGGGTTTTTTGCCGATTTTGGTCAAAAAATTGAAAACTCTTGAAACTTTCAGGAAACCTTCCTTGGACTGTAAGAAGACTTTTTGCAATACATTTTCCTTATCTATCTTCATCCGTTGCCGAGATATAAGAGCTTAACTCGAAAGGTGTGATGAATTAATTAGTGCATGATTTGCTGTAATTTGCTCTAATTTCTCACGACGCGCGGGCTAAAAGTTTACAAAAACTATGCAAACTTCCTCGGCATAGTCCCAGGAACGTTTCCTGAAAGTTTCATGCGATTCTGAGATGGTCGAAAAATCTTGGAATCTTGACAAAATACCAAGGCTATAGCACAGGGTTTTTTGCCGATTTTGGTCAAAAATTGAAAACTCTTGAAACTTTCAGGAAACCTTCCTTGGACTGTAAGAAGACTTTTTGCAATACATTTTCCTTATCTATCTTCATCCGTTGTCGAGATATAAAAGCTTAACTCGAAAGGTGTGATGAATTAATTAGTGCATGATTTGCTGTAATTTGCTCTAATTTCTCACGACGCGCGGGCTAAAAGTTTACAAAAACTATGCAAACTTCCTCGGCATAGTCCCAGGAACGTTTCCTGAAAGTTTTATGCGATTCTGAGATGGTCGAAAAATCTTGGAATCTTGACAAAATACTAAGGCTATAACACAGGGTTTTTTTTGCCGATTTTGGTCAAAAATTGAAAACTCTTGAAACTTTCAGGAAACCTTCCTTGGACTGTAAGAAGACTTTTTGCAATACATTTTCCTTATCTATCTTCATCCGTTGCCGAGATATAACCGCTTAACTCGAAAGGTGTGATGAATTAATTAGTGCATGATTTGCTGTAATTTGCTCTAATTTCTCACGACGCGCGGGCTCAAAGTTTACAAAAACTATGCAAACTTCCTCGGCATAGTCCCAGGAACGTTTCCTGAAAGTTTCATGCGATTCTGAGATGGTCGAAAAATCTTGGAATTTTGACAATATACTAAGGCTATAGCACAGGGTTTTTTGCCGATTTTGGTCAAAAATTGAAAACTCTTGAAACTTTCAGGAAACCTTCCTTGGACTGTAAGAAGACTTTTTGCTATACATTTTCCTTATCTATCTTCATCCGTTGCCGAGATATAAGAGCTTAACTCGAAAGGTGTGATGAATTAATTAGTGCATGATTTGCTGTAATTTGCTCTAATTTCTCTGGACGCGCGGGCTAAAAGTTTACAAAAACTATGCAAACTTCCTCGGCATAGTCCCAGGAACGTTTCCTGAAAGTTTCATGCGATTCTGAGATGGTCGAAAAATCTTGGAATTTTGACAAAATACTAAGGCTATAGCACAGGGTTTTTTGCCGATTTTGGTCAAAAATTGAAAACTCTTGAAACTTTCAGGAAACCTTCCTTGGACTGTAGGAAGACTTTTTGCAATACATTTTCCTTATCTATCTTCATCCGTTGCCGAGATATAAGAGCTTAACTCGAAAGGTGTGATGAATTAATTAGTGCATGATTTGCTGTAATTTGCTCTAATTTCTCACGACGCGCGGGCTAAAAGTTTACAAAAACTATGCAAACTTCCTCGGCATAGTCCCAGGAACGTTTCCTGAAAGTTTCATGCGATTCTGAGATGGTCGAAAAATCTTGGAATTTTGACAAAATACTAAGGCTATAGCACAGGGTTTTTTGCCGATTTTGGTCAAAAATTGAAAACTCTTGAAACTTTCAGGAAACCTTCCTTGGACTGTAAGAAGACTTTTTGCAATATATTTTCCTTATCTATCTTCATCCGTTGCCGAGATATAAGAGCTTAACTCGAAAGGTGTGATGAATTAATTAGTGCATGATTTGCTGTAATTTGCTCTAATTTCTCACGACGCGCGGGCTAAAAGTTTACAAAAACTATGCAAACTTCCTCGGCATAGTCCCAGGAACGTTTCCTGAAAGTTTCATGCGATTCTGAGATGGTCGAAAAATCTTGGAATTTTGACAAAATATTAAGGCTATAGCACAGGGTTTTTTGCCGATTTTGGTCAAAAATTGAAAACTCTTGAAACTTTCAGGAAACCTTCCTTGGACTATAAGAAGACTATTTCCAATACATTTTCCTTATCTATCTTCATCCGTTGCCGAGATATAACCGCTTAACTCGAAAGGTGTGATGAATTAATTAGTGCATGATTTGCTGTGATTTGCTCTAATTTCTCACGACGCGCGGGCTAAAAGTTTACAAAAACTATGCAAACTTCCTCGGCATAGTCCCAGGAACGTTTCCTGAAAGTTTCATGCGATTCTGAGATAGTCGAAAAATCTTGGAATTTTGACAAAATACTAAGGCTATAACACAGGGTTTTTTGCCGATTTTGGTCAAAAATTGAAAACTCTTGAAACTTTCAGGAAACCTTCCTTGGACTATAAGAAGACTTTTTGCAATACATTTTCCTTATCTATCTTCATCCGTTGCCGAGATATAAGAGCTTAACTCGAAAGGTGTGATGAATTAATTAGTGCATGATTTGCTGTAATTTGCTCTAATTTCTCACGACGCGCGGGCTAAAAGTTTACAAAAACTATGCAAACTTCCTCGGCATAGTCCCAGGAACGTTCCCTGAAAGTTTCATGCGATTCTGAGATGGTCGAAAAATCTTGGAATTTTGACAAAATACTAAGGCTATAGCACAGGGTTTTTTGCCGATTTTGGTCAAAAATTGAAAACTCTTGAAACTTTCAGGAAACCTTCCTTGGACTATAAGAAGACTTTTTGCAATACATTTTCCTTATCTATCTTCATCCGTTGCCGAGATATAAGAGCTTAACTCGAAAGGTGTGATGAATTAATTAGTGCATGATTTGCTGTAATTTGCTCTAATTTCTCACGACGCGCGGGCTAAAAGTTTACAAAAACTATGCAAACTTCCTCGGCAAAGTCCCAGGAACGTTTCCTGAAAGTTTCATGCGATTCTGAGATGGTCGAAAAATCTTGGAATTTTGACAAAATACTAAGGCTATAGCACGGGGTTTTTTGCCGATTTTGGTCAAAAATTGAAAACTCTTGAAACTTTTAGGAAACCTTCCTTGGACTGTAAGAAGACTTTTTGCAATACATTTTCCTTATCTATCTTCATCCGTTGCCGAGATATAAGAGCTTAACTCGAAAGGTGTGATGAATTAATTAGTGCATGATTTGCTGTAATTTGCTCTAATTTCTCACGACGCGCGGGCTAAAAGTTTACAAAAACTATGCAAACTTCCTCGGCATAGTCCCAGGAACGTTTCCTGAAAGTTTCATGCGATTCTGAGATGGTCGAAAAATCTTGGAATTTTGACAAAATACTAAGGCTATAGCACAGGGTTTTTGCCGATTTTGGTCAAAAATTGAAAACTCTTGAAACTTTCAGGAAACCTTCCTTGGACTATAAGAAGACTATTTCCAATACATTTTCCTTATCTATCTTCATCCGTTGCCGAGATATAACCGCTTAACTCGAAAGGTGTGATGAATTAATTAGTGCATGATTTGCTGTGATTTGCTCTAATTTCTCACGACGCGCGGGCTAAAAGTTTACAAAAACTATGCAAACTTCCTCGGCATAGTCCCAGGAACGTTTCCTGAAAGTTTCATGCGATTCTGAGATGGTCGAAAAATCTTGGAATTTTGACAAAATACTAAGGCTATAGCACAGGGTTTTTTGCCGATTTTGGTCAAAAATTGAAAACTCTTGAAACTTTCAGGAAACCTTCCTTGGACTGTAAGAAGACTTTTTGCAATACATTTTCCTTTATATCTTCATCCGTTGCCGAGATAAAAGAGCTTAAATCGAAAGGTGTGATGAATTATATAGTGCATGATTTGCTGTAATTTGCTCTAATTTCTCACGACGCGCGGGCTAAAAGTTTACAAAAACTATGCAAACTTCCACGGCATAGTCCCAGGAACGTTTCCTGAAAGTTTCATGCGATTCTGAGATGGTCGAAAAATCTTGGAATTTTGACAAAATACTAAGGCTATAGCACAGGGTTTTTGCCGATTTTGGTCAAAAATTGAAAACTCTTGAAACTTTCAGGAAACCTTCCTTGGACTATAAGAAGACTATTTCCAATACATTTTCCTTATCTATCTTTATCTGTTGCCGAGATATAACCGCTTAACTCGAAAGGTGTGATGAATTAATTAGTGCATGATTTGCTGTAATTTGCTCTAATTTCTCACGACGCGCAGGCTAAACGTTTACAAAAACTATGCAAACCTCCTCGGCATAGTCCCAGGAACGTTTCCTGAAAGTTTCATGCGATTCTGAGATGGTCGAAAAATCTTGGAATTTTGACAAAATACTAAGTCTATAGCACAGGGTTTTTTGCCGATTTTGGTCAAAAATTGAAAACTCTTGAAACTTTCAGGAAACCTTCCTTGGACTGTAAGAAGACTTTTTGCAATACATTTTCCTTATCTATCTTCATCCGTTGCCGAGATATAAGAGCTTAACTCGAAAGGTGTGATGAATTAATTAGTGCATGATTTGCTGTAATTTGCTCTAATTTCTCTGGACGCGCGGGCTAAAAGTTTACAAAAACTATGCAGACTTCCTCGGCATAGTCCCAGGAACGTTTCCTGAAAGTTTCATGCGATTCTGAGATGGTCGAAAAATCTTGGAATTTTGACAAAATACTAAGGCTATAGCACAGGGTTTTTTGCCGATTTTGGTCAAAAATTGAAAACTCTTGAAACTTTCAGGAAACCTTCCTTGGACTATAAGAAGACTTTTTGCAATACATTTTCCTTATCTATCTTCATCCGTTGCCGAGATATAAGAGCTTAACTCGAAAGGTGTGATGAATTAATTAGTGCATGATTTGCTGTAATTTGCTCTAATTTCTCACGACGCGCGGGCTAAAAGTTTACAAAAACTATGCAAACTTCCTCGGCATAGTCCCAGGAACGTTTCCTGAAAGTTTCATGCGATTCTGAGATGGTCGAAAAATCTTGGAATTTTGACAAAATACTAAGGCTATAGCACAGGGTTTTTTGCCGATTTTGGTCAAAAATTGAAAACTCTTGAAACTTTTAGGAAATTTTCCTTGGACTGTAAGAAGACTTTTTGCAATACATTTTCCTTATCTATCTTCATCCGTTGCCGAGATATAAGAGCTTAACTCGAAAGGTGTGATGAATTAATTAGTGCATGATTTGCTGTAATTTGCTCTAATTTCTCACGACGCGCGGGCTAAAAGTTTACAAAAACTATGCAAACTTCCTCGGCATAGTCCCAGGAACGTTTCCTGAAAGTTTCATGCGATTCTGAGATGGTCGAAAAATCTTGGAATTTTGACAAAATACTAAGGCTATAGCACAGGGTTTTTTGCCGATTTTGGTCAAAAATTGAAAATTCTTGAAACTTTCAGGAAACCTTCCTTGGACTATAAGAAGACTTTTTGCAATACATTTTCTTTATCTATCTTTATCCGTTGCCGAGATATAAGAGCTTAACTCGAAAGGTGTGATGAATTAATTAGTGCATGATTTGCTGTAATTTGCTCTAATTTCTCACGACGCGCGGGCTAAAAGTTTACAAAAACTATGCAAACTTCCTCGGCATAGTCCCAGGAACGTTTCCTGAAAGTTTCATGCGATTCTGAGATGGTCGAAAAATCTTGGAATTTTGACAAAATACTAAGGCTATAGCACAGGGTTTTTTGCCGATTTTGGTCAAAAATTGAAAATTCTTGAAACTTTCAGGAAACCTTCCTTGGACTATAAGAAGACTTTTTGCAATACATTTTCTTTATCTATCTTTATCCGTTGCCGAGATATAAGAGCTTAACTCGAAAGGTGTGATGAATTAATTAGTGCATGATTTGCTGTAATTTGCTCTAATTTCTCACGACGCGCGGGCTAAAAGTTTACAAAAACTATGCAAACTTCCTCGGCATAGTCCCAGGAACGTTTCCTGAAAGTTTCATGCGATTCTGAGATGGTCGAAAAATCTTGGAATTTTGACAAAATACTAAGGCTATAGCACAGGGTTTTTTGCCGATTTTGGTCAAAAATTGAAAACTCTTGAAACTTTCAGGAAACCTTCCTTGGACTATAAGAAGACTTTTTGCAATACATTTTCCTTATCTATCTTCATCCGTTGCCGAGATATAAGAGCTTAACTCGAAAGGTGTGATGAATTAATTAGTGCATGATTTGCTGTAATTTGCTCTAATTTCTCACGACGCGCGGGCTAAAAGTTTACAAAAACTATGCAAACTTCCTCGGCATAGTCCCAGGAACGTTTCCTGAAAGTTTCATGCGATTCTGAGATGGTCGAAAAATCTTGGAATTTTGACAAAATACTAAGGCTATAGCACAGGGTTTTTGCCGATTTTGGTCAAAAATTGAAAACTCTTGAAACTTTCAGGAAACCTTCCTTGGACTATAAGAAGACTATTTCCAATACATTTTCCTTATCTATCTTCATCCGTTGCCGAGATATAAGAGCTTAACTCGAAAGGTGTGATGAATTAATTAGTGCATGATTTGCTGTAATTTGCTCTAATTTCTCACGACGCGCGGGCTAAAAGTTTACAAAAACTATGCAAACTTCCTCGGCATAGTCCCAGGAACGTTTCCTGAAAGTTTCATGCGATTCTGAGATGGTCGAAAAATCTTGGAATTTTGACAAAATACTAAGGCTATAGCACAGGGTTTTTGCCGATTTTGGTCAAAAATTGAAAACTCTTGAAACTTTCAGGAAACCTTCCTTGGACTATAAGAAGACTTTTTGCAATACATTTTCCTTATCTATCTTCATCCGTTGCCGAGATATAAGAGCTTAACTCGAAAGGTGTGATGAATTAGTTAGTGCATGATTTGCTGTAATTTGCTCTAATTTCTCACGACGCGCGGGCTCAAAGTTTACAAAAACTATGCAAACTCCGTCGGCATAGTCCTAGGAACGTTTCCTGAAAGTTTTATGCGATTCTGAGATGGTCGAAAAATCTTGGAATTTTGACAAAATACTAAGCACAGGGTTTTTTGTCAAAAATTGAAAAAATTGAAATTTTCAGGAAACGTTCCTTGGACTATAAGAAGACTTTTTGCAATACATTTGCTTTATCTATCTTCATCCGCTGGTGAGACATAGGAGCTTAAATTTGGCTCCTTTTCTCGAAAGGTGTGATGTTTTAATTAGCGCATGATATGCTCTAATTTGTTGTAATTTCTCACGACGCGCGGGCTAAAAGTTTACAAAAACTATGCAAACTCCTTCCGCATAGTCCGAGGAACGTTTCCTGAAAGTTTCATGCGATTCTGAGATGGTCGAAAAATGACCGGATTTTGACAAAATACTAAGGCTATAGCACAGGGATTTTTGGTAATCCTTGGAGTATAATCTGGAGATGTCCAAATAGCGATGGGTTTGGTAGTCCCGATGCCCTATTCAGGTGATATATTTCAGGTGATATATTTCAGATTGCGGAACTCTCTAACGAGTGCTTTAATTCTTTTTGCATAATAGTACAACAACGGAATGCATTGGTTTTAGTTGTGTCAGTAATTTGGAGCGCCGAATGCGTGAGCTTTCAGGAAACTGTTGGAGTAGTGTGAGCCGCAGCGAGGGGACATGCTCCATAGAAAATCCTGAAATGGATTTTCATGAGTCCGTGAAATGGATTTTCTGCGTCTTTTTAAATTAATCCTCACTTTCGTACATCTTCCCTTTGCATAAACATAATTCAATTATCCCCCTTCTCGTATCTCAAAGTCAGGTTAACCCTACCCTCCCCGGACTCCCCCTACCCCCCCCCCCCCCCCCCCTCCCCCGCTCTAAAAGTGCCCCCGCGTCTGCGTGTTTCATGCTCGTCGAGAGAGTTTAGCGCAGTTCTGCCCTGAACGTGTAGTTGTTGTGTTAACGCCGCGCACTCGCGTTATTTAGTTATGATGCATTTTAAACATACCTGAATGCCACCTATACGGCTCTGGAAGGGCGAACTCTTCTGTTATTATGCTTCGTGATACTTCTTTCTTCAACGCGTTCCATCCATCCCCACACAAAAACCCGAATGAACCTCTTCTGAGTATTTTTAAAATATTCATTTCTTGATGATGATGTCATTCTTGAAGAGGGATGTAAGCCACCTGATCGGCTGTGTCGCTCCAAACTTACAATGTAACATACGATTAAAGTCGAAAATCTGTGTGATCGTACCAGTGCGAGGCTCCACATGCAATGATTTTTCTTATGCAAAACTGCAAGGACTGTCTGACATATATCTAAATATAGTCGTGCACGTGCGAAAAACCGTTTTTGTGCTGACGGCCAGACAAAGCACGTGAACGCGATGTTACAAAAAAATTAAGCAATCGTTTGACTGGTGAATGTCAGTGCATGAGAAAATTCTCATCACTTAGGAAATTATCACATCGATAAATTTATGCATTTTTTAGGATCTTGTGAGACAGTGGATTTCGAAATTTTACAGGATCCGTGAGAAATGGCGCGTATGCGTGAGATTGGTGTAGCTATGCGTGAGAGCGTGAGACGAGGCTCAAATGCGCGAGACTCACGCATAATGCGGGAGGGTTGACGTGTCTGCTGTATGATAGCCCTAATTTTTAAGGCTCTATAAGCTCTGTGGTTTCTGCAGGCCATATACCGTAGGTAGTCTGAATGTCAGCCGCTATATACATGTCGCTGTATGCTGTATATACTCTCTGTAGGCTCTATAATCTTTGAAGGCCCAGATGGTGGAGGGGGTCTGCACAACACTTAACAGTAAAAAAATTCAGGCCCATAACACTTAACAGTAAACCCCATCTAGGCCCTCATCTCTATAGAGCCTTTAGATACTGCAGAACCTACAGACTACAAAGGCTGACCCTGGGGGGTACTGTAGACTGTATTGTCTCTGTGCTCTGTACTGCTCATTGTTTTCTATAGGCCCTATAAACAATCTCAATGATTTCCACAGGCCCTAGAAAATCAGCCCAGAAGAAAAATGATTTTAAATAGTTTATTCATATATTCTCGTCTTAATTACAAAGCAAGAGGCAATAATACTTCAATCTGTATAAACTATGTACATGCACTGCAGAGAAGTAAAGACTATTCCTCTTTTGCAATGTAACCAAAGGCCCCATATTTCACAAACGTTGGGTGGGGACCAAGCTTCGAGATTAACCATTACATTCTGATGATTTTGTCAGTCTTTATACACTCCTTGACTCCTGCTAAGGGGCCATATACTGACTCAGTATTAACCATTACATTCTGATGATTTTGTCAGTATTTATACACTCCTTGACTCCCGCTAAGGGGCCATATACTGACTCAGTATTAACCCTTTCATTCCAGCACTGCTCTTCAGTTTTCTCTTTCAGTTTCTTCCCAGAGATACATCTTACAGTATAGAGAACTTGGCATTTGATAACTTGCTAAGAGGAAAGCTGGTCAAACTATCAATTCTCACCACATCACTCATAACATTTCTTCTTAAAAGACTGGGAGAATCTGCATTTCAGACTTGGGAGTGAAAGGGTTAACTGACAAATCACCATGCAAACCCTCTCTCAGTACTTGCAATATTGATTGTATGTTAAGTAATATGGATACCTCCATTTCTATAAATCATGGAGCCAATGTAATAATATTCTGTAGTTCAGGACTATACAAACAACTTTATACATGTCTTGCTCAAAACGTTTGCACATGAATGGTGCAAACAGATGTCGAGTCTTTGCCATTAGCTCTCTATCAACACCAGTAAGAGTTGCCTTTCCTAATTTTTAATATACTTTTTCCAGTAGGGAAAAGAATTCTTCTGAAGAAACTATCTGTATTTGCAATCGTTTTAGTGGAAAATAAAACTCTTTGGGCCGATTTTTTAAACAAAGCCTAACTTAGATCTGGTTTATCGCTAAATTAAAATTTAGAATAGGACTTTCTTAACCGCGTTCTAAACCTTGTTTAAAAAATCGGCCCTTTGACTTCTGAGCTATGAACTTCAATGTTCTCTTACCATTCTCTTCAGGTAACTGACAGCTTTTACATATGAAGTTGGTTGGTTATCTATTCCCACACACTTTCTTTTCAGAAATAGTGCTCAGATAATATGTATTTCCAGCTCAGGAGTGCAAAGTTTAAGACCATGGCCTTGCTAAAGTCCTATTAAATTTGGTTTGGGGAAAACAAGCACACACCACTACATGTATCTCAGTATTACTAGGGCATCAATTACCATGCCTAAAATTGTAAATGCAAAGTGAGCACACACTAAGGCCATAAATTATATATTTCTGCAAACTCTCCGGAAGGCAACTTCACACAGAATTGCATGGTTATAATATGGGGAATTTAACAATGTATACACATAATCCTCCTTCTTCCTAATTCTGCTGAAAAACTTTGTCTTATACACAATATGTACACTGCTTTGCCAGTCATTGATTCATTGAGAAGGGTTGGAAAAATACTATCATACAAAAGAGCAAAAATAGACCAATGTCAAAGCCCAGAATTTATACCATACATTTACCATGAATAAATAACTACAATGAAGAAGGCCCTTCCCGAAAAATAATTACCACTGCTTTGGAAATTGCCCTACTCAGAATTTCCATGTGGGCACAAAACAAAGCCAGTCTGCCACTAAGTCAACCAACTGTTTGACATACAAAAAATCTGTGCATGGCCTGCCAGCACAAAAATACCAATTCTTACAAAATAAGGGGAAACAAACTGGCCTCCCCTCAGTTTTCAGGCAAATCAAATCCAAAGATCATTTAAAGTTGTTGTAAATTTTTGTACAGAACAACCGTTCACATATTCTGGTATATAGCCCGGAGAAATGTTGAGTGTCAAAAAGATTACTATTAGTTTGTTGAAACAACTTCATGAGAAAGCTAAAGGAGAAACTAGAAATCAAAAGAAAAAAGCTAATTCAAGGGAGATTCTCAAGGCTCTAAGGTTCTCTGATTGTCTCGTTTATATTTTCTTATTTTGCTTTTTGAAATTTGTAACAAGCCTAAAGAAAGCACATCAAAAAGGTTCACTATTTTTAAAACTGGGATATCTTCCATTTCGGTGCTTTCTGCAATACTTTTTTTTCTTTCTTTTTGTAGTACAGTATGTGTAGTGATTAATAAAGCATGGTTTCCTCTTGACCATATTTTGTTGAAATACAAATATGGGTATCAGTGGATTCAATTTGCCAAAAAGTGATCATAAATAATATATAGAAGATTATATGTATACAGCAAGCACTCATTGTAAGATAAATAATTATGTAACTACCTATTGCTACTTTACATCTTATTTATGAATTATTTAAAGTACATTACGTGCTAACAGTTACTGATTTCATCTTCATTTCTAAATGAGCTCTGCAGAGAAAACAAATAAACAAACATGTAAATTTAATGCAAAAAAAGACAAATGCCTTCAATAATGTCTCCAGAACTGTAGTTTTATTGCCCAATTTAACCCCAAAAAACTGAAACATACAAACAATATTGGAGGAATTGAACTTTCACAATACCAACTATTATAAAACAACAAAACAAGAATGCAGTGAATTAACATACCAGCAATGACTGACATCTTCCACTCGAACTTCCAAAGTGAAAACTTAATTTATCAAGTGAGCTGTTAGACTCAGTCGTCTTCTTATACACAGGGTTCTCGAAATTCATAATACTCCGAGACCTGTAAGGTAACAATCAGAATGAGAAATCTCCAAAAGCAGCAGCAATTCCTGAGAGAAATGCATTTTTTCATATGTTGTGGGTGAAACTTACTTGTACTGTAACTTCCTGTAAACACACCACCCTATCAGAAAGGCTATCACCAAGATAAGAAGAACCACACCAATCGATATGCCAATGGTAACCCCTGATAAGCAAACAGGAAAAAAAAAAAAAAAAAAAAAAAAACATGAAAAGATGAACATACAAGAGACATGACACTATACATATCAAAATTATATCTCATGTGTGTAGCTGTTATGACAAGCATTTAACATGAGTATGAACAATCATGAACTGTTAGCTTACATTGCTACCAATGCTGCTACTATTGTTCTGTAGTGTTGTTGAAACTAGAGGTTTAAACCAAAACTCTAGATATTATTAATTTTCAGGTAATAAAAATTGGGGAAACACATCACAGAACACCTACCAACATTGTCAGCTTCATTAAGTTGAATACTTTTCTTGGGTCCTCCATCTACAGTAGGTAGAGGACTAGGTCTGGGATACTGACATTTCTTTCCAGTGTACTGTACAGAGCAACTATTAAAGGAAAGAGAGAAATCAGAAAACAGCACTACTGACTTAAAAACAATATTATTACACAGTATATACATACACACACACACACACACACACACCTACGTATGTAAGTACGTACATACATACATAAATTTTATTTCATCTTGAATTTGAGAGTACAGTGTAGATTTCACAGGCATATATCACTTACTGGCATTCTGGCAGTCTATTTGCACGTTCTATACAAGTGCCACCATTTTTACAAAATGGGATGTTGGAGTCCTTTTTGCACCTAAATGCATCTGTTGATTAAAGAACAAATACATTGATAAGGTCATCAAGTGGTCACAAGATTTTTACTCTTCACACCAGACTAACTTTCATGCATGGCACATGTATCTTTTACTCTGGTTCCTAGAAAACGCTCTCTATTTTCTCCCTTTTTTGTTTTGCTTTGCTTGAATAAAAAGAGGTTATTACATGGGAAGGAGTGCAATACGGCGGAGTATTTTTACGAGTCGGTTTAAATAACACTGACGAGTAAAAATACAGCCGTATTGCACAACTTTTCGTGTAATAAATTGTTTATTACATGACAAATGAAGCAGGGCAAACATTCTCGCCGCACGCAAAATGGAACAAAAAAATAATGCGTTCATAAACTTTGCTTGCGAAAACTGATCACGTAAGCTAATAAACCAGTTGATCTGGTTCCTGACGAGTGCAATACGCTCCCATCTTTGCACTCGTTTTGGCCTGTTTTGCACTCGAAAATGTGAAGTCGTGTAATAAATAGTGCTTACAGAACTGATACTGTCCCTCCTGAGGCGCTGCAGTACTTACTATGGGTTTACATTGGCCTACATGGATCATTTGAAAATGTGGTTACCACCTTTATGTGATAATGAGTGCAGTATAACTACAACTATTAACCTAAACAGGTTCTGTGGCATACTTGCTATGAAAAGCATTTTGTACACAAAAAAGTGGTCTTGGGCCATTTCAAAATGTGTTGCAGATGCTCAGACAAAGTCGCTAACTTTACAAACACAACAGTCATACAGAATTTTGCACGAAACGCAATGTCTGCCTCCTGAACTGCATCATAAGGTGTGAATGACAAGATATTTTACAGAAGTCTCGCATAGTATGAAGAAAATCCAAATTAGCTCAGAGCCACTTGTCTAAAGGAAATAGTGCATAATTATTGTTTCTTCACAAAAGTATAATCCATTATTAATTAGTAATCACAAGTTCTTATGAGATACAAGGCTATAAATGTCTCAGAAGAAGCATTACAAGATTTCCCAACAGAATATACTGACTACTGCTTGAATCACACCAAGTGCATGCAAATAACAAGGAGCTGCTGTACGGTATAATCAGTAATATTGTGATTGTAAATCAAATATAATCTCCAGTGCCCTACATCGCATAGCAGTGTGCTAATCTCCAGTGCCCTACATCATAATAACAGTGTGCTGGCAGATACTAGAATGTTTGAGCCAGATATTTCTTCCACAGTTACTACTCACCCAAGAGAATAATATCTGATAAACAAAATGCCAAGGTAAATACCATAAAATCCATGGCACAGTAAAGAAGAACCAGTCAAAACAACTGGGGTAGCTTACAGGACAAATGTCATTTAAAAGCAACAGGTACCTGACGTGTTGCAGGTTTTCTTGTCATAAAGTAAACCAAGGCCACGCGGACAGTGACAAGAGAGCTTCCTATTATGACGGTCAGGCGCCTTAGGCGCCAAGAGACAAATGTGGCTGCATTCACCATTGTCTACTTCACAAGGATTGTTACCTATCCAACAGGCAAAGTGAGACTTTAGTAAGTCAATGTATCCTTTATTATAGGTTTATAATAACTTATAACTACCCAGTCCTGATTAATTATGGACTACTGAGCAGCTTTATGTCACATCAAATGCTACATTTCTGAAATTAGGGGAAAACAAATTCAGTCAATACTTTCCAGCCACCCAGTTCATTGCATAGTCTGTACAAAACAAACAAACCAAAAACCCTCCCCCCCTCCCCCCAAGTTCATAGTGCAGATTTTTCTAACCTTTAAGAAAGTGCATTGGTGATGTAGTGAAAATTGAAGTTCACCAGTATCTGTCTTTACCTTTTGGTTGCCTCAATTCATGATAGACATGGATATCCATAGGTGAAAACACATGCTCTCTCAGGGTCACTCTGTCCTTGCCAGTAAATTTGTTGGCTTTGTAGATGGCTTCCTTCTCCCAGTCTGTCCAGTACATATGGTCCTGGAACACTGTTATAGCAAAGGGATGGTTGACATCCTCACTCAGTATGATTCTGCGCTGGCTTCCATCTA
The DNA here is from genome assembly GCA_964036295.1 of Plumapathes pennacea. Lineage (NCBI taxonomy): Eukaryota > Metazoa > Cnidaria > Anthozoa > Antipatharia > Myriopathidae > Plumapathes > Plumapathes pennacea. The sequence continues at coordinate 21,792,762 of OZ038466.1, forward strand.
AATTGGAGGATTCTATTGTGTGGAGCTTGGCGTCTGCCCACCACAACCTGTCCAGTGTGTAATCAATTGAGAGTGCATTGGGCCACAAGATATGTCTTGTCACAATTTTTTTTCTTGTCGCAGGATCACCATTCATGCCACAACTTTCAATTTTCGGATTTTCTCCCCAGTCTGACCAGAACATGAGCCTAACAAAATGAATGAGAACAAAATCAGACTAGACATCATCACCAGTTTTAACTACCGCCATCTGAAATTGAATCTTTTCCCACAAAATCCCACAGGAAAAGTTTCACATAACCTTGTACCCTGAAGAGTAGTCACAGGGAAACTTCTTTTTTCAAAAATACAATCAACTGTGTGGTTAAGAATGGAACAAAAAATGGTAGATGATTTCTTGCAAGCCTGCAAACTACCTGAAGTCTCCTAACATTATTCACACAGGGGAAGCTTGGGAGAATGGTCATAAAAAGATGACTTGAAAGAGTCCTACCCTATGGCTGGTGCCACCACAATAGCCCTTGGTTCATCCAGATCAGTTGAGATTAACTGCAAGCGATTTGTCCCATTAAAGTCTGATACTTCAATGAGTTCAGTTCCTGCATCTGTCCAATACAATTTGTCATTTATCCAGTCAACAGCCACTCCATCTGGAGTCTGGAGTCCTTCAGTCACAATGGCAGTTGATTGCACAGTCAATGAACCATTCAGCTTAGCCCGGTATATTTTCTCTCCAGTCACATCCGTCCAAAATATGGTGCCAGATTTGACATGAAAGTCAAGAGCAATGATTGATGCTTTCTTTTCAGAGTACACTGCTGTGTACTCCGATGAGTCAAGCAGTATTCTTCGGATGTTATGTCGATTTGCAAACAACAAGAAACCAGGTTCACCTAAAATGCAAAGACAACATTTCATACATTAAGAGTGTTTTCTAACTCAGTTCGTTGATAATGACCGACACAGACTTGCGGTGGCATATCCTTGCCCAATCCACACGTCATTGCACACCCACACATATGTTGCATACTCCACAAGAAACCCAGTAACAGTAGAATTACAGACTTGCAGTGGCAGGTTTGCAAGTTAAAATAAAGATACTGTATGGTACAAGAGCTAAAACCACGAAGGTAAATATATTCTATAACCCTCTTTATACATACTCCTTTTCCTGCCAAAAATCCATTTTTGCATAACGCTAACACTACTCTGCTTAATATACTTCATCTCTTTGTTAGGGAATCATTTCTCTTTCCACTCCCCTGTGTTCTATTACAAGAGCAATGACATTTTGTTTAGACCAAGAAGAATAGTTATAAATCCTAATCTATAGAACAACTCTTAACTACGTCAGTGTTGATGATCTGTAGCTCACCATCAGCCTTGCATGTTCTCCTGTCAGGCTCCAGATAGTACCCTGACATGCAAGAGCACTTGAAGTTGCCTTTAGTGTTGTCACACACTTGACTGCACTGTCCATTAATGGTGCATTCATTGATGTCTACAGGATACAAATAGAAATACAAACACTTTAAAAGGGGAAAGAAAACAGTCACACTGGACATACTGTACAGCCCAAATGTAAGGGTTCACTTTAATGATGTTTGAAAACACATTTATCACTCCAAGATGGGAATCCTAGACATGATACCTGACTTAGACAGCATGCAGTTTGAGATTAATGGATCAGCTATGAAGTGATTTAGAGAACAGACTAGTAAGTTTTGCAATTGCTACTAGGCCTAGTGTGTTTGTGAGAACTCTTACATTTGTTCGATCCACTTGCTGGTAAAGTACTTTCAGGAGACTGACCACAGAAAATAATACAGACACATGAGTGCACTTCAAAGCTGCCAAACACATACCTATACAAGATCGTGCATCATCTGGATCAACTCTGTAACCAGGTCGACAGGAACAAAAGTACCCCGTCTTAGTGTTGTTACAGTACTGTTGGCAGTGGCCATTGTACTGTAAACACTCATTGATGTCTAGAAAGCAAAATATGAACAGGTAAGAGTATGCTTGCAAGCCTCACTCACTTTCTATCAACCATTTTTCACTGATTTTTCTTCCTTTTTTTTCAAATGCAGGGTTTGCCAGATGAAGCAAGTATTTTATCTGAGCTAGTTATGTGAGTCCTCCATGTCCATGCATCATAGACATGTTTCATGTACATCACATTTTTGATTATGAGATTATAGTTCAGTTATTCTTCCAGACAAAAAATGGGATTGTGTGGAAAATAAAGGATTACTATTTACTCACCACAATCTTTCGTTTCATCTTCGTCATTTTCACAGTCCTTCTCACCATCACACACTTTGCTATTCTTGATGCACTGATTTGATTCTCCACATTGGAACTCATCATCTCTACACACTTCAGGAGTAGGAGTGGCTGGGGACAATGATGGAAACAAAAGTGTCAAACCAGTCTTCAACTTTTGTTAGAATAATACATTTCCTAACTCAGTTCCTCAACGGTGACTGACACACAGACTTGCAGTGGAGTATCCTAGACCCCAATCCACACTTTATTACACACCCACACTTAATTATGTTGCGCATGGACAAGTAACCCAGTAACAAGAATACAGACTTATGGTGGCGGGTATTGCAAGTAAAAATCTGACACTGTATGGTACGAGAGCTAGAACCATGATGGCAAATATATCCTATCACCCTCTTATATACTCTTTTTCCCCGCCGAAAACCATTCGTATAACACTAACACAAATCCGGGGGGGGGGGGGGGGGGGGGTACTCCCATATATTTCCTATATAGGGATGTTCCGCCCGATAGGGTATCATCTTCAGGGTCTTCTGTCTTAAACAGGGTATCAAATTTTACATTTTCGTCTCTTAAACAGGGTTATTTTCCAAAGATTTTCTCCTCTTTCCCTCCCCCTTCAATCACATTTTTGCTCTCGCCATTTTCATGTGATTTCTTCGTATGCTCCAGTGGAAACACGTGCAACGCAGGCTAACTTATCTAAACTTAGTCTTGAACAGGGTATCAAATTAGAGCACTCTGTCTTAGACAGGGTAGCAAAATTTCCATTTTTGTGTCTTGAATAGGGTCAGGGTTTTATAGAGTCAGCAGAACCCCCCTACCCAAATTCCTAATGAGTACCCCCTAGGCACAAATCTGCCTAATATATTTCATCTTTGTTAGGAAATCATTTCTGTTTCCATTCCACTGCGTTCCATTACAAGAGAAATGTCATAAAAATATGTAACAATGGTTGATGTGAGTGCAATGAACACCATAAATGTATTAGCTGCTGTTTACATTGTAGCACCTTGTTAGAGCAAAGAATTTTGTTAGATGGATTTAAAGAAACCCTCTCACCGTAGATGCTTTGCATGCCCAGTGAATGATGGCAGCCACTTTTGTATCATAAGGAAATGGCAGATTCTCATGTCTTTCTATGTTTTGTCATAAAATTAATCAGCACAAACTCAGGAAGTGTATTGAATGCAGCAAGCAGTGACAGTCAGATCGATCAGTCATAACATGGGTGCCTCAGGAAAGTTGAGCTCGGATGTAAATATAAACATGGGCGCACAAAGCGTTTATGGTGAGAGGGTTTCTTTAAAGTTTTGTTAGAAGATCCAAAACACTTGAATACCCTGCACTTAGCACTAACACACAAGGTAATGTGCATCTAGCAGACACAAAGATTAGACAACAATGTACATACAACACTGTAATATAAAATCATAAAAGAGTAAAACGATGCACAGACACTTACCACAGCTCATCTCATCAGAACTATCAAAGCAGTCATTTCGTCCATCACATCTCTCTTGAAGGGAAATACATCTACCGTTGTCACAAGTGAATTCACTTGGATGACATGAGGTGATATCTATGGTATGAGAGAAAGACTTCAGCAACAGTCTAAAAACAGAAACAGACACCACTGTACTTGTAGTGCCAAACAAAGTTTACTAGAATTTGCTCCTACAAAAAGCCCCTTACCTGCTTTGTTTTGGAAACAAAACCACTCAATAAATGTACCACAGAATTTTGCTCCCAAAACCAAGTGAAGTCCAATAGAATACAACAAACAAATTATTCCTAAATACTCACTAGGAGTTGGCGAATGACAAGAGAGAGACATGTTTGGGCAAATTGATTAATTAGAGAGGACTGAATACTGGGGAGGGTATGGTGGGAAGCAAATTTGAGGGATAGATACTAAACAAGCAAAACCAAAATATTGAGTACGCAAACTGGACTAATAAATGATTGAGTGGCTAGCTGGATATAGGTATTAAAAGGAATAATTAACTATTCTGACCTACGTCATAATTACTAAAATATGCTTACAAATGTACATGCATCAAACGTGTTTGTCTGCATTTGAGGCAAGTTGGTTTTTGTAGGCAAAACATGAATCTATTGGTAGTGAAAGAGGGACCTCTTTAGTTGCACTTACTGCATCCCTTCTCATCTGAACCATCCTTGCAGTCTATGTCTCTATCACAGACCCAACCAATGTGAATGCACGTTCCAGTGTCACACTGGAATTCTGTGGGTTTACAGTGACCTGCGCCACTCCCAGTCGGACAACCCAACTCATCAGAATTGTCCTCACAATCATTATCTCTATCACAGCGCCAATCTCTCTTTATGCACTTCTTGTTGGCACAAGTAAACTCTGTTGGTCTGCAGGTTTTGGGAGCTGAAACATCACAAGATAGCACTAGTGAGTGGCGATACTGTGGGTTGCAGTTAAAGCTCTCATATGTGCACACCCTTGGGAAGCAAAAAATGTGTCTGTAACTGGAACCATCCGTTTATGAGAATGTGTAAATACAAAGTTTGACTGAGCTAGAATTTAAACAGGGTTTGCTAAAGGCATCCTGTAAGAAGAGCTGTCCACTTATGAAAGTTTCTGCCACCCAGAGAGCTTTCACTGTATGCGCTATATATACATATAAATGTAATAATAACAATAATAATAATAATAATAATAATAATAATAATAATAATAATAATAATAATAATAATAATAATAATAATAATAATAATAATAAACAAAAGGAAGATTTCTTTGGATTCTGAAACTCTCAAGGTATGCTGAAGCCCTGGCCAAATGGATGCAAATGCCAACATCCAATATTATTGACCACCTTGTTGCATGAAGTTTGATTTTCATCAAACTTTAATGCAACTTTTTTTTGTTTGTTCAGAAGACAATGTTTGGCCAATTTAAAAAGCACAGTAAACACATCAAAGCAGCGTTGCCGCTATAAGGTCGGCTATCGTTATAATTGACAGTTTGACAATCTTCACTTTTTAAAAAGAGAACAGAAACAGAATTTTTTAATTTACAGAGTGCGCATCCGTTTACGCAGGCCTCCACCTTGGCTGAGCCTTGTATTTGAAAGTCTTTTCAAAACGCTCCATTCATTAGGCGCCAAAGGGTGAATATTATTGAACTTTAGTGTGGCGCTTAAAATGGTAGCCTTCGAAAATACTGCAGCAATCATTTAGAATTCTTCACTTCACAACACTCATACACTTGTTCTTAAAGGTTGAGCAACTCTACATTTTGAGAATGCGTGACATATCATTTTAGATCTGTAGCACAGTCACCATGACATTTTCCGTAACATGAGCTCAAAATTACATTGCATGTTTTCCTTTCTTCGAATTTCTTCACGATTCATTGCATAATAAGTCCTTTTTTTCTCTCTTTTTCGCTCTTTCTTTTTCAGCTGCCAATTAGCTACTCGAGGCAATATTTCTTTCGCTTGCTCCATTTCAACACAATCTTTTTAGGGCGTGGCGTTACCTAATTTGGCGCCACAAAACAAGACGCGGTGTTACATGACACCTGAATTGGCGCCACAAAAACAACGCAGTGTTACATTTACATTTCAATTATTTCGCTGCCAATTCCAATGGGGATGGAACTGTACATTGAATGCTATGTTGCAGTTGCAGGAAGATCGTCCATGCAAAAACCCCACAGTTTGTGCTTTGAGTTGGTTGGGTTATTCTTTTGTGGCATGTTCGTACGCTGTGACAACCGAACAGATAATTCTGTGGTGGTGACACGAATACTGCAGGGTTTCTCAGAAGCTGATGAATCGAACTGAGCAAAATTCCCACTACTGAATGTTCAGGTTATGAGCATTTGAACTTCGTAAGGAAAGTTCAATCAGACACCGCTTAAGCAAATAGTACATTGAAGAATGCGTTTGTTTACGTTTACTGTAAATATGATGAGAACAAACTAAACGATCAGTAAGCCAATGAACTTGTTGGACTTTCACAGTGATCCTTTCACTGTTGTTTGCTGTGGACATGAGCATTACTTTTGTCGTATTTTAAGCACCAAAAAACACACTAGTCATTTCTTAGGGAATATCAAACATCGGATTCTTGGGTACGGACAGGAAGCGTTACAGATTTGTCATGTGTTTTTCCAATAGCGCTCACTGTTTATTTCTTACTTTTTTCACTCGTAAGATGTTTACTTTATCCTTATGATTATCCCAGCCAAATATCAATGACCTGCTGTTAAAAGTACACAAATCATTTCGATTTAATGCATTTTTGCAACGATTTGTGTTACGCGTTACATGCGACTTTCATGCTCATGTTGTGTAATAAAAGAGAAACTTCTCTTTTTCCCTAAATGTACAGATTTATCCAAATGGCCTTGACTGTTTATCAGTATCAAAACTTTTGTTCTGTCAATTTTGTTTGTGTTTCGTTGTACCTAAGTTGTACTGTCGAGTAAAATTCTTACCCGCATGACCACTTTGTCGAAATGTACGTCAGTATCGTGCAACAGATCTTTATGCACAATCGATTTTGACAGTTTGACTTTGACACTTATTTCTAATCAGAGGCCACGATTAATCCAGCCTTCGCTTCAACACTGATCTGTTTTCTTTTATTAACTGAATGCGTTTGTTCTATCAAGCTTTCGAGTATTCGTGCTCTGTAACAAATATAAAATTGAAAGCGAGAAATGTAATGCGAGACATGTTTACAATATTATTGCGGTTTTGTTCACAGTGTGTTCAGTCCATTTTGGACTGCAAACTCAATGTTCAGGACTACATTTCGGTGTATTTTTCATTTCTAGTATACAATGACCATTGCCAAACTACATGATCGAATGTAAGAAACATTTCAACAGGCAATATACGATAAGCAGAAGCAACAGATGTCATGTACAGTGTAAAGCATAAATCGCCATTGTTTTACGGCTAAATCTCATCGTAGCTTTGGTTTCCGTTTTTGGCCTGTTATCTTCCCAGAGGTATTTCGTGTCACCACAGAAAGATTCGTCAGGGCTAAATAATTAGCGGCGACAGAGATATTTGCAATCCCGCAGCAGTACCATTAACATATTTTGTTTACAGCTACTCTCAAACCTTGATGATATTGTTTCTGAAATGCAATAGATCGACCGGCAATTCATGAGTACAATGATATGTTGTTGGCAAAAATTAAGCAAAGCAAAGCAAAGCAAAGCAAAGCAAAGCAAAGCAAAGCAAAGCAAATGATGGAAATATTTCGACGAACTAAAGTCACTCCAGGCTGTCACGGATCTTTCAACTTTGATTTACGCTTCTCAGACAACCGAGAATTTACCAAAACCTCTGTGGTAATGGTTCTGAACAGTTTGCCTGGCAATTCATGAGTGCAATAATAATCAAAACAGCTCCGTAAAATTCTGTGCCTTTCAAGTTCATCAATCTCTTCAAATCTATTTCTTTGTGCGTATTTAATTATGCCCAAATTTGAAATATACTTCCTAATTTGGAAGTCTATTGTTGACACAGATGACAGACTGACTGACGGGCTGACTGATGGTGTCGTGCCTGCAATAAAGTCATGCTTCACACTTTCAGCGCGACACCGACCTTAAAAACAGAAGCAATCACAGTCCTCCATAAAATCCACTCCCTGATGTTCAATGAGGGCTAAGAAGCCAAAATGAATATTAAAAATGTCTTTTCACTTACGACAATGTTTTTCATCTGAATTGTCTCCACAATCATCATCTTGATCACATCGCCAGCTTCTTGTAATACATCTGCCATTGCCACATGCAAACTCAGTTGGCGGGCAAGTCTTGTTGCCTAAAAAGAGGGGCTCTAGTTTTCAGAAGGAGGATAAGGGAGTGGAAGAGAACATAATCAAAACAAATTCAAAATGCCAGCCACAGGAGGAGTGTACAGCCGATGCTCCAGGACTTATGCTGTTTAACTCTTATAATGTTACATGTCACATCAACCATTCTTTGATGTTTTATGAATGCCACTGACGGAAGAAAGATGATTATGTTGTACTCCTTATTGAATATGGTTCATGGTATAACTTTTTTAAAGCACACATGAATTGCTTGCTTCTTTTATCTTCTTTTAGTCAAGTAGGTATCATGCTTTTAATCCTGTCAAGTCTCAGATTATCACACCATTTTGAGGTTAAGTTTTCATAAGAAAAGGTCTACAGGGAGACATGAAAAACATTACAAAGTTCTGGGAATTTACTTTGGGATACAATGATTTGTAAATCAGATAAATTATATACAGTAGCATTCATTAAACACAATGTTATTTGCTGACTAGTAAGTTTTAAAGGATACCTGGTACCACTACAGTACGTTTACACAGTATCTGGCATACCTATGCTATGTCAATATCTCTTGGTTGGATCATATATTATACTTCTGATAATAAAGTGCTTTTATATATTCTATATATTACTAAACTGCTCTATTAAAATATCAAAAACATTTGTAGGCACAGTGTTGCTTTATAATAACAGTTTAAAATAACATAAAATGTAATGTCATCACAATGAATTCACAAGCTTTCTTTATGGTAGTTTAGAAAACTTGGTCATCCAAGACAAATAATTTGACACCTTGATATGATTTAGAAAATGTACTTTTTGCCCCTTTACAAATTTAACAATCACATAAAAATCAGAGCCTTTATCATTTGAGGAATTAGATATAAGGTTATGTTGGACTGTTTTATAAAAATGGCTGCCACTCAGCTCCGAGTCTGGCATGTCCACAAGTCAACATACCACAACCATGCTCATCACTTCCATCGCCACAATCATCATCATGGTCACACTGCCATCTACGTGACACGCAGTTCCGATTCGCACATGTGAACTCATTGGCAGAGCAACTGTGCTCACCTGAAACAAAAGCAAAAGTCACTACTTTGTTTTTTTGTTTCATTACACAGCCTTCTCAAAACCAGGCGGTTGGCGGCTCATTGAGCCGCCTCGTCTGATACTTTGACCGCCTCTGTCACATCAATTTCTAACAACAACAATTTCTTATAAACACACAGTCGAGCAGACGCTGATTTTCTGAGAGATGCGTTGAGTCCAAACTCACATAGAATCATGTGTCTGGATCCAGGTAACTGCTTATCATCAGGCAAATTCACTCCAGTAAATAAATCACCATGATTTTACTAAAAAACAAGTGCAGTTTCAAAATATCTGGGCATCATCACTTCTTTACCGCCATTTTGAATGATGGCTGGTTTTAATTGGTTGATGCACAATGGCTTTGTTGAGAAGCAATGTGCTGACTTAAACGATTGCGGGTGACAGGAGAAAGAGAAGCAAACAGGAACGAAGATAAAAACATTTTTTGCCAAAGCGCCAAGAAAGGAAGGTAAATATTTCATGTATGACATATCTACAGGTTTACATTCATTTACTGAATGCACGCTCTGAGCAGTTTACTCGGATTTCACTTTGTATTGATTTCCGAATACGTCTCGGTAATTTCTGTCAGTACAATCCGGGTAATGCACAGTTTTTCCGGCCTAATGCTGAATCAGTCATTGAGTTAGTTCAACATTCAAATATAATGGTTATTTTTATTCTCATTGTGTTTCTTTCCTGGCCTGCTGGTTTTGAGAAGGCTGAAGTCCTGTAGTGGACAAAACCACATTTGTCAATTATCGTTTATACTTGATTTAAAATATAGTAAAAAGACATGATTGAAACATTTAAAAATCTGAAAAAGTGCTCACAAATGCTGGACACAGCATTTAAGAGAGCCTAAATTTCAAAATTTTCCCAGAGGAGCATGCCCCCGGACCCCCCTAGCAATTCATGCCTTCAGCACTAACCAAGCCTACTCCTCCTTGCAAATAACCTACTCTTCCAAAACATTTTGAGAAGGCTGTTACACAAAAAATATTGTTTCACTCCATGTACAATTCTGTTTTCCGAGTATACATGCCAAGGCTACCTGCACGTAATATCCAAACATTCCAAACATGTACAAAAATAGGTTCACAATAAGTACATGGCACGGAAGTTGAACCAAAGTCTTCTCACTGACTTTTTGTAACAGCATTTGTTCATTTCAAAGAAATACTCTACTGATTGTCCCATGCATTTTTTGTGTGAACTTTAGTGGTAATGTTCGTTTGTCATTTCAAGCAAACAACCAATGCAACCATTGCTAGTATATGCTACTTACCACAATTGGAGGGTTCATCAGAACCATCAAGACAGTCATCATCAAGATCACACATCCATCTCTTAGGAATGCACTGCCCATTGGTACACCTGAACTCAGTGTTATTGTTACATACCTTGACAGCTACAAATAAATAAACAAATTGAAACATGAAATACTATGTACATTTAACATCCATTTGCTACAAATTAGACAGACACATAAAAGATCACAAATGCATTATCATAGACTTCAAACCAGCGATTATCAGACAGTTTGTCTTTGTAAAGCCAATATTGTGAACAGTTGGTGACTGTAATATTGTATATTATGCATGAATTAAAAAGCCTTGTTTCGTATTCAGCTCAACCTTCAAAGCTGTGCATTTAAATATTGCACTAATGAGAAGTATAATAATAGTCCCTGGCTTCCTTACAGTCCATACAAAGCATATTCACAGAATAAACCCAATAAAAGAGCAAGATATTTTGTACATGACTAAACAAAAAAATTAGCATGCGAACATCATCTCTAATTTTCTTTGAAACAATCATGACTTACTTTGATATTGTTATCAGCACTAGGAAGATGTTTTCTTTTGAATAGTACTGACCCAGTTCATAAAAGCTTTATAATAAATTTGAATAGTACAAGAAAACATTATCAAGCCATTACTTTAAAAATAGAAAACTAAAGTGTCACTTCCCTCTTATGACTCTAATCTGACAAAAGGTCTTCAAAACATTACAGCTCATGCAGGTCTCAAATGTACAGTATACATGTAACAGGAACAGTAGTGGATTATCCTATCATTGGTTAAGGTGTATTTTAATGTGTGGAGAAATTCATCAAACTTATAAAATACACTTGTAATTAAAAATATATTTTAGGTATTAATAATTTGACTCTTTCATAAAATACAATGCAGATGCAATCCCCAGTCTAACACTTTGCATTCAGAATGAATGAAGAAAAAAGCATTTCTTGAGTTCAAAAACATGCATCGGTACACATACACACTGTATATACACTTAAGAAAACACACAAACAGGTGCATGAGTTCAATTAAATGTTTACTGTATTAGCTGTAAGAAATTTTTCATGATTTTTCATTTTTCTTGATGATCATCAAGTGGCTAGTCAATTAATCAATCAATCAATCAATGTCATAATTAACATGGCAATAAATGCTTTTCTTATCCTCTTCAGATGCTGTTTGCACCAAACATGCCTGCAGGAGCATGCACATGGGAACAAATCTTGTTAAAAGAAGTTGGTGTGGTATTAGCAGGAATACCAAAAAAACCAAATGCAATGTCTGCAGAAATATCTAGATTAAACATGCAAATAATTTTCACGAACACCACCTCACACTGCAGCTGAGAGCGAACACAACATATGTCAAGTTAATAATAAAAGAAAAGTAAATAGCTCAAAATCACTATTCAATAAACCTGAAGTGGCAGTCAACATATTTATTAGTTTCCCACTTACATGTAATATCCAATGGCTGTTTAGGGGTGGAGGGGGTTGGGATGGTCCAAAATTTGAATGTTAGTTACTGGACACTTTTCCATGTCTTGTGCTTGCACATACATTACTTCACCTGAGTGACTGAGCCTCAATTCAGTCTTTCTGGTCTGTTTTTTCACCAGTCAGTCAAATTATCATAATACTGTATCTGTTGTTAGTCATTTGACTTGGGTGTGTTTTAGCAACACATCTGTATTCTAGTATCAAGGACAGAGAAGACAGTTTTTCAAATCATCAACAAAGCAAAAAAAAGGTTGGTGCAATTCCTAAACTTGAGTCACATTTTACATTGGTGAAAGACGCAGCCCATGTGAAAATTTACCACTTTTTAAACTACAGTACGTATATAATTGACCCCATGTACATGAAACTCCATTATTTCTACCAGTCTCTATGATCTAAAGACCTCATAAACTTCAGGTGGCCTGTATAAAATAGGTGCAGTGCACATATAAGATCACAGCATTAAAATTATACAGGAAAACCTTAATGATCTAAACCCATGAAACTGAAGGAAACTTGACTGTTTACAAAACACCGAAACTGCGAAACTTCTGTAAGCTGGTACACACCACAAAAGTGAAGCAAGATTTCACAAACTATGAATACACTCCGATCCAAACAGTATAGACGATCACACAAACTTCCGCTTAATTTTCCATAACTGACTCTGAAAAGCACCGGTTGATAGTTAAAAGAAGAATCGTGAAATATCGTCCATTCCGTGCATCTCGGTGAAAGAGTCTCCCTTTGATCTGCGGCAGTTGATTTTACGCGTGAGAGTGAAATCTTGATTTACTATTGCTACCGTGAGAACTGATTGACTCGATTGGACAGAAACATTGTCAACAACGTCAACCGGAGTTTACCAATAAGCAGTCCTCCCACCCGTTCAAATGCAAATCAGCCAGCAAACACAACAAAGACGCTCAAATTCTTCGAGTAACTCAGCCCACTCGAAAATACATAAAATTCTCTAGTATATTTAGGAGTATACATTTCTGCACCAAAACAGCAGCAAATAAAAACAGAGTAATAAGATATTCTTCCTGTGCAAAAATAAAAATAAAAAATATCGCAGTAGTTCCGAGAGGGGCGATGGCCAAAAATCAATTCCTTGTCGGTTTCAGAGTGCTGCAACACTCCGCATTAAAGCTTTGAAAACCTTACTTCTTTTAAGTAAGTTACGTTCTAACAAACCTTTCCTTCTCTTTCTTTTTTTCTGTGAACAACGACGAGCTTTCAGTGCTTTTACACATCCGAATTACTGAGCGGCCATTTATGTCCGAATAATTCACAAAACGTGGCACGGTAAGTTAGTAGTTACGTTCGTCTGTCTACAAGAACCCGAAACCTGGTATTATTTCTTAGTTTAAAAAAGTTATAGTAATGAACAATGTTGACAAATAACACGACTAACACAATAATAGAGAACTAAAAAAGCAAAGTTATGAGAAATGACGCGACACACGCAGTGTAGCTGAACCGTTCAAAACTTACGGCAATTTTCTTCGTCTGAGCCGTCCCCGCAATCGTCTTCCCCATCACATCTCCAAAACTCACTTATACATGTCTGATTTACACAGTAGAACTTGTTTTCGCCGCATTGAAAAGTCTCTGAAAGAGTGAGAAAATCTGGGTTAGAAACTTGTGACTGGTGTGGTTGGAGTTCATGTAATGGCAGTGGTGAAGCGTGGACACAATACACCACGAAACCTATACCACGGAGTTCTAGTCCAGTCTTCATGATAGTAAACCGATAGAAAATCTCTTCCCAATAACACAAACTCAAAAAGAACCAAAACAACAACATTGCGACCGAAAAGCTACGACATAACTTGTAAAACGTACATCCACAAATTTGTTTCAACCGAAGTTTATTCTAGGCAATGAACACATTTGCAATCAGTTCACACACGTATCAAACAGACGGAACACATATAAAATGATCTACACAACTAGTTCTGACGAATACGTTTACAACAAAAACAGGACGGCGATCGCCACGAAGTCTCATATTTACCTTCCGTTTGAAGGACGATAAACGCCGCCACCAAACACAAGCAGAACACAACAGCTTCGCCCCTTAATCTTCTCATGTCCAAGATCCTTTTCAGGGGTTATAAATCTTCTAAACTGAAACAATAATATTCATCGCATTGAGGTCGTACAGATCCTTTACGTTTGTGTTGTTTACGAGCACCAGATCGATAGCATGGCGGGAAAACGCCAACAGTCGCACCGACTTGGTCCGAAGCCAAAACGGATGACAATATTACACAATGTGATTGGTCGGAACGACAGCACAGAATGTTCGGAATGCATCGTAATCTCTCGAGAATTTAGCATCGTCATGCCGACGGTCATGTGATAATGGCGGTGTAAACAACATTTCGGTTGAACTATCACCTGCGCCGAGTTGGAGTATCACCAATTTGTGTAACAACGCAAATAATAAAGTAGGAATAATTTAGCAAAGAAACAGCCGGCAGAATGAGACAGCTCGCGCAAAATTAATAGAACATTAAAAAAAAAAAAAAAAAAAAAAAAAAACGGCACAGCTACATGGAGTGCACACTGCATGGAAAACTGTTTCTTTTCAAACTAAAACAAGTAAATTTCCAAAACTATCAAGTTCGATTTAAAAGTCGACCGCTCTTGTACTAAATGTAGCTGTAGTGTTAAAGTTGTTCTATTTTCATTTTTTCACTGCAAAAAGTAAACGGCCAAAACTAGCTGACGCCACTTCTCAACAAACGACGTGAACAAGACATACATGTCCTTATTTTTCTGCGTCAAATTTTTGTTCTATTTGACAGTTGAGTTGGGAGTTTTCCAAGTCGGGTCAAAAGTTTGGCACATGGATAGTTTCCGCCTCACGATCTGCCCCTGGGTCTCCGAGAATATCACCTCGTTATTCTGAAACCATCACAATGGTACAATGGTCCGTTCCACAGGGATGCTGATACAGATATTCCACTTCAACTCGTAACTTCTGCCTGTCCGGCCTCGACCCCCCCCCCCCCCCCCCCCCCCCCCCCCCCCCATTTCCCAAGAAGCGTTTTCGCTTACCTTTGCAAGACAAAAAACAAAAGACAAACATCAAAAACAAGTTCTTTAGGGAGAAAAGAAAATTTTAGAACTGGATTATCACTATTAGATTTCTCGAAAAATTCAGTTTATGTGGTTTTACATGTTTAGGATAATTTCAGTGATGTTTCGAAATGTTGCTACAGTGGAACCTCGATTTACCAAGTCCCCGGTATAACGAACGGTATTCTTCAGCCCGGCCAAAGTTACACAGTAAAATGTATGGAACAGAAACCCGGTATAAAACTCATTTTAGGTAGTCCCTTGACCTTCGTTATATCAGAGTTCCAACTGTTCTACACTTTTATTGCGTAACGGAACAAGTGATCAAGCATCACTGCGTATACATAATCCCTTCAGTGTTGTTTTGCGGTTATGATTCGGAAAAATGGTTTCCGGTACATGACAAATGAAGGGTTTGATTACGAGCCAAATTTGAGTAACAAGTGTCAATACGAAACTCACGCATCAGAATTGACTACTTATCATATATATGCATTGTTGCAATACTACCGCAAGACTACCTGTCTGTTTTCAAAAACAAAATAAAAAAATAGCTAGTGCAAGGGTAACAATGCTGGACCAAGCTTGGGGCGTGACATGGTTGGACGAAGTTTTGCAAAGATATCGTGTTGTTTTGAAAGTCGTTGCTTGTTCGTTTCGGATGCACTTGGAAAAACATGAATCGGCAGTGTTCCACTTTCGGTCGTAAAGAGGATTTTAAATGTTCTTTCGTTCCTGGTTGTTCAATCAGTCCTTTCATTGAGAGGTTGCGGGCCATTCTTATTGCGCACAGGAGTGCTCGTGTTTAAAGGTTGGAACCACTGTAAAAGCACGTATTAAACAACGACGTGGTTGTTTTGAAATATCTCTGCTGCTTCCGTACCAGATGTCGGCCGTAACATTATAAAAGAACAAGGTTCCTCTATATTAGGTCAAGGTAATAAAGCGGATAACAAACATCCCATTTTGGACAACAAAGCAAACCTTCATAAGCTCGTGCATCGGATATTTACCTCATCCTCTGGTGGGGGGCTTGGGGGACAAGTTTTGTTTGGTTCAACTGAGTGTAATGAACACATTGGAAAGAGTATTTATGGCGTGGACAGCAAAAGTTGAAAGATCATTGGAAATGTAAACCGTATAGTTGTTTTACCTGATGCTTTACCTTGCTAACACACCTCGTCCCACTAAGATGGTCGCATATGCGATGCTCGTAAGAAAAAAATCGCGTCGTATAAAATGAGCCTTTAGAATGACGTATATTTTTCACCGTGTAGCTGGGTCCTTGTGTGAATGTTCCAAAATACGTTTCATTTCATCTCTGCTTCCCATTTTCTATAAATAGACATTACATCGTTCCATCCATGCAACCTACCCCCAGCGAAATAGCACTGTCACGCCATCGATGGCCCGATACCTGTCAGGCATACGCATAAAAAATAGCAAACAGGGAATTCAATGTCCGGTGTGTCTTCGCAGGAAATAATATGTGCTCCGTGTATTAATCACTCTTTTTCCAAATGTGATCGATATTTTGTCAAAGATTATCTGAAAATCACTGCCCCTTAGTTACTTCTTTGGTGGTGTGGTTAGTCAAGTCATTTCACTTGTGATACGAACTCAAAACAATACCCACCTTGAACCTCGACCAAAAATAATTGGCAACAAGAAACATTTTTCAGCAATTGTAACCAAGCCAAATAAAATGAGCAGGATACTCTGAGTCGTATATATTCTTGTTCTCAGTGCTGATATGGACTGACGGACAACTTCTGGAAGATTCTTGGATTCTCTTTCGTCTTAAGTAGTGGATTTTTGGCATCTTCGTGGCTTTGATCGACATTATCGGTCGCACGGGTTTTGTGATCACAGCAAAATGAGATCACGATCACGTGCGCCAAGCGTGTTCAAACGCACTTTGAGAGTGGACAATAGCAATCGATTTAAGCCCTATTTAAATTATAATTCTGTACCTTGACATTATAGAAACTACTCAAGGAAGAAACGAATATAGTTTCAACATACCTTTCGTTTAAGATCGCAGTAATTGTTGAACGCCTTGTCTTAGCTTGGATTAGCAACGGCGATCGATGCTCGGTCCGAGTCCCTGACCCGCAAGGCTCAGGATATTGCGTTTTAAAATTGCAGTTACAAACTGCGTACCCTAAACGACTCTTTACCTTTTAGAACTCTCGGGATCTTTTGACGGTTGGTGTTGCAATACGTGCAATACTGGTTTTGCAAGGATTTCATTTCAGACCCAGTATCAACATCCTGTGACGCATTGCGTAAATTGATACTGGGTCAAATGTTAAAATGCCCAAATGACTTTCAGGCAGAAACTGCCTGTAAAGCGTAGTTTGAACACGAAAAATCGACGGATCAGAAGTATACCCAACTTTATAGCGGCAAAACGTAGAGCACGTACTTACCGTTCGTAATTCAAGTCATAGGACGTTAATGACGTGTCGGTGGCAATGTACCCCAGTGTCTGTGATAGGCTGTTGTGGTAAACGTACACCACCGAACAGGCAAAACCCCCAGTTTCCAACGTGAATTGCAAAAGTCGTCGCTAAGACATTGATGCCATGTGCCAATCGAGTCAAATATGCAAGATCCGACAGGATGCATAATTTAGATAACAATGGGTTACCAATGTGCTGTCAAATGCTTTTGTCAGAGGGTAGATTGATGCCGGGGGGGTACTCAATAGGAATTTGGGTAGGGGGGTTTCGCTGACTCTATAAAACCCTGACCCTGTTTAAAGACACAAAAATGTAAAATTTGATACCTTGTTTAAGACAGAAGACCCTGAAAATGATACCCTATCGGGCGGAACGTCCCTATATAGGAAATATATGGGAGTACCCCCCTCCCCCCCAGGGTGCCTCAGCCGTGGTTACTGTCTTCCCTTCGTCTTATACTCGTGGTGCTTGCTAATGTTAGTCACATTCTTTTTATAAATCGATGTTACATTACTTTATCTAAACTTTGTGATAAGATTTTTAATATTATATATTTATTTTCACTGTTACTTATTTTTTGCCGTCGTTTTAACACCGGGTGTGATCATTGAGTGGCCGAATGGAGCACAGACTGTTATCTTCGACGCTAGATTTATTCCAATATAAGCTAATTTGTTAGCCGAGTTTAAACGTATTTAGGACAGCTACACAACCGCCACAACGTCTATCTCCGCTCATTAGACTTTGATCAACTGAATCGATTAGAATAACTAGATACATATTTTAAAGTGGAAGATTAAAAATAGAAAGGACATTGGTTCACTGCTCATGACTCGTTCACTTCTCTCCCTCTGAGGGTAGAGGGGGGGTTCTCCATCCGAGAGTGGGGGAGGTGGGTGGAGAGGGCGAGGTGCCGAGGAGAACAGAGCCCTCAGTTCCCCAGTCTCTCTTCTCCTTGCCGAGCGACCCGATGCGGCATATGAAAGCGTAGTTTAAAACTCTTGAGTTTCAGCAAACGGTCGGAGTCGGCGTTTAGACTGCTAATAAATTCAAACGTCCAGTCGGTCTTCGGGCAGTCGCCGCGGAGGCGTTGAAGATATGTGATGAGTTGTCACTTGCGCAAGCAGTGAACGGGTTCTGTTGGATCAGCTGCGTTGCTGACTTCAGAGCATTTCACGCTTTTTCGATGTGAGGTGCGAAATAATTGGCTGTCCTGCATGGCCAGCTAAACAATTACCCATGCTGTTCGTAATTTTAGGTAAGCGCTGAAGAGACTTTGTGCGTACTGAGGTTGTCCTGGGTGATTTTTAGTACCGTTTTAGTGCTTTAAAAATAATTTGAAAACATTCTAAATTTATCCAACTACTATGATTTCACGTCTTCAAGTTCGTAACACAGTTATAAGCCATGTCTGAAAGTTATATTTCGAGTTGTTTCCGGCGACATTAATCTCCGACTTTTGGCTAACATCCGGCAGGAAACGAAACTTTATCGCGGAAAACGTGGGCAGTTGTTGTGACTAGTAATTCTCTTCCAAGGAAGTTTCAAAATCAAGGGAACCGCCCAAGAAGCCGGAAGTCGACGAATCGAGGATCTTGGTAAGCTGAAACTCTCTCTGGCGCCAACTCATGTTTGATAAAGTTTCGGCTGACGAAACAAATAAAGATTTGGCAAGATTTTATATTTCATTTTAACTTTTAGCTGTTTTCTCTACACTTGGCAGTTAGATCTGAGATAAATCCAGGCTAATGCGAACCAAGTCTATTAAACGATCGAGATCAATCTGAAATGCGTGACTTCGAAAGAAATCCAGCGAAGAAAGTAAAAGTCCGTTTTGGGGCCCTGACCAGAATGTTCAGCCGGACATTTTGGCCGGGCTGAAATGTACCTCTCGGTTCTGAAATGTTCCCATCTCCAAATTTATCACAATTGCGGGTCGGAGCTGAATGGGCCGGGGACATTTTGGCTCTCATCGAAATGTCCGATCGGACAACATGGTAGGACTCGCGTGATCAACTCTCAATCAATCAATCAATCTTTTTTTTTTTTTTTTTTTTTCACTGTCTTGGCGATTCTCACTATATTATATATTATTCTTATATTTTCTTATTGGTCAAGAGAATCTGCATTTTGAGGTTGGGAGTGAAAGGCTGTGTCAGACGAGAACTGAACTGAGGCGGAAGGCTGATTCATTGCACGAGTAAAGCAAGGAATGGATGAGTCTCTATTTTCTTCCGCCTGCTTCACAAATTATTATTTTACCATGTGAACCGGTGGCGTGTTCGGGTGTGCTATCGCTAGTTTGACTTCCAGTATGCTTAGAACTCAACTGAACCGGGAATCTGCTCTGCAGCGCCCACGCTATATTGGTTTATGGCAGAGTGAGCAGAAACACATAAAGCAGAGAAAACAGCAGATTTGTCGAAAAATTTGCGCCGCCGTCAGAGAATGATCATCTTCAGTTTTCTCCTTCAGTCTCTCACAAGAGATACATGGTATAGTATGGAGAATTTGCCATTTGATAGTTCATTCAGACGAAACGCTGATTGGCCTATCAATTCTAACTGTATGCGGTTGTGTACATTGCACAACTCAGTACTTTGAATGAAAAGGAAGATTACAGTGCAAGAATATTGCTGTGCAGGTGACACCAGATAAGTCATGACCTTTTTTAGACAGGGCATTCCACAGAATTGTCTAAAATCCATATTCGGATATTTTTTGTGACATCACCTTACCACTATATTCACTGAAGGCAATCCCTACTTTAGAGCAGTTAAGACACAAGCCTGTTGTACGAACTAGACCACAACCAAAGTCTGCCAATCAAAAAGATAGCCGACCTCACAGCGGCATCGCTGACCGACCCAAGCTAAAACCGCTCAATGAAATTTAGTGTGGGTCTACCGCAGCCGGCGTATGCGTTTGTAAGTAGAATGAGCGGTCTATAGAAGAATCCACAAAGCCAACTAAGGCACGCAACACACAAGTCAATCGTCCACATCGCTTCTTCAAAATGGCGAAACTGCTTGCCCGGCAAGTCATGTGATCACAAAACGTCATTTAAAATCACGTGATAATATGAACCAATCACCGTGTGCTGATTCGTAACCCAGAAAACTAATGATATGACGATGAAGACACACTGTGCAATCCTAAGCTCGTCGGCCACGAGCAACAAAGCGCTCAGACAAACTCAATGAATGAGTTTGGGGGGAGAAACAGCCGGGTTAGTTGAAAGTTAATTGCGGTTACTTAACAGCTGACCACAAGTTGCGGCGAACTCACGTCATCCATTTGATTGTTCAGCTTGAATGCTCCTTAAATTGTATAAACCACGCGCAGCTGTACAACAGGTGCCAACATAAAGACATTCTTATAAGCAGTCACGTTACTTGTTCACCTTTTGACTTCGAGTTACTTTTTTTCCTAACTTCGCACGACGATATGAATGATGTAGCCAACAGGACTCCATTAACGGAAACGCAATCGATGAGGCTTGGCCCTGCCCACGCTAATCTATTTTCGTGGTAAATGGTAAAGTTATTTTATGAATAACGTCGGTGGTTTCGTCAGCTCTGAAGGCTGTTAAGAATGGAAGCCGACGGTGCGCCCTTCAAATGAAAACAAATCAGTGTGGACGTGGACGGGGACGGGTGACTTTAAAAACGGAGGCCATTTTGAAAACGCATGAAAACGTACTACTTTGGAGTCGAAGCGGTCTGGACCCGAGTGTGAACACAGCCGATATTTTCAGCGTCATTCAAATAAGCGTGTAAATTAGAGTGATTGGTTCCTGCTTCAAATTCCTGCAAATCACAGCTGGCTTTAATTACTGTCTGGCACGAGGCGCTTAAATTAACCAACATTCCTGAACAACACAAAAGACAACCCGTCTCGTCACTCTTTTGTGTTTAGTCGAAAGGTCGGCTTAAAAGAGCCCCATGGGTTATCGAATGAATATCACTACAAACAAAATGACAACTTTATCAGCACGTGTTTTCAAACGCATCGCCAACAAAAAGCTCGGGGAGTCAAAGAATGGTTCGTGTTTAGAGCGCATGCGTAAAGTCACTGTCACTGGATCAAAATTGGAAGCACGGCAAACGAAAACGTTGACTGGTTTAGTATGATTTCTAACAGCTTTTTATTTAAATCCGGGGTTTCTATATCAGAAAATGTTTTACGAGAAAACCAAACGAATATACCCTAAACTATCCGTGTAAACTACCAACATAGGTTTTAGAGAACAGAGATCAACAATACAGATAAAAATAAATCAAGAAAATCAAGAAAGTAGCCAGAGTTTGATATGTACGATTCACACCTCAACCGTCTTGACCTTGTTCACGGACCGTCGCATTTGCTGCGACCTGGCTGCCGACTAAGGAGGCAAATCACACATAGTCTCCGTTATTTATTAATACTTTGCTTCTGAGACGTGCAGCCCAACTTTCTCCCAATCTGCCCCGAGCAAAATACACGAGTATACAATAGTGAATCTTCACTCCAAAAAGTGATCATCTTCAATTTTCTCCTTCAGTTTCTCACCGGAGATATATCTTACAATGCGGAGAACTTAGCAATTCCCAATACATTCAGAAAAGTCTGGATTTTGAACTGGGGGGTACAGATAGCTCTGAACGACTTCAGCCCAAGCAAGAGGCCAAACTGCAACTTGCTTTATTGAAACTTTTAGGCCCCTCTCTCACACACCCTCATTGCTTGATTACCTTCACAAACAACACCTACCAACGATTTCACCCTTTCCTTGCTCCTCTTTCCCCGAATCTACAGTGGATATAGGGCTGGACAATTTATGCTGACATTTCTTCCCAGCGTAGTTTACGGGGCAACTATTAAAAAAAAGACAGATTGAAACAAGTAATGAATTTGTACAACACAATATACCATGTAACTATATCGACTCACAATTGGGAATGGAGTATATGAAGAAATCCATAGAGTAGGCATTACCGTTATAATGTAAATGAAGTACCACGGCACGTTAGAGCGGTTTTCGGATGACTGTCGAAAGTAATTGTGCGATTGCTTTGGTTTTGCGTTTGCTTTCGCTTTCGGATAATTGGTCCACACGAGTTTGTCAGCATGCTCAGCCAACCAGAGACAAAACCAAAACCAAAACCAAACACTTCTCACGCAAGCGATGGCGTGTACTCGCATTGCTGATTGGAAAGTAAAACCAAACGCAAGACCAAACGCGAATTACTTTGGAAATTAGCTGAATTGTTTTCTGTCAGTCTCTGTGATTGGCCTGTGTGATTACTTTGGTTTTGGTTTTCGACAGTCATCCAAAAACGACTCTATACTAAAACAATTCACACTTTGGTGTCGACAAGTATATATACACTGCACTTACAGACATTCGGGCAGTCTGTCTGCATGTTCTATACAAGTTCCGTTATTTTTACAAAATGGGATATGGGAGTACTTGTTGCAGAGGAATTCATCTGTTGATAAAGAAACATCTACTATTATAACGCATTTGAGAAATAAGAACACGCGACACAACTCTTTCACACTGTGTACCAGACCAACCGTTCATAAACCATTGTCAGTCAAAAACAAGAATTAAATATAGAAACAGTGTCAGTAAAAAATAAGAATAAACAACAACAACAACAAGAATAAAGAAACAACAACAGTGTCAGTCAAAAATAAAGATAAACAACAATGAAAATCAGAACAATAACTGGGGGAGGAATACAGAAGAGAAGGCAAGCCGTGCGAGGGGATGGAGAGGAGGGAGGAGGGCAGGGCTTACAGGAGGTGTTAGACTGGTCGATTAGCAGTTGACGTTTTTTTGTTATACGATGTTGGGCGAAAAATCGTTGATTCTCGTACGATTTTTTGCAATATTTGCAAAGCCGCAGTGATTTTTTTCGCACATTTTCGAAATCATTGCTACAAAGATGCGTGGACTTTTAGCGTGTTGTTAGTGGAAATAACGAGGGGCTCCTAGAACTATCATACGTTAATTTTTGTATGCTAGAGCAAAATACGCCGAGTGTGGTTGATGGGCGTATCGCAATGAACCGCAAGAGTTGAAACGTTACACTTGAACGAGTTTTAGCATAACATCGTTTCACGAAAAGACCGACCAGTATACAGGAAAAACATCGTTTAAGAATAGCAAGTTTACCTGGCGTGTTGCAGGTTGTTTTATCATAAAGAAGACTAAAGCCACGCGGACAGTGGCAGGAGAACTTCCTATCATAATGGTCCTCAGGCGCCAGGAGACAAATGTGACTGCATTCACCATTATCCACTCCACAAGGGTTGTTACCTATCCAACAGGCAAAGAAAAACTTAGTATGCAATGTAAATAATAAAGAAAGAGAAACTCATTCGACTTCGACATTTGTTTTGTCCCAGCATACCCATAAATATATTTTCTCCTTGCTGACCAAAGAGCGGGAAGTACGGTTAGGCAGCTGATCAAACTATCAATTCTCTTTTCGTCACCCATACCTTTTCTTCGTAAATGGTGGGGATAATTTGCCTTTTATGACTACCCAGGACTGTGTAGAATTGTGATGCAGGCCATGCGGGCGACTTCAGTTACAAGCCCAGGACATCTTTTCAATCAAACGTCAAATATTTTTGCAATAATTTTATTGATTTATATTAAAAAGCATGGGTGCACTGAGGTAGATGCTTGCTCTATTGATAACTCTCCAAATAGCTCATATTTGCTTCGTTTTCCGTGCATCCCTGTAAAACTCTTTCAGGAACAAAAGTGTACAACTTTCTGAGAGTAAAAGAAACCGAACAAAAAAATGTCAGTTATTACAACTGTCTTTTTTTTACCTTTCGGTTGCCTCATATCATGATAGACAGAAATGCCCATAGGTGAGAACAAATGTTCCTTTAGGGCCACTCTTTCCTTGCCAGTAAATTTGTTGGCTTTGAAGATGGCTTCTTTCTGCCAGTCTGTCCAGTACATGTAGTCCTCAAACACTGTCATAGCAAACGGATGGTCTATACCCTCGCTCAGTACGAGCCTGCGCTGGGTCCCATCTAAATTGGAGGATTCTATTTTGTCGAGTCTCGCGTCCGCCCACCACAACCTGTTCAGCGTGTAATCAATTGAGAGTGCATTGGGCCACCCGAGACCAGTCGTAACTATTTGTCGTCTTGTCGCAGGATCGCCATTCATGCCACATCTTTCAATTTTTGGATTTTTCCCCCAGTCTGACCAGAACATGAGCCTAACAAAATGAATGACAACAAAATCAGACTAGATATCTTTATAGGATCCAAACTACCATTTAAAAAACCCCCATGGTTCATTTGGAGTAAAATAATAACAGATTATCTCTTGTATGGGTAGAGTCTCTTAACATTATTAAAGCATTTTGTTCAGTGAAGCTTGGGAAAACTATGACTAATGAATTGGCCAAAGGCGCAAATAAAACGAGTTAATTACCCCATGGCTGGTGCCACCACAATAGCCCTTGGTTCGTCCAGATCAGTGGAGATTAACTGCAAGCGGTTTGTCCCATTAAAGTCTGATACTTCAATAAGGTCAGTTCCTGTATCTGTCCAATACAATTTGTCATTTATCCAGTCAACAGCCACTCCATCTGGAGTCTGGAGTCCTTCAGTCACAATTGGGTGGACAGTGGACTGGACAATCAATAAACCATTCAATTCAGCTCGATATATTTTTTTTCGAGTTGTGTCTGTCCAAAAGATGGAACCAGATTTCACATGAAAGTCGACAGCAATAAACGATGCTTTCGTGGCGGAGTACAAAACTGCGTACTGTGACTGGTTTAGCAGCTGTATTCTTCGGATGTCGTGTCGATTTGCAAACAACAAGAACCCAGGTTCACCTAAACATAAGAAAAAAAAGTTAACATCGTTTTTGATTGAAATACTATACATCATGACTTCTACAAAACAACTTTTCACGATTTCTATTCTAATAAAAGACATTGTTAACGAAATGTCGGTATGTAGTTGGTATGTGATAGGTACATTGTCGGTATGTGGTGGGTACATGATCGGTACGTGGTTGGTACATGGTCGGTACGTGGTCGGTACAAGATGGGTACGTGGTGGATACGTAGTCGGTATGTATTAATCGTAATTGTGTGGCGTGAACGGTCCAAGGCTCACCATCAGCCTTGCATGTTCTCCTGTCAGGCTCCAGATAGTACCCTGACGTGCAAGAGCACTCGAAGCTGCCATTGGTGTTGTGACACACTTGACTGCACTGTCCAGGAATGCTGCATGATTCATTTATTTCTATAGGGTGCAAATAGCAATACAAACACTTCAAAAGGGGAAAGAAAACAATGTAAAAGCAAAAAAGGAGTCCCTGTATATTCAGAAACATATAACGTACATTAATATGCAGCCACGCAAACATGGAAATACTTCTTGTCCAACTATTTTGTAGTAGTGTACCTCTTCGTCGAGTTTGTCAAATAATTACACGTCAAGATTATGCCGTTCGACTAAAACTTATTATACTTAAATTTAAGACGTCTGTCCTAAAGGCAATACACATTGATTCACTTAATTTTTCATTGTTTTTCTTGTGCTCTGATTGGTTGACGAACAGACATCCAATGCCCTGGAAGGTTAGGACAGGGGGACAGGGGGTGGACAAGGGGGGGCAGGGGGTAGACAGGGGGGACAGGGGGTGGACAGGGGGGGACAGGGGAACAAACTGGTTGTGCCCCTTAATGGGACAGATAGTTCCAAATGAAGTTTGGCTTTATTAAAAGTTTACCCAACTCACTCTACCTTGAATAGTAAATTAATTGGACTCACAACACTTGTGAGTAGGAATGCAATCAGGGGCCAATTCAATATAACATTTACAAGCGTAATTTACAAGTCGGCCAATTTCCCCACAAGTGAAAACACACTTTAATCCAATACAATAGCCAAATGCTGTTGTGGTTATAAACTGGGGACCTGTATCTGTAATAGTGTACAGCCTTTGCTAGATTAGAATCCGTTAAGTGCTGTTAGAATAATGGTCCACCTTGTAAAATATACGTGTAACTGTTTATTGAATTGGCCCCAGGACTGCATATACGAAATAGAAATCACTGTTGAGAATTAGCAGACTTGACATACCGCAGCCTATCTCATCCGAATTATCAAGGCAATCATTTTCTCCATCACATCTATCCTGAAAGGAAACGCATCCGCCATTGTTGCAAGTGAATTCACTCGGCTGACACGTGGAATCTACGGTATAAAAGACACAAGTTGTACAATGGTAATCACACGCCCTGTCTGTCCATGTCTGATTTCTTTGGCCGACGATTACCCTCCGTAACATCTGAACATGACCCGTTCATGATACAATGTTTCCCAACCATGGTCAGATACGATCTATGACTGCCATTGAGGTTTGTATGCTAGAGAGCGCAACAGTTGATACAGTACGTGCTACAGGCTTATTTAATTGCACTTACTCGTCTTATTACATCCCCTCTCGTCTGAATTGTCCTCGCAGTCCGGGTCTCCATCACAGACCCAAGAACTGTGAATGCATGTGATCGATCCTGAGTCACACGAGAACTCATTTTGAAGACATTTAGGTTTGGAGGCCGTGGGACAACCCAACTCATCAGAACCGTCCTCACAATCTTTATCTCCATCACAGCGCCAATCTCCCTTTATGCACTTCTTGTTGGCACAAGTAAACTCTGTTGGTCTGCAGGTCACTGAAATTTCACAGGATAACACTAATGAAGGGCACTGTGAATATGTATCTCCCATACCTTCGAGGGTCTATATTATAAATTGTCTCCATGTCTCTATGACAGCTTTGTATGCAGAAAGAGAAGACAAGCGAAAATTAATGGGTAACTACAGACAACAAATTGACTCATCTTTCCTGCCATGAAATTGCATTAATCTACCATTCATTACATGGTACATCGCGTCAAATAACAGTGCTGAATTTCATGGTACACTAAAGAACCCAAGTGACATATTATTCATATCAGCTTTGGGATGAGTAAGTTTTCTTTAGATTGTGTAACCTTTCATAAGTTATGGTGAATGATACCTTCGGGACACTCCAACTCATCAGAATTGTCCTCACAATCATTATCTCCATCACAGCGCCATTCTCCTTTAATGCACTTCTTGTTGGCACAAGTAAACTCCGTTGGTCTGCAGGTCACTGAAAATTCACAGAATAACACTAGTGAACGGCGCTGTGAATGTATATATCTCCCCTACCTCTGGCTAAGCGCTGTTATGTGTGAATGAATTCCAACTGCGATCATCCCTCCCCCGTTATATATTAATACTTTAATATGTGTGAGACGAACAGTCCAACTCTCTTCCAGTATGCCCCGAGCAAAATATACGAGTGTAGTGACCCTTTCACTCCCAAAAAATGATCAATGTCAATTCTCTCTTAATTTTCTCACCACAGATATATATATATTACAATGCGGAAAACTTGGCCTTTGATAGCTTGCTTAGATGATAGTTGATTCAACTAGCAATTCCCAATACATCAGAGAATCTGCATTTTGAATTGGGGGTGATAAAGGATGGGTAATGATAACTCTGACCGACTTCAGCTCGAGCAAGAGGCCCAACCGCCACTTGGTCCATTGAAACCCCTAGGCCATTCTCACACACATGCTCATAACTTGGTTACCTTCACAAAGAACACCTATAACAACGATTTTACCTTTTTCTTGCTCCTCTTTCCCTGGGTCTACAGTGGGTATAGGGCTGGACATTTTATGCTGACATTTCTCACCAGTGTAGTTTACAGGGCAACTATTGAAAGAAAGACAGATTTAAAACAACTATAATGAGTATGTACAATATACAGTATACCATGTAATTGAAAAAATCCAAGCAGTAAGCGTTACTGTTCTAATATAAATGAAGTACTACGGCACGTTATACTAAAGCAATTCACACTGGTGTCGACAAGTATATATATATATATTGCACTTACAGACATTCGGGCAGTCTGTCTGCATGTTCTATACAAGTTCCGTTATTTTTACAAAATGGGATATGGGAGTCCTTGTTGCAGAGGAATGCATCTGTTGATGAAGAAACATTTACTATTATAACAGGTTTTTTGAATAAGATCACGCGACATAACTATTTTCCTCTGTTGTACCAGACCAACCGTTCATAAGCCATTGTCAGTCAAAAACAAGAATTAAATATAGAAACAGTGTCAGTCAAAAATAGTAATAAACAACAACAACAATAACTAAAATCAGAACAAGTGGGGGAGAGAGGGGGAACGGAGGGCTAGGGCCAGGGGGTGGGGTAGGGGTCTTACAGGAGGTGTTGGACTGGTCGATTAGCAGTTGGCATTTTTTTGTTACAGACGTTGCTGGGCGAAAAAACGTTAATTCTCGTACGATTTTTCGCATTATTTGTAATGCCGGAATGATTTTTTCGCAAATTTTCGAAATCATTGCTTCATAGACGTCTAGATGTATAGCGTGTTGTTAGTGCAAATGGCGAGAGGTCCTACAACTATCATACGTTAGTTTTTGTACAAGAAAGCAAAATACGCCAAGTGTGGCTAATGTGCTTATCGCAATGAACCGCATGAATTGGGACGTTACACTTGCACGATTTTTATTTTAGCACAACATCGTTTCACGGAAAACCCGACCAGTATACAGGAGAAACGTCGTTTAAAAGCAGCAAGTATACCTGACGTGTTGCAAGTTGTATTATCATAAAGAAGACCAAAGCCACGCGGACAGTGGCAGGAAAACTTCCTATCATAATGGTCCTCAGGCGCCAGGAGACAAATGTGACTGCATTCACCATTATCCACTCCACAAGGGTTGTTACCTATCCAACAGGCAAAGAAAAACTTAGTATGTAATGTAAATAATAAAGAAAGAGAAACTCATTCGACTTCGACATTTGTTTTGTCCCAGCATACCCATAAATACATTTTCTCCTTGCAGACCTAAGAGCGGGAAGCACGGTTAGGCAGCTGATCAAACTATAAATTCTCTTTTCGTCACCCATACTTTTTCTTCGAATACGGTGGGGAGAATTTGCCTTTTATGACTTAGGACGTAAAGGGTTAATTATAAGTCTGAAATATCAGCTGCCCAGGACTATGTAGAATTGTGAAGCAGGCCTTGCAGGCGACTTCAGTTACAAGCCCAGGATATCTTTTCAATCGACATCTTTTCAATCAAACGTGAAATGTTTTTTGCAATAATATTATGGATTTACATTTATAAAAATGGGTGCACTGAGGTAGATGGTTGCCCTGTTGATAACTCTCCAAATAGCACAGATTTGCTTTGTTTTCTGTGCATCCCTATAAAACTCTTCCAGGAACAAACGTGTACAACTTTTTAAGAGTAAAAGAAACAAACAAAAAAATGTCAGTTATTACAACTGTCTTTTTACCTTTTGGTTGCCTCATTTCGTGGTAGACACAAATACCCATAGGTAAGAACAAACGATCCACCAGGGTCACTCTGTCCTTGCCAGTAAATTTGTTGGCTTTGGAGATGACTTGCCTCTGCCAGGCTGTCCAGTACATGTAGTCTTCAAATACTGTCATAGCAAACGGATGGCCTATATCCTCACTCAGTATGATTCTGCGCTGGCTTCCATCTAAATTGGAGGTTTCTATTTTGTCGAGCCTCGCGTCTGCCCACCACAACCTATTCAGCGTGTAATCAACTGAGAGTGCATTGGGCCATCCGAGACCAGTCGTAACTATTTGTCGTCTTGTCGCAGGATCGCCATTCATGCCACATCTTTCAACTTTCGGATTTCTCCCGATGTCTGACCAGAACATGAGCCTAACAAAATGAATGACAACAAAATGAGGCTAGACATCTTCATGGGATTTAAATTGTCATTTTCAAAACCACCATGGTTCATTTGGAGTAAAATAATGGCAGATTATCTCTTGTATGGGTGGAGTCTCTTAACATTGTTGAAAAACTTTGTTTAGGGAAGCTTGGGGAAACTGGGGCTAACAAATAGGTCAAAGCCGCAAATGAAACGAGTCAATTACCCCATGGCTGGTGCCACCACAATAGCCTTTGGTTCATCCAGATCAGTTGAGATTAACTGCAAGCGGTTTGTCCCATTAAAGTCTGACACTTCAATGAGATCAGTTCCTGCATCTGTCCAATACAACTTGTCATTTATCCAGTCAACAGCCACTCCACTTGGAGTCTGAAGTCCTTTTCTCACAATGGCAGTTGGTTGTACAGTCAATGAACCATTCAGCTTAGCCCGGTATATCTTGTCGCCAATCCCATCCGTCCAAAATATGGTGCCAGATTTGACATGAAAGTCAAGAGCAATAATTGATGCTTTCTTTTCAGAGTACACCACTGCGTACTTTGACTGGTTTAGCAGCTGTATTCTTCGGATGTCGTGTCGAGTTGCAAACAACAAAAACCCAGGTTCGCCTAACATAAAAAAAAAGTTAACATCGTTTTTGATTGAAAAACTGTACACATTGTGAAACACAACATATCAGAACTTCTAGAAAACAACTTTCACGATTTCTATTCTGTTAAGGTATTGTGAACAAAATGTCGGTATCTAGTCGGTATATGTGATCGGTACAATGGAAAAGAAAACAATTTACAGGCAAACAAGGAGTCTCTGTATATGTAGAAACCTATAACGCACATTTATATGCAGCCAAGCAAACATGGAAACACCTCTTGTCCAACTATTTTGTAGCAATGTACCTCTTCGCGTCGAGTTTGTCAAATAATTACAAGTCGTCAAGATTATGCCGTTCGACAAAAAATGATTAATGTTTAAATCTAAGACGTCTGTCCTAATCTAAGAAGGGCAATGCACATTCATTCATTTAATTTTTTATTGTTCTTCTTGTGCTCTGATTGGTTGACGAACAGACATCTAGTGCCCTGGAAGTTTAGGGTGGTGGACACGGGGACAAACTGGTTGTATTACGCCCCTTAATGGGACAGATAGTTCCAAAGGAAGTTTGGATTTATTAAAAGTTTACCCAATTCACTCTACCTTGAATAGTGAATTAATTTGACTCACAACACTTGTGAGTAGGAATGCAATCAGGACTGTATGTACGAAATAGAAATCAGTGTTGAGAATTAGCAGCCTTGACATACCGCAGCCTATCTCATCCGAATTATCAAGGCAGTCATTTTCTTCATCACATCTATCCTGGAAGGAAATGCATCTGCTGTTGTTGCAAGTGAATTCACTCGGTTGACACGAAGTGGAATCTACGGTATAAAAGACACAAGTTAAACAATGGTCACACGCCCGGTCTTTTTTGGGCGGCGATCACTCTCCGTAATATCTGAACATGACCATACAATGTTTCCAAACTATAGTCAGACATGTTTTCTGACTATGGTCAATTATGGTCAAACATGTTTCCTGATTATGGTAGACCATGGCCAGACATATTTCATTACCATGGTCAACCATGGTAAGACGTGTATTCTGATCATGTTCAATCATGGTGAAAGTTCTTTCCGTTGCTGAAGATTGCTATGTTCTCCGCCAGAGTTTTGATATAAAGAGGTTATTACACGGGAAGGAGTGCAATACGGCGGAGTATTTTTACGAGTCGGTTTAAATAAAACTGACGAGTAAAAATACAGCCGTATTGCACGACTTTTCGTGTAATAAATTGTTTATTACACGACAAACGAAGCAGGGCAAACATTCTCGCCGCGCGCAAAATGGAACAAAAAATGACGCGTTCGTGAACTTTGCTTGCGAAAACTGATCACGTAAGCTAATAAACCAGTTGATCTGGTTCCTGACGAGTGCAATACGCTCCCATCTTTGCACTCGTTTTGGCCCGTATTTGCACTCGAAAATGTGAAGTCGTGTAATAAATCGAGTTAGTGAAAAAAGGCGACGGAGGCGGTGGGTCAGTATGAGAGAGATTTATGAGACAGATAACAGTGAACTGTAACTGGGACTCGCTGGATCAGACCCTGAAGGACCGTTTTGTCACTAGCATCCAAGATACGGCTGTGCGAACAAGGCGGCTGTTTCACGAGTACAAATTCAGGACAGAGCGTTAAATTACGGGCTAGTTGACTTAATCCAGGGGGATTCGGGTTGACTTCGAAATAACGGGGACTTCGAATTAACAGAGTTCGAAATAGCGGGGTTCCAGGTTATATATCTCCTATGCCTTTAAGAGTCTATAAAGAAAATGTCTCGTACAAATATGTTTATGACAACTTTGCATGGAGAATGGAATTTTATCGTGCATGAGTCCAAGTGACTTATTCGTTATATTAGCTTTGGGATGAGAAAGTTATGGTGAATCATACTTGTGGGACACTCCAACTCGTCAGAACCGTCCTCACAATCTTTATCTCCATCACAGCGCCAATCTACGTGTATGCACGTCTTGTTGGCACAGGTAAACTCTGTTGGACTGCAGGTCACTGAAAATTCACAAGAAAACATTAATGAACGGCGCTGTGAATATCATCTCCTATATCTTTGAGACGGTCTATAATAATAAAATGTTTCCTATAAATATGTTTGTAACAGCTTTGAATGCAGAAATAGAAGACAAGCGAAAATTATTGGATAACTACAGACAAAAAATTGACTTATCTTTCCTGCCATGAAATCGCATCTACCATAAAATAAATAAATGCATACGGGTCAAATTACAGTGCCAAATTCCATGGTACACTAAAGAGCCCAAGTGACATATTATTTATGAGCTTTGAGATGAGTAAGTTTTCTTTAGATTGTAAAAAGTTATGATGAATCATACCTGTGGGACAACCCAACTCATCAGAATTGTCCCCACAATCATTGTCTCCATCACATCGAAAACGTTCTTGTAAGCACTTCTTGTTGGCACAAGTAAACTGTGTTGTGCTGCAGGTCGCTGAAAATTCAACAACATAGTTAGACTAATATTTATCTCCTATACCTTCAAGAGTCTATGTAATAAAATGTCTCCCATAAATATGTTTATGACAGCTTTGCACGGAGAAATAGAAGACAAGCGAAATTGAATGGATAACTGCAGACAACAACTTGACTCATCTTCTTGTCATAAAATCACGTCAATCAATATATACATACATCTGGGTCAAATTACAGTGCAATTCCTTCGTAAAAGAGCCCAAGTGATATATTCTTTATGTCAGCTTTGGGATGAGAACTTTTCTTTAGATTGTGAAGCTTTTTATATAAGTTATGGTGAATCGTACCTGCGACACACCCTAACTCATCAGAATTGTCCCCACAATCGTTATCTCCATCACATTGCCATCGTTCGAGTATGCAATCATTGTTGGCACAAGTAAACTGTGTTGTGCTGCAGGTCGCTGAAAATTTACAACATAATTAGACTAATGAGCGGCGCTGTGAATGTATATTTCCTATACCTTTGTGAGTCTATGTAATATAATGTCTCCGATCCTATGAATATGTTTATGACAGCTTTGCACGGAGAAACAGAAGACAAGCGAAATTGGATAAACTGCAGACAACAACTTGACTCATCTTTCCTGCCATGAAATCTGACTGCAATCCCCATTATATATACATCTGGGTCAAAGTACAGTGCACTTCCATCACACAAGAGTCCAAGTGAAGTATTCTTTATGTCAGTTTTAGGATGAGAATTTTCTTTAGATTGTGAAACTTTTATATAAGTTATGGTGAATCATACCTGCGACGCACCCCAACTCATCAGAATTGTCCCCACAGTCGTTATCCCCATCACAGCGATAATCTTCCTGTATGCACTTCTTGTTGGCACAAGTAAACTGCAATGATGTGCACGCGTTGTAATCTGAAATAGCACAACAATTTACCTGAGCGAACAGTGCCCAGCTAGTATGGGATGCCCAGCTGGTATGGCTGCCTAGCTAGTAAGGCTTTAAGCGCTGTTATCATGAGTCAAATGTCAATCATCGCAAAGAATCTCGCTAAATTGGCGTCAAATCGCCTCGAAAGTCATCATAAGCGGCAAGTAAGGACTCTTTCTGTTGTCAGAAGGATTTTAAGGGATTTATTATGATACATTTACGCGTAGAAAACGTGTGATTTGAAAATTTCCCATACAATTCCCTATTAGCGGGTCAGTCGTGACGTCATCAACCCGTGTGAGCACACCTTAACTTTACTTACCACAGCTGGAGGGCTCATCGGACCCGTCAGAACAATCAGCATCCTTATCACACACCCACATCTTGGGGATGCAACGCCTATCAGCCGTACACTGGAACCTGCTACTGTCACAGACCTTTGGAGCTACCCGAAATAAATACATATAGACAGATTAGGAAATTTTAGGAGATAAGGAAATTTTGATGCAAGTAGTTCTACCTGGCCACGAAAAATTATAATGTCCCTATTTGTTGCTGCATAATATTGTGTATGGAAAGGCTGCCCATGGTGGGGGTGGGGGGTGGGGTGGTGGGGTGGTGACTCCACACATAAAAAGGACGGGCGTGCTCGTCGGGAATTTTCGGCGTTTTGAGCCCTAAGAGGTACCAAAAAATGTTATAATAAATGACATTCATAAAATCATTTGACTATGGCTTGTGCATTGATAACAGTTTTGTCTCGTGGCGTAAAAAATCCATTCGACGGACATCTGATTCCTAAGCGGTACCTTTTTCAGTAGCTACTTACGACAACTGGTGGGCTCATCAGAACCATCAACGCAATCATTCTCCTCATCACAAAACCATCGCTTAGGGATACAACTTCCATCGGCGCACTGAAACTGGGTGTCCCTGTTGCAGCTGGCCTTGATCGGGACAGCTAAAATAATAAATGGGCCAAATAAAATACAGAACACAATAAAGAAAGAAAAAAATGCACGGGAAAAAACGTTTGTACAGTCACATGAAATATATCTAAAATTCGGAGCAAATACAGAATTATACCCTGAAGAAAGAAAGAAGCCAGAAAGATAGCTTATAATATTTACTAAATAGCTTACCCCACGTGGCTGAAAATGGCGCGCGCTTCTTCCGGGGGGAGAGGGGGGGAGGCCCAACATAAAAATGAGGGGGGTGCTCGTCGGGAATTTTCATTTTGACCCCTAAGAGGCACTAAAACGAGCGTGGCTCGAGCTCATTTTGACCCCTAAAAGGTACCAATAAAAAGATACCAAGAATTTAAAGCTTTAGATGCCTTTCATTGCTTTAAAGATGATATCATGAAGCTCTTTATCCTTTTCTGTTTTAAACAAAGCCGTTTATTAGACAGACCCGACCCCTTAACAGTATGAGCACCCTTCGGTTGTATCATAACCCGTGATTTGACCCCTTAGAGGCACGACGAGCTTCCCCGTCCTTTTTTTATATGGGAGTCCCCCCGGGGTCTTTCTATTAGTTTATCGGAACTATTTCAAACTTTGGTACGCTTCGGCTTTTTCTATGGTCAAATTCTACTTTCAAACGTTAAAAAATAGTCTTGATACTGACCTTCCGTTTGTAGGACCATAAACGCCGCCACCAAACAGAAGCTGAACACAACAGCTTCACCCCTCAATCTTCTCATGTCAAGAGTTAAAGCTTTCTGTGATAAAAACAACATTCACCGCACCAAGGGTCAGTTGCGTTTGCATCAAATCACGTGCATGCTTGACCCTGTCTGTGTCCAGATCAAACTAACCTCCGCAATAGCAATGTTTCAGCTGTTTCAGTAATTTCAAGCTGGTGTTACACTGGTCGATTTGCAACGCCGATTTGCTCCAAATTCGCGC
Source organism: Plumapathes pennacea (assembly GCA_964036295.1). Lineage (NCBI taxonomy): Eukaryota > Metazoa > Cnidaria > Anthozoa > Antipatharia > Myriopathidae > Plumapathes > Plumapathes pennacea. The sequence goes on from OZ038466.1 coordinate 21,829,066, forward strand.
AACAATTTTGCAAGTTTTTGAATCGCTTTCAAAAACTTGCAACGCGTTGCAGCACTGTAAACATCGCGAAAAATCGTTCGCAATGGGGTGTTACACCTGAACGATTTTTAGCGCAACATCGTATCGTCGCAAATCGTTGTTGCAAATCGACCAGTGTAACACCACCTTTAAAGCCAAACTGACCGAAGTGGACAAGACAAGGCACGTACCTGCTGGGACTGTTTTAAACCGGCTATCCGTGTACTCGGTGGAATAATACACTGAGCTGAACTGACTAATTGAATTATAGTTCTTGCCGATATGTCTGGTTTCTCATCGAGAGAGCAATCGATATCCTGAGAGCAGAATCTGCTTGCAGCGTAGCTTAATCGGTCAATTCGGACGTGCGTATCAGTTGATCTCAAGCTGAGATTAGACCAAAAATAAACTCTTGCAAACGAATGACCTGAAACTATAAAACCCAAGACCTAGCTATTAAAAACGTCCCATTCCCATTATGCTCGTAACCCTGAGAAAATAGACAGTACACTGAGCTTTGTAAGAACAAATTTCCACATACCTCTCGCAATTCAATTAAATCGCGTACCCCAAGTGACTAAGCCAAAGGCTGCTCTGGCACGGCGAACGATAATATTTTTGTAGGGATTTTAGACACAGTATGAACACCCTGTAACGTAATATGTAATTAATACTAGGTCAAATGTTAGTGAAGGTCTTATTTGTCTACAGGAAGATTCCCAGCAGCAGTGCCCAGACGGGAGTCGAGTCGATGACAGGACCCACGTTTCCCTACACGGAAACAGACCCCAGCATCGTATGGTGGCACCGGAGCGCTCTCAAATAACACAGGATTCGATCGCTATGGTGTTGATGGAAGGTGAAAACTCACCCGGAGTACTCCCCCCCCCCCCCCCCCCCCCCCCCCCCCCCCCTCCACCGGGAGACGCACCACAAACTGAGATGTTTTATCGCTGCTCCTTTTTTTTAGTATATTTTTAGTCACTGTATCACTGTATTAAGCTGGTGTTACACTGGTCGATTTGCAACGCCGATTTGCTCCAAATTCGCGCAACGGTGTTGCAAGTTTATGAATCGCTTTCAAAAACTTGCAACGCGTTGCAGCACTGCAAACATCGCAAAAAATCGTTCGCAATGGGGTGTTGCACCTGAACAATTTTTAGCGCAACATCGTATCGTTGCAAATCGACCAGTGTAACACCACCTTTATGGCTGCACATACCGTCAACACCAGGAGATAAATCCCTTGTAGATTGCGTGCGCGGGGCTGTTAATCCGTTTCTCATACGTATCTTTTCTTTTTGAAACATTTATCACTGAGTCAGACGGACCAAGGACAAATGCTTGTTAGCTTTTATTTACTTAAAAAGATATCGCTACGAGAATTACTCACATCAGTAACTCCAGTATCTAAATGTACAAAAGTGAAGAGAAGAAGGAACAGCTCCTACTAGTGGCAACCTATTTCTGCGCTAATAATGTTGAGGCTTATTGAATTGAAATATAATGCTGTCTTTATAAACTTCCAGCTAGTGAAGAGTTGGACGCCGACCTACGCAATGCCAGTCAAGTGAACTTGGGAGTTTTCGTGCGCAAGAAAATCCAACAAATCTTTATGCGCCAACTTTGACCTCCGAGGTATCTTCTCACAGCTATCAAAATAGAAGGTTAAGACATGCTCATCAGCTCCACTGAGTCTCGACAGGCGCCCGCCTCTAGTGAAGACTCGCAAGCTGCAACTTCCCTGATAGTCACTGTTCAGATATCAGTTTATACAGCTTTCTTTGATAGTCATCGTTTACTCAAAAACCCCGACTTTACTGGAAAAACCAAAGTATCTCGAGATAAGTGCAAGGAGAAAAAACAAAGTGAATCCGCTTAAAGTGAAAGAGAGTGACATCGTTGCATTAGTAAAGTCAACAACAGTCACTTTTTAGAGTCTGAGATTCCCGCATAGTTTCCTTACGATATGATAGAGAGCAGTTACAATGGTTCAGAGAATGAACAGAAGAGAACCGCTGGTGAAATAAGACACTGCTCGAGGGCTCATCATCACGTGGCTCCTATTTCTTTCGGCTTTGTCCTGGAGAGGGAACTGCCGCTGGGGAACCATGTGAGGATGATGCTGCTTCGGTGTCTGAGCCCTCCTGCAAAGCATATGAAACACTCTTATATCGGGGGGAACACACTCACGGTGAAACAGGTGACAACATAAAGTGAATTGTGTACTAAGCAGTGCAGTAGGAACCGATACGATAGCTAAACCAACTCTTAACTAAGCAGCCGTTAGTTGCCTCGCTACTTTCAGTAAGTTACTCAATAATGAGAGCAAGTTGCTCACTCGTTCCACAGGTCACGTGACGTACCTCGTCGCTGCTGTCGGCTCTTTCCGACGGAGGACACGACTCGCCCTCGTTGTCGCTCGGATCGTGTTGGGCACGCGGCGGTCGGCCACGTCGTTTCTTCTTCTAAAAGTAAAACCGGAGTTTCAAACGAGACCAGGTAAATCAGAAAGGCACAGAGAGTGCGCTCGTGACGCACAGGGACACTTACGCGAACACTATAAGAGGTTATAGTGTGATGTTGTCGGTAAGTAATCGGTATGTGTTCGGCAAATAGTCGGTGAATCGTCGGTATCGAGTTAGCCCAATAAATATATTCCAGAAATACATCACAGAGTAAGGAGAACTTGACATTTGATACCTTGTTCAGATGAAAGCTGATTAAACTTTCAATTCTCACTGCATCACTCATACATTTTCTTCTTAAAAGGTTGGGAGAATCTACATTTTGAGCTTGGGAGTGAAAGGCTTAACAAAGCAGTGAGAGCAGTCACTTACGCCTGACGCATCAACCTTGGCCTTTTCCACGGACTGTTTGCCCAGTTTGATGCGCATTTTCAGCGAGGCCTGGCTACCGACTAGAGAGGGCGAAGAATACACATGTCCAACTTTAACAAAAGACAAAGAGTGCTACCTGAACTCAAGCAAGAAATCACCTATTTTATATTACATTTTTTTTATGCTCAACCACGTATAGTCTACTTGAAAGTTGCCTTAGTTTAATCTTGGGGCTTGAAGGGTCAATGCTGCTACAATCATAATCAAAGTTCCTAGAACACCTTCCAAAACACAGAAGAAAAGTGATACACTCTAAAAACAAACAAACAACGAGGACAAAAACAGAAACACGTACACACGCATAGTTGGTATATAGCACTGACGAGAGTGAACAAGGAAGAGGAGTATGATAAGTTAATACAGTAAAACCTCACTATCTCAAACTCTCAAGGGAACAGAGAAATAATTCGAGATAACGGGGTTCTGCCAAGGGGGAATTTCTATCAAGTTCGATTTCAAGGGAAATCGATTTCTGTTCGAGATAGCGGGGTTTTACTGTACTTCTTTGACCATATATTTGTTTTTACAAAAGGCGTTGGTTACCTTCGATATCTGACCCCACTGATTCGGGTTCATCGTCGTCCATCTGTAAAAGGAACAAACATCAGACCTCGTTCTACGACAGAAACAACTACTCTACGTGTACCTCCCACCAAGACAATTTAACTCAAAACAAAACAAACTTGTTTTCCGCCTGAAAACGAAGGTAATACACGACCATTTTTTTCTACTGTTAGTAAAATTTCCTTTTGACGACCAGTGTTGCAGCTCCGTTTCCAAAGACGTGTAATAGAGCAAGGAAAATATATCGCGTCTGATATCTTGCCACGACAAAGTCTGGTGCAACCATCAACTCTCACCGTGTCAATCTAACAGGAACAGTTGAGAGGATTTGCTCAGAGATCTAAATGACTTAAATCAATCATTCGGTTCTGTGGGCGTGGCACAAAGGGGGGGGGGGGGGGAAGAGGGAGTGGGTGATAGGGTGCTCACCTCGCTACCTTCTCCGTCACTCTCCTGGTCCTGGTCTTGATCCTGATCTTGACTCGTGGACGGTTGTGGATCTTCCAGCTGTTCCCCTCGCTCGACCTTCTGACGCGCATGCGTGAACAGAGACTACAAGAACAAAGCGAGAGGTTTTCGTGAGTGAATAGACTACGCCCGCCAGGCCGCGCCCGTGAGGTACGATGCTGGTGAGTTGTACAACGGACTCTAAAGTTCTCTAGTTTCTCTCTACAGGTAAACAAGGGCAGACGCAAGTTGTGAGACGGATGAAGTAGAACCACTTCTCCTGGTAGGTATCCTCAACAACGCACTGACCATACGGGAAACTACTTGTCCTGAAATAAAAGCCAGTGGCACTGCGGCAGACGTGTGCTTGCATAATATACACCCAGACACACGCACACATATACAGGCATGTACACACACGACACACACAAACACGCAGGGCAACATGCCACACCTGCGAAACTCACCTGAATTTTAAACGAATCTTCGTAAATCTGAATGGAGGAACAAAATTAAAAGACAAAGAAGAGGACAAGGATTAGGTCGATAACTCAACAAGCACACAAGGATCATTGTAAATGAACGATGGAATGTTTCTTTTGGCTGCTACTTAAAAAGATAGATCCCAACAAGAGGTACTGCATTTTTGGTCAACAAAACATTATGTGAAGTAAGATAAGGGAAATGTAAAGTTCTCAAATATACCACTAAGCATATAATACGCGTCATTTCTCTTGTTTCTCTACTAATTTTGGTGTTCAAAGTCTACGTAATAAAAATGGTGGAAGGTGGGGGGGGGGGGGGGGGGCTTATTAGAGAGAGAGAGAGAGAGAGGGGGGGGGGGTGGGGGGTTCTTATTTGAGCGGTATGTGACGATTAAAAGACAAGCTACATACTATTGAGCCCTCCATGTTGTAGGTTCGCGCATTATTACACATCAAGTTGAAGTCATCTTCCAGTTCGTCTAAAGAGCGATATCTGTGCGAGTTGATGCGCTCCTGGAAACAACAAATACCAAAAGACATCAGAAAGAGCAGAGCAGTAAAACACAACAGCACAGAGTAACAGTAACGTGCAAGACCGCACAAATAAACTGTCTATACGGAATTATTCCGAACACAACACAATTTCCTATTAAAAGGTTGGGAGAATCTGTATTTTGAGCTTGGGAGTAAAAGCGCTACAGCAAAGAACTCGCTACGTACCCGTATCTTCCTGATGTCCACTGGGTACTTGATGACTTGGTAGTAATCTGGCAGCTCTTTTCTCGTTGGAAGAACCATGAAAATTTCGGCCAGATTCCGGCCACTCCTGCAACAAACATATGGGGAAAGCTCAATGAAGAAATCACTTTATGGCTCTTTCAAAAATCCAGGTAATTCATCAATATTTATACAATAGAGCGGTTTTCAGATGACTGCCAAAAACCAAACTAAAGTAATTATTCTACCAATCACAGTGGCTGCAAGAAACATTTTTACCCAATCAGAAGTCAATTTCAGAAGTAATTTTGCGTTTGGGTCGTGAGAAGATCGCAATCGTGCTTGCTTTTGTTCTTGATTGGCCAAGGATGGTCCTAAAACTTGTTTGTACCAACCCGAGAGCACAGCAAACGCAAAACCAAAACAATCATACGATTACTTTTAACAGCCATCCGAAAACGGCTCTAATATAACACTATATACAGTCACGTTGGCTACTTTTATAACAGCACGTACTCGGTGTCGACGTGTCTGACGATGTGCTTGATGATCTTCTTCATCTGTTTGGTCAACTGAGGCGGGTTTGGCGAAAGTTTCACTAAGAACAAAACAAAACAAACAAAAACAAAACAAAACAAACAAAAACGAGAGATGAAACCGGATCAGTGAGACTCAGTGCAGTTTATTCCCTCGGGGTCGCTCCACAACAGAGAAATCTTTTAACCCTTCCACTCCCAAGAGTGATCAACTTCAATTTTCTCCTTCAGGCTCCCACCAGAGATATATCATACAGTAGGGAGAACTTGCCACTTGATAGTTTACTCAGATGAAAGTTGATTCAGCTGTCAATTCTCACTACATCACTCATACAGTTTACTTATAAAAGGTTGGGAGAATTTGCATTTTGAGCTTGGGAGTGAAAGGGTTAAGAACGTTTAAACAACCAGGATACACAGTTTACTTCCCTTACCTGATGGTGGGCGACCCCTCTTCTTCTTTGCCTGCAGAATATAGAGGTAGAAGATATGTTAGCAGGATTTTTGAATATATATAATTCGCAGGCATACATATATCGTTAGAACACATACAGATACATTAGCACAGGTACATGTATTTGTGGAAGGAAGCAGGCAGCAGGACAATTAAAACCCTCGCGATAGTGATGTGGCTGATTCAGTGGCTGGGCCATCTGGGGTGGTGGAACGAAAACTGTAATTACTAAAGCTCTCAACCAGGAAAAGGATCAACTCCTGTGTCGGACAGTGGCCTAGGTTTTCCCCTTCCGAACCCGTATATTCCAGGTATTCCACCACACGGCCGGACCAATCAATTAGACATTTACTGTGCACCACCTACACATCACGACACTCCTAAGCTCGAAATACAAATTCTCCCACCATAAAAATATAAGAAATGTACGAGTGATGAAATGAGAATTGATGTTTTAATCAGCTATCATTTGTGCAATATATCAAATGCCAAATTCTCCATACTGTATGATATATCTCTGGTGGGAGACTGAAAAGAGAAAATTAAAGTTGATCACTCTCGGGAGTGAAAGAGTTAAATGATTTGATTTTTTTGTTTCAGCGAAGATCATTTCAACATTGATTATTCACAGGTAACCAGCACCTCACCTTGGGTTCGTCGACGTCGTCTGTTCCGATCTTTCTCCGCTTCTTGGCGACCTTGCGTTCTCGCTGTCGTTCTTCAACTTCGTCTAGACGCCCATCTTCAATCGCCTGACAAAAAATTATAATAATAATAAATCATTTCATAAACCACACGGTAGTGACGCACCAGATGTACTCCCGACTAGACAAAAGCAACCAATAAATGAATAAACAAATAATCGAACAATACAAATTCGGCACGAGTGTTCAACGTTATACCAAGAAAGCGTCGCACGTTAAGCACCGATAAATCAGCAAACAAACCAATGAATCGATAACTCAGCAAACAAACGAACCAATGAATCGATTAATCAGCAGACAAACAAACTAATGAATCGATATATCAACAAACAAACAAACAAACCAATAAATAAATAAATCAGCAAACAAACAAACCAATACATCGATAAATCAGAAAACAAACAAACCAACAAATCGATAAGTAAGCAACCAAACAAACCAATACATTGATAAATCAACAAACGCATAATTTTGAAAGTACTTTGTACAGTTAGGTCTACACGACCTCACCCGATAAGCTTATACCTTAAGCCACTGTCTTTCCGTCAGATGCTCGCTGTAGTCCACATTCTTCCGCTGTCGCGATCCTCGGCCGAACATCTTTTCGTCTTCCTCTTCCCATGTCAAACGCTCCACCTAGTACAAAATAAATAAATAAATAAATAAATAAATAAATAAATAAATAAATAAATAAATAAATAAATAAATAAATAAATAAATGAATAAATAAATAAATAGATAAATAAATAAATAAGTAAATAAATAAATAAATAAATAAATAGATAAATAGATAGATAAATAAATAAATAAATAAATAAATATAAATAAATAAATAAATAGATAAATAAATATAAATAAATAAATAAATAAATAAATAAATAAATAAATAAATAATAAGTTAGTTAATTAATAATAATAAAAAAATCGTTTCATAGTTTCATAGAAATGCCTCAGTTCATATACCTCGGCATCGTCCTTGATAATCCAGCGGGGTAACTCGCTCTCTTGTATCAGACGAGGTCGACGGCGAAGAGAACCAGCTTCCTAAACAAGTGCAACAACATTCAACAACATTCAACCATCAACAAGACTCATAAGCAGTAGCCTCCACTCACCAAGGCTTGGAAACGATTGTATGTACAAGCTGTCGTAAAACCTTGAATTAGTGGGGGAGGGGTACAGACAGGACGCGTATTTCCTTCTTCATGCAAGCTAAATACAATTTAACTAAGTTAACAATCAAGAAATAAAGCGATGCAGTTGTTAATAATTAGAAGCGAAACTGCACATAGAACATACTGGAAACACACCAACAGCTATATTTAGTGCTGGAGTAAAACAATATATATATATGGACGAAGCATTAACCAGTGAAACGAGACGATGACCATGAAAAGTCATTATTAACTGTCAATGTCTGCTTTGGCATCACTTTTCTTTCATAAGACAGGGACGGGGTAGGTAGATACAGGGGAGTAATGAGAATGCATTCCTGTATTCTTGTACTTATCCTCTCGCCCTGTGAGAAATTAATAGCGACACCACCTCGTGTGTTGGGTTGTAAGTTTGACTTACCCTGGCTTCATTGCGCCGACGCTCGATGTCCATGCGCTGAAAACAGAGACCAGAAATGTGAATACAAATAAAAGACAAAGAAGCAAAAAATTCTGCCTTTACAGGATCTCAACCGCACGTTTTTGCGGCAGTGGAATTTAAAGTTTCTGCAGAAGTTTCACGAATAAAAGCGGTACCTGAAACAGTTCAAACTCTTCCTCTGTCCTGGCATTCATCTGGTTGACAACTTCATCATCTGGGATTTCACTCTCTTCCTGTTTGAGCAGAGAATCAATTTCATTCTTTTAATATACAAAATTGACAGATTTGTGTCCACAAACATTTGAGTGTAGAAATCTCGCGTTTTCTGAGAATCCCGATCGTTCAGGACTCAGTCACGATTCAGTCAATCTTCCGTGGCTAAAGAAAGTGTTAACAAAGTAGAGATAACGAAAGTTCTCCTAAACAAACCAAAACAACAACAAGACTACAGCCACACTAACATGGACCTATAGTTCAGCAAATTTGGTTATAACAGTTTCGCCTAAAACAGTTATAAGAAGAAGAATCGATGACGACGAAGTCAACAAGCTGAGCAAACAGCAAAACGCAGGTGCAAGGAACTGAAAAACAGAAGCCTATACTGTACCTCGTCGTACTCATTCTCCGTGTCCAGCAGCGCCATCAAAAACTCTCTTCTCTGACTTGAGGTGGAGTTTTGATTGAACATACCCGCTTGGATCACCTAAAAAGAACATGTGCAGTCGCTTAGACCCCATGCTCGCGAGTAGGATCCTATTCAGAAACTAAACAGGACAGAAAGGCGATTCTTGATCCTGAACGGCATACGGCTGATCACAGATACACGATATTGAGTCATACTTGGGTGCATGGGTGGGTCCTGGGTAATGGGTGGACAGGAGATGGGCAAGGAGGGGTGGGGTGGGGGTGTACCTCGTGACGGATATGTTATCTGTTAGCTGGTACAGTCAATACTGTGTGCATGATACCATGCGTCAGACAGATGGCGAAGGAGTTAGCTCGTGTAGGAAGTTCTCTTCTGCACCAGAGACAAAATATTTTGCTCGACAATGAACGCTTTATCTAACCTTTTCGTCCACGTTGAGCTTTTTCCTGGCAGCAGCGAGAATTTTCTCTTCCACACTGCCGACTGTCATGAGCCGCAACACGCGAACTTCGTTCTTCTGACCGATGCGGTGAGCTCTGTCTTGTGCTTGAAGGTCCTACCCACACCAAAATGACACATTCAGTTCGGCTACTCTCTACACATATAATTACTAATGCGGCTTTCGGATGACCTGTAGCAATGCATGGCTTGTGTCACTAGGTTGTACTACCACAATGCACTACAAATTACTGTTAACATCACACCAATTGCTCTACCTCACCAATACATGACTACACTACACCTAACATTACATTACATAACTATTCTAGACAGATACACAGCATAGCTTGTGTTCTAGGTTGTACTACCACAATGCACTACAAATTACTGTTAACATCACACCAATTGCTCTACCTCACCAATACATGACTACACTACACCTAACATTACATTACATAACTATTCTAGACAGATACACAGCTTGTGTTCCAGGTTCTACTATCAAACCCCACTCATGGAGCTGAGGTGCTCTAATGGTGTTAGCGAAAGCCTGGGTTAATGTGGCACAATTTGTACGCCCAGCATGCAGGAAGGACTTGTGCCAGGTTGAAACATTGTGCTGCTTCTCTAACGACGCTCTAGAACAATTTAACTCGAATTATGAGAAGTTAGATAGCCATGGTGACGAACGCTGACCAACGGAAGTGACGTACCTGATGTGGGTTCCAATCACTGTCGAAAATAATGACAGTATCGGCGACCTGCAGGTTCAAGCCCAGGCCCCCCGCTCTGGTGCTGAGCAGGAAAATGAAGTAAGGGGAGTCCTTTGCGTTGAACAGGGACAGTAGGTGGCCACGGTCCTCGCTCTTAGTGGTGCCGTCCAAACGTAAATAGGTGAAACCTGCCGTAAAAAATAAATAAATAAATAAATAAATAAATAAAGAAGTCCAACAAGATCTCCTTTAGTAGTGCCCTATACTGCAGCCAGCAAACCGCAAAGTCACATGATCTCACTTACACGTCCCGTTTGCTAAAGATAGCAAGTTCTGAGATAACAGGAGCGTATTTGACCAAAGGAATGCTTCCTGGTGTTGAAAACATAACAAACACGACAGACGTGACGTGTGACTTCTTGCGGTGTGAGGTTTAAGACTTGCGGGCTAAGGAAAACGGCAATCTTAAACTCTATATAAAACTAAAAAGGAATGTGTGTGGAAGGGGGTTAGTACAATAGGAATGTCTAGACACAATGTCTGTAGCTACTGCCCTGCCGTACTGCTTTAGACATTTGCGCCAAGTTCAGTAGAGCAGTAACACAACGTCTGTGAACCGCGGTTGATTATACGGGAGGTTCGCATCATGTTTGTTCTGTTTGCTCGCCCACCTTTCCAATTGAAATAATCCTCGAGTATTGTCAGAAGAGAAGTCATTTGAGAAAACAGCAACACTCTGAAAAGTAACAGAAACAACTTTAACGAAATTAGAGGGACGACGGGGAGCCAAAATACTACGACGCATACAATCAACACAATGAAATATTCCAGCCTCTACGATCAAAGCCGGCACACTCACTGAGCTCAGCTGCTCTGATGGCTTTAGCGAGACACTGGATCAATGTTGCACAATTTTTACGCCTAGCATGCATGTAGAACTTCTGCCAGGTTCTAGCATTGTGCTCCAAAGTAATCTGAAAACCTTCGACGTTACGGAGGGAGCTTACCTGTGGCCGTTTCTACGGAGCTTGGGCAGAAGTCTATCAAGGAGTTCAAACTTCCCCGAAACTCGGTACACATCCGGCCTGGCATTTAATAAAAAAGAAGACAAAGTTTAGGGAAAATTAGGCAGACAGCACCAAAGCTCTGCGGGCGACACAGGTACCATTCATAACCAAACTCAGAGAGAGAAATAACGATACAAAAGAAAGTTGAACTTGCAAAGTGACAACATGTCCTCACCCGTGAACAATTCCTGAGGGGAAGCCGAGATGTTCAGCGATTGACTCCTGAAACGACGAAGATATTTCACATTTTAGGAGATGCACAACTGCAATGTACGGCTCTCAGCTGAAGACAAGCATGGAGAAAGCTGTTGGGCTGAGGATGTTAGGGGTAAACAAACCATTTTAGAATAGCCCAGAGTGTGCATGATCATCAGTAGGGACAAAAACTAAGCAGGCAGAACGTTCCTACTCAACCAGACTTCCTTACCTCTTTTGGTCAAGTGAAATCTTTTCTAGATTTTATCTGACCATTATCTTATGTTTTCTATACTTGGCAATAAATTTGATTCCAACTACTCCCCGATCTTTTCCTGAACACACTACTAGAGCTGCTGTTTGTCATCGCGAGAGTGGACTGAGAAAGACAGAGATTATTATACCTCAATGTGCTGGAACATGAAAGGATGGTTGCAAATCTTCCTCAGCTGCATGATGGTGTTCATCAGGGTTTTGGTGCCACCTTTTCCCTAAAGAAAACAAACAAACAAACAAATTAAGTCGAAGCTCCCGTTAGCGGACACCCTTGGGAAGCAGAAGTGGTCGTAACTAGAACTGTCCGCATACGAGAATGTGTAAATACGTGTACAGTTTGACTGAGCAAGAGTTTAAAAGGGGTCTAGTAGAGTAGTCCGCTTACGAGAGTGTCCGCCCAGAGAGCTTGGAAACAACAACAACAACAAGACAATGGCAATGGAAAGAATGTAAATAGACATGCGATGTCAAAGGAACGCTGTCCCAGTCTCACTATCAAAACACGCTTACGGAGCTCAGCAGCTGCTCTGATGGTATTAGCGAGTCACTGGATAAATGTTGCACAGTTTTTACGCCTAGCATGCATGCATAACTACTGCCAGGTTCTAGCACTGTGCTCTAAAGTAGTCTAAAATCATTCCAAGTGCGATGGGGGCTTACATGCGACTGATGTCGATCGAAAATCGTTCTACTGTAGTACAGTCAGCTCCCTCTAAGACGGACAGCCTTGAGACCAGCTCCAACTGTCCGTTTTAAAGAGGTGTCCGTATTAAAGAGAGTTCAGTTAGAGTAAATGACTGTAGAAACGGCAGGGACCGCTCCTACCTGGTGTCCGTCTTAAAGGGGTGTCCGTTAAGAGGGAGTTAACTGTAATCAGGCCATGACGCAAGTGTTCTTGTGTAAAGCCTACTATAGTTAGTTGTCAAACATCCGTTAGAGTACCTTCTTGTCTTTCTCTGATCCGTCCGTAAGCAGGACTCCTTTCTTGTGCATGTGGTTGTACAAAATGCGTTGCAGTATGGACATGTCGCATTTGATCACGTACTCCACCTTGACGAGACAAAACAAAGCGACTTTACCAACACTGCATACAAACGAACGCGCAAATAACACACTGATTGGTAAATTATGAAACATCTTAATCTGTAAAATCTTAATTCCCGACGAGGTCCAACTTTCCCCTGTGGAGTAGACGAGGGATCTTCTTCATATTTTCTGTATTTATTATACAGAATGGAGAACTTGACTTTTAATTCTCCCTACATTGCTCACGCACTTCCCACTTAAATGGTTGGTAGAATTTGCATTATGAATGTTGGAATGAAAAGGGTTAAACATCTAAGCGTGTACAGGACACGCTGTGACGCACCTTGTCCGGAAGCTGGGACTCAACCTCCTTCTTCAAACGACGCAGCAAGAAAGGCCGCAACACCTGGTGGTGCAAGGATAAGACAAAATATTGAGAACTTAAGTTCCTGTAGACCACCAATAGACTTTTAACACGACACAAATGCTGCACTAGAGACTGATCGAACACAGTTAATACAGTCCAAGCTTTCTGGGCGGACACTCTCATAAGCGGACAACTCTACTTATGGACACCTTTACGAAACCCCGTTTGAACTCTGGCTCAGTCAAACTCTGTATTTACACGTTCTTGTAAGCGGACAGTTCCAGTTACGGACACTTTTATCTGCTTCCCAAGGGTGTCCGCTTACGAGAGCTTCGACTGTATCTTGAACTAGTGTCTGGCGTTTGTTCTGGACGATTGTTTTCCAGTGACATCTTGAACTTGTGCAAACTGAGTTATCAGAGCCCAATTTCGGCCCGAGTGTTGGACGTTTCAAAAAAGCGTGCGCATTTATAAAAATGCACTTTTCATACAGAATTGGGCGTAAAATGCGTGTGTCCTAATGTCTGTCCACTTACCTAAGGCTAATAAACTATACACAGCAAGTTCACAGGGACCAGTACAGTATATACACACCTAGAGTATCAACAAGGCTTCCTTACCTTATGAAGACGTCGAATGATCAAGATGGTCTCCTCCTCGTTCAACTCCACCTTCTCCCCTGTCATTGCGAAGGGAGCGTTGAACCACTGCTCAAACGTGGTGCAAGACTTGAAGATTGTGGGCAGCAGGAAATTCAACAGTGCCCACAACTCTGGCAAGCGGTTCTGTAGGAGAAAAGAAAAGAAACGAATAGACTTAGTTGGCTCCGTGTGTAAGATCCTGGGTGCGTTCATTGAAACCACGATTAAAGCGTGGCAAAACGGGACACATTGTGGCGGCATTTGCTAGCGCGGATGTTTCCCAAATGTTGCCCCGTTTTGCCACGCGCGAACCAGTCGTTGCGGACACAACATTTGTGTCCCAAACACAAGAAATGTTTCTGAAAAACCTCAGAAACATTTTTTTTGTTCGCGCTGAGCGCAACAGTGTTGCCGCACGTTTTGCCACCTTGGAAACATCGAAGGACATAATGTTGCCGCCACAATGTGCGCCTTGCTTTGCTCTTTGGCTAATCCCGGGATAAGTCTAAACTTTGTTGTCACTTTGAAGCCTGTAAATGAGCAGCTTTTGCTCACAAAACGACTTCCTATAGCTTGGACGAACGTTTTAGCTAGTCTTTGATAAAGACCCCGCAGTTTCTTGGCCAAAAGCAAGAGAGAAAGAGTTTATAGCTTTTCTTTGGACCGGCATCACACAACTGTCTCCACACCATCAATAAAACGCGAGGTGGAGGGGTATCAATTAACATTCATTCAGCCTCTACACAACCCTTCTCGGCTGTATCATTTCCCTCTAATGGGGGCAGACATAGTTCTCCGTCGGACGCTTTCAAAATGCCTACGCGTACGCAGATGTTCGCATAAAATGTGTTGGCACCTCTAAAAATGCAAGATTTCCGCAGAGTTTTGGGGTGTTGTGTGCTTTAATTCGAACGCCTGCAGTATGTACAGTAGCCTTCACACTGATCTCACCTGTAAAGGTGTCCCAGTCAGCAGCACTCGGTGTTGTGCAGCGTAGAAAGTGTTCAGGATCTGCGTCAGTTTGCAGTGATGATTCTTCATACGGTGGCCCTCGTCCACTACCATGTACCGCCAACGAACCTGTAAGACCGGACAAGTGTGAAGAATGATGCACAATAATGCCATTGCTCTACTTCTCTGCAGCAATTTGAAACCTTGTGATGATTATTTATGAGTATTCTCTTGACTGTCCTTCTGCTTAGACTGTTTCTGTGTGCATGACTAGAAAGAAGAACGCCTACATTCTCATACCAACGATCCTGGTCAAAAGTGTTGGGGTGATTACAAACCCCCCCCCCCCCCCCCCCCAAAAAAAAAAAAAAAAAAAAAAAAAAGATCAAGGGGTTGAGCCTTGTTCTGACTTGAACGCAGGGAAAGGAGGTGAGAGCTGGGCAGAGGAGTATTGAGCCCCTGAAGTTCATTCAGGTGTGATTACTTACACACTGTACAAAGTGTCCTAATGACTTTTCACCATGATTGTACACTTTTGAACAAAACAAAACAAAACAAAACAAAACAAAACAAAACAAAACAAAACAAAACAAAACAAAACAAAACAAAACAAAACAACGCAATAGAAAACAAACGTTGATGCTGTTTTTTTGTAAAAACAACGAACCAAGTTTCCCACCTTTGCCAGAACTGCCTTGTCCTTCATCACATACTCATACGTTGTGAGTACCACACTGAACTTGCCGGTTCTGATCTGAGAGCCAGCCATTCTGCGCATATTTGGAGAACCCTGTAAGGAAAGCAATGTCAACATTTTTACCTGTAGGTGAATAGACCTCCTTTGATGCTGATGGCTGTGTTCCCCCCCCCCCCCCCCCCCCCTCCTAGCCCATAACATGCCTAGCATGGATAAGATGTACACTGCAAACCTACACAATTTTAGAATCCTTACTTTCAGTCTTTTTACAGCCCAACAAACTAGCAAAACAAACTCCAAGAAAGGGTTGAATTCTTCTTTCTTTTCTTTCTTTCTTTTTATTGTTCTTTTAGGGAGGAATTACCAGGGGGTCCCACCTTTTAGAAGTTCAGCCAAAACCTGCACCTCACTTCCCCTGTCAAGGATGTTCTTTTCTTTGACCATTCTTATTTACACCAGTTTCGATATGGTGCATCCCACCCCCTCCCCTAACTCCCCCTTAGGTTACACTACAAAACCCAGGGGGGGGGGGGGGATTTTGCACTCTCAAGTACATGAAAGAAAGGTACTTTATGTATGCCAAAATTTTATGAGGCTGCATACAATCTGTGCAGGTTTCCTTTCTTCTCACCTTGTAGCTGACAACAGGGATGGCAGGTGCCCACTTCTCAAACTCTATCAGCCAATTGGACAATGTTCTGATGATACAATATAGCAGGAACATAAATCCAACAAGAGCAAAGAAACAAAGACATCAATAAAAGGAGACAAAGAGAAGGTTGGTAAGAGTTTGAGCAAGACTTACGAGAGAGGTACAATGACCAAGAAGGGTCCATTCAGCTTCTTTGTTTCTATTAAGTATGCAAACAGTGCAATGGTCTGGATTGTCTTGCCCAGCCCCATCTCATCAGCCAAGATGCCATTCAGGTTATTATTATGTAAAGACACAAGCCACTCGAGACCTTGTATCTAAAGAAAAAAAAAGACAACAAGGCTGAATACAAACAACATTACCACTCCTAGCATTGCCATCGCCATCCTAGTTTGCTTAAGCTCCCTACCAGTGCTCGACATTAATGCTTGCCCGCTTGCCCGGGGCAACCAAAACTTTTGGTCAGGCAGGTAAATTCTGGGCTGGGCAACCAGAAATTATGAAACTTTCTATTGCTTGAAGTCAATCTACAGTCCGAAGGGCAACCAACCTAAAGCCTTAATGTCGAGAACTGCCTACTATCACATTTTACCTGGTATTCCTTCAGTTTCCCACCAATAAGCATCTTGGGTTGTTCTTTGACCTCTTCGATCATACTGTGGGCAATTTGATAATACTTCCTGTAATCCACAGCATCTTGATCTTCAGTTCTACATACAAGAGACAAAATAAAATTTAGTCAAATCAACACTCCTCAATATAAAAACATCTAGTGAAGAGGGTAGCAGATAAATGTTACTTCCCCTTTTTTCTTTGCCCTGGTTTTAATTTCTATTCAGCTTTTTTTTTGTTTCTTTGACCAGAATAAAATTTTTAAACAAAGAGGAAATTTCAAACTACGACATTAAAAAAAGTGGAACAGTACAACTCACTCTTCGATGTCGTCATCCATGCCATACATCTCCCGCTTCTTCTCTTTATCACTTTTAACTTTCTCTTTACTTTTGGCTTCCTGTTGTTCAGCTCCCTCTTCATCAGAACCCTCTTCATCATCATCTGACTCCTGCTCTTGACGAGGAGCAACTTGATAACTACAGACAAACAACAGATGACATGCATTACAGCAGTTTTCATTATTTTGTAATGTAGGTTTGGTTGTACATTTTGCTGCTGTTTGTTGCTGCTGGTCCAAACAAGTTTGGCAGCATTATCAGCCAATCCAAAACAGGAAAAACAGAAACATCCAGTTACAGTATACTGTACAGTACTGTGGCTGCTCAAGAAAAGGAATTTGGCAATGTCATTTTCTTGTGACGTTGATTACTGTAGTCTGTTCTTCAAAGTAAAAAGCTTGACACATTAGTTTGAGAGGAACTGTCCCAGGTTCTACTATCAAACCCCACTCATGGAGCTCAGCGGCTCTGATGGTGTTAGCGAAAGCCTGAGTTAATGTTGCACACTTCCGACACCTGACAGTTATGTGGTATTTTCCGCCAGGTTTTAAAAATGTGCTTTTGTCAATGGTTGTACAGTGATTAGTGATAAAGTGATTTATATTATCTAACTCGGGCGTAACATGCAAACATTGCATAGTAACATGCAAATAAGCCTTTACTGTTGTAGTACAGTAACATGGAAAAATAAAAAATCACTGTATTTGTATGTTACTACAGTAAGGGAGTTGCATAATACATGTAAATAACTTATTAGACACTTTACTGCAGCTGTACATTTTTACTCATAGTTTGTATTTTGGTTTGCCAAAGTGGCTCACCAAAATACTGCACAACTCATAAAAGATACAGCTGTACCACACAAGATAAATCCACAGCACTGAGTCTCAAAGCCATTTTCTGTTAAATTATGCTTAGCTTGGATGATGCACATGACACTTTAAAAAGAAAACAGTTACTGGCATTTTTACTCACCCTGGATGAACTGCAAGCCACTCCTCCAGTTGATCACTGGTGGGACCATCTTCTCCTTTCAAAACTTGCCCTGTCTCTGTATCATAGACCGGGACATGCCGACTGCCCTCCTCCACTTCATCCTCAAAGTCTGACTTTCGACGCTGTCCCCTGTGTTTCTTCTTCATCTGTTCTTTCTTGTGCTGCTGTACCATGAGAGTCAGGCTTAAGATGTACTCGTCTGTTTGTGACAGAAGGTATGCCAGACGCTTGTCCTTCTTCTGATCAATCAAGTTGCGGTAGCCTTCTTCATCTTCAGCCTAGAATTTTAGTAAAGTCACTGTAAGCATGTTCATAGCATGACTCACTTAATGAATTTTGAACTACCTTGAAATGCTCTTGTAAGTCCCTGGGGGACTTATCTAAAAAAAATGACCTTCTGGGGGGAGGGGAGGGGAGTTTGGGGGCATTAAGAGAAAGGCTTAGTAGAGATAGCATTATAAATCATTTCAAATAGTGCATAAGGACATTCAGATAAAATGTGATATTTATGCAGAGTTTTATGTATAAAATGAAAACTCTGTACTATACTCTAGGGATAATAATCATTACATCTCACCATAAGTCTTCTCATTCTCTCTTTCTCAATCCTCTCTTCTTCTTTCTTCTTCTCCCTGTCAGTCACTGAGTGGTAGTTCATCACTGCTTTGTTCAGCTTACTGATCTTGGACTGGGTGGAACGGTGGTACTCCCTAAAGTCCCGGGCATGTTGCAGGATGTTGAGCAGGTATTCCTGATGTTTCTGACGGCGCTTTCTCTCTTGTTCCATCTTCTGTTGTTTCTCAAGCTTTTCTGTGATTCTGAGCAATAACGTGGAAGATCAGTCACAAACGTAGACAGGTACACTACATATGATATAATTATTCAATAATTATTTAATAATCATACAAATTATTATACCTTGCTTCACGAAGAGATTGCTTCTTGCTGCGCTTGTAGGCCTTTGAGTTGAGGGCTGTCTCCAGGGTGGTGTCTCTTCGTGTACATGCCACAACTTCATTTCGGAGCTGAAATACAAGATAAAAACATGTGTCACATTTGTATTTTTGCCAACCTGTAACTAACAAATTGTGACAATTTACCAAAAATACACAGCTTCTTACATGTAGACCAATACAAACTCTTCAGGATTGATTCAAATATCAAGATAACCAAGTCGGGGAACAGATTTAAAGTTCCAAATCCCTTTACAGAGAATAAAGCCTAAAATAATCTTCCTTAAACACTGCATATTTCAAGGCCATCTTAAAACCAACCTGCTTCTGGAAGTTGAGTAACCTGAGAGCCCTCATTTCAATCATAGCATTCATCCTGAGGTCATCTGGTAGGTTTGCTGGCAGACCTTCCAGCTCTTTGATCCTCTGCACTATACGAGCCTGAATCCTACTCTCCCGCTCTTTCAAGATAGCCACAGGATCCAGACCAGCTGGTTTTGGCACTGGGGTGAGACGAGGCTTGGCGGGCAACTGGACTCCTTGAGAAGATGAGGAGCTAGATCCTTTCTTCTGTTGCTGTTGTTGTTGCTGTTGTGGTTGTTGAGGCTGTTGTTGTGACTGTTGTTGTTGCTGTTGTTGCTGCTGTGGTTGCTGTGGTTGCTGTGGCTGCTGCTGCTGCTGCTGCTGCTGTTGTTGTTGTTGTTGTTGTTGTTGTGGTTGTTGTTGCTGCTGAGCTAGAGCTTGTCTTTGCTGTTCTTTTAGTTTTTGTTGCTGAGAAGCTGCAGCAAGTGCACTGGCTGCTGCAACTTGGGCTGCTGCCCAGGAAGCTCCGCTTGCTTGAGATGCACCAGGGTTCAAGCTTGGCTTAGTTAGACTGCCTTGGTGCTGTTGTGCTGTTCCAAGAAAGTAGAATAAAACACTTCAGATCTCCTGCTAATGCAGAATATAGGATTTCACTGAACAAACAAAATGTTATAAAACACTTTTCACAGATCAGTATTCAGGGGAAAAAAGAGTGGGAGACAGGCTGAGAAGGAGAGAAAGTTGTCTGCCATCAACCACCACCCACGGAGATGACTGACATTTTAAGTAATAGTCCATCATCAAAACAAGCAAGGCTGTATTTACGCAGATGCATTGGTTCTATTTCAATGCCTTCTCATCTCTTATCTACTGTATACGAATGAAATTGAATTTGGCAATATAAAAACATTGAAATGCTCAAGTTTCTGTTTTCACATATGTAAACAACAAACGGATTGTTTTCAAACAAAAACACATACAGTAATCCGTGTAGACACAGCCTGACTACATCACTTACCAGTGCTCATGCCTGGAATATTATACGTTGTCTGGTTTGGGGCTGGCCCTCCACTGCTGACAGGTCCTTTAGCATTGCCCACGACAGCCTGACTCTGTGACATCTGACCAGAACTCTGTGGGCCTTGGCTTGGCTGCTGCATAAACCCTGAACCAACCCCAGGCCCTGGAATGCCAGGCTTAACAGAAGGACCTGTCTTGCCCTGCACAGCAATGCGAATATGTTCTGGCAAAGGCTGGGTACGGGCAAGCAGCTTGTAAGCCATGATCTGAGCACGAAGCTGCAGAAGCTGTGGGGAAGAGAATGACATCCCTTTTTTATTACGGCCTCCTGCCAGGTTTGGCATGCTGGGAGAGCCCTGGCTTGAAGGGTCATCCATTTCCATGCTTGGACCCCTGTTCCAGTTGGAAATGCTGTCCCCTGGGTGACCAGACATGGAAGGTGCCTGTCCTATGTCCATCGACATGTCCATATTGGGAGGTTTTGCTCTTACTAAGGCCATCAACTGGGCATAGCGAGGGTCTGACTCCATTCCTCGATCTTGCATTGAATGCAGGAGCTGAAAGGAAATGAAGAGACAAATGATGAAATGCATTTAATGAATTGCCACCTTGCTACTCTACCTGTACTCAAATGACTCCCTAGTTATCATGGTTGAAGTTTGTGCCATTCTTGCCTATAATATTGGAGCTGTCCATGGAAAAATCATGCACTGTACTACAAAGTAAGTTTGTTTTTACTTTGCTCTCCTCAAAAATCTCAACTTTTGAAGCATTACCTGCTTCATTTAAATCTGGAACATTCACAAAGAAAAGATGGGGCAGAAAAAAATGGATATTATCGTACAGTAAGCTTGTGAATTTCTGATTATTATTATTACAAATCTGGGTTAATTGTGAATGTCTCCATAAGAACCAACTTGTCACTTACTGTTTCTAGCCGCTGAACACTATCTGGGGTATACTGAAAACCCTGTATGGCAGCCATGATGGCTGGATTCTGCAACCGTCACGCACTCTTGTGAAGTCAAATTCTGGAAAAACAGAGAACAGTTAGGAGAGGGCCAATATAATGGATAGAAAAATTTAGGATCACATATTACATGACATTTACTTCAACCACTTCTGTAAGTGAAGTCTAAACCAGTTGCTTTACTACTACACTGTACATAATAACATGCATACAATAATTTCTGCATTCTGATTGGCTGAGCGCATGTCAATTTATCCCAAACAGTGTAAAAATGTGAAATTAAGAGAGCAGAAATTTGAAATTAAAATTGCCGACAGCTGGCATGCATATTTGCGAAGCCAAACAAATCAAAAGGGCGTGTTTTCATTCCTCAGGACGATTCCGATTCTGTTTGTGAGAAAACAAAGTTCTTGAGAGACACTTGTGAATTGTAACAAAATTGAAAAAAATTGTGCAACATAAATTATTGCATGCATGTTATTAACAAGTAATCACATGATTTCTTGTGCAATTTTGGAATAAATAAGCACTCATAAATTTTTTAAAGACCACAAATTGCAATTGCACAGCGCTTGTGCAATGTTGTTGTCTCTGAAAAATTACTCGTGCTAATTTATTCCATATTGCACTCGAAATCATGCGATTACCTATACCAATTGCAAATATTGTGTTCTAGCATTGATACTGATGGTACACCAAATCTCAGTGTTCTACCATGTAACCAGTAACCTTTCATTTACAGTATTTCAATTTCAGCTTTGAAATCCAGAAATCACACTAGACTCTAGAATGACAAAATCAGTGCTCAACATTAATGATTGCCTGCTATGCCCGGGCAACCAAATATTTTAGTTGGGCTGGTAAATTCAGAGGAACTCACAGAAGAGGAACTGTCCCAGGTTCTACTATCAAACCCCACTCATGGAGCTCAGCGGCTCTGATGGTGTTAGCGAAAGCCTGGGTTAATGTTGCACACTTCCGACACCTGACATTTATGTGGTATTTTCTGCCAGGTTTTAAAAATGTGCTTTTGTCAATGGCTGTATGATAGGTAATTATTTATTTAAAAACTCCCACACAGTAAGTAACGTGCAAATATTGCCTAGTAATGCACAAATAATGCCTTAGCAATGTGGAAAAAACAAAAAAAGAACACTGTATTTGTACGTTACTACAGTGAAGGAGTTGGATAATAAATATCTTACAGTATTAGACACTTTACTGCTGCACATGTACATTATACAGTATGTTCACTCGTCGTTTGTATTTTGCCAAAGCGGCTCACCAAAATACTTCACAACTGCGGCAACTTTCCCAACGCATCTGACGTAACCTGACTCGGCAACTTCATCGATCGATCGGTTCAGCCATCCAGAATCATATAAACATAAGTGACATTTGTCTGAATTTGTTTTCGTCATGAAATGTCTTTTTGTTGGCCGTGTACCTCAAACTTTACGATAGGAATTTTTATGTCTGTTTCTCATTCCTGTCAGACGGTTATTCACATAAAAATCATGCACAACAATGTACAAACAACGAGAAAATACTGTCTAATAATAGCGAAACAACGATTGCCTTGAAAATAAGCAATTTACTAACCACTACTCACAGAAAAATTGAGACCAGATTTCTAGAGCAACAAGCATAAGATAGTATTCCTGAAAAATATTCACATGAAAGTACCTACCGGATAAAGCAAGCCCTCCGTATTTCAAGATTACTTCAAAGCAAAAGACACAATTTCGCGGCCATCATGTTTCATTGTAGAGGAAGCAAGCATGCACGAGCCTCTTGTTGAAACCGAGGCTTATCCTGAAGAGAAAAGAGACTGGGAACGAGCTTTTTGTGAAGTACGCCCAGAGGACAGAGCTGACAAACGCATTGCGCATGTTGGTGACATCATCAGTCCGTACGCTTGTTTATGCACCAGTCAATTGTAACCCCCACTCCCCCCACCTCGGGGAATGGTGGGGACATGGATTTTCTTTGTTGCAATAATCGACTATTCCCCCACCCCATGGGACACAATGTGCTGACAAATCCCCCGCATTGTGGGGCCAAAAATTTGGCAACATTTTACAAAAGAGGCTTTGCATAGAAAATTTCTCTCACGAACGAACCGCGTGGTCGAACTGGACGAGGCCGCATTGCATCATATTTTTGGTCAAATCTCCCACCTTGAGCCCCACCTCCGCAGGTCGGGAATCACGAAGAGAAAATCCCCCACCCCTTCGGGCTTAAACACCTTTCAAATAGGAAAAAATGCCCCACATTGCCCCACCATTCCCCGAGGTGGGGGGGGGGGGGGGGGGGGGGGTTTACAATTGACTGGTGCATTACCTTGCAGAGTCACTGAGATCAATACTTTAATTTAAAATATCCTTACAGCTTTCCTTTTCATTGGAATGCTTGACCGGTTCTTTCACCTTGAGTATAGTGTCCTTTTATACTACCTACGACTTTCACAGCTGGTAGGATCCAAAGACAGCGTACCAGCGGAAAGGACACCACACTTTACTATACTCTGCTTCACTGTGAGGCTCATTTGTGTCAAATATAATTCAGTCAAGCAATTCTACTTGAGTTTCCGATGGTACATTTTACTCTGTATATCCTCGACTGAAGATACGGTTAAAGATAGTCTGGTTATTTCCCGCTGTCCTTCCCGCTGGTACGATCGAACTCCATCGTCTTGCGCGGCTGTCCTTCCCGTTGGTACGATTTAGGCACAACCTAGGCTCCTTGGGAGAATGGGGACCAGCAACCTCAGACCCTTGGGGGAATGGGGACCAGCAACCTCAGAACTGTCACTATGTTCTCGAGGCAAACATTAAAGCCCCGTGCACACGAGCAAGTTTTCTATGACACGTTTTCTGTGACAATTTTTTTTTGCTCGTGTGAGAAAATTTGGGCAAATTTTCTGTGACAGATGCATTTGCTGAATAGCTGGCGTGCTAGCTTTTTTATCACAAGGAAAACTTGTCACATGTGAAATTTGATCGTGTACACGAAAACTTTTCAAAGTTTTTCGGAAAACTTTAGTTCCCATGTCTTCATTTGCAAGCGTGTTTGCACGGTCAAGATGGCAGCATCCACAACATTGACAACAAAGTCTTTGAATTAGCCAAATAATGCAGTTAGCCTCTTGCTGGAGGCTTTGAGATCACGCGAAAAGTTTATGGAAATCAAAGTCAGAAGGAAAAGAAACAACAAAAATTTGTCAAAAAACTTGTGAAAAAAAAAAGTTGCTCGATCGTATACACGGGCAAATCATTTGTCACAGAAAAATTGTCATCCCCGAACGAAGTGAGGGAAATACTCACGGCACTAATGCAGTAATATTATACCGCCTACTTGGGGACTCCAAGCCTGTCGCCATCTCGAAATTTAACGTTGTCTGTCAGTCTGGCGTACGACTTTAGGCGCGGTTACCCCGCTAACCAATAACAAAGGCCGGATGGATCACGTGTGCCCTGTTGTTTTACTCGGAATAACTTAGAGAAATTAGATTTGAACGAAGCAACAATATATCGTAGCTGCGTTCACGAAAATGGAAAACTTAACTGAAAAACTTGAAACACAACAGTCTCGCGAAGCTCGTCTTCAAATGAGAAGGGAACAGGCACGAGCAAGGCGAAATCGTGAAACGAGCGAACAACAGCGCATGAATGCCGATCGAAAGCGACATGAACAGAAGCGGGTAACGCAGACAACTCCGCAAAGAGAACAGCGCTTGAACGCAAATCGGAAACTTCAGGAGAAAAAGCGGGCCGAAGAGAAGACTCCGCAAAGACAACAGCGCATGAATGCCGACCAAAAGCGACATGAACAGAAGCGGGTAACACAGACAACTCCACAAAGGGAACAGCGCTTGAAAGCAAATCGGGAGCTTCAGACGCCGTTTCGTGTTAAACTCAGATACTTATTTAGAAAGGACAAGCAACAAAGGTTAGTCAGTGGAAATCGAACAATCACCGTGACAAATATATTCTATCCCGTATAGCTTGTATAACTCGATCACTTCAAGAATGTATGCTGATCATTTTCCCTCGAAATATTGTTTTACTACGCTTCTGTCGCCAGTTTCGGCTACCGTATTCGCTCAGAGCAATCGGAACTTGGAGTCTTGAATAATTTAGTCAGATGTCTTATTTTTCTGTAATCTGACACGCGGTGATTGCAGCGGGAATCGTTCACAAGCCCTTAGAAATATTACTGGGTCTGAAGCCCGTGTATAATTTGAAGTAAACTGTCCAAGTTTTGCTTTGATTCTGGGAGAAATCTTGCTGTTTTGAGTGGGTTCACATACAAAACAATTCGAGCCTATTAAATATGCATGCCTGAGTCTGGAGCATGCAGTTCAGAGTAAAAACAAATCGCACAGGAAGCCTATTTAATTGTACTGCCTATGAATTCAAAATTGGAAAATCAGTGTTCCTTTTTCCCCGTACTACGACGGCCGACCACCTTCAAACTTTGAGTATTAAATTTTGAGAACGTGCTTGGCAGACTGTATGAATTAATTTGACATGCCGACCGTGGGAAATACCGTCACGCAATCGATTCTTTTTTCAACGCAAAAGTATAACACACACCATTATTTTTCTCCTTCCTTTGTGTGTAGCAGTTGAGTTCGAAGAAAAGATTGAGTCAACATTTCGGTAAAACAAAGGCCACTCTTGTTGGGAGTTACCAAAAGTAAAAGTCCCATTAATGGCAGAGTGAGGGGGTATCTGCGATTATCGTATTTCTAGTAGAAAACTTGCTCGTGTGCATGGGGCTTAACGGATATAGTGAAATACTATCTGACAATGGCATTCATTGATATAGAGAAAATTAATCTCATTCCGCGCGTAACCTGGTAACTACCCTCCAGCAAAGAAAATGGCGTCTACAACGGTAAGCGAATTGCGTAAGGATGGTTACCCCTTCCAGCAGTCTGATTATATTATGTCAGCGGTCGCCCCACTGTGTTAATAACTAACCAACCTTGAAGCAGCGGTAATTTTCGCGCTGTTATGGTTTCTTTCTATTTGCCGTTTTCTGTGTTCGTGTGTTAGGTAGCATTGCTCCAAAATGTAAATAAAAAAGGATGATCTGTGAATGACTCGTTACCAGCGAAACCCCTCTGGTCAGTTTGCAACGATGCGATGTTGCGCTAAAAATCGTTGAGGTGTAACACCCCATTGCGAACGGTTTTTCGCGATGTTTGCAGTGCTGCAACGCGTTGCAAGTTTTTGAAAGCGATGCAAATAGCTTTAGGCAAAGCACTAAACATCCAAGTGAATCATTCCCGGCGATAATTCAGTTGTTGCGACTACTCGAGCCTCTTAAAAAATGAAATCAAGTTTCTACAGCAAAGCCCGCGCGATGTCCGCATCGAAAGAGATTTAAGGCTACTGCTTTTTAGATGGGACCACGTTGAACTGTTCATATGGGACGGTTTAGCTAGCTAGCCGTTAAAGGCTCTGCCCCTCAAACCCTCTTCTCGGGGGGAGGGGGAGGGGGTGAAAACCTTCATAGTTTTGAGTCGGAGTGTTCTCAAAATCCTTGCCCTACTTCAAACTAAAACTGTACAATTTTTCGACCCTATTTAAAAATATATATTTGAGATTTTTCGACCCTTTTTCATACTCTGTATACCAAAAACATTTACCCTATTTCTGCAAACAAATATCAAAATATGCAAAATCTACTATTTCAGACCAAAAAGGCAAAATTGATCCCCTTTTGCAGCCTCAAAAATGTTAAAAAACGATACTGCCTTTGAGGCGGCGCACCGAGTATTGATGGGACCCTCCCCTCCCCCCTTCGGGGTATTTTTCTCTGATTCACGTTGATTTTAGTTACATTTTATACTAAATTTACACGAAGCGCTGATTTTCTAAAAAAGAGTATTGTATGCACGTTTCAAATAAAACGCTTTAGGAACTTAGATATTTTATACTTTTTTTTAGTTTGTTGAGGAGCGACCGCTGACATAATATAATCAGACTGCGGGAGGGTGTAACCATCCTTACGTGGGAATTCGCTTCCCGATCTCACCAGGCAGCCAACACCGCGGCAAAACGTCTGCGCATGCGTTGGTGATTTTAGTTTCGGTGGATTTTCCCAGGGATAATTCTGCAACAGACGAACGCATTTTGCAGCCGCAAACAATCAGCGGTAAAAAACACGAGCATGAATGTGCAGGATCAGTATATTTAAACTACTATAGATTTGGGGGAGAGATTCAAGTCTAGAATTTTCTGCCCAACAAACAGAAAGGGGATGTCACTCGATATTCTCAAAGTAAAAGTTTTTTGAAATGTTAAACAGAAACTAGCATCACAATAAGGCATCATTCACCATCACCAGCCACATGCATTCACTAATTTATTATTCACCATCATTGGTATATAATAAAATGATAATAATAAGTTAATCTTTGTATACTACATCCTGGAACAAGACTTCTTTTTTATATACATGTAAATTGCCAACATTTGCAGGAATTTAGATACAATACAGCAATAGTGCTGTCAATTTCACAAAATGTAGGTCGATTATTGAATTATATCTAAAAAATCTCTAAATGTAAAGTTTTCTAAAAATGTCAAGCAAAGCAACAAGAATTATTCATCTAAATGATCATCAGCATAGAGCTGTTTTCCAATGACCATACAAGTAATCAAGTGATTGCTCAAATTGACTTTGCATTTGGTACACTTTCCGAAAAAGTGGTCAAATACAAGTTCACTAAACAGCAGCAATCTTGGTCAATAAAGAGCAAAAACATTGATTGTATTATTCTCCACACAAGAAAGCAATATTGTTTTCAGTCTTTTCACATAATGCTCATTGGTTTCTTCTTCATCATAAGACTATACAGCTTAATGCCTTGGCTCGAGTTGGTGATCAGAAGTAGTTCTTGTCTTATGGCTGTCTGACAGTGTAAATGCATTTTGTCTTTCCATTCTTGCACAAAGCTCCCTAAAAGGGGGATGACGGACATTGCATTAAGGCACAAACATCAAATGTAAAAAACTTTCTCACACTAACAGTTAACTTCTAAAGTTTTCCTTATTAGGTTACTGTACCTCAAACAACTTTTTGTACATAATATTATTACTCACACTAGCTATGTTGTTTATGCATAAATATTATACATTGCAACCAAATATCAAAATATATGACCATCTATGGCTATGATATGCAAAATATCAAACAATTGCCTCCCTCTTGTTTTTTGAATTATTTTTACAATTTATTACTTTTTCTCGTGTTTTTTTAATCTGTCTGTTTGTTGCTGCTCTATGATATATAACTAACTGAACTGTACAGTTTATGCAAAACTAACAAAGTCTAATTTACCTGGAAACATGATCACAGTGCACAGTATGACAATCCCAGCTAGTAGAATGCAGAGGGGTAAATATGCACTTGTCCACACTCCCAAGCTTGTACTTGCTCTTTACCAAGACGTACTGGAAGGTGAGCCAGCCTAATTCCACCTCAAAAGCCCAGTGCAAATCCTGGGATCTGCCTTTCAACAACAACAACAACAAACAAAATACAAAATACAAAATACAAAAACAAAATACATTACCAGTAATAGAAACCTGAAGAACTCACTTAAACTTTCAAAAATGAGATTTGGGACATGGACTGATCACTGAATATTAGCAATTTATTTATTTTTTCTACCAGATGTGATCTTGTAGTTAATTTTGTTTCAATTATAAATATCACCCACCTGATACAAAACTCCTGGAAAGTAGGACATCACTGCAGCCTTGTCAAATATATTATGCCAAGTAAACAACTGTTTTAAACACTCTGAAGTCTGTGGAATAACATAGTAGACTAAGTCAAGTGAATTTTTTGTGAGGTACGTCTTGGTATATTATAACAAACTATGTACAACTTCAAAACTTGGCACATAAGGTATTTTCATGATTAATATCACCCACCTGATACAAAACTCCAGGAAAGTAGGAAGTCACTGCAGCCATGTGCTCAGGAAATTACTGCTTGAAAAACTCTGAAGGCTGTGGAATAAAATAATGGACTAGTCAAGTGGATTTTATGGGTACACTGGTATTCAACAAACTATGTGGGGTACATGCAAAGACCTCAACAGAAATTTAAGAGCCCCATGGGTATCACCCTTCTCAGCATGCATTAACAATCTATCAAATCTATCAGAGATCCATTACAGTCCTCAGCAAACAGGCCTACCAACTCTGAAAGTGACTTAGTTCACAACTCAACCCCCCTGATTTTTTCTTTTTTATTCATTGGGGGGGGAGGGGGTACTCCTCAAAATTTTGGGTGGGGGTGTGCAGCCCAGGACTGAAAACCCTTACCCTATTTCAGACCATAATTTGTAATTTTTGACCATATTTCAGACCAAAAAATGCAATTTTCAGCCCTATTTCAGACCAAAATTAGCAATTTTCGACCCTATTTCAGACCAAAAAATGCAATTTTCAGCCCTATTTCAGACCAAAATTAGCAATTTTCAACCCTATTTCAGACCAAATAACAAGTCTCCAACCTATTCCAGACTAAAGGTTAAAATTGATACCCTATTTCAGACTAAAATGCTGAAAATGATACCCTTTGGGGTGGCACATACCTATATGGGAGTATCACCTCCCCCCTCTCACCCTTGGGCCATGCCCAATATTCTGCCTGGCCCCAAAGCATACTGAAGATGTGAATTTTGGGTGACAGAGTAGTTTGAAATTTAGACTTACCTTCCTTCCACAAGTTCCTTTCTTTACTTCAACCATCATCTGAAGGGCAAGGCCAACACAGCTTTCAACAGCATCTGTTTAAATAGAAATTCTCTCTTTTGGGAACTTGTCCCCTATTTATTCATTCCTTCAATTTATTTAATTTAGTAATTAATTTATTCATTATATGAATAATTGATCAATTCATTTAATAAATTAATTTATTCATTATATGAATAATTAATCAATTCATTTATTCATTATATGAATAAATGAATAATTAAATAAATGCATGCATGAATGAATAAATCAATTCTGACTGGCCCAATGGAATTATGGGTGTATGGTAATTTGAAATTTGGATTTGAATAAATCAATTCATTCACTTATACATTATTTAATCATTCATTTATTCTTTTGTTCATTTTATCGTTTATTCTTTTGTTCATTTCTTTACTTGTTATTCTTTATTCCTTTATTCATACATTAAAGAATAAAATAAATAAATAAATAAATAAAATAAAATAAATAAGTTTTATTCATTGGGTGTGTTGGGTTAAGTTATGGCGCCATGGTTAGGGTCAAGTAGTGTTAGGGTCAGCGTTACGGTTACTTAGGGTTATGGTTATGGGTTATGGGTTAGGAATGGGGCATCCTGTCGGGGGAGGGGGCTTGGGATGGTGGAAGTACACCAAGGGAGGTGACAGTTGCACAACCACGTTCACGGTCATCCCAGGCCCCCTCTCCCACCCCTCCCCTCAAATCCCATCCCTCCCAAATCACCTGTACAATCCAGTCCCTATCCACCTACCCTCCGACCAACAGCCAACCCCACTGAAGGAGGAAGAATGCAGATGAATATCAGCGAGGAGATAGACAGGAAGAGAGTCAAAACAGGGCCCTGAGGGGGCCGTGGGTGCATTGCCTCCCCTCTGATGAGTTGTAGGAGTAAGATGAGAGAGTTAGGGCTAGAATGGGGAGAATCGGCCAAAGCAGTGGTACGCATAACAACCCTCTCGATGAGTTAAATGGGTGGGAATTACCCCTCGGCGACGAGATCTTGGAGCTGCAAGTAGTCCTTTTTAGAGGATGGCACCCTCCATCCGGAGTACATGCAAATGCGACTTGGCGGCAGAGACCCCCCCATACAGAGGTGCCATCTACTGTCGTTGAGGTCTATGTTGCCTGTAAGCCGACCAGTCTCGAGTCACCTGCCCATTCTTCTCATTTTGAGGATTGAAATGCGTACCACTGCTTTGGCCAATTCTCCCCATTCTAGTCCTAACTCTCCCACCTAACTCCTACAACTCACCAGAGGGAAAACAATGCGCCCACGGTCTCCTTAAAGTCCTGTTTCAAACCTCTTCCTGCCTATCCCTTTGCTAACATTCATCTGCACCCTTCTTCCTTCAGCAGAGTTGAATGATGGTCATCATCAGGTTGATGGAAGGCACACAATGATCATACAGGGGACAAGGGACTTGAGGGGACTTAGAAGAAGAACAGATAGTTAGAAAGAGAAAAATGGATGATAATAAGAGAGCCTGGAACAGCATGCTGGAGGAATGTCCACAACAGTCTGGAGGAGTCAGCCCAGAAGAGTCTGTGTGCAACAGTCTGGAGGAAGTCAGCCTGGAACACTCTGCAGCAGCTGGCTCAGGAGAACATCTGATTATAGTAGGGAGAACAGGAAACATGAGGTAAGAAAACAGTGTAAAACAATAATATTGTAATGGATGAAAATTGAGCATGGGTACTTATGAAAATAGTATATAATAGGGGAGAATTATATTACATATTTTTTTGCCGTCTGTGATAAAGCACAACATTGATAGTGAAAAGAAAGATGCTAATTAGGTCACCTTAAACTATTATTTTATACACATCGTGCTACAGTATATTTAGAACCTATGCATAAACAAGTTTACCATATTGCTCATCTGAATTGGAAAACAGTTTCAATCAGAAAAAAAAAGAAAAATGAAAAAATGCACTGTATCACAAAATTATAAAAAAAACGCACAATTTTGAATTTCAAGGAGTTAGAACTTCCACGGCAGTGAATCACAAGGATACTGCCTGCCCAGTGTCAGGCTGGATAAGGGACACAAGACATAAAAGCCCCAATAGGGTGCACAACCAACAGACACATGGATACCAACAGAACAACAAAGAGTGTAAGGCAATATAAAGCATGACCAACAAAACATAAATACCTAAATCAATAGGTAAAGAAATAGATGAGAATAAGATAGAAAACCGGGAGGCGAAACAGAGTAAAAGATACCAGCAACGGAAGGAGAAGTGAAAATACAGCAGAAGAAATAAAAATCGATGTGACTGGGAGAACAACAAAACAAGTAAATTGGGAAAAAATATTTATCAAAGATTGAGGATACGAAGGGAAAAACGAAATGATGCAAACTAATGCTACGAAGCGACCATAAAACAGGGGAAGTTGTACAGCCAGTGAAGTATGTAAAAAGCATTGCGAAAGGCAAAAGGAAACAAAATATATGGGGAAATAAGCTAGACCAGTACATAGGAAAACTAAAGACGCAGGAAATAACATGAGTGTGAAACGAAGGGACATGTGACAAGGGAGAAACGAAGGCCAAACAAATTAACACGAGGTGTGATCAAAGTGACAAATGCGTTTTGCATAAGTGACACGAGAAGGAAACTTGAACGCGCACATGGCCTGAGAAGGCGAGTTGGTTACGGGGAGAAACGACAAACAACAACGACAGAACCTAAAACTAAATTACCTGTAAAAGGGGGCTTCGTTTAGGCGTGGAGCCGGAGGCTTTGGGCCGCTTCAGTTGCGAGCGAGGTGGATGTCCCCGCCGAGGGGAGTCCGAAGAGCAGAGGCGTTGGGAAACTGGAGGTTTCTTTTCTGCTGGAAATCATTCCGAACTTGGGGAATCTTGAAAATCTTGTGAAGCAACAGCGAACTCCCACTCTTCCATCCAAGATGGACATTCCTTCAGCGAAGTCGTCAAAGTTCCCGCCCTGCTCGGTCTCGTCAGGAGAACGAGGCGACAACGACACTGTGCATGCGTGGCCGCGCAGGCAAGCTTTTTCCCGCGGAAACTGGCGCGGGTGTACGCTCCACTGAATCCCTTTGTATTTTTTAATTGTGTGGCGAAACACAGCTTCCGGCGAAGTTTTTTTAAAAAAGTTAAGACGCAGAAGCAAAAGTAAAGCTACAAATTTTTAGAGTTTGCAGTTCAATAGTTTTTCTCTTCCTGAGCTTTTGCACCTACCACTTTCCTCCTTGCACCCGTGGTGAAAATTGCAAAACAAATTCGTCCTTGTCGGAGTGATTTTATCGCCATAGCGGCCGTTTAGTACTGGGCCAGCTGCATTCCGTGAAAGTCGTAGATAGTATAAAAGGACAATATACTTAAGGTGAAAGGACCGGTCAAGCATTGCAACGAAAAGGAAAGCTCTAAGGTTAATTTAAGTTAATAGTCTATATTGACCTCAGTGATCGGATTCTGAAAAAGATAAAGAAACTGATGACGTCACCAACGCAATCCGTTTGTCAGCTCTGTCCGCCCAGAGAGGGAGGTTTTCGAGGACAAGGCAGAAAAAAAAAAAAAAAGACTGACACGACTGTCATTTTATTTTGAAAACACACTCGCGTTCATAAGCGGTTACTCAATCGCCCCTGAGTTTGCTCAAGTTCTTAGTTTAGTATTGGACCTATTTTAAAAACTGATTCTACCAACAAACTGGTAATTTTGTAAATACGAATTAATATTACGCAGCTAAAAACTCGATTTTTTGTCAAACTTTTATCGATATTATATCAAAAGAATTTATTGGAGTTATGAGCATATTCAATTTAAGCACCGATTTGCCTAAAGTCCCAGTTTTCACCACTGTATACAGCATTGTTTAGAGGACACCTCAAGAACGCAGACTTTCAGGGAAGAACATCACCAATATGCTGAGTAAACGAGAGAAGTTGTGGGACTGACTGTGCTGGTGAAAACGCAGACTTTAACAACAGCTCATGGGAGCCTACTGTGGAGTAGATTAACTATATCTTGGATGAATTTGGCCAATTTTAACCGCGGATTCTCTCGCATAAATGCTTTTGAGGGAACAGGCGCAAGTCGTCATCACTGACGTCACAGCAGGTCATGTTGCGCATGCTGGGTCCTATGCTCTGGCTGCTCCAGTTCATCGAGTGCCTTTAGAAGAAGTCCGGTGCGAGGAATTTCTCGCTCAACCATTTTGAATTCACGAAGAAAACCTGGAATCGAAAAAAATAAATAAAAGATAAATAAAAGATAAAAAATAAAAAAAGGTAAACGAATAAATAAAGTGAACAGATGTTATATTTTTATATTTTTATATAGAATTGTCAAATAAGGATTTCTTTACAAATTCAATTGATCAAAGGATCACAGCCATCAGTCATTTCACTGGTGGGGATAAGAAACCCACGAGGGGTCCAAGTCATTTGTCAAAGTGGCAAGATTTATGGGTGCACAGTTACTCTTTTCCGTTGGTATACATGTAACGAACTGACGTTCTCAGTAAATAAATACGTTCTCTGCTTCTATAAGCAAAAGGGAAATACACCTTCACTTCAACGGTTCACCAAAAGTTTATTTGGTTTATACCAACTTATGACTAGAGGCCAAGTCCCCGGCGAGCTTGTGCCGTTGATACACCTGCGGCTCTGGCGGTGTCAGCAATACTTCGAAGCGAACCAAAACATATTTCTCGCAAAGACGTTCTCTTAACTGTTATATGAAACACGTTTACATGCAGAGCCGCGAACAGCATATAGATGCAAGAAAACCGCGGCGCGAGGATCGCAGGAACAGAGAAGGAGATGCTTACCGGGTGCTGGGTTTTCTGATTGTATGAAGTCTCCGACTTTCGCCCAGCTTCCTGTAAAGCGTTTGATAAGCAGAAACAAGTTTACCGGATTGCCAATGTATTTCGTCTGGCTCTCCCTTGCTTGTGTTATCCCTAGGTCCGTGTGATGTTTCAGCTCCTCTAGTATATGCAAGTTGTCTTCCATTTCAGAGATGTAATTTTCTAACGGCTCCAAAAGGTGCTTCTCGAGTTTATGTAGCTTCACCACATCGAGTCCTTCGTGACTTGGCGGTGAATTTTGAACCGCAGAAATCCTCCATGGCAGAGTGCTAAGGGCAAGAATAACGATTGACTGAAACAGCATGGTCATTCAGTCAAGGGCTTCTTGATCAGTGTGCATCAGTGTTTTAAACAATGATGATAACTTTCAATTATGTGTGGTACTCGTGTTGTTCTTAAAACGCCATTCGAGAACAAAGACATAAAAAATTTATGATAGTTTCACCAGGGACCAGAAAACTGCATTGTTAAGTTTATACTTCTTGATACTCCACTATATTATTCAAAATCAATAAAAGTCAGATTCGTTTAATGTCGTTAGCAAAGATATTTTTAGCGTAAACATGACAAAGCTTAAAATAATCCTGTTTGTGGATTTTCGTGAAACAATTTTTCAGTTATTCTAAATGACGTTGCCAAACAAACGATTAAATTTCTGACGGATATGAAATCAGTCATTAATCATTACCACTAGTTCACATGTAGTCTTGACATGAGGGCAGGCGTTATTTAACTTTCCTCTCCCCCAACAGCAGTCTTTAAAATTTCTGACTATACTACCAGTCCGCTGACCCGGATAATACAACCTGAACACTAACTGCCCACAGTGAAAATGAATTATAGTGATGACTAAAGAAAACTTAGTTGCTTCAGCGCCAATATTTAGGCAGGCCAAATGCGCTAATTCACATACACAACGACAATATATGAATGGGATTTCATAGTTTTCATTCATGCAACTCATGAGTGTCTTGACTAATAGTGTCTTGAAACAAAAATGTATTGCAGTGCAGAAAGCTGCACCGGTCTGCCTAAAAGCAATTTAGTTTTAATATTTTAAAAATGAAAGGGAATGCGATTTGGTGAAACCATTTTAGTATTGACCAATGAGAATGGCGGGAAGATTCGCCGTGTGAATTCTGACAAGAGTATGTACTCGCCATCAACCAATTAGAATGCTATATTCTTGCCTTTTATATTGTTACAGGTCAGTCTCTACGCGACAAACAAATGACCTTTAGTACCCCAGTCGACAAACGTGTATTCACAGGTGTTCTTCTGGGTCAGTTTCGTTATCAAAGTACATCCTTTGGGCATTTGTGGTTGTCACATATGCCACCAGTATGTCTTACTGGAGCATGCGGTATTCAAACAATATTGAGCTCTTTGGGCGTTATTTAATATCCAAAACAATCTTTTTCAGAAGGAAAGCAAGATATATAGTTGTAACATCAACCAATAGTAAACCTTGACTTTGATAAAATATACCAAGTACACAGTTACGATATACTCCAGTCACAAAATAGACTTGTTCCGCTTTCTTCTTAATCAGTCTTTTCAGTCACTTTTTACTTTCATTGGGTACCTTCACCCAAAACGATAGCGTTGCCGTTTGTTCAAATTTCCAAAACGGAAACCCAGCAATTTAAAAGGGAGTATAAAATGATGAGTCTCATAAAGAGTGTAAAAAGATTGGTTTAAAAAACAAAAATAATGGTTTGAAACAAAACAAAACAAAAAGCACCATTGGGCGAAAAAATAAAAAAACCTCAAAGGTAGTAGTGACAATGAGGGCGTGAAACGGATTGCTATCAGAATGCAACCCACAATCATGCAGACTGACGCAACGTTGTCAAAGCCTTATTCAAACCTTACCGGCGTAGCAATCATGCGGTCTTTCTTCACTTGAATTAAAATCTGGCTACCGTCTTTAAAAACTCGTACGATTTTTACTGAGATGTGAATGCAGTGAATACAAGAACTTTTCCCGCAGCAGTTTTATTCAGTTTCATGGAGGATAATGAAACAAGGCAGTTACATAGTACACACAGTGTGTTTTAAACTGCCTCTATGACTTCGCAATATTGCTGCAAGCATTTAAACTTGGCATTTAAGTACTGCAGGCGTAACTCGTCAGTCATTTAAGTTGTACAAGTGCCTGTCGGGCGTGTCAAGCTATGTTTAGGGCTGATTCAATCTACTCCTCCATAAAATGTTAAATATTCATTAAATATCAATGCGTTACAATAATTGAGGTAATATATATATTCCTGGTGCATTTGCCCTATACGAATGGACGTGGCTATTTACTAATTCTGATGGGTATCATTTGGCGGTTTCTTAATCTCTTTTAAATGATATAAAACATCCAAAGCGCCTCTAGAACACATGTATGGTGCATTTACACGAAGAATTATGGACTAGTTTTCTATAAATCTAAAGAACTAACACGGTATTGACGCTGTTGTGCTCTTTTGTCGCTACTACGTGCTTTCCAACTAGGTTTACAATTCATGCTCGATCATTTCAAGATATTGAACTTTGGAACTTTCAGAGCACATGACAACCGCGTGATATTGTGTGATACTTACGAAAGGCGATGTCAACACAGCTATTTCGAAAGTTACGAACTAACAAAATAAGAACCTCTTACTGTGAATGATGAAACAGTCTTCAAGAAACAGTTTCATTAAGAAATGATACGGATACGTAACCTTGGTCAAGTCTAAAGTGACAGGCCCTTGATGGGTTGAACAATTTAGATCTTGCATAAAATGGGTCACCTGGGTTCGCCGCGTTATTGGTTTAGAGATCTAAGTATTTTCTAGTTTTGGCACTGTTTCAGTCGACGTTATCGCATCACGATATTGTTCACACAGCCTCATACTGCAGGTGTAGGGGACAAAACATGTGGCAAAACGCCAAGACAGTGCCCATGTAAAGCTATAGAGAAGCTTCTTGATGCCGTAGAGGTCTGGTGTGTTTCAGTAAAGTTTCAAGCGATCTATCTATTGCAAATTTGCTTGGAACCGTCATTGTGTCCCTTTGTTTTGACAGTTTTACAAAGAAAAAATGAATGTCACTTATTGGATACAGTCTTAAACCTGTATGTCATCACGTATGTTTCTTATTTCACCAAACCCAGCTTCGAAAATTGATAGAATAGTGGTATATAGTGGTTCTTGCATATAAAATGTCGAGGCCTATCGAAATGATAATGGTCAATTTTGGTTAAACCAACCATCAACTTAAAGTAGAAGGTATATGATTGTCTGCACTTCGTTTGCCATTAACAAAGGTGTATTATCATATGGAATTGCCGCCGTTTCTGTCATACGCTGTGTCAGTTAAGAAGAGTAAAATGCTTCCTCTGTCAATCTCCTTACTAATTAACCATCATTGGCATATATCAAAGGCGTATATCAAGATAGGTTAATGTCAACTACGAGACGGATAACCATGATATAAATACTGGTCCACAATCCAGGACGCTCCCAAGTTCAACAAGTCCTTGACTGCTTTAATGTTGTGATAGTACAAACTGTTCTAGAAGTTTCAACGAGTCCAGTAATGAAGCCTTTGACAACGACTTACACATTCCTCAGGAAACCAGCTCCTAGGGAGGAGGTCCAGCCCCCCTCCGGGGATGGGTTGTCTTACTCGCTGTCGCGGAATCTCGGATGAAATACAGGCCCGTTGGTCGCTGTTATTGACACGGCCGTACAACCTCACTTGGGTAATCCAGGCTTCAGTTCCAGGATTTTCAAGTTGTCACTCAGAAGCGCCTGTTGATATGAAGCTGATAAGGTTTGGGGCACAGGGACGCACCGAAAATGCCTTCCAAGTCCGGCGGAACACCTCCACTGGGAATACTGAAGCGGAACTTGTGCAGCAGACGCGAGATGAAAAGGAAGAGCTGAATCTTGCCCAAAGACTCTGCCAGACAGACCCTCCGTCCAGCTGAAAACGGCATGTAGCTTTTCGTTCCAGGACAAACAAAGTTGCCTTCCTCGTCAAGAAATCTGGTGGGATCGAACTCATAGGGATTGGTCCACTCATTGGGGTCGTGATGCATGGCCCAGACATTGAATAGGACGATGGTGTCTTTGGGGACGTCGTAGCCACTCAGGGTTGTATCCGTAGTTGTCGAGTGTGGGAAAAGGAGAGGCACTAGGGAACTATACCGCAGCACCTCGGCAATGGCGGCCTCCAGATATGGCAACTTTCCTCTGTCCTGCAGGGTGGGTAGACGGTCACGGCCAACGACGGCATCGAGCTCTTGATGGATGCGATCTTGTACCGCGGGATTTACGACGAAGTAAATAAGGGACCACTCTATACAGGTAGAAGTAGTCTCAAGGCCTGCACTGAAGATGTCAAACATGGTCATGAGCACGTGATCTTCATTAAGAGGGATGGTACAGCCAGGATCCTCAGCTTGGTAATCTTTGATTGCTTTGAGCAACGCATCAGTTAGATCGCGTGTGACACCTTCCCTGAAGGTCTGCTTGTGTTCATCCAGCTTTTTCTGGAGAATGACATCCCTGTCTTTGATGGCTTCCTTGGTCATCTCCAAACCCTTGTTAGGGAAGAAGCGCAGCCAGGGGAAGTAATCCACAAAATTGCCGGCCCTGAAACTTTGCACAAACTGTTCGTTGTACTTAAGAATCGAGTAAAATTCCGGATTCTTAAGATCATAACGAGATCCAAAGACAAAGGCGCAGATGATGTTGATGACGGTCAAGACGATCTCATGGTGTGGATCGTACGCTTGTCCCTCCACGGCCTCGAAGCGTTTGGTCAGCTCATTCGTTTCTTCGCAGACTTTCTGCTCCAGGGGTTTGATTCCGTTGCCAAACATCTTCAGCGCCGAATGGGCAATTTTTCTCTGCAGCTTCCAGGTCGGTCCAAAGTCACTGAAGGCAATGTCTTTCCCTCCACGCGAGATCAAGTTAGCCGTATAGAGCTTTGGACGGCCAGCGAAGTCGTTTGCCTTCTTCACAAGGGCCTCTCGAGCAACGTCTATGGAATTCACCACGACGATTCGATGTATCCCAACAGTGAGACGAAATACCTTGCCAAACTTCTTGGCTAATTGTGTTAGTCCCAGGTGTGGTTTGGGACCCATCTGTAGCATATTTCCAATGACTGGCAGTGGCACAGGGCCTGGTGGTAGGGAACCTCCCTCGACGAAGTGGGACACAAAAGTGTACAGAATCAGCGCTGAAAGGGCCACCAGAACAACTGCAGAAGCCTCGAGAAGCATGATGACTGCCTGGAGAATGGAACGAATGAAGCAATTTGTATAAAGTCAGGCAGACATTGCTAGAAGGAAAGATTGACAACCTTGACAAAAAGAAACGATGGCCTTGATAAAGTTTAGCACTTGAACGGAGGTATCCGACTGCTAAAAACCGGATATCCTTTAAATTAGAAAGGACAACAATTATTGTTCCCACTACTAATCGATTTGTTAATAAAGAGACAGACAAACACCAAAAACTTTCATCCAAGTATATCATCTAATTGTCAAGTTCATCATAAATATATTGAAAGTGTTATTATCATAAAATACGTCCAGGCTATGAACGAGTGACGTGCATTTAACGTGGGATTATGTAGAAGGGCGGCAGACAATCAGTTGTTCTATCTCCGATATTACGCTGCCGAACCAATTAGTAAGTGAATCCCATTGGGGGTACACAGAGTACGTCTCGCTCAAGGTCTGGCAGTCACTTGGCAGTCACTTGAGTAAACATGATGCACGAGGTATAACTTTCCTCAAAAGGGAGAAATCAGAGTATTGCTCTGTCGCAAAGTATAAAATCACTGTGTACCCCACGACTGCCCACTATGTTACACCACCTTGTGTAGCGAGAAGTTTGAAAAAGAAAAAAAAAATGGAAAAACGTTTTCTCTATGTTCTTTGTTTGCTTATTCAGACGGACAATCACTTAGGCGACTCGTGAACAAAGGAAAGACAGCGAAGAGTGATGTAGAACTGACTGTTGTGATATTGGAGGTGCGCTTTACATTTAAATTAATTGAATTATTTGAGGTGCTTGGACCAGTCGCCTCGATAGAAGCAATGTTTATGTGTAGCGTTACTTTCAACTCCAAATTTCCGAGGCGTATCGGCCCGAAAAGGCGGAGGCAATTGGACTAAATTTGCATTTGTGAGGGTGCCTCGTGGAAGCCGCAGTTTACACAAAAGAAGGTAATCACGGTTTTGTCTGACCTTCGATGTTGGTCGAAAACGCATTGGGAAGAGTGCCCAACACGAACATTTGTTAAATAACACATTCCTGGTGTGGTTGCTTTCTAATTACCCACTATTTTACACTTACTGCTTTTGTGAGCCACGGGGGTTGTGCAAAGAACAGGAAATGCACTGTCTACTTTCACACTCCACTTACGTGCATACTGAATTATGTGCTAAACTGTGCGATTGCTATTGAACACTGGCTTTTGTTTAACTGCTCCTTCCTGCTGCGATACTTACTTAAGCAAGGCGTGAAAAGTTCACGAGGGGGCTAGTGTCCTATTAGAATTAAATATTTTGGTCGTTATTCAAAACTCCACGACATTACAACACGTTTCCAAGGTTCTGCTACTAATAACAAAAATAGCACACCCCATTCATTAGCATGTTGAACAAGTGTGAAGCCGTCAAGCCGCACAATTTACCACAGTCCTTCTTGAGTGTATTTATCTTATCATCAGTAGAATACGTGTTGAAAACTCCACGACAACACGTTCCCAAAGTTCTGCTACTAATAACAAAATTAGCACACCCTTTCATTAGCATGTTGCACAAGTGTGAAGCTGTCAAGCGCAATCCACCGCAGTCCTTCTTGAGTGTATTAATCTTATCATCAGCACATTACGTGCTGCACTTCAATAAGGACATTATGAACGTTTTTGTGGCATGGCAGAGATTATATATTGGCTTTTTGTTTGGAACAAGAATTTCTCAAACTGAAGGAGTGCATGGAATGCGAGGGATGTTGTCATTCATCTCACAACCACAGGAAGTGTTCGAGCCGAGTTGGAGGCCTATTAAATGAGCGGCAACGCTTTGAAGTACACCCCAACGTTCTGTAGATTCCTTGTGGCCATGCGCCACTGAGTAGACATACGAGTGATCAAAGCAAGCCTTTAGGCTAATATCAACCGAGGCCGATGAAAACAAAGTTGTTTTTCCCAAATGAAAGTAGACGGTATACGTATGCTCACATGTACGACTGCAAGTCCAACATTATAACTGTCACGAAAAACAAGCATCTGTAAACTTCTCGACATCGATCAACTTACTCGGCAAAAATATGGTCTTTCCTAGTGGATCTTTCCTAATAGAGACAACGTCATAAAATCCCTCAAATGAGGTACTATTTGGTGAATAGCGGGTACAAAGTTTGAAGTACATACAACGTGTAAAATCCAATAAAAGTAGTAATTTCTCGTCTTGATTAGTAACGTCAGCTTTACAATACGAAGAAGTTCTGATCTGGACTGAGCATAGGGTGTAAAAATTTAGCATAGGACTTAAGCACTGCAAAACCCAAGCCTTACCGTTTGGTTTCTAGACCTTGAAGCTTTTGCGAAGTCAAATAAAGACTTTGTGGACTCGGCTTCGGATCACTTCGCAGATTCCTCGTTTCCTTCAGTAGCTGCAGAGGACAAAATGAGACGATCGGAAGATGCGGAGTTTATAAGGTCGTGGACCACAGCTAATCCTTACCGCAATGATAGCGGCTTAATCAGGTTGTCAGCAAGACAATCGCTTGAGTGGTTGCTCTATTTGAGGAATATGCTCTTGGGAATGCTGTTATAATGCTACTCGGCCCAATATTCTCAAATAATCGCGTAGTATTTTGCCAAGGACCTCTCGCATGGGGTGGTACCCAAATCCACGGACTGTGACCAAATAATTGATTGGATTATTTTTTTCTAGATGTTTGACGCCTCGGGACAAAATGTAAATTATTACAGACTCCTTTAATCACTTTGAGAGCCTAAATGTCCTTAAAAATAATAGTCTAACTTCAATTCAGAATTTTCAAAAGTATTTCCGGCAACACGGACAAGTGAATTCTTGGCCACGGGCGGCCTTTGCCCCTAGAAAGGAATATCACGAAGAAATGTAGCGCGTACGTAATGACTGCAATACAGATATCACGTCGTTGAATTCAGGAGAGCAAATAGTTTTGCTTTGTCATGTCAGGTAATGTGGTGCAATATTTCCAGGGACAAGACGAGCTCCTTGAAGGTTGTTGATTGAGGCCCTGAAGCTGTTAATTGCATACTTGACGTCGCAACGGCCGTTTCCGTACCTCTGTAAACGTCCAAAGTTCAACTCACCATGAAAAAAGAACAATTCGTTCTTTAGAAACCACTCAACGCCGCGACAATTTTACCCACACATAATGGCTTTACGCGAGGCAGGACGAAGCAATTTACTCACCGGCAGAGCGATATCTTGACCTTTTCCTCCTTTTCCTCCTTTTCCTGGCGGAAACTGCGGCTGTACTAAAGTGAGGGGTTCCGATCTGCATTGATGAATTTAAAGAGAAGGGAATTATGAATGAATTGGCCCTTAGGAGGAAATGAGCATTGTTCTTGGTTTCCGCACGTGTGGATACAAGAATCGCATGTTACGACCCAGAGACTTTAAAAAAATCGTGCACGAGTGCCAACTCCACATTTTTGAAACTTTATTGCAAACTGCATGAGTCGCAAAATAAAGAGAAGATAGATTGAAAAATGCTAAATGATAACAACGAAAAAAACAAAACTGTTGGAAGAGTGGAACAATGACGTGATACGAAAAAATGTGCTCGATTCAGAGAATGAGCAAGTTCGTACTCGAGACCTGAGTGCGGACAGGGTTGGTTTTTGAACTGTGTATTAACTAAAATCACTCTCTCTCACAACTTATTTTTAAACCTAAGCGCAGATAAACTTGTAAGGAGTAAAATAGATCAACTTAATCCGTTTCGTGTTTCAAGCATCAGAACATTCGTGACATTAAACTCCTGCAGGCATAAATTCTTTGTTAACTCGAAACAGTCACGCATCTATTGTGAGACCCAAGCTGTTACTCACGCAATCGGTAGAACACACTTAAACAGACCTGTTTTCTATTGTTTGTTTTCTCATTAATGGAACTCATACTGGCTGCCCGTTGAATCTTAGCAGCTAATCTCTTTGTACTTTGTCGTCGACGTCATTAATCCTACTCAAATTGCGTGCCATTCAATGTAACAAACATGCATGCGTTTCAAAATAAGCCAGAATTACCGGTTATATCGATGTTACAAAAATAGACACAAGTTTGTGCTCCAAACCCCTGGATGATGCCGGAATTACGTAAATTAAGTCTGATA
Source organism: Plumapathes pennacea (assembly GCA_964036295.1). NCBI lineage: Eukaryota > Metazoa > Cnidaria > Anthozoa > Antipatharia > Myriopathidae > Plumapathes > Plumapathes pennacea. Next base: position 21,873,362 of record OZ038466.1, read on the forward strand.
TTGACTACTCAAGCACAACGAGAGCTGTCTCTGGCCAACACAGTCGCACCCCATATCCTCCTAGACCCTCTTAATTTTCTAATTACAACAAACTTTTAGTTTTGTTTAGCTAATCGGATTTTTGAGCAGTAAGAGTCATTGTTTTAACAGTCGCAAATAAGTGAATTTTGTTGTCTGACGGCTATATCACGCCCAGGAAGAACATTGTACACGCGAAACTTTGCCCACTTGAGGCCCGTTCTATATTAGTCTGGTTTTATCAATAGTCCTTGTGTAATAAAAACTGCTCATAATTTACAGTGTATATACGAACTGTGTGTATAGCTTGAAATTTGACTTTCTTACAAACTTACTTCCAACTGACGCATTTTTTTTCATAGGATAAGGCCAATTTAGACGCCGAACTTATCATGAGACGAACGCCATGCAAATAAGACTCACAGTAAAAACTATATTGTCTGTAGCTATTTGGGATCGAATTTCGGATCATGAAAAGCTTGAGGTCTGAACATGACCTAAGCGGCTTCGAGTAGACATCTAAACAAGTGAAGAAACTCTTTTTTCGTTCAAGAAAAAGGAATTTTACGGTAACATTGACAAAGTCCACTCCGTTTCACTCGTTAGATTGAAAGCATTCGACTAAGGTCAGGCTATAAAGCTGAAGTAAGAAATAGTTTGATGACGGAATTTTCTATCTCTGATTCTATAATTTGGGTGTAACTACGTGCACAATATCACAGCAGTGAGAGTGGCAAAGATGGCCAACACTGATCTACAAAACACTGCGATCGTGTGAAAGAGCGATGAGGAAACGATTGTCTAGACTGGCACGGAATCACGGAACCTTATTTCAGGGTACGGAAACGCCCTCCCCGCCCACCATTGGGGTCAGTGGCTTCAGCTACACAGTTCAACAATGTCGCTTGGCACGGTTTGCTCGCTATCACACAGGGCAATATATTTTAAAGTCCTGTTTGGTCCACCGATGTTGGCAGTGACTACGGTCTGAGGTTGCAGGAATTTCGCCGGTTTCCTCAATGACAATCAACCACATGTCTCGGATGGAAAGAATGAATTTCTGTCAACAAGGTCTCCTTTTCCCGCCAGGAAATTCGGTTGAGTTATTACTGATGTACATCTACAACTAAGAAGTTCTGGTTCAACAATAGACGTGTAATATTTCACAAATTCCTCTTTTAACGTATTGCCAAGTAACATATCCAAGTAAAGCTTAAAATAAACCATGACCTCTTACGTCAACATACTGATTTTCCGCGCTCACACAGCATTGACCCACAATTGAGGTATCTTGTTGTATAGTTGGTCAGCCTGTGACGTGATGTTCCTCAATGAAGCAAAGGCATAATCTCAAGATCATCGGTGATAAAAGCTATACACAGAAGGCGAATCAAGCTTTCATCTGCGGTTATGCTGTACTGAACTGTTGGGGTCGTTCAATATTGTAGAATTCATAATATTGAAGCTCGGCTTTGTTGCCCATAGGGAAATGAATTTGGGTTGTACAATACTGATTTTTGGATAAAAAGCCTAATTGTGACAATGAGTTCCAATTCATTGTGAGATAAACCTGCTGATTTTAACTTTAAACGCGAAAAGGATTGTCAGTAGAAAAGAACTTCAAAATGCTTCAGAGAGAGAGAAAGAGAGTAAATTTACAGAAGCGTTCTAGTCCTGCTTCTAAGTTAATAATGATCACATCACAGAGAATACTTACAATATATAAAGTTTCTTTCTACAGCCAAATCAAATGTATATACCTTGCAACTTAATCTGTCTATTTTTACAACAATATAAATACTTACAATATTATTTTCACGGGGACAAGACGATGAAAAGTTCGATAAGGTTGAAATAAACTCAAGTGCGACAACCTCAGTTGATAAGCTGGGGCTCTCTGAACAACAATACACACTCTCTTTGGCTTCTGCTAAATTGGACGTTTAGGTAGTGAATTTCAAAACCTTGGCACCTGTTGTTCAACCAATTCAGTCAATTCTCACGAACCGTTAGGTAAAGAAAGATAATTTAGTTGGCTCGAATTTTCTCGAAAATTATATTGCGATGTCTTGATAGCAAATCCAAGTCATCTTTCAGGCATCTTGGGCCATTGTCACCTAATATTTTGAACATGACAGTGTCACTTTGTGTTAGAATCCCCTTTTAGTTGCTCAAGCTACTCCGTGAGCCAAAACAGTTTGAAGAATGGCTACTTGATCTGACTTTGAAACTTTCATTGATCTGCTCTGATGTGGTTATCCTGTTACAACAATAAAGTTATCCATGACGGCTGACTATTGTGGATCATTATTATAAATGTCGATCCTTACAGAAAAAAAATCGTACCTCTCCGAGACGTTTCTTACAGATTTTCTCACAGATATAGTCAATATGGATAGCCATCATAATGAGTTGAAAACTGTAAGTTGCCTGTTATGTTCGACGTTTCAGGAGTGTGTCTGATTTTCCTGATATTATCCTCGGACTCAATTAACACTGATTTGCTGAGGTATCTTTGCTAAGAACCAGTTGTTGACATTGGATATAACTCATGCTTTATAGTTTCCGAGAGGCAGAGACGAGACATGCAGATATAGACAAGGACAGGGAATCAAATGAAGATAAACAGATAGATAGACGGACAAGAGAGCCGAGAATCAAAATATATAGGTAACACACAGTCTGGGGGAGATAGAAAGGAACTGGGCGGATCTAAACTGGCTTATACCGGTCAGACTGTTCTTTTTCAAATTCGGTTCTCACAGGGTTCGGTCAGCCGTTTCTCCTGTAAAGCAGACAATTGAGATTCCATAGACACAGAGATAGAGACAGAGCCTGGTTGCTTACTGACATAATATCAGTCATTCAAATGCGTTAGCTTTCAAAGTGGAAAGTTCGATCACCCAAAGGTTTGCAAGAGGCGCACATTCAAATTTAATCTAACATGTCGCAGCTGGCTGAGTAGTGTGTTGTTCATCTTGAAGACAACACATTACAGGGTAAATGCGGATATATAACGCAGACTGCATTCTACAAGAAGGCAACATTTCCTCAGTCTGTTATCAACATTTCAGTGTCATAAAGTTTGTTCGTCAATCAAGCCCACGTCACGTCACTCTATACAGTTCAATGTAATGTCGAGTTAGTTCTGTTCAAGTAAGGCTTCGAGTTACCGTTGTTTAAGCGTCTTTGTTTCAGCACAACACAATATCTCAATACGCGATCTTAGACTACATAAATTTACATCCATGTGGGACCAAGAAAAAGAAGTAAACATTGAAACTTACTTCAGTATCACTGTTAGCAATTCCAGGGATACGGTTTTACCAGCAGCTGCCTCGCGTGGCGTTTCGATGAATATAGTTTGCGGATAGCAAATACAAAACACCGTTCAAACGTTAAGGGTTTGTGGTAGCGCTACACTTGTAGCAGAGATGGCAGGCCAAGATTGTGTCGAAAATGGCTCAATTGACATGACCTCTAAAGTGTGATGTGGATATAACGCGGTCCAAAATCGAGATAGCCTGGCCGACTGCTACCACACAGCACGAAACCTTTCACACTGAAACTTGCTGTATAATTCAATATTAGGCAATGGTACTTCTGTAGTAAGGAGGCGAGAAGGAAGGAAAAACGAGGCAAATACAACAAATTACTAAGGTGAACTACTGCTATGAAAGACTAAAAGCACACGCTTATCGTTGTGCTAAACGAGAAAGAAAGTTCGAGACAACAAACAAATGCATACATTTCATCTCCTGTTCAGAGCAAAAAAAAAAAAAAAAAAAAAAAAAGCATAAACAAACAAAACCATACAATCTGCCCGACCGTGACCATATGCTTATTACTGAGTATAGAGCGATGTTTGGATGACTTTTGTAAAACAAAAACCAACAGTTATCACAGTGCCAATCACAAGATCTTTTAGACTTCCTTTATATGGTCAAGTTCAACCGTAAACTGGGTCAAGTTGGTTGATGAGCGTGGGCAGACTAGATTTGTAAATCCCAAGGGCGAAAAAGCCGCGGTTAGTACGCTGAAGACAGCGTTGTTCCTGCTTCGACTGGAAACCATCTTGGAAAAAATGAGTGTCAGAATGTCACGTGACCTCCTGTTTGAGGAAATGCGCGCATCGTTGCTGTTAATCGTTTGCGAAGGAAAACAAGTTGTTGCGTGTATATAACCGTAGAATAATCAAAAATCTGTTTTAGGATATTTTGTAATATCAAGACGCTAAATCGAAACCAACGTTGGACCACTATTTCGCGCGCTTTCAGCAGTCCCCGTGGCTTTTGCCGGTCTTAAAAATGGAAGACCGCGAATTATTAAATGATGAAACATCTGTTTAGTTCAAAAATAGCTTGGTCCTTGTTATTTCAGTCTCAGTTTCCTTATCTTTGGACTTTGGACTTTGGACTTTGCCGAGTATATACGGTCGCAGATGCTGTTAAAATTAAACAAATTATCTCCAGCTACTTGACAAGGCTCCGTCTCTGATTGGTTGATTGGAATGAAGGCTCTCTTTGTGGCGAAATAACTGGTTAGAGCTCAAGTAATGGATGCTTCATACAGAGTGCGGGTTAATTTCAGGCAAAGATGTTATCCGGGGCGGCCCTACCCTAACTTTTTTCATCTTCGGCACGTGCTAAAAAGGATCCGGCGACCTTTGAACTAAATAGTGGTTTCTGAAAATAGCAGGACAGTATGGAGACTTTCAGCTTCACTCCCAGGAATGATCAAATTCAATTTTCTCTTGCAGTTTCTCACCTGAGATATATTATACAGTATGGAGAACTTTGCTTTTGATCTCTTGCACGGATGAAAGCTGATTGAGTGAGTTATTAATTTCTCACTACATTACTCATACATTTTCTTCTACTGTATAATGTATTAATATTTTATAAAGGACTATTACGAGATAAATGCCCAAGAGGAAACATCATGTATTCGATACCCTTCCTGTTTTCCAGAATACATGACATTGGCTTAGCTTTTTTTAAACACAAATCTTTCCTGATATTTGTGAGCGGTTTTAAAAGTGCTTTACTCGAGGCTCGATTCTTTTGTTTGCTTGACATAAAAACAACGTATCATTGACCAAACAACGTGGGCTGAAATAAGAAAAGATGTGTAATTATAGTATGTAATCCCACAAAAGCAATATTTCCCTATCCAATTATTTGCCAAATTTGAAACACGTTCACGTGCAATGAAAAGAACGTAAAACATGCTTTTTACAAATTTCAACTTTCCAGTAGGATTTGGCAGAATGATCAATCATTTCTAAGGGCTACAAATGATCAGTGTCAAAACAAAAAGAATATATATTGTCACATTCAATCGTCTTGAGATATTAAAATTATTCGAATTGAAGACTACGTAAAATGATATTTGTTGAGCAGGTGTACACACATGTGGCTTACTTGTCTTATTTTTTGAGTTCTAACTGTAAACCATGTGCACTGGTAATGATTCTAGTTTCCTCATGACGGGGTTAATGTGAATGTTCCCTGATAGTGCGTGAGGTGTGTGTTAATGACTGCACTGATAGAGTTAATGTAATCCAACAATATTAAACTGACAATCGCTAGATTAGAATGTTGCAATAATTAACAAAAATAACTATTAAAACAATGCCCTGAATCTTTTATCCTTCGTAAGTTTGGACTTACTGTTCTGTTCTGTTATTCATATTATTCTGTCACTGAATAAAACATCACCTGCATGGGAACCATTTTTATATTTTGAAAATATGATATATGAGAGAGTGTGAGATAATAAAATGTATATAGGGTGTGAGATAATGAATCAAACAAGCTTAGCCCATTTATATGAACTGAAAAAAGATCGATCTTCAGATACCACAACGCACAGTGACTCATATAATTTGACGCACAGTAATTCATGTGCAGTTGTTGGCAAAACTGCTTGTAAACGTGGAAAATCACAAAGTATTGTTTTGAGGCGTTTCGCTATAAATTTGAGTAATGGACGCAAAAAGTATGTACCAGAAAGAGAAGCACTATTCCTGCTATATATTTTGATTTCCTAAAAGTTTGATTCTGCAAGTGATTATGAATGAGTAAAACACCGAGAACAGTGAAGGAGCATAAAAGAAGATGTGAAGATTTTGGTCGTCTTCCTAGCTCATAATGTGTTCTAATGCGCACGTTTATCATTGCAAAATAGGTGTTTGATAAGAATGTTCGTCCTCCTGTTTCTTGGAAAGTTTTGCGAATTCAATTTCGGTGTTACAGTGAAGGTCATGCCTGGCATCAACATCTTCAAAGAAGTGCTGAAAAATTCTCAATATTGCAAATAACTGTCTTGGTACAAAAATAGTGTTTCCGGTTTTATCGATCGTGATCATTTGCTCGAGTTTTACAGCGGAAACTATCAAAGTCTTCGTCTCGTTCTTTCTCATCGTATCCTAGCGACGGCATCTTTTTCTACCCTGTTTAAGTATGTGAGGTCAGTGCCGAAGCATTTTGGTAAGCTATTAAAAACACCCTGACATGCGTTCACCGCAAAAATGCGTCCGTTCCTATAAAATGTCGGCCTTTCTCAGAAGTCGCTTCAAAAGGGCACCTCGCTAAAAGTCGCCGAAAGTGACTTCAGGAAGGCAGAAAAAGTACTTCATGTGCAAACAAATATTAAAAAGAAAACCGACCGATACAACAACACGAGGCCGCTACTACAAAGCAAATAAACTGAGAGATTGCGTTCTAATTACACAATGCAATATTGTCCAGATAGCGGCCCTCGTATTCACGTTTCCCTCGGCCGCCTTCCTTGTTTATGTCCTATCATCGTAACCTGTTCATTATATAGTGCATTGTGATATCGCCGCCCACACGTATACGTATGCTGGGAAACAATGACACTGCACCACAAAGGAACGAAAGACTTGAACGCTTTTTTCTCGGGAACAAAATACAACAACAACAAAAAAGCTAAAAAACACCTTCGGAGTTTTTGTTCGCACTACACACAAGTTCTACTCTAGTTTATACTTCCCACTGAGGAGGAAAACTTTGTGTTCTTATCAATGTTATTACGAGTTAGAAAAGTGCATTAAGTATATAAAGAGAGAGAGAGAGAGAGATAGATAGAGGTGGGGGAGAGGGGCGTTGTACTCTCTCTTCTGTGGACCAAACATTTTTCGCCCTATTTATACAAAGAACGGACAAAACACGGCAAAAAGATTGCGCAACGAATATCGCTTTGCATGTGTTTGTCGACGAAATCAAACAGCTTCACAGACGGGCTATTAAACTTACAGCGCAAATCAGGCATTCCGAACACACACATTAATTGAGTTAATTTAGTTATCGAAGTCTGCGATTTCTGGCGGCCATTTGCGCTTGTTTAAGTATGGCGAAACAACTGTATTAAAATGATCGCCATTTCCGGCAACGAGTGTTCTTCTTTGCTTCCCCGAAGGATTCGTCTGATGGTACTAATCTTTGTTGACGGAGCGTGGAATATTCTATTTACTTTCACAGTCGCCATTGCGTAAGATAGCTATGTATTGTCCTCGAGAAAAAAAGCAGGGAAACGCGTCTTCGTAGATCATTCAATCTAACCTTCATTTCTCTAAGCTTCAACGGACGGTCAACACTACTGAAACAACATATAATCAGCCGAAAATCTGTAGCCGTATAGACCGCTCGTTACTTTCGAGCTGACATAAAGTGTGCGGGAAGTTCTATAAACTTCTTAAAAACGAGAAGAAACGAAACGCCAATTAAACAGGGATATCTTCCAGTCGTAATCAACAATTTACTCGGTACCGACAATCACCCGTTGACGTGCAAGCGAGAAGTACGAGCGATGAACTAATTTATATCTGCAATAACTAAATGGAACAGCAACGGGGTGAAACAGATATATTTTACCCACCTTATCTGAGACAGAACACGAGATCGTCGACTTATGTGGGACTTGCAGTCGTGGTATGAAAGTCTCGGTAGCAGTTGATGAATTCAAAGGAGATTTGATAGGCTTGTTCTGGAGTCCCGTAGGGTGTAATATCTCTCTCTAGTACTAACCAAGGTATCGCCTACTTCATTCGCCGCGCTTTCGGCAGGCTATTTATATACGCACCTCATTAATGGGTTTTGCGAAAATTATTGTGGCAGATAAGAATCAAGATAAGAGGGACTTCCGATGTTGCTTTAATTTGAGTTAGATTGTTCTTTCTCCTATCAGCTTTACTTTATAAGTCGCTTGACATGGGCTACACACGACTTCAAGACAATTAAGTTTGTCCGGTTTTTTTTAGCACTTTTTGACAAAAAGTTTGGTGAAACGTTGCAAATATTCCAAACACTCGGTGGACCAATATCCAAGCTTGACAGCTCAACATGAAAATAATCGTTATTGTCGAATATGTGAGAAAGCTTTTGTAGAAAACTGCCAAGTATGTGAAAAGTTGATGACTTTTGTCGCGCGAGGCGTGAAATGATGAAGGTTGTCGCTTATATAAGAACGATGTAAAAAAAAAAAACAAAAATCAAGAACTATCAACGCCCGAAGAAAGAACATAGCACCAACGAGAAATGGTTGAGAATCACAAGGACTCAACAGAAAATATAAAACACAAGGGGAAAAATGCTCCTAATTTCATGCCTGTAGTGGTTACATAGTTTCGTTACTTCGGCCAAATGTTGGCCTCTGTCAAGTCTCTAAGTTCAATATTATTCCTTTGTGTGGGTTTCTTGCAATCTTATTCACGCCTACTTGTGCAGCTGCAAAACTGACGAGCCAAACAAACTTCCAACAAAGACGTCCCGGCAAGTTCTTTTTGACAAATTGAACAGCGCGCTTTGTTGATCCAAGCCTCTCTGGACGGCGAAAAAAACCGGATGAAAGCTATATTGGTTTTCCTTCGCGATCTACTTTAAACTTTTGAAACACGTCTTTGCCTTTTAAGGGGCCGATCACCTCAATGCAGCGCTTTTCTTGAAGGTTCAACCCTTGGGCAGTGCTTTTGGTGACAATGTGGCGGTTTATTATCAGAAATTTTGTTGTTTTCCTAATACCTCTCGAGTGACATCTCCTTCTGACGTCCCGACTAATAGTAATGTAAAAGGTGACCATATGTTCCTGTGGTGTTTTAGAGGTCTACGGTTCGCTCTGGACTCTTCTCCAACAAATAACATAACGTTGAATCTTTATTCTTCTAATACTACACATCTCCTTTGTAGATTTTCAGCTCACAAGTGGAGATCATTCGGCTATTGCGAGCCTAAACATGGCTCAGATGGCAATCTCGACGCGCAATTTAAGTGGGTTTCGGATACTTAAGGTCATTGCCGCGCCAACCGCTCATTTATGATAGAAATGGCGGGCCAATGCAAGAAAACAAACTCATTTCGTCCCAGAATTTGCTCGTTCTACCATATAATGCCACTGGTGAGTATACGTGTGAAAGTCGAGAAGTAACACAGTGGTGGGAAAACGATACGTAGTGTGAAAAAAAAAAAAAAAAATGGGCGCGCTCGTGATTATTATCTTTAGCGGGCGTAAACCTTTTTTTGGCAGGCATCCATATGGCCTTGCTAAACTCAGCTGGTTGCTTTTATTTTCGTTGAGCTTCGCTTATAAATAAAGACAAAAAAGGGAACATTGTGTCAGCCGTTTCGTGAAGAACGCCCGGCCCACGACACAAAATAGTTTTGGATATTCGCAAGTAATGGCCGCCTACGATTGATCCTTAAAAGAACAGGGGGCAGAAACAGCTTGAAAACACTACAACAGGTTAAAAATCTCATGCAACGTCAGTTAAGAACTGGAAAACCACTGAAAATAACTGAGAAATATGTACTTCTCGCCAAAACTTCCCTTTGCGCCTTGCGAGTTAGAACTGAACAAAGTCACGTCTTGAATTTTGAAACTATCAGTTAAATCAAATGAGATGCGCTCGAAGTTGGGAATGGTTATCACAAGTAGGCTTGTAGTAAACGCAGATGCAGTATTTATCAAACAAACCGGGGAAGAAGCGGTGGGTTGTTTTCAGTCTCTCCTTTGTAGCTGACCGGAAAACGCGGGTCATGACTTCTTCACGCCTAGAACTATCCTAAAGGGCTAGAACCCTAGAATACGCCGGAAGATAAGAAATAAAAAACCTTCATGAGCCAAAATTTTTATATATACACCTGAGTTTTGAAACTGCTCGTACTAGTGAAATTCATGGCGAAAACAATGCATTGACTTTTCGAGTAGAAACACGGCACTTTGCCGCCAACGAATACGTTGTAAGTTGCCAACAAACTTCGAAGAAGCCGTCGTGTCCGGGAGGCCTTCATAATTTAAACCGCAAACAGACCCTTACGTGAATAAAAGCGAACAATTTTTTATGCATCTCGCAAGTACTTTGGTCTGATAAGTACTTACATGCAAGCACACCATGGAGAAGGTATTAAATGTACAAATATATGCGCCTTCCCGCCAAATCGTCTTTTGGGCGCGCGGCATAAGACTCCGCCCATCCCCACCCCTCTTCGCACGAAACACAACCTTAGATGTAAACGTGCTAGTTGCCTACTTTGTAACATTTATCTGGAGTAGGAAAGTAGACGAGAGCTTATGACTGGCAGGTATGAGAGATGTCATCATAGTTTACACCAAAGAGATTGAGTGCAAGATAAATAAGTGATAGCACAGCTCTATTTCACAGGACTCATGATATCAGGCTTCTTAGACCCCAGTATTACTCCAGTACTAGTATGAACTATATTTGGAAGTAAACCACCTAAGACCCCGCCCCGTTTACACAATATAAGAGAGACCGACTGATGTTATGTCAAAGGCGTTCAAATTGTTTTTTGTCGCCGAGAGTTTTACATTCCCGATGAAAACAAGAAAGTTTCAGACCGCTAAACGGCTCGCTCACCGCTTTTTTATCTTACAATTCTGATTTTGGTGCCTAGTTTCCACACGCCAATCGTTAGCCCAAAATCCGGACAGTTTGTCACACTAAATAACGGAATGCTAGTATTTGTGAGAAGTAGTTATAGACTGCATGCGTCGGCGCGACAAATAAACTGGGGGGTGCGATAAAAGGCTTTATAATTCATAGGCGCAACGTTAAAACGCAGACATATGCTAACAGTCAATTATTTACTTGATGTAGAATCGATTATAAATACATCATTTTTGGGCTTATATATTTAGAGGCACTTTAATGTCAGTAGCACTGAGCATTTTAAACTTGAGTGACGTTTTGAATCTCGGAAATATTATAATTTTGCTGTTTGAAAATGCTTCCATTCCGAGAGGAATACGTTTGACACGCTTTCGGATTGGTTCAAAAATGTTTGGCAGTATTCTCGGCCAATCATACCCTGCGAACAAAATCTCCTTACTCTCCCCTCCCCTGTCTCCCCTCGAACGAAAGCAAAATCCGATTACGATCCACTAAGGCAAGCAACCACAGTGCATGGCGATGGCGTTTTCTCGCATTGCTGAATGGTCTCTTTTTTAACCCTTTCACTCCCAAGAGTGATCAACTTCAATTTTCTCTTTTCAGTCTCCCACCAGAGATATATCATACAGTATGGAGAATTTGGCATTTGATACCTTGCGAAAATGACAGCTGGTTAAAACATCAATTCTCATTTAGTCACTCAAACATTTTCTTATCTTATGGTTGGGAGAATTTGTATTTTGAGCTTGGGAGCGAAAGGGTTAAAGTAAATTTAAGCACAAATGCTTCTGGTTGGTTGAAGGTCTTTGTCTTACAGCCTTAGTGATTGGTGCTGTAATTACTATGGCCTTCGATTGTCATCAGAAAACTGCTGTGACCAGAGCCTCGACCGCTGCGAGATTACATTTTGCCTATCGTGCATGGGATGTGCTTCAAGTTTGAGTTTTTAAAATTCACATATCTCTAAAAAGAGGAAAACATTATACTTGGAAATTATCCAAAAGTTTTCACTGTCGAGGTTGGCGCAAAGCGGGAACAAAGGACATCCAATTTCGTCTTATTTCGAGACTCAACCGAACTAAATAGTCTCCAGACTGAACATCTGCCTTGAAAACAGTATTTATTTTTTACCTTTTACAACTTAATGATGATAATGTTTTCAGTAGTCAGGGACAATTAACACAATTATCGTCATAAACCCCCTAGTTTATGTGTCAACACTGTTTGGACTCTGATTGACCGGTTGTAAGAACGCAAAATGCAAATTCGAGAAAATAAGATGGCTTACATTAAGCTGGCCGCAAAAATGACGACATCCAATTATTCTTTTGTACTGAAAACAGCTGGCGACTAAAATATATCCGCGAGGATGTAGTTACTTCTAAAATTAGGCACGCTGTGTTTCGCGCGAAAAAATCGTTTTAATGCGGTGTAAATGGTTTTTCTGTAGACGTCCATTTCTGTGCCAAAGATTAATGAATAGCAAAAATTGGTTTTTATTAATCGTCTTGAAGTTATAGACGCCGGACCGCTTGATTCTCAGTAATTTTTTCGCATATCTATTTTTCGCTGCGGTGTTTTCGTTTGAATCGTAAACGGGCGAAGCTTTTGTTTCCTTTGGACTACTACGCTAGCACTTTCCGCCACACGGCACAGACAGCTGTTTTTCGGTTCATGATTACCCGGGTTTGTGACGGTGATACTCTTGTGTTGCGAAGCTTTCTGCGACTTTACTTTGATGTAGCTTTTAGGCAGCGCTCTCTTTCTCCTAGTGGCCAAAGGCTGACATGGAAGCTCCTGAAGTGTAGGCAATCGCCTGCTCAAATTTGAGTTTACATGAAAACGTGTGACTAAATTGTGTTGTTGTTGACTCGATCCCGTGCCCATAGACTTTTCGTCGCTGATGATACAATGTTTCCGTGCCTGTTGCACTTGAACGGAAACTGTGTCTCTCATGAAAGCCTGCCCACCAGACTGTTTTGGAATCTGTGGCACTGCTATCTCAATAGATTCACACTCGCATTTAATGTGTTCTGAGGCAGGTACTTCTTCCACGGTGCCCACGCTAGGTGTAAGTCCTGTATTTGTTGTGCCCTGCGGTTTCGGCGAATCATAATCACCTTCCAGAGACGAACCTCTGGAGCCAATCTTCCACTCATTGCTTAGAGACGTTCTCAGGCGAGTTACATATCGCTGACTAGTCCCGCTATCTTCCTCTCGCCTCCCTGACTGAGAGATGCGAGTTTTAGAGGCACGATTAGGAACCATTTTGTCCGCGGGTCTGTCGGAAGAACATGGCTGCCCGCGATTCGATGTTGCCACATCTGCTTTCGTCACAACAGCGGGCTGAGAGCTCTTTTCTTTCTGGAAAACTGATAAAGACGAAGTAAAGCTGTCTTTGTTTTTGCCCTTACATTTCTGCTTGGTAGGAATCTTGTCTTGTGAACAGACGACAGGGACTCTAGATTTTGTACAGCGTTCTTTGAGCTTCAAACCATTGCTTCGGGCGCGCTCCATGTCTGATGGCAAATGTTGACAATCTTCTTGCATATTCATAGAGTGGTTGAGGCGTATTTACCAGAAAATTTTTTTTCAGTTGAATGATTGACGCTCGCTAAGAGCGCACGCAAGAATCGAACTGATCAGCGGTGTTACGCTCATAAAAACACTTGTTTTGCACAGCTGCTCACAGGAGATAAAAAATTACCGCGATAGTCGTTACACAACGCAACCTAGAGCTATTTTAGTCAAACCCGTGTACAAAATTGTGTATCAAAAGCAAATCCGCAGCAATCGTAAGTCTGCAGACCCCAAGTGATTAAAATTGGTCTTCATGCAGTTCTTGAATATTTTTTCATTATGTATATACACCACTTTCACACCCGGCGCAATGTATGCATGCAAATTTAGCTCCCCAAACCAAGCGGATTACATCATTTACGTAGTGAACAATCTAGTTTTCACCGATGGACGTCTTGAAGATCTTTATCTGGAATATATAAAAGATATAAAAATGATTCGCGCAGTTATGAAGCAAACTTAAGCAGTTGCAAAGAAAGTGCAAGAGTTTCATTTGTTAGGCAGATAATCTTAACCGGAGGTCACGTGGTTGTTACAGGTGGATAGATGATTCACCTCATTTAAAAGATTTCACCCTATTTGTAATATAATCATTTGCTGCTAATCTAAAGAAAACCTTCTTTGATGTCTTCAATCAACCTAATTGCTCTTGGCCAACGCTAAAACAAAGGGAACTCATTTTGATTTCAATGCTTCGCAATGACAGCAGCCAAAGCCGTTTCTGGACAGCTGATTTTCAGAATGATTTCGCAAATATTGAATTTCATCTTTTAGTTCGGTCGTAGTAATTTGCATTTTTCGAAAATTGACTTTCAGCCGGTAGATCGATCATATTAATGCGGTGTAGTTAAGACATCCATTAGAATGAAAAAGCTGTTTTAGATTTAAATTTAAATTTATGGATAAAAGGTGAACGCGGAACGTTAAATATTTTTGTCAAAAACTGTGCAATCGTCGGTGAAAACTGTGTAAATCCTCGGCAAAAAATATAATATGTGTGATTCGCGAAAAAAAAAAAGGTCAATTCACTACTGACAGTACGGTAAAGAAATGTTAATCAAAACCTATACTGAATAATCGTTGTTTTTCATATTCAGGATTACGGGTGGTCATGATCACAGCTCGCATAAATTTGCCAGACACAGACAAAGGAAAAACACTAATTAATCAGGTAAAAGGAAATACAGATATCAGGGATTCACAGCCTGCATACGAACGAAAATGTTCGTAACCATGATTTACGCATCGGAACAATGACTTACGCAAGATAGTGTATGCGTCGGTAAGCCATACTAATAATTAGGAAGTCATGCATGCAAATTTTGTGAATAAGGCCCCAGTTATTTAGCACGTTTCTTGATGCATAAGTGTGCATACCAAACTTGTGAACAATGCTTCACAATTAAATATTTTATACACATTTGTTTCTTTTGAAGAAACCTTTTTTTCCGAATTCACTCTGCACCGACTCCACTGTCTCACCACGGAGTTATTTTTTCCAGTGAGCGGCACAGTTGCTCAAAATTCAAAATCAAGTTCAGCAGCTAAGCCTGAGTTCGCAGTAAACTGGAGCAAGACGACGGCTTCTTTGAAGTCTGGTTACGACTGACAAATTATTTGTCGGTGACAAAGTATATTAGTTCATGGCTCTACACTAACATACAATTTTTAAACATGGCAAATGATTTGAACCCCAGGAGCGTGAACAGTACGTTGATTGTGATCCGTCCAATTATGAAGTCCAAAAGTGCGGATATTGTAGAGTTGGTGCTCACTTTTCTGAGCCCCACCTACCCAGAATACAGTTCGATCCAATCGAAAGCCGGAACTCCTGATGCGTGTAAAGCCAGAACATGAGGGTAGAGTATAAAGGAAACCACTCAGCTCTCTCTCTATATATACACAATTAATTACTGTCATACCTACTGCTCAGGAACAACTCAACACACCGGAAACGAGCCGAAATCTAGCCCTTACCTTAATACTAAGAATGATTCTGGTGTTCCTGGTTTTAGTTTCGCCTGTTACCCGACCTTGGTCTTCACTGGTCTCAAGCAGGTACAAAGATCTCGCGATTGGGCAAACTGTTCCCCCGTACAGACTTCAAGTTCGGTTAATAAGCCTATCATATATCATGAAGACACTGGGAAGTGTTTACGTACCATCATTACGACTGAAAGAAGTTTAAAAATCTGCATATAGCTGGGAAACTTTGTTGCTTTTGCTCCGACCGAGTGACGCTCAGCACAGATTGATTCACTGGTTATATAAACACCCCTATTTCATGTAATCTATCCGAGGTAGTTGTCTGTCCACGTTTTGTCTGGAAGGGGTCTAAAACAGAGAGTGGAAGGACGTACCTGGGTGCATTTTGACCTTCTTCTCTTATCCGCCATCTTGTGAACACAATCGGCCATCTTGGAATCTCAGACTTCGCGCATACGAAACAAAACGGGCGGCCAAGTGGGCGCTTGTTGCGAATGCGCAGCAGAAAACAATACTGTGCTGTTCGACCATATTTTCAATATCCATTGATGTCAAGTTAGTATCACGGCTTAAAGTGTAAATCACTAGCCCAGTGATAGCATGACGTCACAAGCACCGTTCAACCATCAGCCAGGTAACCACCCGCTTGTTTTTTTTTTTACCAGGCTGCGTGGTACCTAAGCACCCGTCTGTGAATCAGGTAATCAATTGTTTTGAGTTAAAGCTGTGTTGAGGCTGAATCTCTAGTTCACTGGCTTATTAACCCCTGTTTTTGTGAGGATAAAAAGGATACCAAAGCGACTGGTTCAAAGAAGTTTGGTCTTCAATTTAACGAAGGCAAAAAACAAAAAAAAAAAACTAAAAATACACATCGCAGCTGACGGCTGCACAGAAAAGGTCATACTTCAAAACACAAAGAAATTGTAATAAACGGGTAGTATAATTTTGTAAAGGGATCCGAGATCGAATTGCTAAGAGAGAATAAATCTAAGGAACGGAACATCTCGTAGTTAGTTGCACGGATTCAGTGTTCCACTGTCAGTAAAAAAAAAAAATAGCGCGCTTTTTCTTTTCTAGGAAGAGTCGCAAAGTACATGCTTGTCTCGCAAACATGGACCGAAAAATGACAACATTTCAGTGTATACTAAACGTCCGTTTACTTATACATTACTGCTAACTTTGTGTGCCTCGTTTGAATAAAGATGTTTGTAAGTAGTTTAAACTAAAGAGAGTGTTGCCAGAGTATTTGCCTGTGATAGCACGAGGAGTTGCGCAGTTTTTTTTAGCAAGAAGCCGGTCGAAGTGTGGATTTAGTATGTTCTACAAGCCGGGAGCTTGTAGTCTTCAAAGGAGGTTAATTGTATTACAAGGGTTAAGGTCACTAGGTTCTTGATTGTTTCCCGGATCACCCAGATCCCTTAACGCCCCCGCCCAAGGACGCGATCATGATTATTAACAAGCCTGACAGCTTGATGTCACTGATTAATATATCAAGACCATCAGCTTGGTCGTCCAACCAGAGTCAAATAAATCAATCAGCAGCGGGACTCACAACACCAGGGTTCTACATACTGTGTGAGTGTGGCTGAGTCCTGTAAAACAGCCCCTTGTCATGTCTGCCCGCGGCCTGGCTAGAGGACAGAACAGAGTGAAGAAGCTTGGATATTGTATTGTCGACTCGAAGAAAGGACTGGACAAAAAATCGAAAGGAACCTGCTAAAGAAAGCTGTGCCACCTGTAAGTAAAAAAACTGGGTCCCTTCCGTTGAAACTGAATGAACAAATTGCGGGGCTCCAATAAAGTTTCCTATAAACTAACAGTACCCCAGCTAAGCTTGTGAGGCATCAAGCGTTCCAAGGTAAGGTGCAGACAAAACAAAGAGTTCAAAGGGTTCAGTGAGAAACGCAGTGGTTTTGGCTAAAAGCGGCCAAGCTTGAAGGAGTCCTTGTTAATCAAGCCGTTGAATGATTTCATACTTTATCCAAAATTCATTGAATGCTTTCAAGGAATTTCACGGTCCATGCGTCTGTTTGCTCATCAATTGTCTCTTAGCCATAGAGCCATAACGTAATCGGGTCTTTATAGATTGTTCAAGTAACGTGAAGGACCTTCAGAGTTGGCAACAGCCCCATTGATTTTAGACAAGCTTATACTTCTACCCAGACATTCATTATCTCCTTGTAATGTCTGTGCCACGAAAGTCAATTTAAAAGGGTTTGTTTTGACACTTTTGGTTCAATATTGGCTGAGTTAGTCAACAAAACTCACAGCAGAGGTAAGTCACCCATCATTTTGGAAGATCAAGTAATATGACTTGATTTGTTTGAGAACAACGGAAATTACTATTATTCGCTCCGCTGGGAACATTTTCTGCAGTGCCTATCTAACTATAACTTCCTTAGCACAAATTGTTACTTTTCTAAAAGCGTCACAGTTTTTTATCACTGCAAAGTTTATATTTATTCTTCTTTACCCGCAAAGGAACGTCACCCCTACCCCACTCCCCCTGAATCCTGTATTACCGGTGACCCTGTTCGCGCTTCAGTGATCCGCAACTCCGTTCTTGAAGTGGATTGGCTAGCGAAGCGCAACAATTGGTGGATCGAATTTTAATGATCTAGCGGTGCATGAAGTAATCATGATTCCTGAACTATGAGCTCATGCACTAGCCAATAAGAAAGCTTTGTTGATCCATTAACCCGCGGAGCGAAGATGGTGTTTCCACAATAGCATGACGTCATGCATGAGCGGGCGAGCGGGTTCACCCTTTCTCTCGGCAACCATCAACAAAGCACACGGCCCTTGAACACCATGGCTGTGAACGACAAAGAAAGTTGCCTTGTCAACGAGAAGAAAAACACCGAGAACAAACCGAAGGAAGAACAGCCCAAGAAAGATGAAAAACGTAAGTTTTCCAATGTTCTACTGGCGGCTTTGATGTACCTTCTCGAGCCGATTCTGCCGGACGATGGCGTAAAAGGAGACGGAAAGATAGCGAGTCTATTGTACCTAATCTGCTTAACCACGGCTGGAGTTGTATTCAACCTGTCCGAATGGCTTCAGGCGGACTCGAGGGCAGATTCGGGGGTAAGCACAGATCACATTGATGGTTTTTTGATAACTTGCATCTGCCCGGCTTTGCTTTGGATTTGCTATATCTTCTGCAAGCAGAACGACAGAAAAACTGTAGACTTCATCACGCCTTCTCCGCACTCTCACCGGCCTCTCATGGTCGGGGCGTACGTCTTCGGAGCAGGCAGTTGTGTCATGGATTTACTGCATATAACTTTTTATATCGAATGCTCCTCAAACTTATCCAGTCTATTCTTCTCCGTCTTCAAGGCTGTTTTCATCTTTGCGCAAATCTTATTCCTACGTAAGTTCGCCACTGCAACTCTTCATAAATCCCCCAGCATTCGACTGGTGCTTTTTCACATTCTCGGAACGAACATTTGTATATGGTTCCGTGCTCTGTTCAGTCACTCACGTAGCATCTTTAGTGAAAGAGGGACGCATCAAGACTTGGACACTGAAGAGGAACTATCTTGTTTTTCCCACCATTACTCCATGGAGAAAATTTGGGAGGTTTCCGAGCCTTATTTGTATCCATTCACGATGGAGTATTCGCTGATAGCAGGCGGGATCTTGTACAACATGTGGAGCGGGATGCGGGACCTCGATCCCGACCCGCAGGATATCTATATTTACGACGAACTGTCGGACTTCAACACCACCTCAGATAACCTGAGCGAACGTTTAGAAAAAATGGACTACGATCATGGTTACCATACCTGCGAGGCTGGGACTCCATCGAGCGGCAGATTTTCCAGCAGATTTTCCCTCAATAGAGCTGTTTCGAGTTCGTCGCTCTGCCAATCCTGTATCGAGAATCAAGACTCCTTACGACTTCATGCTGTTCCTAGCTCAGACCCCGGTCTTCTAGTTGGGTTACTCTTCTCCATTTTGCTTCTTCTTGCCGTTGGTTTGCTGTGGATAGATCAAAATTCGCCTAGCGCTCTTCGGTTTTATTATCTGTTCCAAATGGCATTGCTTGTTTTCATGTGCGCAGCGTGTTGGATCATTCTAAAATGTCTAATGAACCAAAAGTTCAATTGGTATCCTTTTGGACCGGATGACACTCTGCTGATTGTGTCATTCACGGGGATGTTTCTCTACACTGGGCTGTGCCTGACAGCGGCCATTGCGGAGATCAGAAACCCCGCGCTAATTTCTGATTTCTCCGTGGCGAAGTCAACTTTGATCCTCTTTGAGGCGATGCTACAGGCAACTGCGTTGATCAAAGCCTTACGATTCAGACCATGCGACGAATTCGGTGCGAACATCATCCGTCAGGGCACGCTCTTTTTGCTTACCACCAACATCGCTCTGTGGGGCCAAGATTCGTTCTTCGAAATGCGTAACTTTGTGACCACGCCTGTTCAGAGGGTGTTTTATGGCGAGACTTCATGGAGAGCAATCACGACTCTGGCCTACCCCCTGTGCATTTTCTTTCGCTTTCACTCAGCTGCTTGTCTCTTTGAGGTTTGGTCATCTTTTAGAGTGAATGTTTTACGTTAGTCTGTGTTATAAATCTAGAGTTTAGTTGAGGTAAGTGTGGTCACAATTTGGTTTACTCAAATGCATAAAATTTGTTTTGCACTGAATATTTAATCGAGTCCAACAAAATTCTGCGTACATAGAAGGGGCAATTAGATTAATCTGGGAGTAGATCTACGAAAAATAATTGGCAAAAAATGTATCAATCTACAACTTGGGACGCAACTACCAGATGACTGATTTTGAATTTCGTATTTAACATTGGACTCAATAAGCACCTGAGTAAATGAAATTGTGGCCATCAACCAATAGCTATAAACAAGGCGAGGAAGTCCACCCCGGAAATAGAGAAAAATATTTATCAAACAAGCTTGTACAAGTGTACAAGCTCGGAATATTCTATACGTCATGAAGTTATGTGCACCGAGCCTGTGATCTGATTGGCCCTGCCGTTTACGCAAAAGAAACAAGTCGTGTGCTTACAAAGCATATGCTTGGAAAGTGGCCTTTCTCTCCTTGTTTATACGTGACGTATTACTGTTATCCTTAACTCTTCCACTGCTGTGTAACTCTGTTCAAAATCCCCCCACAGCATTACCCAAGAGCTCCGCTCATTAACAACGTGAATATGCAAGGCTTTCACATAATAACGTTTTCAAGAGTAGGGTCTGAATACGTCTAGTTTGCCTTTGGTAGTGAAAGGGTTGGGTAACATTTATTTTAATCCGTAGCTCTAATAAGTTAACCGGTTTTCAAAGTTTAGGAAGAATACTTCTTGAACTTTGACAACAATGTAAAACTTGAGATCCAAAGCACACTGTTACTCAAGTATGATATGCATGGCAAAATTTAGGTTCGATGCAGCTTTCTGTGGCTCTACAACATGTTTAACTTCAATTGTCTCTAAATCCAGTACGCTGAATTTCCTGGATTTCTGTAATTGCCCCGGATGAATACTTCAAATAATCTATTTGTCTATTGTGAACGGGCCCTAAGAGGCTTTTTGAATGCCTTCGACGTTAGTCCTGTTTTTCCCGGAACGTTTCAACTAACTTTAATTTCCAATACTTCCTAAATGTTTCCGAGTTTTTCCCTGAAAATTTAAGTGAATAGTACCTTTGCTAAAAAATGACGCTATCTAAAAGAAAGAGTTTTGTTATGTCGAGTTCGTTGTTATTGCAAAGCAAAATCGATGACACCGCCGTATCTAGACCTGAGATAAAGATAGCAAGAGTTTGCGATGCGTGATTTATGACGGACCAGATCTGGACTTATCCTCAAGTTTATAGTTTCAAAGAAATTTTATACAACAATTTATGTTTTCGTACCAGGCAACTCGAAATTCAGCACTACCAAGAATCTCAAGCACGGAAAAAGAGTTGTACTTTTTTTCGAATTTTATGATGTTATCCCAAGTGTAAAACAAGGTAGTAACAACAACAACAACAACAACAACAACAACAACAACAACGTTGCAATTTCAACAATAACAACAAGTTATTTCTGCAAGTATATTTCAAAATACCTAATTGAGTAGTTATTTCTATATGAAAATTTTCAATTTTATTTCATATTGGACTGGCAAGTACCGTCGAAATTTTCGTAATAACGACCGACAAGATGACATCAAGATGATAGCTCCAAGCTTCAAAACGTTTTGTGGAATTCTCTTCCATGACGTGCAGACTATAGCAACTTATTTACTAAATAGGTATACACACTGCTACTTAAAAACTCTAAGAGTTTTGGACGCTAAAACATAAAATTGCTGAGTGAGCAAGACGGCGACTAACAGAACTAACGCTTTTAGACTAAAACACACCGAGTGTTGACTTACATATGTTCAATTGCACTGTGTGACACCGAAGAGAAACTGTGAACTGAACTGACAAGAAACCTGACAGACAGTCAGACAGATAAACGGCAGATAAATTAACAAACAAAAGATATGACGACATTTAATAGAAAGTAAAACAAGCAAACAACTGAACACAACATTATACTCGCTATGGTACAGGCAGATAACGGTACACAAAACTGCACTCGTACAGCTCATGATACAGACATGAGGCAGACAACTGAACAGACACACGACTAGAAAGACGGACAACTGAAAAGACGTACAACTATGTAGACGGACAACTGAACAGACATACAACTGGACAGACGGACAACTGAACAGGCACACGATTGGACAGACATACAAATGAACAGACGGACAACTGAACAGACATGCAACTATGCAGACGGACAACTGAACAGACATGCAACTACACAGACGGACAACTGAACAGACACACAACTGCTTGCCACAGTTAAAAATGTCGATCGCGTACAACACAATCTGACACGAGAAAAATTGACTGTCACCATAATGGCGAATGAGACGGATACATTGACTGTTCAACGTACTGATCAACAGACTAACACATTGACTGGCAACATACTGACCAACTGAATGAGGCATTGGCTGACGATATACCGCCCAATAGACTAGATAATTCACTGACTATTGAATACATGCTGACTAATAGTCTGAGAAAATGGCAATCAATACTCTAACCAATCGATCCGCTAACCAATAGACGGAGACTTTGGCATCAGCAAACCGGCCAATAGACAGACACATAGACTGAGAACAGTACTGACAATTAGAGTGGTACACTGACAATCAACATACTGACCAAAACACGGACAATGTACTGACCAATGGACTGTAAACTTACTCACCAATAAACGGAACTGTGAACTTGCTTACAATGGACTAATAGACATTGACTGCTTACGTACTGACCAATAAACTGATACAGCAACTGTCAGTACGCTGACCAATAAACTGAGACGGCAACTGACAATATACTGACCAATAAACTGAGACGGCAACTGACAATGCACTGACCAATAAACTGATACAGCAACTGACAATGCACTGACCAATAAACTGATACAGCAACTGTCAATACACTGACCAATAAACTGATACAGCAACTGTCAATACACTTACCAATAAACTAAGACGGCAACTGACAATGCACTGACCAATAAACTGATACAGCAACTGACAATACACTGACCAATAAACTGAGACGGCAACTGACAATATACTGACCGATAAACTGATACAGCAACTGACAATACACTGACCAATAAACTGATACAGCAACTGACAATACACTGACCAATAAACTGAGATGGCAACTGACAATACACTGATAACTGAAACGGCAACTGACAATATATTGACCAATAAACTGAGACGGCAACTGACAATACATTGACCAATAAACTGAGACGGCAACTGTCAATACATTGACCAATAAACTGATACAGCAACTGTCAATACACTGACCAATAAACTGAGACGGCAACTGACAATACATTGACCAATAAACTGATACAGCAACTGACAATACACTGACCAATAAACTGATACAGTAACTGACAATACACTGACCAATAAACCGATACAGCAACTGTCAATACACTGACCAATAAACTGATACAGCAACTGACAATACATTGGCCAATAAACTGAGACATTGACAATCAACACGCTGACCAAAAAACGGACAACGTAACTGACCAATGGACTGTTAGCATACTGACCAATAGACGGAAGCATCTGTCAACATGCTGACTGACTACATACTGACCAATAAACTGATACATTGACAATAAACGCGCTGAACAAGAGACCGAAACATTGACTATCAACATACTGGCGCCGAGGGAGTGGACATTGACTCCTAACATACTGACCCCATGGACTGAGACATTCGCTGTTGACACACTGACTAATGAACTGATACAATGACTATCAACACATTCACCAATAGACTAAGACATTAACTGCCAATACACTGACCAATAAACTGATACACTGACTATTAACACAATGCCAACAGACGGACACACTGACTGTCATCATACTGACCAATAGAATAAGATATTGACTATCAACACTCTGATCAATAGACGGACACATGGAATGTCAAAATACTGACCAATGAAACCGAGACATCAAGTGTCAACTCACTAACAAATAAACTGATACAATGACTATTAACACACTGCCCAACAGACGGACACATTGACTGCCAATATAATGATCAATAGACAGACACATGGAACTTCAACATACTGGCCAATGAAACCGAGACAATGACTATCAACACGCTAAACAATAGACTGAGACAACTACTGATAACATACTGACCAATATATTGATATATGTACTATTTGACATATCCACCAATAGGCGAACCCATACTTGACATTGACTGTCAACACATTGACATTATACACTGAGACAATTGACTGACAACGTACTGATCAGTGGACCGACACACCGTACTGACTAATGTACCGAGACGTTGCCTGACAACATATTGAACACAAAATGCACTGAGACACTGACAAAGAACATACATTACTGACTAATGGACGGACACATTGGTTTTCAACACACTGACTAAATACATCAGAGATACATCAACAAAATAATGTATTGACCAATGGACTGTGACTTTGACGATCAACATACTGACCAAGACTGATAGTTGACGACAACCTACTGACCAAAAGACTAAGACATGATCACTATAGACGTAGTGAACAATGGACTGAGAATTGCCTGCATGACAATGTACTGCTGGCCAGTGGACTCAGAAAATATACTGACTATAGTGACTGAGACATTGACGGTAAACATACTGACTCATTGACTGAGAATTGATAGACAACGTGCTTTTAATGGCCTTTGGACTGGTAATGACTGTCAACAAAATGACCAATCAATTCAAATAATATGTTGACTATCAACGTAGTAAAGGTTAGAATAATGTATCGATCGACTTATGTTCATTTTATTGACCAACTGACGCACGTACTTACTGTAAACACACTGATCAATAGACTAATACATTGACTGACAAATTGATTAATGTATTGATTGTTCACTGTACTAAAATAGACGCACGTACTGACGGTCAACGTACTGACCCATGGACTGAGACATTGACTGTTAACATACACACCAATTGACTGAGACATTGACTGGGGACATTAGCTTAGTATACTCACCAATTGACTGAGACATTGACTGGGGACATTAGCTTAGTATACTCACCAATTGACTGAGACATTGACTGGGGGCATTAGCTTAGTATACTCACCAATTGATTGAGACATTGACTGGGGGCATTAGCTTAGTATACTCACCAATTGACTGAGACATTGACTGGGGACATTAGCTTAGTATACTCACCAATTGACTGAGACATTGACTGGGGGCATTAGCTTAGTATACTCACCAATTGACTGAGACATTGACTGGGGGCATTAGCTTAGTATACTCACCAATTGACTGAGACATTGACTGGGGACATTAGCTTAGTATACTCACCAATTGATTGAGACATTTGATTGTTGACACATTAACGAAAATGCTGAGATTTACACTGACAATGTACCATTGGCCAATGGACTGAGAAACATACTGACCAAGTGACTGAGATATAGACTGCCAACGAATTGAAGAGGTGATTAATACACTGACAGCTTACTGTACTGACCTATAGACTCGCATACCGACTCGTCAACATAATAATTCCTATGGACAGGACACATGCTGACCTAGTGACAGATACACTGACTGTTAACATGCTAATGAATAGACTGAGAATTTATCGTGAACGTACTGACAAATAAACTTTGAATTGAATGAGACCATACTGTCCAATGAACTGGAGACATACTGATCAGTGATGAACAAACTGACGTACTGACCGTTCACCGTACTGACAAATAGATAAACCCATTCATTAATAATGCACGTGACCAATAGACTGAGGTATTGACTATCAACGGACTGACCAATAGACTGAGATATTGACTATCAACGGACTGACCAATAGACTGAGATATTGACTATCAACGGACTGACCAATAGACTGGTTGTCAACGTACTGACCAATAGACTGAGAATTGACTGACAGTGTACAGCTGGCCAATAGACTGAGACATAATGACCTATAGTGACTGAGGCGTCGACCTTAAAAAGATGACAAGAAGAAGGGGAATTGACTGACAACTGAACAAGTGACTGAGACGTTCACTGTCAACACACTGACGCATAGACTGAGAATTGACTTACACCAACAGACTGAGACAAGTAATATAATTGACCAATAGACTGAAAAACCGACTGTGATCTACTTACTTACCAATAGACTAAAAAACGTACTATCAAATCACTAATTACCAATTATACCAATATATGACTCACAACGTACTGTCCCAAGCAGATTGAAAAAGTGATTGCCAACTTACCAATAGACTGAGACACTGACTGTTAACATGCTGACGAATAAACTGAGAAATGGCTGTCAACGAATTCACCAATGAACTGAGACACATAACTGACCGACCAATAAACTACGTACACACTTTCTTGACTTTGACTATCAATATACTGACCAATAGACGGAGAAATTGACTGTTACCAAAATGACGAATGTACAGAGAATCGACTGACACATACTGACTGAAAAATACTGAACAAGTAATTGAGACATTGACTGTCAACAATACTGACAGATAAACCAATGCACTGATTGTTTACTGACTACAAATAGACGCACACATTGCGGACTGACATTGAAGACATTGATTGTCAGCGTACTGATCAATAGGCGGAGACATTGACTGTCAACATACTGACCAACAGACGGAGACATTGACTGTCCATACTGACCAATAGACTGAGAATTGACTGTAAACATATTGACCAATAGGCGGAGACATTGACTGTCAACATACTGACCAATAGACGGAGACATTGACTGTCCATACTGACCAATAGACTGAGAATTGACTGTAAACATATTGACCAATAGACGGAGACATTGACTGTCAACATACTGACCAATAGACGGAGACATTGACTGTCCATACTGACCAATAGACGGAGACATTGACTGTCAACATATTGACCAATAGACGGAGACATTGACTGTCAACATACTGACCAATAGACGGAGACATTGACTGTCCATACTGACCAATAGACGGAGACATTGACTGTCAACATATTGACCAATAGACGGAGACATTGACTGTCAACATACTGACCAATAGACGGAGACATTGACTGTCAACATACTGGCAAATAGACAGAGAATTGACTGACAGCGTACTGGCCAATAGTCGGAGACATTGATTATCAACATATTGACGAATATGGCTGAGAATTGACGTCAACATACTGACCAATAGACTGAGACATTGATTGTTAACACATTGACAAACAGACTAATGTATTGACTGTTTAGTCTGATCAGTAGATTGAATGTTCACATCCTGACCAATGGACTGACTGATACATTGACATATACTGATGGATAAACTGAAAAATGACTCCAATAAACTAAAACACCTACTGACCAACTGACTGAGACCTGTTGACATATTGGCGAAGAAACTGAGAATTGATTGTCATCATACTGACCAATAAACCAAGACAATGCCTGTAATCATACTGACGAACAGAGTAAAATATCGTCAACATACAACCAGCAGACCGCGACTTAGACTCTCGGCAAACCGACCAATAGGCCGCGACGTTATGTTAATATACTGACAGATGGACATTGACTGTCAACATATTGACCAACACACTGAGACACTGACTGTCTGATTAATAGACCGAGACATTGACTGCCGACAAATTGACTGACGTTACTGACCAATAAACTGAGACATACATATTAACAAATAACTATACTAATACATTGGCTGTCAAAGTAGCTAACCAATAGATAAACTAATAATAGACTATCAACAAGCTTACCAGAAGACTAGTACACTGACTATCAATGTACTTATCAATAAACTGACTGATTGACTGACTGACTGACTGACTGACTGATTGACTGACTGATTGACTGATTGACTGATTGAACGATTGAATGATTGAATGATTGAATAATTAACTGACTGACTGACTGACTGATTGACTGAATGACTGACTGACTGACTGACTGACTGATTGACTGATTGACTGACTGACTGACTGACTGAATGACTGACTGAATGACTGAATGACTGATTGGCTGGCTGACTGACTGACTGACTGACTGATTGACTGAATGACAGACTGACTGATTGACTGATTGAATGACTGAATGACTGAATGACTGACTGAATGACTGACTGAATGACTGATTGACTGACTGACTGACTGACTGATTGACTGATTGACTGATTGAACGATTGAATGATTGAATGATTGAATGATTGAATGATTAACTGACTGACTGACTGACTGACTGACTGACAGAATGACTGATTGACTGAATGACTGACTGACTGACTGACTGATCGACTGACTGAATGATTGACTGACTGATTGACTGAATGACTGACTGACTGACCAGACTGGCAACTGGCAGTCCAATTGGTTGGCATAGTAACATGGTTTCGTTGGCTGATTTGAGACATACATTAACGTCTATAACGGGACATTGCCAATAATTAAACAATCATCAAAGAATAACAAGTTCCTTGCTAATAAAAAACAAAGTATTAAAGCATTAAGATGATAAAACTAGGTCAATCAACTCAATGACAAGACATGAAGGTTTCATGGCTGCATTGGACATTCTGACCGTCGAACGTGCTGCATGTGTGATCGACATAGGTGACCATGACAACGGATTGAATTCCCAGACGAATGGAAAATACAAATAGTTAACAAACAAGACTACATGGGGACAGAACGAAATTGTTAAAAGTATTGGGGCAGTACACGGAGAGACCGTTGGGAATATTATTGAGAAAAAAAAAAAAACAACAAATTGGACCAAAACTATAATGAGCTAAAATAGTCGTTTACTGAATCTGAATTTTGCTGCCATGCATAACGTTTTGTTAATTTCCCGCTCCTCCTATAAATAATGTGAATATCACCTTTATATTTGAGTAATAGTTGCACAAGCGATAGAGGGAACAAAACATACGTGAACTGTTTGGGGAATTCGTAAAGCAAGTGCCGGCAATACAGGATTGGGGAGTCCGGCCAAACAAAACCAAAACCAAAACAGTCCTGTTATACCAGACATAATAACTATACGGTGTATATGATGTCGTTATATCGTCAAGGCATCATATAGATGTATGAACATAATTATATGCACGCACTAGTGAAGAAGTGAAGCGCACTGTACGCACGCATAGAGCTGTTTTAAGTTGACTTCCGGTGTAAAACCAAAGCTAAAGTAACGGAAAAATCACATTGAAGCTGCATGTAAAGGATCCTTTCGACAAACAGCAAAGCCAAAATTACTTGAAGCTCAATTAGCAGTGCTGACCAAAGGCAAATTACTTGTTTGAGAGTGTTTTCTTACAGCCTCTATAATTGGCGCCGTAATATCCTTAATAATTATTTGGTTTTGGTTTTCAGAAGTCATCATGGCATCGCTCTATGAACTTAATCTAACACGACACAAAAATTAAATAGGATGGAAAAATGTTGGAAAAATGTAGACTTGTTAATAGACTCACGATCATCCTGAAACAACAATTAGGCTAAAAAATGAAAGCCTTATCCAAAAAAAAAAAAAAAAAAACTATCGAGACACCGGATTGATGAACTCAGTGATGTAAGAAAACGTGTAAATTTATGTAGATAACCTGTACAAAATAAACTCCATTGTGTCCCAGAGTTTATTGTTCAAAAATCCTGGACTGCTGTCCTGACCAATGAAAAACAGACTGTCCCTTTTTTTGTGCTAACCGTAAATCGAGCAAGTGCCATACGAATATATGTGGTTGGTCTGAGGAGAGTGCCGTCGCGCGACAGTTAACCGATAAGAGAATGGGTCTGAGGCTGCTTCCGCGCCTTGACTCGGACTCATTCTCCTCGCGTGACGCTCCCTTTCCCCAGACTGCGCGCGCTCGCTTTGTGCTTGCCCTTGCTCGATTATCCTGGCGCAAAGAAGGAACTGTTTTGAAGTCTACCCGTATCCAGGCTTACAGATCAAAACAAACTTTACACACCTAATCCAGGACTAGCGTAAAGGTGTTCTGAGCGAAGGCTCGATAATAATTGTTTGACTTCATAAATGATAACCAGTGCCCAGCGGAAGAAGAGATGGGACGACCAATTCATGCCGATGTTCCACATGATCTGGCTAAATTCACTCTGGGCTAGCCGCGAGTGGTCTCCGTTCTGAACTTCAGCGCCGCCTCTCGGCCAGATTGTAGTGGGACGGACTAGTCCACTATAATCTGTGGGATTAATTTTAGTTCTTTTTTTCTCTGACGTATACTCATACTGCGTGCTCTCTATATACCCTATTCACACCAAAAGTTGAAGTAAACCAGATTTATTAGACTACGTTTTCTGAAACCTGTTTTGATTTTGTGTTAATTACACAACATTTTACACCACCTCGACAAGAATAGAAATAAAGAACATTTTATTCGTTACTCGGTTACACGAATAC
The DNA here is from genome assembly GCA_964036295.1 of Plumapathes pennacea. NCBI lineage: Eukaryota > Metazoa > Cnidaria > Anthozoa > Antipatharia > Myriopathidae > Plumapathes > Plumapathes pennacea. The sequence goes on from OZ038466.1 coordinate 21,903,938, forward strand.
GCATGGTTCAAAAATGCACATAATGTTGTGATACATATAACGTGGTCGGTCATTTTAATAGGCAAGATATTTCAACTCTTTTAACAAATGCACTCAAGTAAATGTGAGAGAAATCGGTGGCAATCAAACACGAGTTTACAAAGTACTGGAGAACCTGTCGACACACAATATTAATATATCTATATATATTTATTTATCCATGATTTCTATTTACAGCAATAAGGCCAATGTTACAAAATCATAACATTTATATTAACTATGAGGTAAATAAATGTACAGAAAGTGGTTATTTAAGCGGGGACTGCTCGTCCGGTTATAGTTACGACGAGAAATTAGTGAACACATCATGTGATATAGCAATATTTTATCGGTCGCATATAATATCGGCCCAATGACACATCATAAAGGAGAGCAAAAAAAGAAGAAGAAGAAAAAAAAAACATACCTGAAATCTTTATCTCAAATGGAGATAAATTTAAGTTTGAGGATAAGCTGAAGGGCTATTGTTCATAACTTGCGCGGTATTTCTGCATGAAATATGGTATGCGCACCCCAATATTTTAGACCATACATGTCATTGGACGGATATTATACCGTTCAAGGTCCGCTTGTTCGAAAGCCGATTAAGCTAACCCTGGGATTAACCAAAATTCTCTCTCGACTTTTCTGCCAGAAAGCTTACTCTGCCTCAAAATGTATTAAAGAAGACGTGTTGTGAACGAAGCCTTTAGGCTTAAAAATGGCAAAGAAATTTTAGACCTAATCCAGGATTAGCCCAATCGTGCTAACTGAAAACTGGGCATTTCACTAACCCATATTTACAGAATTTCATAACAATAACAGCAGTAGTAGTAGTAGCAGCTGCAGCAGCAACTTAAACGCAGCTATGGAACAGCACAGCATAAATATCCAAACAAATACATCCTCTTGAACTTTGTCTAAAAGACGTAGGACTAAAATAAACTGACCAAACACGTGCAGTTCCCGCGTGATATTGGACGAACAAGAAAAGGGTGTGGCAGGGCACTTGCACCCATTTCCGCTTTCACTGCTGAATTTGTTCCTAAGAAAAGCACATTTTCCAAATGCAGTGCAAAATATTGGTAAGTACATCCTTACGGATGTATTGCCCTGCTACAAAATAAATGACTGGTATTTATATTGCACTAATGAACACTTACACTTGACGGAAAGTTTAAGTAGAATGAGATGTGCCATTTTCTTAAGTTTTGAAAAGTTGACAATCTCTAAGAATGTTATGAATGCAGCGAAATATACAAGTGAGCAAAACTAGTCGCCAAATTAGTATTTTATCGATTTTACAACACTCTAAATTTAATTCTGATGTTACAATATACTATCTCCATTATCTTGTAACAAAATAGTAAAAAGAGTTTAAGATAATAAATAAGTGGGCAATTCGACAAACTCTAACTACCGTTGGTACGATATCACACCACGCTGGACTCAGAGGTCATCACTAGTGTTGCACAAAAACAAGCAGTTGTGTTACTGACGTATAGGAATAGGAAGAAAAAAGTTTTCCTTCTCTCACAGAGACGCAATTTTGTAAGTGAAGTAGCTAGCAAGCCTGTTTGCACTGACTGGATTTATAGTTAACAATATCAACTAAACATCCAGAGCAAGGAAGACTGCTTCTTTGGAGTTTGATAGCAATTTACACACCATTTGTCGACTAATTTGTCGACTAAAAGGTACTTTGCACTTGCACAGCTGTCAAGTGTGAACGTGAACTAAGAAAACAAATTTCGGTCGACTTATCGTACTCTCTGAAATCGGATTGTTTTGCAAACTTCTTTGTTTTAGACAACACTGCTTCTGGAGCCCCTGCGCATAGATACTATGCCTGAATGTGTAGCAGTTTCATACACACAAACCTAAACGTGTCGTTCCTATACCTTACTTTGAAATATAAAAAAGTGGGACTTCACACAACACGTCTAATTCATAATATTATTTTCTTATTTCAGCCGTAGAAGGCCGTTTAAGACTGGATGTTTTATGAACTACTGCGTTCACTTCGGTGTGGCTGTGCCGAGAACACTCAATAATTTACAGTTCTTTCTTTTACTTATAAAATAAATAGATAATTTAACACTCAGCCAGCTGAAATGCAACTAAATAACCATAACTTACTATACAAATATTGGCAGTTTAAGCGTACAATACGTGTGCATTAGCACCTATTTTGTTCTAGTAACAGCGAAAACATTAAAGCTTCATTAGCATCTGCAGCAAGACATGGCGTTTAATCAAAAACTAAATTCAATTGCGCAAAAATATACAACTTAACAGAGATATTTCCATCTTTCATAAGTCATTCAAGGTTGCAACCTCCTCCCCCACCCAATCCCTCTCTTCCCCAACACAATTATTCCGTTGTTCAATAAATGAACTGGATGTACGTAATATAAATGCGCCCTCCCGTAAGTGGTGTCCAGTTTCTGTCCGCGGGGACAAAGCCCTGAGGGAGAAGCCTGGGAAAGCGTCAGTTCAATTTCTCCTAGAGCTTCATGATCGGTATATTACGATCATTATATGGCCGTAAAACGACCGTTATTCTTGAGTTATTTATCTTTCTTTAATTCATAGTTATTTGTTTGTTTTAAATTAGCAGCTCGAATCAGCCATGGCTTTGGTTGTCCACGCCGATATACGTTAAGCAGGGTACTCTGTAATAAAGTCTTAAGTTCGAGAATCTTTTCCCGACTGTGACATATTGTCAAGAGAGCCCAAGTAGTTTTTTCTTAACTACAAAGATAACTATTATGCGTCTGCAACACAATTCTACAAACACAGACTTTAGGTTTTGTGGCTTTTGAATGCTCACCAATTATTGGTAAACTGAGACAAATACGCCACCAATCATTAGAAGGTTACACCCATTAGACACAAAGATTACTATGTGATAAAGACGAACACAAATCCTGAGTTGACAGAAAGCTTACAAACGACACACTATATTCACTTAAAGGATCAGTGGAAACTCAATTTTCGGTTAAGTTTCAAGGTTAAGTAAACAGTTAAACTAAACTACAGAAAGCCCAAAAGTTAAACTATTAAAAATACTCAATTTTCGTAAGGTTCTGTAAAGCAAACAAGTCACACTTTGGGAGATGATAATTGGTCTACACTACCTTTTGGTTTTCTCTTTCCAGCGGTGATATATTTTTATATAGAGGCTTACACGATGTCGTTATCGGTCACAATCACAGGTTGCGTATCGTCGTAGCTTCCGCTGTCATCATCGTCTTCCACGGCTCCTTCTGTGCCTTGGTAGTTGACGTTTTCAAAAGGTTTGCAGCTGTCAGGTTTTCTATATATAGGTTTCGCTGGTCTACTGCTCACATAGCTATTCATTATTCCTTCAACTTTGCCTTCTTCCGGGTCGCCTTCAGGGTTGTATAAGATCCTAGAGAGAACGAAAATTTTGTCAAAACAGAGCATGGCCAGGTTGCTCGACAAGCTCCATTAAGCTATAACCCAGGATTAACCAAATTCCTTCTTTCAACCTCTTGGCCAACAATACTGCAGAATATTGATTGATAACCAACCATTTCTTGCCCAAAACATGATTGAGGAATTGGCGCAGAAACGCAAAACTTGGCAGAAAGACTTTAATGTCCCTCGCACTGCGAGAAATTCTCTGAATAATAGTTCCTCGTAACACCGCCTAGCTGAGTAACCGCGCCTGGTCTTTCACAGTACACGGAGTAACGTGTTGCGAGTAAAAGCTTCTCATTTGCGGGTTTAGAAGTGATAACCGTTTAGACAGAGTGAGTGATTTTCTAGTACACTTACTGGAGCTTCACGTCACGCTTTCTCCTCGTCAAACAGAACCCGACGACGGCAAGGACAACCAGAAGAAACACCACTCCAAAAACGATGCCCAAAATAAGACCGAGATTGCTGCCGCCACTCCTTCCCGTCCGTCTGGACATGCTCACGTCATTGTCCGGGGAACCACTGTCCGGGGAGCCACTGGTCGTTCTTGTACTGGTGACGTCTGTGCTCGTACTGGCGGTTGATTTGGGTGTAGGTGGCCGTGCTATCGAATAAGGAAGGCAAGTTGGACGCAATAAAGGGACTCTTTAGCATTATATATTCCTCGCTCAAAGTGCTTGGAATTTATCCTACTATCACTCCCACTACAAGAAACTCAACTAAGCTGCAGCGCTTCTTAAAAATTCTCCTGGCGGAGAAAGGCGACATATCCTTCATCAGGTGTGCTCTCATACTCCCCAGTTTACGTTGGTCAATGTTTATCTCTCTACTTACTTGCATTGCACGTTTTCTTGTCGTCCTGGATGAAGAGGCCATTCGGACACTGGCAACTGAATCCTCTAGTGTTGGTCGAAAGAAGGCACAGATGTGAACAGCCACCATTGTCATGAGAACAGCCAGTGATCGCTGAGGGAAAAAAAAAGACGAAGAAATAAGACGCTGAATCAGACATAACTTCATGTAATGCCAAACAAAGCGTTTGAAACGTTTAACCTTTTCACTCCCAAGAGTGATCAGCTTCAATTTTCTCCGGCACTTTCTCACGAGAAACACATCACAGAGAACATGGCTTTTGATACCTTGCTCAGATGAAAGCCGATTAAACTATTATTACTCACTACCTTACTCGTATACAGGTTGGGATTGATCTGTATTTTGAGCCTGAGAGCAGAAGGGTTAAACGACAGTGCGACCAACGCAGTGAGAAGCCCTTACCAACAGGCTGCCGTTGGCGATGGAAGATGTGCAAGCCCTGTGGCGTCAAGGAGTCGCTCATGAGCTCCGTCACGTTTGTCCCGGTGAACTTGTTGGCTTTGTAGATCTTATTCTTGTCGGTCCAATACATGTGGTCCTCAAACAGCGTTATTCCCACGGGGTTGGCAATGTTGTGACTCACGATGGATCGTACCTTAGAGCCGTCCATTTCGCTCTGCTTGATAGTGTCCAACTTGGCATCGATCCAGTACAGTTTACGTATGGTGTAGTCAATAGCGAGTCCGATCGGTTCTTCCATGTGTTGTCCACTCAGTAGCACTTTGCGGTCTGACCCGTCCATGCTCGCCCGCTCAATTTTTGCCGGGTCGCCCGAGTCTGTCCAGTAAACGTGCCTGGAAAAGACGAAAATAATCAGTACTACGACTAGGGTATGAACCCAAACTCACAAATATTCACGCCTCTATCATTCCTCGAGTCCATTTGTCCATTCAACGAGTTTGCGCTTAATGCCAAAAAGCCTGCATCTTTAGCGAAGCTCCCCCACGCTATTCCCAAACTTTCACTGTTAAGATCCCAACCGCACCCTGAATGTTTGGAAAAGCGTCTCGCGCCTGCATGTTCAACAAAGAAAGTCGACGGCTCATTGGAAGAGAGTTCTTCTCTTGAAGATTCTGTTCGCAAGTTACAAATGCTTTGAACACTTACCCGTGGGAAGGGTCCACCACCAGAGCACTTAACTTGGTGATTCCCGAGATCAGGGTTCGGCGCAATGTCCCATCCAACTCGGAAACTTCAACATTCCCTGTACACGACAAAACATGCGAAACAAGCAACACGGATGAGCAATGAGTACTCTATATTAGTTTACGAAAGGCGACAGACACAACTATGGTATCTTGAAGAGAGGAACAACTCAGATTACGTCATGCAGTGTCACGTGATCCTGACTCACCGTCATTGGCCCAGTAAAGCTTACGACCAACCCAGTCCACCGCAAGTCCAGATGGTTTGGTGAGCGCGGTCCGGTCCAAGACGTTCTCGATCTGAGAGGCATTTACTTTCTGGTAAGCCTGGATTTTCACCCTCTGTAAGACGTTGTCTGACATTTCGATCCAATAGAGCATATTGGTATCGTAGTGGAAATCGAGCGCGATTGCATTCTTGAGCGATGCCACTGCCACTGTGTAGTCCCTACGGTCCGTCTTCAACATACGGATGCTCTTCAGGTTACTGAAGATTAACGACGGCTTGGGACCTGGACGAGAAACAATAACTTGATTTAGCTTTTACTATGAGACAGAAAATATTAACTACTGTAGCCCTTGTTTCAAAAAGTTGCGCAAAATCCCTGGAACACCGGTGGTTGACATGGGTTGGAAACTATAATTATGTACTAAACACGTGCAGATGTTTGGCTGGAGAAGGCTAACCCCTACCCTGTAAACAGCTAGTTACAGTACGGAAATAGTGTATAAAAAATTCTAGCTCTCCAACTGAAAAGGGACTAAGCATCCAAGTTTTTCTTTTTCTTTTTTTTTTTTTTTTTTTTTTTTTTCTTTTTCTTGACATATGCTACGCTACCCTGGTTCCAGAGGTTGAGAGCAGCAAAGACGAAGCCCGTCTCTGGAACGAGGGTAATGTTACGTCCTATTACCTGTGGCTTTGCATTTCCTGCCGGTGTGATCCAAGACGTAGCCGCTGAGGCAGGAGCATTTGAAGCTTCCCTTCATATTGTAACATTTCTGACTGCACATCCCGGGAATGTTGCACTCGTTTATGTCTGCAATAGTTTTGTCGCACTTTAGCAGGGTTCATACGGTATGCAGTATGTTTCAAACGTAAAAAAAAAAAAAAAAAAAAGAAGAAGAAAAAAAAAAAGGTAATTGCGGCATCAAACCTCTAAACATGCATTCACACACCTGTACAACTCTTTTTGTCGTCTGCCAGTTCATAGCCAGAGCGACACGAGCAAAAGAACCCCGTTTTGGTGTCGTTACATATGTGCAAGCAATGTCCGTTATGGTCCATACACTCGTTAATGTCTGTAAACATAAAAAAGACTTTAACAAAGAGAAAAAGGCGGGCAGAGAGAGAGAGTGTTTGTCATTGTGTGTGTGTGTGTGCGTGCGTGTGTGTGTGGTCTCTGACTGCTCGCCAAAGAAATTGCTCAGCTTACCGCATCTGTTCTCGTCTTCGCCATGAGGACAGTTTGGGTGTTTGTCACACACCAGCTTGTTATCAATGCACGTTTTGCTGCCACCACATTGGAACTGGCCTCGCGGACACACGGAATCTGGCCGACCGGCTGAGGAGAAGAAATCGACTTTAAAACCTCTGCAAATAGGTTGCCAGTTTTCTCTCCTTCTTTCTATCACTCATAATCACCTAGCTTGCTTGTATTTTAAGTCATTTAGGGCTTTCTATAACCCGTCGCAATCACTGCTTTTACTTTCTTGGCATTTAGTTTATAATATCTATCGAAATTTTCCTCAACCCTATACTGATTCCGATGGTGATGATAATAAGCAGCTTTATTGTTTAGATATCATCGAGTTCTGTTATACTTACTAATAGTTTTACTTGTATTGAACCCTTCACCACCATTAGATGTTGTTGGAGTGACGGCTATAGATTTCGAAGACAGCACACCCAGATATTAGTGCACGTTAAAAAGCTGAATTGGAACTACAGTAGTGCATGCATAGCTAGACAATCTGAGCTAAACGTTCAGTGCAAAAGTTAGTAATTATAGACGGCATTGCCTTGTTTAACATTTTTATTTTACAGTAGTTATCTATCTATCTATATCCATCTATCTATCTATCTATCTATCTATCTATCTATCTATTTATTTATTTTATTTCTTATAGTTATGAATGAGTTATATTTTTTTATATTGTAATTTTAATGACAATAAGTAATAATAAATAATTTTAATGATAATAATAAATGTCAAACTTACAGCACATTTTTTCATCACTTCCATCTCCACAGTTATCCGTGCCGTCGCATTTCTGGTTCAGTTGGATGCACCTGCGATTGCTACATGTAAACTCTTGGTCTCCACACTCAACAGTTCCTTTGGAAAAAACAAACAAACAAACAAACAAACAAACAAACAAACAACAACAACAACAACAACAAAAACAAGAAATTAATTGAAGAAGAATTGAGGTAATCCCTAATTTACAGTGCACTGACCAAACAAACGAGATTAGATATACCTATTATGTAGCATATTCCACTGCAGAGAAATAAACACAGTGGTCCATATAACATAAGAAACCAGAGAATCGGAAAACCACTGCATGCACACTATTTGTACCATTTTAGGAAACATCTTTACTTTATTCATTCTCCCATCCATCTGCACTTCCAGACTGTACTCCCATATATTTCCTATACAGGGATGTTCCGCCCAATAGGGTATCATTTTCAGGGTCTTCTGTCTTAAACAGGGTATCAAATTTTACATTTTCGTGTCTTAAACAGGGTTATTTTCCAAACATTTTCTCCAGCTCTTCTCCTCCCCCCTCAACCACATTTTTGCTCTCGCCATTTTCGTGTGATTTCTTCGTATGCTCCAGTGGAAACGCGTGCAATGCAGGCTAACTTATCTAAACTTAGTCTTGAACAGGGTAGCAAAACTTCCATTTTTGTGTACCCCCCCCGGGTCCTTTATCCACCCTTCCCTCCTTCACACTTCTTCATTTATTCACTTCCCATCCCCAAATTACTCACCACAACTTGCTTCATCACTGCCATCTTTACAGTCATTTTGTCCATCACAAATCCATGCCCGGTGAGTGCACTCAGTCTTGTCAGCACATACAAACATGTCCTTGGGGCATCGTAGTGGAGGTGGTGCAGGTGTGGCTGAAGGGACTGTGGATGGGTAAAAAAAAAAAAAAAAAAGATCAGCAACCTGGTCATCACAGTGTGCATCTCACCATAACATCAAGAGGCACACAGAACAGTACCTGGGCAGTTGCTCTCATCAGACTTGTCAGGGCAGTCTTCTCTTCCATCACATTTGAACCGACTAGGAATGCAGTTGCCAGATGCAGCACACTTGAAGTGATCACTACTGCAAGGCTGGGTTTCTGTAGTTTAAAAATTAAATAATTTGTCACATATTGAAAATCAAGTCTTACAAGCACATGCAAACAACATGTTGTATTTTCCGATTTAAACAAATTATCAAAATTCTTGAAACTGTGTATGTATCTCATACTATATGTACTGATACACTGTAGTGAAAAGATGGCCATACAATCTTTGGTGTAGTGTGCAGTACATGTTAACCAGGCAAGAATATTGCAAAGTAAAATATTTGTAAACATTTTTACTATAAAATGTAGAAATGAATTCCTTACGACATCCATGCTCATCGCTTCGATCCCCACAATCGTCCTCAAGATCACAACGTAAATCTTTTGACACGCAGTTACCATTGTTGCACTGAAATTCCAAGGGACGACAGGTAGCTGGAGGGAAAACATGGAGATACAGTATTAGGGGACAAATTAAGACACAGCATCTTGTTTAGCAATGTTTTTACTTACCATGACAATCTTGTTCATCACTGTTGTCATCACAGTCATCCTCACCATCACATTTGAACTCTTTCAGGATGCAGTGGTTGTTTGCGCATTTAAAGTCATCTTGTGCACAGGTAACATTACCAGGTGGAGCTAAAACAAAGGACCAATATTAATGTTATGTTATTCCATAAAGGCCTGACAAAACGAGGACGAATTGTGGCGGCAACATTGCTAGCGCACGCATGTTTTCCCAAATGTTGCCCTCTTTGGCCACGTGCGAAATTTTTGTTGCGGACACAAATTTTTGTCCTGGACACAAATAATGTTTCTGAAAAACTCCAGAAACATTAGTTGTGTCCATGCAGAACACTACAATGTTGCCGCACGTTTTGCCACCCTGGAAACATTGAAGGACACAATGTTGCCGCCACAATGTGTCCTCGTTTTGCCAGGCCAAAAGCCTGCAGTATTCGAGTCTCAAGTTAGATGTACATGTGTACACTATGGGAAGGTTATAAAACAACATGTGTAATTTGTCTGTTGCATGAGACAGTACTTACAGAAGTTTTAGATCTTTTTATAGTAAAATATTATAAAACTTAACCAGATTACAGAAAGTGGGACTCCCAAATGAGAATACTAATTATATATACATACAGCAATTTTAAAAATTATTGGTACTGAAACATGTCACTGTTGGCCAAGTGGAAATGAGTAATATCACCAACCTTTAGCAAACTGTCAGGGGTGTGTAATAAAATGTCGGGCAAAGTGTCAATCAATTCCAAACAACTCCCAAACAAACCAGTTAGTTGGCACATTTAGTCTGCTGATGTTTCACATGTGGCCTGGTGTGTCAATTGAACAGTGTATTGTACAATTAGTACCTAACTGTGGTACTTACAGCAATTGGGAGCTTTATCTGTAGCTTCATCACTATTATCTTCGCAGTCATTAGACCCATCACAGACCCAGTCCTTTTGGATACAATTTCCGTTTGCACAAGTGAACTCCTTCGTTGGGCTGCATGCCCTTGTGGCTGGGGAAAAGAAAGGTTTACGTAAAAAAGAAGAACAAGCTACAAATGCACCAAAACACAATTTAATTTCTTGCTCTAGCTAATTTTCTAATTTGCAGCTTTACTTTAACTTCATACTACCTTTGTAGCTGTACAAATGCCAGTACAGCACAATTTTGAGAATTCAAAAAATGCATATGGAATGTAAATTATTGTAAATTTTTGACATCACAAACATTCATGCCACTAAATCTAAGCAAACAAACGACATGAAGTGAAACTGAATTATTACACCTATCCAGCTTGCATGTTTGCAAGAGCTGTTTTTTTCTTTTTACAGCTGTTTTAAAATGCCAGGATGACTGCTTGCTCAAAGTAAAATGTCAAGGTATCAATTTATAGAGCAATTACAATATTTGCATACAGTCTCTTGCTTGAGTAGGCTGTCTAAAAGCGAAACTTCTGTCGGAACTGAAACATACAGTACAGTACTTCTTTTCGAGGCCAAACAAATAAATACACACCGTGACTCAACACAGTAGTTAAGAACTGTTTATAAATGTTATTCAATCTCCCAGTGGGGGCAGTTTAAATGACACACAATCCTGTATTGAAAATACACAGCAAGTGGCTTTTCATCGACTCTCCAAAACATTGCTCCCACGGGAATGCACAAACATAAACGTTGTAGTAAACATATCGTTTCTCTTCTACGCTTCACCACTCGTTTAAAAATCAATGACGTTATATATTTTGGAGTGCCGCCGGGCAACGTAAAAAGTAAACAATTCGTAATTTACATGTAGTACGTGCTGACACTGACGGCTCGAGCTAAAATGAAGAACCTGAATTACCAAGCTTCCTGAATCGTAGCTACGTATTTTGAAAGCGGAAACCGAATGTTTTAGAAGGATATGAATTAATTAATATTAAACACATGATGTTAATTTCGGTGACACATCTGTGCTCGCCAACACGAAAGCGGATGGGGAATGTAATGGGTAAAGTACATGTCAGTAGAAAGTTGATGTATGACACAGTCATTCGTTTTGAATAACGTGGCACAATTTTCGTATTATAAACTCGTAGAAAGTTGGCGTTGCGTAGTTTCTGATTCCGCATCTGACTTTGTTTTCCGGGATCGACAAAAATGCAGGGAATACAGGAAAGGGCGGCAGGTCAAATTTAAATTGTGATAAGAGATAAGGAAAGAAACCAGAACTTTCATGAATGAAGCGTCACTGTCGATGTCAAATTTGCATAATGTACACTTCCTTTGAACGATCCAATAAGGTTGCGCCATTAGACACACCTACGAAAACACCCACGATATTTCTATATTTGCCGGTGGCCAGACACAAATTACCACGCGCATTTGTCCGGCTTTTGTGAAAATCGGCTTTAGTCGACTAGAGCAGCAATCTTGAATACTTCAGCACTGATTGATTTTATGTCGGCTGCATGAACAACATGGCGCGGTCGAGCAAGTACGCACGATCCGAGTCAATTGAAGGCTTAACGAGTTTCCCCAAGAGACGTTCGGTGTTTCTTGACATCAAAGAACTCTCGTAATCCACGGCATGTTTACGTTCTTTGCGAGGGAGCAGAAAGACAAATTCAGTTTTAAACTACGCCGTTAGTTCGCATTGTGAACGCCAATAAAAGCTATAAACAAGAAACCTTACCATAAAACAGAGTTTGTACATTACAGTCGAGTCATATGAATAAAAAGTATAGTATTGCTCGTTTGGGAGAACGAAATATAGCACAATAGTTCAACTACGGCTCCAACCCTTCTTCGTACTGAACGGGAGTTTCGATCTGTCTGTTATGGAATCATTGTCCCGTGTCAGGAAATGCCAAGAATACAAAACAATCAACAGTGGAAAAGGTTATACCCGAACATCTAGTAATAATGTAAACTTACGGCATCCAACTTCGTCAGAATTGTCTCCACAGTCGTCGTGGCCATCACATTTCCAGCCTGATGGAATACAGCGTTGAATCTTGCACTCGAACTGCGTCGACGAACACGAAAAACCTGGCAACCGCAAGAAACGGTTAGAAATTTCTATTGATGGTACAAGAAATTTTGTTCGCCTAAAAGCAACCTTAATCTTGATATAGTGAATTAAAATACTATAAAACACGACAAAAGTTTTACCTTCTTATCCAAACTGAAATTGAGGGTGTGTTGGAGGAGTGGTTCAACCTTAACTGACAAAAAATATATTGTCGACGAAGAGCGTCTTCGGGTATTTTAAACTGTACACGAACGCTCAGATTGGTTTAAAATAACCAGAATATGAACTACAATTTCTTTGCGGACAAACTCTCTCACATTCCCGCGTTTTTCCTTTGAGTTTTAGATCATATTTCCGAGTAATTTCCGTGAGAAGCAAACCCCCGCCGCGACACTCGAGCCTCGCTTGTACTCACAAACTTTTGTGAAAGAAGAAAGCCTGACGAAACTGGACAAACTGAACTTACCGATCACTTTCGAATGGGGTAACACAGCGAGCCACACTATCAGTAAGCGGTAAAATAAGCCCGCGGTCGAAGAGCGGCCCATGTTTGATTACTATTCAGCTTCGTTATACGGCGTGGCCTTTCTGTGACTGGAGACCTCAGCTCACATCACGCCACTGTGACGTCATTGGAGCAGGTGAATGAAGTCCGAGCGCGCCTGGGCACAAGTCCGTCCAAATTAACCGTTCGTTTGTTTCAAACTCATACTGTCCTTTTGATCAACTCCACAGAGTTCAACATGAGAGGTGTAAAGAAAAGAGAGAGAGAGAGGTTCTTTGCAGATTTTTAAACGTTGTTGTTGGCACACCCTGCAGAGCTCCGATTTCAGGCTTCCTTTTAAAATATTGGATGTCCGGCGGCATATGATACACTAGTCTATGGATTATACTACTAGTGCAACTAGGCAGTCGCATATCACGAGAATGTATGGAATAACTAAAATATCGACATCCGCAACTAAGATGCAATATCGTGACACGAAAGCAAAAATGCCAGCTAAATTTTACTTGCTGAATAAAAAAAAAGCCAAAATTAAAAAAAAAAAAAAAAAAAAAAGAAAGAAAAAAAAGAAAAGAAAAAAGAAAGAAAGAAAAAAAAAGCCCGTCCCAAACACAGCAGACAATCGTCCTTTTTGAACGATATATCAAGTCTGAGAATGAATGTCTTTCAAATTCAAAGTCTGTTTCCAACTGCAAAGTAAAACTGTCTCGAACCGGGGAATTCAAGAAGGCCCAATACTGATCATGGCTGCAACGTCACTGACGCCTAGATTAAATGTCTTCGTTACTTTTGCCGCACGAATCTGTAGGTTTTCCTGTTTTTAACTGTCGGTTTTCAAGCGGACCGAGTCGTTCCTGTGATCGTTAAGTGAGCTCCGTTACCGCAAAAGCCAATTGTGTACAGCTCACTCAAACTATAAAATATTTTAATAGTTAAAAGTGGAAAACCTGGAGTTATAAAATGTTCTTGACACCTCAGTATACCATATAGTTTTCATGATCCGATCACACAGAGTTTATCATACAAAACGGACAGTCGCGGGCATTTAGCTCACCATCAGTTTCACTCGCCCCAGTACCACAGATTGAAAGCAAGTATGAAAATTATTCATGAAAGTGCATGGAGTAAGTTAATATATACATTTTCATGTTTGGATGAACGGTTTGTCTAGTTTATATACTCCGCTTACGTACAGAGGTTTATATGGTTTTTCCTCTTTCGTGTGGCACTGACTACTGAAGTGCATAGCCGGCGCTTAACATTACCATAAAGTCGAATCAGTTTACTTTCTTAGCTCGCCTCTAAAATTACGGTTGCCCCGGCAGATGTAAAAATCAAAAGAGTAATAAAGAGAACCTTTCCGAGGTTTAAGTCGACCACTACGGAATAAAGTTCAGTTACGGGGAACTTTGAAACTGCCTTTGTGTTTATAGCTGTTCGGACACATAGAGAGCTGTATGATGCGTTGCGAACCGGAAATATAGGCCTATGGATGACGCGTACGTACGCTGAAAGCATCATTACGAAGCGGTAGGTTGTAACTCCGAATGCAGAGATCTAAATCCATCCGGATGCTTCCCGAGCTCGTTTAGAGTGAAACGGTTTTGCCTGCCCGTGGCAAACATAAACTGGTACTATATCGAGGGCTTCACCCCACACACTGCAACATCAAAAATTAATGACAGATTTACTGATAGCTCATGAATATTATTAAAAACCGAGGCTGCTTAGTGTATTTACTCAGTTCACCACAGAAAGACCGACGATGCCTCTCTTTAAAGTCAAGCCCGTAAAGATTTAAATTTGGCCAAAAAGTAAAACCATTCAGTATTATGTCTTTGACATGCAAGCAACTGTTTTGACCCCACTGTCATTTGTACTGAGTATATACTGCTTGCGTTGTGTTGGAGATGTTTGAATGATAAATTTGTACACAACAACATACGCCCCCACATAGAAGCGCCGGCTGGTTCTTTCTGTATTCCACCTCCGCCTAGCAACTGGAATAAAGCTATAAAAATGAATGACGCGCAACGAATGTGGTGCGCTTGTGGTCATATTCAAGCATAATAAAAGCCAATTTTAACTGGTATTCTTTTTACTGGCGGACAAAGGCTCCACTCTACAGTGATAACTTCGCTTTGCTGGGATTACATTGCCGGCTTCTTCATAGCCGAGTTGTAAATTTATGCAGTCAGAATTTTGTTTTGACAACTGTCTGGCGCACATCAAGCCTGACTATTGGTTCGATCGCATGATTAACTTCGACTCTTCTGAGGGGTCGCTTTTCATCTATAGGGATATTTTTTGCCTGTAAAAACTCCGACAAAGCCGATTAATTGTCATCACGTGCGAAGTCTGTGGATATATGCGGCCGGATCTCAATGAGCAAAGCATAGTAGTAGCCATTCAGTTTAAATCATTTCATACTTTTCTTGCTATTATCTTGAATTTCCGTTTCTACCTTGACAAGATTAGCACACTGTGCGAAGTCTGGTGGCCCTCGTCGACCTGAGACGGTATCAGATGATCGGAAAGCCGTATCTTAATGATCTCGAATAGACTCATATTGAACCCCCCCCCCCCCCCCCCCCAACTCAGGCTACATATATGTACATTCTGCACATGTGCAGCCTGAGTTTAGGGGGGGGGGAGGGGGAGGGGGAGGATTGAGAATGCAAACTGCAGCTTACTGGAATTTCTGACAAATCGAGAAGCAAAGTTTTATTTTGATAATAGGAAGGTACATGTAGTATAGCTGATCAATAACACTCTTTGTATAATGGGCAGACGCCCAGACGCCATACCTAATCACGTGATTCATGACTGACTCAGCTGATATATTCGGCCAGACCACATCAGGCCATTTTTAAGGCCCAATCAGGAGCTTCAAAACTAATGACACGAGAAACTCATACGACCCCCAAAAAATTGACGAACGAGTTGGATGTTGTCAGCCTATGATGACTCAGCGACTTGGGCAAAGGCCCGGGAAAGACAATCTTCAATGCTAGTGTTGCGCGTACTAAACAAGGGAGCAAAAATTTGCAAAAACGGTACTGAAAACAGCTGCGCACGGCTGTTAGTTGCTAAACCAAACAGGAAGCCTATATTAAAATCAGTACTGCATATGAATTCAAAACTAGAAAACTAGTTCGTGCTCATTTTTCTCCGCGTACTATGGTTGGGAGAATTTGTTATATTGTAAGCCCGGGGTTAAACTCAGGTGAGATCCTTGGGTATGCTGCAATTCTTGAATCATTTCGTTGAACTCAGTTTCAGCCACAGCGGCGCTGTCGTCACCGACAGCTTTCTTTTTGAACTCGTCCTCTTTGCGTCTAGTATGTTTACCTGCGGTAAGTTGACGGAAAGTTTCAAATAAAGAGTTACACTATCTGCCTTACATTTGCGACATATTCCTGGTTTGCAATTCATCTATCCCTGGGGTATCATACCTCATAATACAAAGACATGGTGCGCTGCCATGATGGTTTCAATCGGTTTATAACCAAAACATACTGTTCTATTTATGGTGTAGATATGTAAAGACATATACGAAAGACTTTCACTAATTACGAATCACTTCATAAAATTTAAAAAAACAACACTTACATCTACAAAACACTTTCACAAATTATGAAACTACACTATCAAAAAATACGAAACAATTTATACAATGGTTAATTAATACAATGGGTGGGAGAATGTTCCTATGAATTAAAAATAGATGACGTCCTTGGAATGCTTCTATTCTTGGATCAATTCACTGAGCTTCGTTTGACTCACAGCGGCGTTCTCCTCACCAACAGGCCCGGGGGGTGGGGGTACTCCCATATATTTCCTATATAGGGACGCTCCGCCCGATAGGGTATCATTTTCAGGGGTTGCTTGTTGTAGTAATTGTAGCTCAAGAACTCCGTCTTACAAGGGTCTTCTGTCTTAAACAGGGTATCAAACTTTACATTCCCGAGTCTTAAACAGGGTTATTTTCCGAAGATTTTCTCCTCTTCCCCTCCCCCCTCAACCACATTTTTGTTCTCGCCATTTTCGCGCGATTTCTTCGTATGCTCCAGTGGAAACGCGTGCGACGCAGGCTAACTTATCTAAACTTAGTCTTGAACAGGGTATCAAATTAGAGCACTTTGTCTTAGGCAGGGTAGCAAAATTTCCATTTTTGTGTCTTGAATAGGGTCAGGGTTTCATAGAGTCAGTGGAACCCCTCTACCCAAATTCCTATTGAGTACTTGAGTACCCCCCGGGCCAACAGGCTCCATCTTTAACTCGTTCTCTCTCCGTCTACGTTTACTACCTTGGGTATAAGTTAACAGAAAATTTTAATAATTTTAATAATTCCAAAAGATACATTTTATATGAAGCCGGTTGAAGCGTGATTCTTCGACACTGATATACAAACAGAAAAATGTAATTTGCGCGTTCTATTTGGTGTACTTATATAAAACACGCCATTTTAATGAGTCACGTGTCTTACCGATTGTAAGATGCTTCATCCTGTTTCTCTTGTCTGCCCAACGTTTGATGGCGTCATGAATCTGCGGCGGATAAACGTGATTTGTGTAACTATTTTTCTTATCCTCAACAGCTTGTGTTCAACGTTTCTTCTGCGGTAAATGTACTGTAAAACCCGGCAAAAGAAACTTGAAATTGTCAAACAAGGACAAGACTAGCGTGCAAGCACCCTAACACCAATCTCACGGCACCAAAACTGACACTAGAAGCTATTGACAGCACCATCACCATCACCATCACTATCAACATCAACATCACCATCGCCATCACCATCACCATCACCATCACCATCACCATCACCATCACCATCACCATCACCATCACCATCACCATCGCCATCACCATCACCATCACCATCACCATCACCATCACCATCACCATCACCATCACCATCACCATCACCATCACCATCACCAACACCATCACCATCATCATCACGATCAACATCACTATCACCATCAATATCATCACAATCATCACCACCATCATCACCACCACCATCACTATCAACATCACCATCATCATCACGATCAACATCACTATCACCATCAATATCATCACAATCATCACAATCACAATCACCATCACCATCATCACCACCACCATCACCATCACCATCACTATCAACATCACCATCATCATCACGATCAATATTACCATCACCATCACTATCAACATCACCATCATCATCACCATCACCATCACCATCACCATTACCATCACCATCACCATCACCATCATCATCACGATCAATATCACCATCACCATCACTATCAACATCACCATCACCATCACCATCACCATCACCATCACCATCACCATCATCACCACCACCATCACCATCACCATCGCCATCACTATCAACATCACCATTACCCATCAACATCACCATCAACATCACCATTACCATCACAATCACCATCACCATCCGGCATCACCATCGCCATCGCCATCGCCATCGCCATCGCCATCACCATCATCATCACCATCCAGCATCATCACCATTATCATTACTATCAGCATCACTATAACAGCTACTACCACCATTGCCAACAGTTGTACAGTATCACCAATATTAACACCAACACCAATATTCTAAACGAACTAAAGACATTAAAAATATTCCCTGGCAATCAATTGTTAATAGATAACCCAATATGTGTACTCCTGTGCTGACCTTCTTGTTTAACACACAATGGAAGATGAAGATCACAAGTCCTTGAAGAGAATTTAGAATGGTGAAGATGTATTTGAACGCAAGCGTGTCTTCGTTGAAACTGAGTAAGCCGAACACCCAAGTGACCCCCAAGATCGGAAGAATGACGACAGATGCCCGAATACCCGAGCGGATCTTGTCCACGCGATCTTTGTTTCGCTCTGCTCTCGTACTTGCCCTTTGTCGCAAGACCAAAATAAAGACGACGATATTCACCTGAAAATAGGAAATTAGTGTAGGATAGAAATAAATAAGAATCAAACTGAGTGCATGCTTTTGTAATAGGAGAGATCAAGAAAAGATAAACTTGAGTGTAACTAGACAAAACGCAACCAAAAAAGGAGAGAGAGGGAAAGTCACATACACTGAAGAAAAAAAGACAAAGAGAAGAAGGAAGAAACAAACTAAAAACAGGGGAACAAGACAAGGGCGAGGTCCATGAGAAGAATAACTGACCAGAATGACAACAGATGCTGGACCTATGAAAGCCCATATGAGCCCACTGCCCGTCGAGAGCCAGCAGACGTCCGCCGTGCCGTAGCCTGAGGTTTTGGTAACACCCAGGGACACTGCGACAACTATGGCTGGAAAACCTGACCGAGATTTACGAGATAACGGCATATGAGAAACACATTTTGAATAAAGTCCAAGGGCAACTATTAAAACTATGAACAATATACCGAGAGAATGCATTTTATATGGTGTATATATGATAAACTCATATATATGAACTGCGGATAGGAATGAATTTACTAAATTTCCACTGGTTTGAGCTGGCGTCAACATCGTTGTCTGGACTCTTATTTACCACGGTAAATCGACCAATCAGAGAGCGAGAAACTAGTGTGTTGTGGTAAAAAGTGAATTTGATCGTTGCATTGCAACTGCTTAAGTTGCTTCACTCACTGCGATGATCAAATTCACTATTCAGAACGCGTTTGTTAAACGTTAAATCTTTCTATAAGGTTGCTAAGGCAGCGAATATTATAACATACATTTCGATGAACAACATGCCTAATTATGATTGGTGGCTTTTGATATCGCGTTTCATTATTTATCTGTTCTCAGGCACAAAATATCATTTGCTTCCGCTTCAAATATAACACACAGTTATAATCATAACTCACCCCAGCCGATGGCGTAGAAATACTTAGGAGTTTCTTGGACGCCTCCCACGGTCATTTTCATCACGGCATTATAGAGAAGAATTCCTTCACACAACATCCAAGAGAACATTGCCAAAAGAGAGTAGTGAAGCAGAGCAGCAACAACTGTGCAACTTGCCTACAAGGACCGTAATAAAACTGAATATTCCATAGTACACTTCACAGAAACAAATATCGTAAATACTCAAATAAGCGCCCGGGGCGTTTATTTCAAATTTAGGTTTAGGCGGGGTCGCTTATTCGAAGGGGGCGCTAGTTTAATTTTCCTCTAACCGTGGCCAGATGGTCATTTATGTTTGTAATGCGTAACATTTGCCCATAAATAACACCAGTATAAACGTGAGCCGTTCATATAGTTCTAATAGCGACACACATGTACAGCGTGTTCACCAAACGTCACTCGATTTTTCTGGTGTTAATTTACCGTTTGTGCACTTATGCAGGCTTATTTAAACGCTTATTTGAAATCTTGACTGAGAGAAGGGGCACTTATTCGAGGGGGTGGTAATGGTAGGGGGGGGGGGGAATTTATAGTTGATTTACCATTTTATGTAGTTGGTAATTTACCTCGTTTTTACGTGCCCAAGTTTCTCCTATAACGAGCGTGCATGTAATGGCGATGGCAGCACAGAGGTTCAGTAGGATTATGGTTTGCGTACGTGGTTTCTTTATGAACCTCCACAAAAAGAGCGTGACTCCAACGGTAAGGAGAACGGCACCGTCGAGATAGAACAGCCCACCAAGGATATGATCTCCAGGTCACGTGAAATCTGTAAAATAGTAAAACAAGATCCAATAATGGAATATAATGGAGGAGGGGGAGGGGAGGGAGGGGAGAGAAGATGAACAGATTCTTGGCAAAGACGTTTTTAATAATCTGCATTGCTGATTCATCTCTACTTCAACTGTAAACTACTTTGACTTTTCTGCATGCCTGATTGAAAGTGTTTTCTTACATCCCTTGTGATTTGCGCTGTTAATTAGTTTGATTTTGGTTTTACAAAAGTTTTAGTTTTTAGCCCTGCACGTTCGATTCAAGCACACTCACCGATTCACCATCACCATCACCACCACTGTGAGGATCCATCAGAGAAGCAAACATGGTCAGGTGATCACACTCACAGGTAATGACGTCATCCGACGTATTTACAAGTCTGCAGCCGTCAGTATGCCATGTCCTGGGAAGACCCACACGCCAGAACACGCAGCGAGGAGTGGTGTTGGGATGTAATTGATTCTGCATTTGAAAAAAAACAACAACAACAGTCAACCAATACTAGCTTGGTTGAGTATATTGATAAGTTATTTTGCTGTTGCAAAAACATGTATCACACACATACACATACACACACACTTCAACAAGAAACTAAAAAAACAAAAATAGTCTTTTCTGTTTACTAATACCTCTTTTTTTTCCAGAAATATCGTGACCGGTGGTCGCAGCGGACGAGATGGACTGGGTTCGACTGTACTGGACACAATAGAGCTACTGGGGAAGACTTTCCGATTTCCACCAGCCATATTGGACTTGTTAAATGATAATATTTTATGTAGGGTCAGATAAATAAAACTGACAGCACGCCTGGGGCCATTGGACTGGAATACTTCTGATGGTAAAACTATTTCGCTGCCTTCGTGGTTGAAGAACAATCCGACTGTTTTGATCTAAAATAAAAGAAAGACTGCTGTTTGCAACTACCAGTCGATCAAGATAAGAAACAAAGCACATCGGATTTAAACTTCCATTGCCATCCCCTTACATAAATGCATATTATTGTGACGACTGCATGTGTCCAAGATTTTTTTCCCAAGAAAAGAGAAGAGCAATTTGTAGTGAATTAGAAGGCGCAGGTATTATCAGTGTTCACTGCAGTCTCAGTCTTGACCTTTTTGGTAAGTTGTAAGCTGAGACGTTTCTGTGTGTATTTGATAGCTCTACTGTGTGTATGTCGTGTGTGTGTGACGTTTAGTAGAGACGTGTGAATCTCATCTGTGTGTATCTACTGTTAAGGGGAGGGAGGGAGGGAGGGGTTATGAAATATAGAGTGGCCAAACCTGTAAGATTTACCTGATTATTATGTCCAACGTTATCCATTCTCATTACAATATTTGGTGTTTTTACCAAAGCATATGAATTATTTCCTTCACCGTCGAGGCTGCCAGCTACGTTCAAACCATAGTTGTCCAATGTATCCACCAGGATGGTGGAGTAATTATTGTTTTCCTGCAAAAAGAAATAAAATTGAGTTTAAAAGGTAATTAATAACCCTTTATGTGTTATTGAATGTGTAACCGATACACACATAGCAGGATGCAGCGTGGTCGAGTGGTTAGGGCGCTGGACTTGAAATCCGGATGTCCCAGATCGATCCAAGTCCCGCTCTAACCACTAGCTGAATTTGTAGACGGTAACCCCGCTCCGACCAGTTGTTATTCTCAACAAATTTACGTTCAGTTGAACACGGGCCCACCAGCTCTGCTGAATTACTTACCGTGTATAAATAAAGACACTTTACTTTTACTTACTTCATCCAGTTGAAGCCAGGAATTATTGTTGGATTCCTCTAACAAGTTGCTCGCGGAAAGAAGAAACTTTTCTTGATTTCTTGGGTTGCTCAAACTTCCATTTCCTTTTCCTGAGTTAAACTTTGCCAGATATGCCAGAATATTAACTGAATGCTTTATATCGCCGCCGTAGATCTGATCGGGCTTTCCCTCGTTATTTTGTGATGGTTTCGTTATGTTTGCTAAGACTTCAAGGATTTCTGGAGCACTTTTATTTGTTTGAGAACCTTCAGCCAGCGCTCTTGCCTGAATGAAAACAGGCAATGTAAATGTACGTAAAGTGGTATACTATTTTGTCAAATTGATGTAAAGAAGTTTCACGCACAATCAATTCAGTATTAGATACCGGTATATCTAAGTATCAGAAACAATTTCTAATTCAGAAGACATTCAAATAGATGTTTCTTTTATCAGTGGCTAATTACGTATGGTCAATACTTTTGTCAAAAAAGCCAAAAGTAAGCCTGGGCCTTTTCCGCGAAATTGACGGTTAGATTTGATGTTTGCTGACGTTTGGCCAATGAACCACCTCTGTGGTCAACACTTACCTAGCCGACTCCCAACCTCGTACCCATGGACTTTTCCTTGTGTTTTCAAGGAAAAAGGCCCTATAAACGAGGTTGTTGACCGACATCTTATAGAATCAGTGTACTTGACGTATAGTCAGTGCACTTACCTCCTTGTCCAAATCCACGTATTGTTTAGTAGTGCAGTTTACAAAATTAGCGGCATCCCAAGCCTCCTTACCGCCCTTCTTCAGGCACGCCCTCGTAGCGTTCCCTGTAATTAAAGCGCGAAACACATACGGGGATCATTTCCAAGGTTCCTGTTGCCTCTGTTTCAAAACGAGGTCACCTATTTTTCCTATGAAAATGATTTTGATTTGCGTGAAAATGAAGATGTGTATAAGATGGATTGTGCAAATAATTTTCGTAGGAAAAAGGGCTAACTGGGGTCTTGGAATTTATTTTTTCTTTAATATTTTTCATGGATTAAAACTCAAATACATCGAGAGAACTTATCTACCTTTAGCAGGTGCAGGGCATGGTTTGATGTCACGTGACCCTTGATTTGTCGAGGACCAGTTAACTCCATCTTTGCTTTCTTTAGGACACCGAGGAAGCTCTTCCACGTCAGGCTTATCTGGAGAGATAATACCCGTTTTACTTTAACACTTGTTGACATAACATTTTTACAAGGTTATACACCTACCTGTACTTAATTCAGTATTTCTGTGGCGACAGCACCATAAAATTGTTTCAGCTATGAATTTATCTAGAACAACGGAAAATATGCCAAATATACCCATTCGCTAAATTTATAGAACGTTGCTCAAACTTGGGAAACTTTTAACTTAAACTAGACTTGTAACGTGGCTGCAACGTAACCCAACCACAATGTTTGCTTCGCTTCCCCAGACGAACTAATAACCCGAGTGATAGAAGACATCTGGCGGGAAATTGAAGAAATTGGCGCGCAAGCATGAAAAGTTTTGATTCCGGATGTAAGAAGGACGACGTTTTCGCAGAAACAGCCGCTTTTGGAGTATCTGCTGGGCTCCTGAGGCAGCGAGGATTTACTATTTGTGGTTTTGCTTTTCCTCCCGCCTTTCGAACAAATAATATGCTTCAAATTCTCCGCCGGGCAAGTAATGAAGTTGCGCCATGATCGTTCCGTATTTATAACATTAACTCATCCAAAACAGATTTTTTTCGACCTCATTTTCCTCTCCTGCACAAAGCTTTCAGGCGGCTCGCCCAAGCTTTTGGAGAGGAAACTGTGGCTTGTTTATTCCGAAGTGTTTTCCGGGCTTCTCGGCCTATTTTTCCTCTCCTACACAAAGCTTTCAGTCGGCTCGCCCAAGCTTTTGGAAAGGAAACTGTGGCTTATTTATTCCAAAATATTTTCCGAGCTTTTCAGCCTCATTTTCCCCTCCTGCACAAAGCTTTCAGGCAGCTCGCAGAGGAAACTGTGGCTTTACTTATTCCGAAATGTTTTCCGAGCTTCTCGGCCTATTTTTCCTCTCCTACACAAAGCTTTCAGGCGGCTCGCCCAAGCTTTTGGAGAGGAAACTGTGGCTTTATTTATTCCGAAATGTTTTCCGCCGAGTTTTTCGGCCTCAATTTCCTCTCCTGCACAAAGCTTTCAGTCGGCTCGCCCAAGCTTTTAGAGAGGAAACTGTGGCTTATTTATTCCAAAATATTTTCCGAGTTTTTGGGCCTCATTTTCCTCTCCTGCACAAAGCTTTCAGGCGGCTCGCCCAAGCTTTTGGAGAGGAAACTGTGGCTTTATTTATTCCCGAAATGTTTTCCGAGTTTTTCGGCCTCATTTTCCTCTCCTGCACAAAGCTTTCAGGCGGCTCGCCCAAGCTTTTGGAGAGGAAACTGTGGCTTATTTATTCCGAAATGTTTTCCGAGCTTCTCGGCCTCATTTTCCTCTCCTACACAAAGCTTTCAGGCAGCTCGCCCAAGCTTTTGGAGAGGAAACTGTGGCTTTATTTATTCCGAAATGTTTTCCGAGCTTCTCGGCCTATTTTTCCTCTCCTGCACAAAGCTTTCAGGCGGCTCGCCCAAGCTTTTGGAGAGGAAACTGTGGCTTTATTTATTCCGAAATGTTTTCCGAGCTTCTCGGCCTATTTTTCCTCTCCTGCACAAAGCTTTCAGGCGGCTCGCCCAAGCTTTTGGAGAGGAAACTGTGGCTTTATTTATTCCGAAATGTTTTCCGAGCTTCTCGGCCTATTTTTCCTCTCCTACACAAAGCTTTCAGGCGGCTCGCCCAAGCTTTTGGAGAGGAAACTGTGGCTTTATTTATTCCGAAATGTTTTCCGAGTTTTTCGGCCTCATTTTCCTCTCCTGCACAAAGCTTTCAGTCGGCTCGCCCAAGCTTTTGGAGAGGAAACTGTGGCTTTATTTATTCCGAAATGTTTTCCGAGTTTTTCGGCCTCATTTTCCTCTCCTGCACAAAGCTTTCAGTCGGCTCGCCCAAGCTTTTAGAGAGGAAACTGTGGCTTAATTATTCCAAAATATTTTCCGAGTTTTTGGGCCTCATTTTCCTCTCCTGCACAAAGCTTTCAGGCAGCTCGCCCAAGCTTTTGGAGAGGAAACTGTGGCTTTATTTATTCCGAAATGTTTTCCGAGTTTTTCGGCCTCACTTTCCTCTCCTACACAAAGCTTTCAGGCGGCTCGCCCAAGCTTTTGGAGAGGAAACTGTGGCTTATTTATTCCGAAGTGTTTTCCGAGCTTCTCGGCCTCATTTTCCCCTCCTACACAAAGCTTTCAGGCGGCTCGCCCAAGCTTTTGGAGAGGAAACTGTGGCTTATTTATTCCGAAATGTTTTCCGAGCTTCTCGGCCTCATTTTCCTCTCCTACACAAAGCTTTCAGTCGGCTCGCCCAAGCTTTTAGAGAGGAAACTGTGGCTTATTTATTCCGAAGTGTTTTCCGAGCTTCTCGGCCTCATTTTCCCCTCCTACACAAAGCTTTCAGGCGGCTCGCCCAAGCTTTTGGAGAGGAAACTGTGGCTTATTTATTCCGAAATGTTTTCCGAGGTTTTCGGCCTCATTTTCCTCTCCTGCACAAAGCTTTCAGTCGGCTCGCCCAAGCTTTTGGAGAGGAAACTGTGGCTTATTTATTCCGAAGTGTTTTCCGAGCTTCTTGGCCTCATTTTCCTCTCCTGCACAAAGCTTTCAGGCAGCTCGCCCAAGCTTTTAGAGAGGAAACTGTGGCTTTATTTATTCCGAAATGTTTTCCGAGTTTTTCGGCCTCATTTTCCTCTCCTGCACAAAGCTTTCAGTCGGCTCGCCCAAGCTTTTGGAGAGGAAACTGTGGCTTATTTATTCCGAAATGTTTTACGAGCTTCTCGGCCTATTTTTCCTCTCCTACACAAAGCTTTCAGTCGGCTCGCCCAAGCTTTTGGAGAGGAAACTGTGGCTTATTTATTCCGAAATGTTTTCCGAGCTTCTCGGCCTCATTTTCCTCTCCTACACAAAGCTTTCAGTCGGCTCGCCCAAGCTTTTAGAGAGGAAACTGTGGCTTATTTATTCCGAAGTGTTTTCCGAGCTTCTCGGCCTCATTTTCCCCTCCTACACAAAGCTTTCAGGCGGCTCGCCCAAGCTTTTGGAGAGGAAACTGTGGCTTATTTATTCCGAAATGTTTTCCGAGGTTTTCGGCCTCATTTTCCTCTCCTGCACAAAGCTTTCAGTCGGCTCGCCCAAGCTTTTGGAGAGGAAACTGTGGCTTATTTATTCCGAAGTGTTTTCCGAGCTTCTTGGCCTCATTTTCCTCTCCTGCACAAAGCTTTCAGGCAGCTCGCCCAAGCTTTTAGAGAGGAAACTGTGGCTTTATTTATTCCGAAATGTTTTCCGAGTTTTTCGGCCTCATTTTCCTCTCCTGCACAAAGCTTTCAGTCGGCTCGCCCAAGCTTTTGGAGAGGAAACTGTGGCTTATTTATTCCGAAATGTTTTACGAGCTTCTCGGCCTATTTTTCCTCTCCTACACAAAGCTTTCAGTCGGCTCGCCCAAGCTTTTGGAGAGGAAACTGTGGCTTATTTATTCCGAAATGTTTTCCGAGCTTCTCGGCCTCATTTTCCTCTCCTACACAAAGCTTTCAGTCGGCTCGCCCAAGCTTTTAGAGAGGAAACTGTGGCTTATTTATTCCGAAGTGTTTTCCGAGCTTCTCGGCCTCATTTTCCCCTCCTACACAAAGCTTTCAGGCGGCTCGCCCAAGCTTTTGGAGAGGAAACTGTGGCTTATTTATTCCGAAATGTTTTCCGAGGTTTTCGGCCTCATTTTCCTCTCCTGCACAAAGCTTTCAGTCGGCTCGCCCAAGCTTTTGGAGAGGAAACTGTGGCTTATTTATTCCGAAGTGTTTTCCGAGCTTCTTGGCCTCATTTTCCTCTCCTGCACAAAGCTTTCAGGCAGCTCGCCCAAGCTTTTAGAGAGGAAACTGTGGCTTTATTTATTCCGAAATGTTTTCCGAGTTTTTCGGCCTCATTTTCCTCTCCTGCACAAAGCTTTCAGTCGGCTCGCCCAAGCTTTTGGAGAGGAAACTGTGGCTTATTTATTCCGAAATGTTTTACGAGCTTCTCGGCCTATTTTTCCTCTCCTACACAAAGCTTTCAGTCGGCTCGCCCAAGCTTTTGGAGAGGAAACTGTGGCTTATTTATTCCGAAATGTTTTCCGAGCTTCTCGGCCTCATTTTCCTCTCCTACACAAAGCTTTCAGTCGGCTCGCCCAAGCTTTTAGAGAGGAAACTGTGGCTTATTTATTCCGAAGTGTTTTCCGAGCTTCTCGGCCTCATTTTCCCCTCCTACACAAAGCTTTCAGGCGGCTCGCCCAAGCTTTTGGAGAGGAAACTGTGGCTTATTTATTCCGAAATGTTTTCCGAGGTTTTCGGCCTCATTTTCCTCTCCTGCACAAAGCTTTCAGTCGGCTCGCCCAAGCTTTTGGAGAGGAAACTGTGGCTTATTTATTCCGAAGTGTTTTCCGAGCTTCTTGGCCTCATTTTCCTCTCCTGCACAAAGCTTTCAGGCAGCTCGCCCAAGCTTTTAGAGAGGAAACTGTGGCTTTATTTATTCCGAAATGTTTTCCGAGTTTTTCGGCCTCATTTTCCTCTCCTGCACAAAGCTTTCAGTCGGCTCGCCCAAGCTTTTGGAGAGGAAACTGTGGCTTATTTATTCCGAAATGTTTTACGAGCTTCTCGGCCTATTTTTCCTCTCCTACACAAAGCTTTCAGTCGGCTCGCCCAAGCTTTTGGAGAGGAAACTGTGGCTTATTTATTCCGAAATGTTTTACGAGCTTCTCGGCCTCATTTTCCTCTCCTGCACAAAGCTTTCAGTCGGCTCGCCCAAGCTTTTAGAGAGGAAACTGTGGCTTAATTATTCCAAAATATTTTCCGAGTTTTTGGGCCTCATTTTCCTCTCCTACACAAAGCTTTCAGTCGGCTCGCCCAAGCTTTTGGAGAGGAAACTGTGGCTTATTTATTCCGAAGTGTTTTCCGAGCTTCTTGGCCTCATTTTCCTCTCCTACACAAAGCTTTCAGGCAGCTCGCCCAAGCTTTTAGAGAGGAAACTGTGGCTTTATTTATTCCGAAATGTTTTCCGAGCTTCTCGGCCTTATTTTCCTCTCTTACACAAAGCTTTCAGGCGGCTCGCCCAAGCTTTTGGAGAGGAAACTGTGGCTTTATTTATTCCGAAATGTTTTCCGAGTTTTTCGGCCTCATTTTCCTCTCCTGCACAAAGCTTTCAGTCGGCTCGCCCAAGCTTTTAGAGAGGAAACTGTGGCTTATTTATTCCAAAATATTTTCCGAGTTTTTCGGCCTCATTTTCCTTTCCTGCACAAAGCTTTCAGTCGGCTCGCCCCAGCGTTTGGAGAGGAAACTGTGGCTTATTTATTCCGAATGTTTTACGAGCTTCTCGGCCTCATTTTCCTCTCCTACACAAAGCTTTCAGTCGGCTCGCCCAAGCTTTTGAAGAGGAAACTGTGGCTTTTTTATTCCGAAATGTTTTACGAGCTTCTCGGCCTCATTTTCCTCTCCTGCACAAAGCTTTCAGTCGGCTCGCCCAAGCTTTTAGAGAGGAAACTGTGGCTTATTTATTCCAAAATATTTTCCGAGTTTTTCGGCCTCATTTTTCTTTCCTGCACAAAGCTTTCAGTCGGCTCGCCCCAGCGTTTGGAGAGGAAACTGTGGCTTATTTATTCCGAAGTGTTTTCCGAGCTTCTCGGCCTCATTTTCCTCTCCTACACAAAGCTTTCAGGCAGCTCGCCCAAGCTTTTGGAGAGGAAACTGTGGCTTTTTTATTCCGAAGTGTTTTACGAGCTTCTCGGCCTCATTTTCCTCTCCTGCACAAAGCTTTCAGGCGGCTCGCCCAAGCTTTTGGAGAGGAAACTGTGGCTTATTTATTCCGAAATGTTTTCGAATTTCTCGGCCTGGTTTTCCTCTCCTGCACAAAGCTTTCAGGCTTTAGCGTATTTATTCCGAAATGTGAGCGAAATGTTTCAGAATTTCTCGACCCGGGTTTTATTCACCGCGAAACCATTTGAGAAACTATGGCCGCGGTCACAGTAGAGCTAAAAGCGCGCTATTAGCACGCTCACGGAGTAAAGTAGTCCGTAGGAGTGACGCTTTTATTATCCCAAAACATCCACGTCTTGCTGAAGTGAACGCGCTCAAATATCGGACCCTGCTGAGAGTTTTGGCACCTTCAATGTTAGATACAGCAGGAAGGCGAAAGAGTGAAGCTCGTCATGACATCGTTGCACCTCCCGCTGCAATAAAAATAACAAAATAAAACAAAAATAGCAGAAAAACAAAGTTTGTACAATAATTAATGATAAACTAGGCTAGTGTGGCGTGACATGTTTAGTGAACAGAGGTGATTCGATACACCCACATATACACTACTTGATTTAAAGGTCATACGTCGTTCAGTGATCTTCTGGTATGCATCGTAGACGTTTCTTCGCACAAATTCAATACGGGCAGGCCGCGCCAGGTGACTTGTACATCAGTGCCTTTCACTGGCCACACGTTCGATGGGTAAGGCTCGACAATTTCAAGAATGGCTGTATACATGAAGAGAATTAAGGTAGAATCTGAGATTAGGCAGGACTGGCGGAGCTGACCAAAATAAAAACACCCTAAAATATAACAGTCCCCTTGGCACCATTGAGCAAGAGCAAGTTGTAAATTCAAACAGGAGTGGGTAAATTCGGTGCCCGGCAAACACATCTCGGAACCGTGGAACAAAAAGCGACTTTACTCATCGCTTCCCCCAGCGTAACCTATTTGTCACCCGCCCGGCACGATCTGCTCCTGGCAAAATGACAAACTGCCTACGAAGATTTTATCCTGGGACCGAGGATGCGTAGTTTTTTCCGACTCGACAGAACTATGAAAGCGTTCCATTTTTTGGCGTTTCAGTTTTTATTCGATGTTTGCGTTTAGACAGATTATAGTTGTTTCGTTTCGTTTTGTAAATTTACGACATTTGGTAATTAAACGTCACGTCAAAATATCAATAGGGCAAAATATCATCATTTAGGCATTATAACCACTGCAGAGTACTCTGTCACAATGAACCTTTTCTAGTTCAGCCACGTTTTGTTTAATACTCCTTGGAAAACTGAAGTTGTCAAATACTGTAGAACCCCCCGCTATCTCGAACACAATCCAAATTTTGCTGCTGCCCAACGCGAGGCGGTTGTAATCGCAGGCAGAGCGAGGGGGTATCTGCGATTATCGTATTTCTAGTACTTACCTTGTCCTTGTTCGGCCGAGAGCAAAAGCAAAACGATCGCAACGTAGACGCTGTCAGCCAACTTAACTGCATGCCCTCACATTCGTTTAAGCAACATCCTCGTTCCCAGGCTCTTTTCCCTACCCCGGCCCCCAGGCGAGGAGACGTCTTTTCTCTCCTCGCTTGGGAGTCGGGGTAGGAAAAAGAGCCTGGGAACGAGGATGGCTGAGTAAACCCAGCGGATGTAACAAATACTCTAAATAGTCTGGCCACCAGAAAGTGATCTTACGTCAACAGCGCAGCAGTTCTTGGTGACGTCACAGTAACACTGCACTTAGCGACAGGACACTAATGACTAACCACAAGATTCATTGTGGTCTTCGGTACAAGAGAAACCGCATATTTTCCGTTGTTTGTATTTTGGTGCCCACGCATCACATTAGCAGCATAATGATGTAGTTTACAATAGCTTAAGGCTGGTTCACACGGTAAAGCAAGCGCAAACGCAAGCGCAAGAGAATGAAAACTTTTCCATTCTCTTGCGCTTGCGTTTGCGCTTGCTTCACAAATTTTACCGTGTGAACCGGTCGCTTGCGCTTGCGTTTGCGTTTGTGCTTGCTTTACTCGAGTGAACCAGGCTTTAATGAATTTCCGCCTTTAATTCTGATGGAACGTCGACTAAACAAACGCTTCGACATTCGACTTACTCTTCATTCTGTTTGCAGAATATTGAAATATGTCAACGAGGAATAATAGAAAAAAAGTCGACAATAAAGTGTAACAAGCATGTGGCACTTTACTACAAAGGCAGGTAACAGTTGATGTACCAAGGCAGGCTACCTTTCAGCACTTTGAGGTCCTAATTTGACTGACCACGGGTATGAATAGATACATTAGATAGAAATAGAAAAATAGATTGACCGACGAACAGGTGCTAGTCAGCCAGAAATTCACAAATAAACTGCTACACAAGATCAGACAGAATATACTATGCTAATCAGCGGCACCTTGACTTGCAAGGAATAATACTGCAATAAAATATGTTGTTACAGAGTTACTCTGGACTCCTTTAATATGTTTCAATCCAAGGATATGGCTAGCATAACATATCGTCTTCAATGATTTCAAAACAGACAGAAGTCTTCATGCAACCGCAAAACATTTCGGCAATTACATTTTAGAAACGGTGAAATTTGTCTTGGCGACTGCTCGATTTTCACCGAATGAACTTTGCTTTTCCTTCCTGATAATGTATCTCATTTTTAAGGCGTAATTTGTACTTTGTTGTGCTTTGCTTCATCCGCCATTAATCAAAGTTAAAAAACGTTAGCCTTACGTTTTCAAGTTTTGCAAGCTGAGAGTACCGCGCGTCACAGCTCATGACAGAGCCTCAGTCTTTAAGGCCCCGTTTACACTAGAGCGAATTTATCCGGATTCGTAACATTTGTTTTCGGATTAAAGCGTTTACACTAGCTTTTGTGAATCCGGTGTCATTTTTAGTGAATTCGGAGAGAAAACAAACCCGGAATAGAAAGTGGGAACTTTGTATCCGGATACTTTGTATCCGAAACAGTTTTCAAGTGTAAACGGGGCCTAATTCGCAGAGAAATACGGAAATGATCAAGCAGTGTCAGAATCATTTCGAACTTTACTATGTGGACATCTGTTGTTTCTGATTTAATACTAGTGCTGGCGCGCTTCTTCATTTTTGCATGACAGTTTACAGATATGATTTGATGTACCATCGTAAGTTTGTTGGTCCTGACTCTTAAGTTACTTACCGAAACTTCAAGCAACCAGCATCAATGTCTTCAGTCTTGTTTTGCGTCGTTGTTTGGGTTTGCGTGCTTTACACTTTTACTTGGTCCAATCAGAGGTAACATATTGTACTGACTTAATGACTATTATGTTGATGCACTAGGAAACTGTTTGTCTGTTTCCTTTAGGCCCTTGTCAAACGGTCACAACAGTTGTTTCAACGTTCTCTCAACATTGTTGAGACATGTTGAGAGATGTTGAGAACGTGCCGTGTCAAACGCGGGCCTCAAAATTTCTAGAACAAAAGAAATGTTGAGACGATGTAGAGGCAAAGTTTAAACAAAACCCAAACTCTTCTTACAGTTTCACGGAGGTTATCTCTGATTCTTTATTCGATCACAACTCTCACAATCTCTGCATCGCGTCTCTTTCACAATCTTACTTCGAATACCTAGTGCGTTGAGTCTTAGATTACAGATAGATCCGATTACAGATGACAGCTGTCATTCTACTTGATACTGTTTACATTCTCTTTGATTTCCGATTAGGACTGATTAACATGATAAACTAAACTTTTCGGAAATGTCTCAACAATGTTGAGAGGGGGTGTCAAACGGCCTCAACACCGGTTCTTAACAATGTTGAGAGAATGTTGAGACAAATGTTGTGACTGTTTGACAGGGCTTAAAGGTTCTTACGCATCACATAAAAATAGCAGCATAACAATGTAGTTCATAAATCTTCTGGAATAACGCCTTAGGTGATTCCATTGAAAATGAAGTTGCGGTGACTATTTTGAAACTTTGCATAATAATTACTGACCAATTATAGTACATGACGGAAATAAGATAAAAAATGGGGTCGACATTCGACAGCTTTTGGAGAGGAAACTGTGACTTGATTCCGAAATGTTTTTGATTTCGGCCTGGTTTTCCTCTCCTGCACAGAGCTTTCAGGCGGCTCGCCCAAGCTTTTGGAGAGGAAACTTTAGCGTATTTATTCCGAAATGTGAGCGAAATGTTTTCGAATTTCTCGGCCTGGTTTATTCATCGCGGAAACATTTGAAAAACTATGGCCGCGATTACGCGGTTACGCTTGCGGAGTAAAGTAGTCCGTAGGAGTGACGCTTTTATTATCCCAAAACATCCACGTCTTGCTGAAGTAAACGCGCTCAAATATCGGACCCTGCTGAGAGTTTTGGCACCTTCAATGTTAGATACAGCAGGAGGGCGAAAGAGTGAAACTCGTCATGACATCGTTGTACTCAGTCTCATGCCTCCCGCTGCAATAAAAATAACAAAATAAAACAAAAATAGCAGAAAAACAAAGTTTGTACAATAATATTAATATCGTTTCTCATTCTTGTAGTACTGTTTTGGCTTTGTTTTGTTTTGTTTAAAACCTTTTTTCCTTTTTTTGTTTGCATCAAGCGTTTTATTAAATTTTGGACTGGATTATTTTGCCATTGTTTCCATAACAACACGAACCTTGACCCGGTCGCATAAGCATTTCACAAATTACAAAACACTCAATAATTATAAAACAGTGTCATAAAATACGAATCACTATCACAAAATACGAAACGCTTTTAGAAAATATGAAACACTTTCGCTAACTACGAATCACTATCACAAACTACAAACACTTACAACTACAAAACACTTTCACAAATTATGAAACTAGGCTATCACAAAATACGAAACAATTTATACAGTTGTTAATTCTGGTTGGGGGAATGTTCTTCTAAGAGTTAAACATTGGTGACATCCTTGGAAAGCCTCTATTCCTGGATCACTTCACTCGGCTTCGTTTGACTCACAACGGCGTTCTCCTCACCAACAGGCTCCATCTTTAACTCGTTCTCTCTCCGTCTACGTTTACTACCTTGGGTATAAGTTAACAGAAAATTTCAAATAAAGCTTTGCATTACCTGCCTCACATATCAATGTGTTATATTAGTATTGGTTTGCTTCTTAATAATTCCCAAAGATACATTATATACAAAGCCATTGCGGCCACACTGGTTCCGACTAATCTAACGGCTGAAGCATGATTCTTCGACACTGATATACAAACAGAAAAATGTAATTTGCGCGATCTAATTGTTTGGTGTAGATATTCTTTTGAACTTATGCAGAACACTCCGTTTTACTCGGTCACGTGTCTTACCTATTGTAAGATGCTGAATCGTACTCTTGTTTCTATTGTCTGCCCAGCGTTTGATGGCGTCATGAATCTGCGGCGGATAAACGTGATTTGTGTAACTATTTTTCTTATCCTCAATAGCTTGTGTTCAACGTTTCTTCTGGAGTGCGATAAATTTGCTGTAAAACCCGGCAAAAGAAACTTGAAATTGTCAAACAAGAAAAAGACTCGCGTGCAAGCACCCTAACACCAATCTCACGGCACCATAACTGACACTGTAAAAGCTATTGCTATCATCAACACCATCACTACCACCACTATTTTCAACATCACCACCAGTCACCAACACCATCATTATCAACATCACCATCACCATCACCATCACCATTATCATCACCATCACTATCAACATCACTGTTAACATCACCATCATCATCATCATCACCATCACCATTACCATCACCATCACCATCACCATCACCATCACCATCACCATTACCATAATCATCATCATCATCATCACTATCAACATCCGGCATCATCACCATTATCATCACCATCACCACCATTATAACAGTTACTATCGCCATCGCCAACAATTGTACAGTATCACCAATATTAACACCAACACCAATATTCTAACAAACTAAAGACATTAAAAATATTCCCTGGCAATCAATTGTTAATAAATAACCCAATATGTGTTAACTCCTGTACTGACCTTCTTGTTTAATACACAATGGAAGATGAAGATCACAAGTCCTTGAAGAGAATTTAGAATGGTGAAGATGTATTTGAACGCAAGCGTGTCTTCGTTGAAACTGAGTAAGCCGAACACCCAAGTGACCCCCAAGATCGGAAGAATGACAACAGACGCCCAAATACCCGAGCGGATCTTGTCCGCGCGATATTTGTTTCGCTCTGCTCTTGTCCTCGCCCTTTGTCGAAAGACCAAGATAAAGACGAAGATATTCACCTGAAAATAGGAAATTAGTGTAGGATAGAGATAAATAATCAAACTGAGTGCTTTCGTAATAGGAGAGGAGGAGATCAAGAAAAAATAAAATGGAGGGTAACTAGACAAAACGCAACCATAAAAGAGAGAGAGAAAGTAAGTCACTTACAGTGAAGAAAAGAAGACAAAGAAGAAACAAACTAAGAACAGGGGAACAAGACAAAAGCGAGGTCCACGAGAAGAATAACTGACCAAAATGACAACAGATGCTGGACCTATGAAAGCCCATATGAGCCCACTGTCAGTCGAGAGCCAGCAGACGTCCGCCGTGCCGTAGCCTGAGGTTTGGGTAGTACCCAGGGACACTGCGACAACTATGGCGGGAAAACCTGACCGAGATTTACGAGATAACGGCATATTAGAGACACATTTTGAATGAAGTCCTAGGGCAACCATTAAAACTATGAAAAAAAAAAGTTAGACTAAAAGAATGCGTTTTATCACACAATAAATCCTTCTATGGTTGCTTTTCATGGCATCGAATATTAAAACATACATTTCGATGGACAACATGCCTTATGATGAGTGAATTTTGATATCGCGTTTAATTGTTTATCTGTTCTCAGGTACAAAATATTATTTGTTTCCGCTTCAAATATAACACACAGCTATAATCATAACTCACCCCAACCGATGGCGTAGAAATACTTAGGAGTTTCTTGGACGCCTCCCACAGTCATTTTCATCACGGCAATATAGAGAAGAATTCCTTCACACAACATCCAAGAGAACATTGCCAACAGAGAGTAGTGAAGCAGAGCAGCGACAACTGTGCAACTTGCCTACAAGGACAGTAATACAACTGAATATCCTTTAGCACACTTCACAGAAACAATTACTGTAAATCCTCGAATAAGGGCCCAGGGCGTTTATTTCAAATTTAGGTTTAAGCGAGATCGCTTATTTGAGGGGAGCTTATTCGAAGGGGGGCGCTTATTTAATTTTTCTCTAACCGTGGCCAGATGGTCATTTATTTTTGTAATGCGTAACAATTACCCATAAACAATAACAATATAAACGTGAGCCGTTCATAGAGTTCTAATAGCGACACACATGTACACCGTATTCACAAAACGTCACGTAGATTTTGCTGGTGTTAGTTTACCGTTTGTGCAAAAGCAAAAAATAAGAGGGAAAGGGGAGGAGGAGATTATCGAGGAGAGGGGGCGCTTATTTCAAATTTTGACTGGGAGAAGAGGCTCTTATTCGAGGGGGACGTTTGTTCGAGGGAGAGGAGAGGGGGGGGGGGGGATTTTTAAATTGATTTAATATTTTATGTAGTTGGTAATTTACCTCGTATTCACGTGCCCAACTTTCTCCTATAACGAGCGTGCATGTAATGGCGATGGCAGCACAGATGTTTAATACGACTATGGTTTGCGTACGTGGTTTCTTCATGAACCTCCACAAAAACAGCGTGACTCCAACGATGAGGAGAACGGCCACCGTCGAGATAGAACAGCCCACTAAGGATATGATCTCCAGGTCACGTGAAATCTGTAAAATAGTAAAAACAGGTCCAGCTGATGAAATATAATGGACGAGGGGGAGAGGGGAGAGAAGATGAACAGATTGATGACAAAGACGTTTTAATAATCTGCATTGCTGATTCATCTCTACTTCAACTGTAAACTACTTTGACTTTTCTGCATGCCTGATTGAAAGTGTTTTCTTACATCCCTTGTGATTTGCGCTGTTAATTAGTTTGGTTTTGGTTTTACAAAAGTTTTAGTTTTTAGCTCTGCACGTTTGATTCAAGCACACTCACCGATTCACCACCACCGTAAGGATCCATCAGAGAAGCAAACATGGTCAGGTGATCACACTCACAGGTAATGACGTCATCCGACGTACTGGCTACCAGTCTGCAGCCGTCAGTATGCCATGTCCTGGGAAGACCCACACGCCAGAACACGCAGCTTCTAAGAGGAATGGTGTTGGGAGGTAATTGATCCTGCATTTGACAAAAACAATAACAACAATCAAGCTATACTGTCTAGCTCGGTTGAGTATATTGATAAGTTATTTTACTGTTACAAAAACATGTATCACACACAACACACACACACACACACACACACACACACACACACACACACACACACACACACACACACTTCAACAAGTAACTAAAAAACGAAAAATAGTCTTTTCTGTTCACTAATACCTCTTTCTTTTCCAGAACTATCTTGACCGGTGATCGCAGCTGACGAGGTGGACTGGGTTCGACTGTACTGGACACAATAATACTACTAGGGAAGACGCTCAGGTTTCGGCCTCCCGCTATATCATCGGACTTGTTAAATGATAACTTTTCATGTAGGGTCAGATAAATTAAACTGACAGCACGGTTGGAGCCATTGGACTGGAATACTTCTGATGGTAAAAATATTTTGCTGCCTTCGTGGGCGAAGAGCAATCCGTCTGTTTTGATCTAAAATAAAAGATAGACTGCTGTTTGCAACTACCAGTCAATCAACATAAGAAACAAAGCACATCGGACTTATAAACTTCCATTGGCATCCCCTTATATAGATGCATCTTAGTGTGACGACTGCATGTGCCCAAGATTTTTCTCCCAAGAAAAGAAAAGAGAAGAGCAACTTGTAGTAAATTAGAAGGTGCAAGTATTTTAAGTGTTCACTGCAGTCTTGGTCTTGACCTTTTTGGTATGTTGCAAGCTGAGGCGTGTCTGTGCGTATTTAATAGCTCTACTGTGTGTATGTCGTGTGTGTGACGTTTAGTTGAGGCGTGTGAGTCTCATCTGTGTGTATCTACTTTTAAGGGGAGGGAGGGTGGAGCCAAACCTGTAATATTTACCTGATTATTATGTCCAACATTATCCAATCTCATGACTATATTTGGTGTTTCTACCAAAGCATATGATTTAATTCCTTCACCGTCGAGGCTGCCAGCTACGTTCAAACCATAGTTGTCCAATGTATCCACCAGGATGGTGGATAAACTATTGTCTTCCTGCAAAAAGAAAAAATAGAGTTTAGAAGGTAATTAATAACCCCTTATGTGTTGCTGAATGTGTAACCGATACACGCATAACAGGAGGCAGCGTGGCCGAGTGGCTAGGGCGCTGGACTTAAAATCGGATCGATCCAAGTCCCGCTCTGACCGCTAGCTGAATTTGTAACACGCGGCAGCCCCGAGTTCAAATCCTCGGCCACGTTTTGTTGATAGCCAACTGGTTAGCCTCCGACCAGTTGTGATTCTTAACAAATTTACGTTCAGTTTAATACGGCCCCGCCAGCTCTGCTAAAACACTTCCCGTGTATAAATAAAGATATTTTACTTTTACTTTCACTTAGCCTGCGTAGCTGGCGGTCTCATTCGATGCGATTGAACAGTGTTCACGGGCGCCATTTTGTGCTGATGGCGGATGGGAGACTGAGGTTCCGGCCCCCTCCCTCCGCCCCGTAATTTTGTCACTCGACCTCAGTCTCCCATCCGCCATCAGCACAAAATGGCGCCCGTGAACACTGTTCAATCGCATCGAATGAGACCGCCAGCTACGCAGGCTAACTTTCACTTTCATTTTTGTATGGTATTGTAGACGGTGACTTACCTCATCCAGTTGGCACCATGACTTAAAGTTGGATTCCTCTAACAAGTTGCTCGCAGCTAGAAGAAACTTTTCTTGATTTTCTGGGTTGCTCAAACTTCCGTTTCCTTTTCCTGAATTAAACTTTGCCAGATATGCCAGGATTTTAACTGAAATCTTTATATCGCCGCCGTAGATCTCATCCGGATTTCTCTCGTTATTTTGTGATGGTGTCGTTATGTTTGTTAAGGCTTCAAGGATTTCTGGAGCACTTCTATTTGTTTGAGAACCTTCAACCAGCGCTCTTGCCTGAATAAAGACAGGCAATGTTAAAGGATAACTCCGACTCCCAACCTCTGTCCCACGGACTTTTCCTTGTGTTTTCAAGGAAAAAGGCCCTAGAAACGCGCGAGGTTGACCGACTCCTTATAAAAGTTAATAGTGCACTTACCTCCTTGCCCAAATCCACACATTGCTTAGAAGTGCAATTTACAAAATTAATGGAACCCCAAACTGCATATCCGCTCATCTTCAGGCACGCCCTCGTAACCTTCCCTGGAATTAAAACGCGAAACACATACCGGGATTAATTTCTTAGATGCCTGTTGCCTCTGTTTCAAAACGAGGCCTTCCTAGCTTTCTTATAAAAATAATTTTGATTTGCGTGAAAATATAGATTTGTAAAACATTTTCGTAGGAAAAAGAGCTAATCGGGGTCTTGGAACTCCTATTTTTTTCTTTAGTATTTTTCATGGATTAAGACGCAAATACATCGAGAGAACTTATCTACCATTAGCAGGTGCAGGGCATGGCTTGACGTCACGTGACCCTTGATTTGTCGTGGACCAGTCAACTCCATCTTTGCTTTCTTTAGGACACGGAGGAAGCTCTTCCACGTCAGGCTTTGGCTTAACTGGAGAGATAATACCTGTTTTACTTTAACACTTGTTGACATAACATTTTTACAAGGTTATACACCTAAAACAGTACTTAATTTAGTACTTTCATGGAGACAACACCATAAAATTATTATACAACTAATCTATCTAAAACAATGGAAGAATACCAAGTAACTCCATTCGCTAAATTTATAGAACTTTGCTCAAACTTGGGAAACTTTTAACTTAAACTAGACTTGTCATGTGAAAGGTGTAGTTTAATTTCTTTTACACTCTTTTGTTTGTATGCAGTATAGCTACAAAACCCACCGGAAATTGAGACGTTGCCGCTGACTTGGAAATCTGTGGGCGGATTAAGCGCCATCTGACCACGGAACCAGCATGTATAAGTCCCACCTTCTTCTGAATTTATATTATAAATAGATAAATACGCTCTCAAAGTTCTTGTTTGGCCATCAGGATTAGGGAAATTCACTCGCTGCAAAACTTTGCTCTCCTTCGTCCATAAAATTTCTTCAAACTTCACAGGCACTTGTTGTGAATATCTTGTCACGTTACAATTGAGCAAGATATTGTCTCCAGATTTAGCGACAACATCACCAGTGACAACTAGCGTTGGTATTAACGGCCCTGGAAATAAAGTAGTGACTGCTGGTACTGTTGTGAACGGCCCTGGGAAAAAACAGAAGATCGGAGTTATTGGCTGACCAATAAAGTTTTTCATGAGACTCCTGCACGTGTTAGGTTATAATTTAGAAGTCGAAACGGCGTGATATAGGCATGTGCAGTACATGCCGAGGGGCTTAAGGATTGCTACTACTGATTATATATATATATATATATATTTACACAGAACATTCCATGAACTTACTGGGGACGACAGTGACGCCAAATCCATGGATTGCAGTCGGTTCCATTTTTCCAGCTTCAAAAGCCCAGCATTCATATTTTCCTCCTA
Source organism: Plumapathes pennacea (assembly GCA_964036295.1). Classification (NCBI taxonomy): domain Eukaryota; kingdom Metazoa; phylum Cnidaria; class Anthozoa; order Antipatharia; family Myriopathidae; genus Plumapathes; species Plumapathes pennacea. The sequence continues at coordinate 21,944,805 of OZ038466.1, forward strand.
TCTCATCATCATCAATTTCTTGCACATACTTTATGTACATTGTTTTCCTCAGTTTCATGCCTCCCACTGCAACAAAAACAAAAACAAAAACAAAAACAATAGAAAAACAAAGTTTGTGCAAAAAAACAAATAAATGATAAACTTGTAAGACTGGTGGTCTTAATACACACTTGGTAAACAAAAAGTACACAGTAGTACAAGATAGTGTCTATACTCCCATATAAATATACACATACTCTACCCACACGTTCATACTCACCCTCTCTACTTGAGTTAAAGGTCACACGTGGCTCAGTGATGCTATGGTGTTGACCATAGTCGTCTCTTCGCACAAAATCAATACGTGCTGGCCGTGTCTTGTTCACTGCGTCGTCAAACGCGACACAGGTGACTTGTGTATTAGTGCCTTCCATTGGGAACACGTTCGATGGGAAAGGCTGGACAATTTCAAGACTGGCTGCATATATATATATATAAAGAGGATGAAGGTAAAATCTGAGGTTAGGCAGGACTGCCGGAGCTGGCCAAAATGTAAACACGTCACCCTAAAAATATCAATCCCCTTGGCACCATCTCAAGAGCAAGTTGTAAATTCAAACAGGAGTAGATAAATTCAGTGCCCCAAACACATCTCGGCAGCATGGAACAAAAAGCGACTTTACTCATCGCCTCCCCCAGCGCAACGTTTTTGTCACTCGCCCCACGATCTTGCAAAATGACAAACTGGCTACGTAGTTTTTTTCCTCGTTCCCAGGCTAGGAACGAGGATGCGTAGTTTTTTCCGACTCGACAGAACTATGGAAGCGTTCCATTTTTTGCCGTTACAGTTTTTATTCAATTCTTGCTTTTAGGCAGATAAAATTTGTTTAATTAAATGTCACGTCAAAATATTAACTTTGCAAATATCATCATTTTGACATTATACTGCAGAATATCCTACCACACTCTTCTAGTTCAGCCGCGTTCTGTTTAATACTCCCTGGAAAAAAGAGTTGTCAACGGTACACTTTCTGAATCATGGTGCAACGTTTGCAGTTGATTTTGTGATTTCGTTCTCTATATCCCTAACTTACCGCAGGCGAAGCCACTTAGTATTAAATCTCGGTAGAGCACCTTTTTACTTTATAGCCTGCAAATACAGCCACCTCCCGTCGGAGCTGCCCGACGCGAGGCGGTTGTATTCACAGGCTACCTTTTACTTACCTTGTCCTTGTTCGGCCGAGAGCAAAAGCAAAACGATTGCAACGTAGACGCTGTCAGCCATCTTTAGGCAACTTAACTGTATGCCCTCACGTTCGTTCAACTGCTAAGTAAACCGCAGCGGAAGTAACAAATACTTTAAATAGTCTGGCCACCAGAAAGTGACGTCATCAGTAGTTTCGAACCGCCCTTCGTATTGGTCTCTTTTTTGGTGACGTCACAGTAACAATGCACGTAGCGACACTCCTGAAAGAAGTGTTGGGCAGCACGGAAACGCCTCTTGTTCCGCGTCAAACAATTACAGTGTGACCGAAGGACAGAAAGAAACGAGGTGGTGCTTGGCGTAGTACTGAAGGTTGACGTGGTATGAAGTCAGTAGTTGACCCTTCTACGGAGCAAGGCCTATTTATTTCAAACCGTTTGAATTGAGGCTATCATTTAACTTTCCGTTCATTTTGCTACTTTACCTATGCCGGCGCCTGACACTGCATGTATAAATAAAACGTGTTCTACTTGCATAGCAAAAACATGTTTACTTGAAAAGGCAAACGAAGACTAAATTAAAACACACACACACACACACACACACACACACACACACACACACACACACACACACACACACACACACACAGTAAACGTCCAGAAAGCGCCCTCCAAGCTTTTCCCCCTGAGATTTCCCCACACGCCTCTACAAACTGTGACTTCAATTGAATAAGACGACCCGGTGTGTTTTTACACGCAAGAGGAAGTTCTTTTACGACCCACAAAATTAAACATCCGCACTTGTTTAAAGGGAAAAAACGTCTTGACATTCACTGTTAAGGATAATTATTCAGAAAGATTATCAGTTGTTTTCCATCAGTGACAGTAGTTCTTGCAATTTGCAGTGTCATTAAAGTTCGTATTTTGTGCATTAGTGATTCATAACACGTATGCCTTCGTAAAAATTTACAGATAAACATCCGTACTAGTTTAAAGGGAAAAAAAAAACAAAAAAAAAAAGTCTTGACATTTTAACCGTTAAGGATTTTCAAAAAGATTATCAGTTTTTTTCCATTATTGACAGTAGTTCCTGCAATATGCAGCGTCATTAAAGCTCGTATCCTGTGCATTAGTGATTCATAACACGTATGCTGCGATAACTCTTGGCATAAGCTCAAGGCTCGGATTATTAATCCTCGGCGTGTTACTTTAATCAGCCATATTAACCAATAAGTACTAGTCTACAGAGCTAAACTCACGAACCAAACTCAAATTTCAGTAGCAGTGAAAAGAGACCAATAACCCGGGGAGGGGAGGGGTGCGGCGTTACTTGATAAAAATTACTACTAAACTCTGACCTTTCTCAGGGGGGGACCCTGAAAATCACAATTACGACTACCCCAGGCTAAGTACGTTATTTTGTGAACATATGAACCCTAACCACAAGGCTATGCGAGCACCGAGGCTCAGTCCACAGCCGTCGGTGTTTCAGCCATCCTCGTTCCCAGGCTCTTACGGGACGGACTATCGAACTGTCTTCAGCCTCCAAGTTAATGCACTTGTATTAGGATGATTATTTTGCGTTTCAAATCCGTCTTTCTACAACATTTCTCACCTGGAAACTTATGGTTTGTCAAGGCTTGAATGTTCGCGCTTGTGACTGATCCTAAACCCCACTAATCTAAGACCCTGTTCACACGAGCTAAAGCGGAATGCCGACACCGCGGAAATACGTTTTTCGTACGTGCGGTCACTTGCTTTTTAGTCAGCGGTTATTGCACAGAATCGTGGATTCAGGTGCAAATTTTGTAGTTAAATGTAACACTCGTAAAACCTCAAGACTTAACCAAGAAACTCAATAGTAGGACTCGGCACTCAACTGCAAGTTAGTTCAAAGCACTTTCCATAACTTAAGTTGTGAACAAGAAAAACGAGGCTTGCCCACGATGTAAAATTTTAACTCAAATTATGAGAAGTTCCGCGGCGTCCGGAATGCCAGTCCGGGTCAGTTCACAACCAAGGGTTTGGAAACATTAACGTTCACATGAACCCGGATTGCATCTCATTCGAGGAGCACTGATCCAACCCGGAGCCACCCGCGAGTCGGCCCATATTTCCACTCGTACGTAAATGACGCTAATTTGTCGTTCTGCTGTCCGCCATCCTGTCCCCACTTTTAGGAATGGCGGAGAAACAGAAAGAAAAGCAACATTTTACATTGACCCGGGTAAGTGCAATTCGGCGAATTGCCAACCCTTCTAGACGGTTCAACCCGGGGCTCCAAAGTGGTTACCCGGCAAGCCGGGTTGACCTATGTTAGAAACTATATTCATGTAAAGATTTTGGCTGGAGAAGGGTGAACCTGCCGCGACTGGCATTAAGCCCAGGCTCGTGTAAACAGAGTCTTGAGGCCCGATTACATGAGCCAGACTGGCCCGGTTTGCCGATTGATAACCATAAATCAAATGTAGATTACATGAGAACCTCATCAGCCTTGTTTTCATGTGAGACCGAAACAGTCCCGCTGGCTCAGACAATTCTCCTAACAAAGCTGTTGAAGACTCTGGATATCACTATTTCGTGAGACATGGGCTGTTCTTCATTTTGAGAGCAACTTCTAAATTACGAACTAAAAGAAAAGATAGTGTGACCAAATCGGGTTTTTAACCCTTTCACTCTCAAACTAAAGAAGAAAGACGAAGTTGAACACAATATTGGGAATAAAAGGGTTAAAATAGTGTACTTTAGAAATGGCTTGGCTGTTCTTGGTCTTCCTCGCATACGGTTTATTTGCCTGAAGGAAAAGAAAGGCGAAACTTCAGACAGAATTACATGGGTAATGGCGGAAACCGCTGACCAACGGAAGTGACGTCAAGGGCGTAAATATCACGTTTGTACTTACGGCAGCCACGTTCATCGCTCGCGTCTCCACAATCATCAAATGAATCACATTTAACTTTTAGTGTTACGCAATGCCCATTGTTACAGGTAAACTCCGACGCCGGACAAGTGGACACTGAAGAAGAGAAGAGAATAACAAGTTATTTCTGCCTGTAAATGCACGTGCAGTGCAAATGGTGGCAACTCACCACAGCCCTTTTCGTCGCTGTTGTCTCCACAGTCGTCTTTTTTGTTGCATCGTAGCCCCTCGTCTACGCATGCGCCGTTCTCGCACGTGAACTTGGAACAAGTTGGCGCGCTTGGAGCTGAAGACAAAAACGCACGTTTTGTCGTTGACCTGATATTTAAGCTTACAAATGATTGGTTAAAACCAAAGTAATTACAGCATCAATCACAAAGAGCAAGAACCAGCCAAAGGCAAAGGTAAGTTGTGATTGGTTCAGTTTTACTTTAATGAAAAGACCAATCAGCAGTACGATAAAAGTATCCCTAGATGCATACAGTCAACTCTCACTAAGCAGACACCTGTCATGCAGATTTGGTCCTTGCCGATTTTCACTTGTTTTTCTGTAACTGAACTCTCTCTAAGGCGGACACTAAATGCTAGTCCCGAGGGTGTCCGCCTAAGAGAGAGTTCACTTTATTTTGTAAAAACTCCTTTTGGATGGAAGTTTGGTATACCAAGGGAAGAACTTTATGTTTTTTAAAGTAAAGTTAGTCAAACTATATAGTACATTAAATTATCCCTTATGCACAGTTGGACTTATAGCAGCTTGGTATGCACGATGGATATTCATGATACGTCTGGATGAATTAAGACAGCATACCTTCGCATACTGGCATTTTGTTACTCCAGCGTTTGTCGGCTTCACAAGTAATGATCCTGGCACCCACTAATGTGAAGTTTTTCTTGCAGCTGAACTGAACGTATCCTTTATAGTAGAAGCTTCCGACCACTTTTTCTTTCTCTCCATTTCTTGGAATTCCTGGATCTCCGCAATTGACCGCTAAAGATGAGACGGAAACAGACGAGGAGTTACCGGTATCCCGAAGGTCTTTGCGCAAGGAATGGTATCAAACTGATGTTACTTAATTTGTCGCTAAAGGTCTTCACTGGGCATGTTTGTGGTTTGCGTATGGGAGTAAGTTGGGAGAGGGTGGGTTAATTATTGGAGTAGGTTTTGCGTCTAAGATGTGGGGGCTCTTTTGGGGGAAGGAAGGAGGGAGGGTGGGGGGTTTCACGATATTGCCGAGCTCAACATTCTAGTTCTGATCGAGGCTAGCATTCCACTGAACATTGTAGATCAATCAGAGAGCAGCTCCATGCACGGCAAGTGACAATTGCAACAATAAGATAGTCGTATTTCTTATGAGTGGGGCTTTTGAGTTATAAATAACATCATATTAGTGTATTGTGGGAATGTGTACTGCTCTGTTTTTACACACCTGTACAATTTGGCGTTTTGTCGCTCCACTGGCCATTCAAGCATTGAATAGCGACGACGTCTGCAAGTTCATAGCCGTCCTCACAAGCAAAGAACACAAACTCTCCATGCCCCGTGTTGTTATTCAAACGTCTTCCCTTGAGCGGACGACCGGGATTATTACAGGAAGCTGAAAAAAAGAAGCTTTATTTAGGAAAGAACCATAGATTATCATGGCAGAAATCTGGTAAACAGTTGACAACGTGCTCTAATTGAACAAGAGAAAGCACTCCTCTGTTACAGACCCGGTAAGATCTGGATGTTCACAGGTTTTCGGCAAAAACTTCGTCAGGTCAGGAAATTTTCCGTCAGGTTAAAATTTCTCAGTTTTATTCCATATTCCACCGGGGAGGTAAAAAGTACACCAGGATACCAGGGAGGATAAAAACTATAGACAGGTAAAATAAAAACGTTAACTAAGGGCCCAGGTAGGCTAAAATTTCCCCAGGGAGGGGAAAAAATCTCACCAGGTCGGGTTTCACCAGGTCTGTTGCAGAGGGGTGTGAGAAAATTACCAAGGGAATTCAATCTGATTCCATCGTACTGTCTTTGGCGTTAGCAGTGTGAATGTCCCACTTAATAATGCTGTAACGACCTTGTACCTAAACACTATATCAGTATATTCAAGCACAGGTTTTGCCTTAACAAACAGGATTCGTACGGCCTCTCCAAAACAAAATTCAAGGACTAATCTGATTTCATATAAACCTTCAAGACCAATGTGAATGTTTTCAAGAGCTTAATATTATGTGACCCCCCCCCCCTTCCAAAAAAAAAAAAAAAAAAAAAAATTAAAAAAATTGAAGATTTTCTCCTCAATTGAGAGAACCTGAACAGTTTTCTCTAAAGTTGTTTTCCGAAAAGCGTTTGACTTTCAGGGACTTTTCAAGGACTGCTACTATGAAATCCAAAGGACTTTTCAAGACATCATTATACGAATTCAAGGACTTGTGATTGAGTGAACCTTACATCCCCTATCACAAATGAAGTAAATCTCACCGCAGTTGGCTTCGTCACTTCCATCACCGCATTCTACTGTTGCATCACAAATCCACTTTCGGTCAATGCACGACTTCTGGTCAGCGCACATCCACTCGCTCATATTACAACGCAGCGGAGCAACAGTTGCTTTCTCAGTGGGGACTGGGGAGAGGAGTACTGTGAGTTAATCACTTGAGTAAACAGTGATATTTTATACCTTTCTCGATTACAAATCTCTTTAGTTTTCTATGTGCGTGAAAAGAGGTGGCGGTGGAAATTTAACGACGGATCGGGAGAACAAAATACGCTGTTTTTGCCAAAGACGTGCGGCACGTCTTTCTTGCAGAACAAAACTTAAAAATCCGTTTGTGGTACGACAAAACAGTTCTCTTTCAACCGGTTAGCGACGGGAGCGCGTAAAAGGGGACTCAGCCGGGACTCAGGCGAAATGTTTCGCTCTAGTTCCATTCCGTACGTGCGCTCGCGTCGCTGCGGAAAAAAAGGGGACTGTTTTGCAGTCTACAAGCAGCGCGACTTAAAAGTGACTTGTAACATATTCTGAAGCAATCTCAGCTTACCCATGGTTTGGCAGTTGTCTTCATCAGATCTATCGGGACAGTCTCCGTTGCCGTCGCATTTGAATCGCTTAGGAATGCAGTTGCTGCTGGAAACACACTTGAACTCGTTGTTTCCACACGCGCCTCCCTCTATGAAGGAAAGATAAAAAGGGTGGGTTAGCTATGTAGTTACCACAAACTTTCACGCACACAAAAAAGCAGAAAATACCAATTTTCCCGTCAGTTGCACAACCCACTAGACCATCTGTTTTGAGATGGTGTGGCTGGATATTTGAGTCAGTCATACATCATGAGCTAAGCTGTATAGCGGAGCAAGGAAAGGAGGAGACAGGGGAGAGGATGTGCCGCCACGCTGGTTAATCACGCCAGGCGCGAGCTCCACGCGCAATGCAACATATGACATGAGGACAGATGTCCCGGGTCAGCAGTGAGATACAAGTGCATATGAGTACGTACGGCATCCGCGCTCGTCGCTGCTGTCCCCACAGTCGTCTTCATAATCACACAGGAAGTCACGTGTTACGCATTGGCCGTTGTCGCACTTGAACTCTGATTTGGAGCAAGTCGGGGCTGGAAGTGAAAAAGGAACTTAATAAAAAAGGCACTGAAAGTATGGGTGCCGTGGGCATTAAAAGTTACTAAACTTGGCTTTGTTACACTAAGATTATGACATGACGAGAGCGAAGAATGCTCAAAAGTTGAAAGTATACGCTTAGTGTTCGCTGTCCGAAGATTTCCTTGTCAGATTGTATTATATTTTGACTAGAGCTGTACCCCGCCGTCTTCAAATATTTTGACATAATTTCAGAGTGGTGAAGGACAAAATAAAAAAAAAAAAAAAAAAAAAAAAAAAAAAAGCGAGAGAGCCTTGTAGTTCCCACTTTGCCCGTTTTGGTGTGACTTAAGATCAGCCTTTCAAAACTGGATAGTCTCTATTTGCTGTCCTGCAGGGTGGTCGGCTAACCGGAGTGAAACTTCAAAGGTGGTCGCGGTGAGGGTCAAGGTCAATTATGACCAAGAGGTTTCAAGTATTGTGGTCGAAGATCACTTCGGTATTTTGCTCAAGGAAATTCCGGTTTCCCAATTGTTGTTGAGCACGCAGCAGTCGACTCCTGGATTTGCCTTCGTCACTGCAGCTCAATAGAATGTTGAACTGCCCGAACCGGCCCCAATGCAACATGGAAGACAGAAATCACAAAGTGTGTTGTCTCCTTTCTTCTTTGGGTACACGTCAGTTCAGCCTTCAAAGTGATTCGATTATGCCTACCGCGATTACATCGCTCTATAGCGGACAGCATGCAGATTTGGTCCTTGCCGATTTTTATTTGTTTCTCTGTAACTGAACTCTTTGCAAGGAGGACAACTCTCTAGGACGGACACCAGATGCTAGTCCGGAGGGTGTCCGCCTTCGAGAGAGATCACTGTAGACTGGTCAATTTGGATGCGTACCACGTTAAACTTAGGGAGCTGGGGTATCTCAATGGTCTTGTACTTCGGCTCTCTTGCTTTTCAAAAAAAAAAAAAAAAAAAAGCCCGACTATCAGGTTTTCTGACTCTGAATAGCTGTTGCGTGAAAACGGCCTTCGAAACTTTTCAGCACTCACGCGGATTCTCAATTTCCGATTGTTCACTGTTTTAAAAATACTCTCATTGTTGACCGACCCGACCACGGCAATTTACAATAATCCAAAATATCATGCCACCGTCAAACAGTCGTGGATAATTCTGCTGATTCAGTATTAATACGCGTTGAGTCTGCGGAAGACACAATCCCCAAAACATACACTTCACATGTGGTTGCGACATCTGATCCACCCTCTGGCAATTAACCAGCCTTCTATCAAAATGTTTTCTTGATAAAATGAGAAATTCAGAGAAAAGCTATCCTCCTTAATCTCTTTCCCAACTCAGTGTGCTCAGAAATTTATGAAAGCGAAACTCATATATTGCATATCAAAAGTTTCCGAAATTGCAACACAGCTGCGCACATTTTGGCTGACATTTGGCAGATCAACTTTTCTTGGAGTGTTTTCCTGTCACGGCGCCAGGTCATGATGGTATTATTTGCAAGGTTCTTTTTACTGCTGTCGTAACATTCTCGAATGGATTGTCCGGACTTCTGTCTTTCCACAAGATAAATGCCGCAAATGTCATGGGTGGGGTGGGGGGCGGGGTGGAGGTGGAGCGAAGAAAAGAATGTCTTTAGAGCGGCCCAGTAAATCTCTCCAGCTTTGCTCCAAAAGCAAAGGCTCAGGTTTCATGCTGGCAACTAAGAAATATAAACATTGGTACGTAAACTTGGCAGAACAGAAGATGCCTTTCAATTGTTGACTGGCTGAAAGTTTGCCACGAACATCCCTCCTATTAACACAGTTGAATGCTTAGATTTCAATTGATTCTGCCCTAACGACAGTCGAAAATGGAGATGACACGGATTTATGGGAATTTCGACGGGTCCGTTTCTGCCTAAAGCTGCGTTAAATCTGCTCTGACAAGCCCCCAAACGTCACATACCTGATGCCACAACGTGATAAAACAAGACGTAGTAGATCACAAGAAAGAAACGCGTGCCCATCTTCACAAAACCAGCAACACTCTCTCCTCCAACCTTCGCAAACAACGAGACTGACGAACTGACAGAGCGGACGGAGTCTCACATCATATCACGCCACATGACGTCATTTGCACACCACAGGACACTGGCGCCCCCGCTCATGAGCCTCGGTGTTTACTAAAGCCAGGAGACTGGGCTGCCTGTGGTCACAGAGGCAGTGTCCGAGAGCCCTCGCTTGCGAAAAAGAAAATGCCCACAAAAACAGGATGGCATCTTAATTTGCGCTCCGCGTGAATGCATGCATGGAAGTCATGCCAAAAACACACCGACGCAGTTTTCTATGCAAAGATCCGGAAATAGAAAGCCCGTATAAAGTTGCTTTTAAATCGGACACTAGAGACAGCAAGTCTAAGATCTGCATTAGGGCTTATTTATAGAAGCGTTGTATTTTTGTTTACATTGAAAGTACGAGAAAAAGTAATACAAGGATTATCTCCTTCTTTTAATCAGCATTTTCTGAATATCTCAGGATACGGACCGGTTGCGATGAGTGACTGTCCACAAATTTCCCACGGTTGGATGTGTGAGGAGTATTAACTATACAGCAAAACCACAAACATCGGAAAAGCACTCCCACGTTGCGGAACAACACAACGCTGAAAAATGAACATATATAAATGAAAATAACAATAAAAAATAGACAGGAATTTTGAAGTTTTAATACAAAGGAATGTTTCTGAGCCTGAACTTTGGTGAATGCGATTTTTTTGCAACACGACCAATTGAAGTTTTTCAAGCCGGACTCAGCTACAGGGTTGATCGTCTGTGTTAGAACTCCTCTAACCTGCGAAAATACTCCTGGCCCATCCCTGGGCTGATTTCAGACAGCTGTTTTCGCAGGCTCACCTCGGAGACCCAGGAGCAGATCGTAGGGCGGCGGGCAAAAAATGGCGAAGGGAGAGGGGAGGAGAGAACCATAACCCTCTCTACTTCCCCCTCCGCCGCCGTTTTGCCCGCCGCTTCACGATCTGCCCCTGGGCGCTATGTAGTCCGCTCACTTTAGGACATCATTGGCGTATCCTTCCCGGGGTCTATTTTCTGCCTTTCCGAGCCGCAGACTTGCTGTCAAGATCCGATTGTGTGATGGTATGGAACACGCTGTCCACATCTTCGTCGTTGTCAAACGCGTCTTTGTTGGCTTCTCGCCGGTATTTCAGCGCCTGCTTTGATTCCACTCTGTTGATATACCGCTGAGCTGCTTCCTGGCGCACCAAGCGTCGATGCTACAGCAGCGGGAAAATAAAAATAAAGAAAACAGTTTACGAGAAAACAAAACAACAGATTGCACGGTACAGAAGCAAGATAAAAAAGCTAAAATACACCGAACACCTTGTGGATTAGCTTTAGCCCGTCGATACGAAGAGCAAACGACGACTCTTTCGATCTTCCGGCCGCAGAGAAAATTGGGGTGAGTAAAAAAATGGGGTGGGGGTGAGAGGGGAAGATCAGGCATTTTTATCTTCCGTCTACACAAAACGATAGAATATTCGATGATGAAACGCTCCGTTCTGTTTCCGTGACTAAAAAAACGCGATTCTTTTAAAATAAAACTAGTCCGTGTAAACCCGACTTCCATGCAATCGCGAACGTTCAAAATTGTCTTTGGGTCTGTCTGACTGTGAGACAGAGATTTAATCTGTCTGTATGATCTCCGGATTACAGGCATTGCGGTGAAGCAAATACGCGATTGAAAATCGCGTGATGAGTTCCTTACCTCGTTGGGGGACTGGTAATTAGGGTTGTCAAACAGCGTCGGGTCGCCGAAACTTCCCTCGAAGATTTTGACGAGGTTGAGCACAAAGCGTGGCCCTAAACACAAGGAAGCAAAACAGCTCAATTGTAAGACTATGCACAACGACACCATGCGAAAATGAAGACTGAAGCAAGCACAACAAAACAGGAATGCAGATGCAGAGAGGGACAAAAAGATAATCCGCAGAAAACTACGCAGTTAAGAAAACAGACAAGTTAAAGCCACTACGCATTCCAAAGTTTAACCTCCGTAAAACTTTTTCCACTGCACGACTGTTTAAGCGTGAGGACCGAGTACAGCAATCAAAGTTTAGAAATTTTGTAAGCTGACACCCTTGGGAAGCAAAAAATGTATCCGTGAATGGAAATGTCCGCCTACGAGATGTGTAAATTCAGAACTTGACTAAGCTAGAGTTTTAACGGGGCTTCGTACAGGTGTCCGTTTATAGAGCTGTCCGCTTACGAGTGTCCACCCGAGAGCTTCGACTATAACGAGAACGGAGGCGTGAAAAAGCAATCCCTTCTGACTATAGCACAAATAGGAAGAGTGGAGAGAACACAGTCAAAGAAACTGACCTATTTCGAGCAGTGATCCATCTTCTTCAACAATCTGAAACCCAAATGACACAGATTCGTGTTAATAGAGAAAGGTCAAGTAGATATACAGAGGACAGTAGACACACAAAGAAACGGAAAATGCAGGGAACGCTCATGTTATGTAGACAGACATGCAAAAAAGAAGACTGAGTGCAGGAATCAAACCAGGCTGCTTTGGTGATTATGTCATTTGATCACCACAGACAACAGACTGAAATATATTCAGAGATAAACAATTCAGAGAGTGTTGACTTGAGGTACAGTATTGGCCTTCTGTTTCTTTATACATAAATCTAAGACAGAGCAAGGAAAAATTGACAGACAGAGACTAGAAAGCCGGACACACATACAGAGATAAACAATGTAACGAGAACTGCCTCAAGAGACAGCCACATCACATGCAGACACACATGCGACAGAGACAGAAGATGTGCAGTGTACTACACAGTGGAGGGACATGCCAGTCAGAGGATGGACTTCACCTGGAAGTTTCTGAACCAGATCCTGTTATCTTCCATAGAGAAAGACAAAATATGGTCCACAAAGGGCTTGCTTTTTGGATGATAACATGGTGTACTAAAAATCTGCAGCATGAAGGGAGAAATACAAAATGACATACTGTACTTGACTACTAGGGTGTGCAGTTGTGTTCAGTGAGAGATTCTAATACTCGCACTGCACAAGGATTAATAATGATGGTGACCATACAGACTAACTTACTTGGGTCAGCATTTCCTTTAACAAAGAGTAATGTGGAGTGACATCAAAGCCCTGCAAAATGTTAAATCACAGTCAATAAAAATACAAATTTCAATGCTCTAAAAAAAGAAAAACTAACACACACAGTAATATTTGCCCCGGGATGAGGGATATACACTCATGTTCTGCATGGATACAGTATTATAACACTAGACCTCTCCCTCCATACCAGAACTTTCCTAAACTCAAGTGGGGACTTAAAAACAGTTTTCTCTGGAACCAGATGACTTAAACATCATGGTACTTTTGACAAATTACGAAACTTAAAGCATGTATCATCACCTTTTAACCAAGGTGGTAGGTTCCCATACATATCTTTGTCTATTTAGCATCATTATTTACACAACATTTGCCATTCCTCGTTTCACTGCGGCTATTTGAATTACTGTTGGTAAAGGAGTATGCAGTTGTATATATTTACATGTAAGGTACCTTATCAAATGATAAGATGGGTCTGGAACCCTTTAGGCAGTTTCCTGTTAGTTTCAGCTCATCCATAGTGTGTACTGGAGGAAAAAGAAGAAATCACCTTATTACAACAGCTAAAGAAACACAATCATGGAATTTCAACAAAATAAGTATTAACTGTACTTCACTTGCAGAAACACAGTCAATTAACACAACCAAGTTTAACCAATGGACTTTCATACCAATCTTAACCAGGCTTTAAAGTAACAAAAAAAAGTTAAAAAAATATGGAAATGTGTTCTACTTACTGTTTTCCACTAAGAACTTTGCTGATGGGCCATGTGGAGTACATGAAAACCTACAACAAAGAAGATGGGATTATTTATAGGTACAAATAATTAATAAAAACTGTACAGACAGAATATACTATTTTTTATCCTAACTACATTATTACCATGTAACTGACATTCAGCTCTGTTGACATTACCTAGAAGTCTGCTGTACAAATTTATGAGTTTCATAAGTCTTTTAGTAAAAGCATTCTCAACATACTGTACTCCACGCTCTAACCACTATCAATAAGACACAGTGTACATGTGGTGTACCCTTCACACATACCACATAAACAGATCTTGCTTCTTTCTCATCTCAAAGAAGATACATTTGTTGCAGTTTTTCATCTCACAGACCTGTAACAAGGATATTTAGCTATCATAAACTTACACGTACAACATTGCACGTTTGAGTACGTGCATTTCTAACAGATTGAAGCAAGATTTGTCAGAAAAAAAAAAAAAGACAAGTAAAATAAATACTATACTGGACAATACTGCAGACATGCTTCTACTACAAACATCTACTATACCGGATTTGATATCAAAATATGTATATATTGTAGAACACGACTGGATTGTACCAGTACAGCAGTTATAAAACCTACCTCATTGACAACAAAGAGTTTATCTTTTCTGTCCAACTTGGTATCTAAAAATTTGCAATGAACAGACATACTGTCATACACCAAATGCACAGAATATACAAAAGGTGTTACCAAGTGAATGCAGTTTTTCCATACAATGCACTCTACCAATGAATTGTATTTATAAGTTGCCAAGCCACTACGGCCCTTGAGCCAATCTCCTTCAATCTTCCCTACCAAAAAACAAAGACTACGCTCTTAACATTTTTGTTGAGCATGCACTAGCCTATGTGAAGGCAAAAAAAGCCCAAGTTCTAAGAACATTGTAGGTCAGCAAACTCCCTAACTATACACATTTGGAATCCCTAACTTGTATGACCAGTTTAATGAGACAATAAAACTGACTTGGCTCGTCTAAATTTTTGGAAGAGCAGCTCACCACATGCTTGATAAAGATCACAGAATTCACTGGAAAACCTTCTTCTATCCATGTTAACTTATTGTTTCTAGTAGGACAGATTGAAAGAGGTTCTGCTTACAGGGTACCAAGTCACTTTTTATTTTTCGTATACTTTCATTTAAAAACAGTGCTCCAAAAAATACTCTGCATTATATTTATTGAAAATATATTATTTGGAGCATCTATGTATTGATTATAGACAGTGCACATGTAACTGATACAGAGCAACAAATGCACTGCATGCGATGTATATGTCTTGTGTGCAGTTTGCACTCGCCCAGCTAGAATAGCTTATTAGTTACTCTTGGCTACAGCTATCTTATCCAGATTGATTTTACTGTCTGTGCTCAGCTGAAACTTAACACAACTCGACCTACAGTTGTAGTACGTACCTGCTTTTGAATGGGGCAACAGCGTCCTCATATCTAGCATCAAATGTCTGGCTCTGGATAGAAGTTGTATGAAATAACCTGTGAGTCAGGAGCAGACTGAACAGCTATCCAGCAGGAAGCGTACTATTGATTACCTGTGACTTATACCACGTGCGCAAAACACCAACACGCGCTGTTTGTTCGTCCATTTTCCCTGCAAAGATAGGGAGTTTGTCTTGTATTATGCATCGAGATGTGCTATTAAATACCAAATTTACAAACGTACCTTTTTAGATTTCTTTTTGTCGGGCTCTGCGGTATCAATTGCGGTTGTTTCTTCAAGCTTTTCTCTGGGACGCTTTTTCGCCATCTTGTTCCTTTTGGTAGCCGCTGACCACCAAAGGCGATTGCCTGCCGTCGCGGTTGACCAGTGCCCAGGCTACAGACTCCTGGCGCGGACCCCGGCCTATGCATTAAACTCAGTGATTCCCCCTTTTCTTACCCAAAATCGAGTAGATTCCCCCCTCCCTTTCCCACCCCAATGATAAATAATGACAGATCCCTTATTGAATGCAATGACGCACCGTGTCGTCCCGACCTTCATTATTAACCCTTTTACTCCCAAGATCAAAATGCAGACTCTCAAAACTTTTTAAGAAAAAATGTATGAGTGATGTAGTTAGAATTGAAAGTTTAATCAGGTTTCATCTGAGCAAGGCATGAAAAGCCAAGTTCTTCTCACTCTATGATATCTTTTGGGTGAGAAACTGAAGGAAAAAACTAGAGCTGATCACTCTTGGGAGTGAATGGAGAAACACACAGGGCTCATTCTTGTGGGACTATTGAGTCTCTTCCTATTCCGGAATAGACGGCAATCGTGTGTTCTTTTGGACCTTTTTTTTTTTTTTGCCAGAATTAATGGAATAGTATTCCGTCCATTCTGCTCCCGATAGAAAAATAGACAGAACCATAGCGGTTTATCCGGTATGGACAACTGAATAGGCAATAATCGTCTCTTTTTTTTTTTTTTTTTTTTTTTTGCCATCAGCTTATCCGTTTTCGGAATAGCGCAAAGTCTGTTGTTTTGTTAACTGGTATTGAATCTGTATATTCTGCTATTACTATTCCGGAATAGACAGACAGAATAGTCCCAAAAAATACATGACAGCACATGGGGCCTATTAACGCCTAGTCTTGATGAAGCGATCTAAAGTGGACAAGGTTTACCGTTCCCTGTTCTCTTTGAGAGAATCTTGCTCTGGAGAGATTGGTAAAATTCAAAACTTCAAGGGAAGCGACGCCTCGTGAAATTTCTTGGGTGCACAAGTTTACTTGACTAGGCTCACTCACTCCCGCCCGCCGCACAGTGATACGGCTAAAGTCACTGCCCAAACTAGGGTATTTTTCACAACGTAGGATTCCCTTCAGTCCATTGCGGTAATTGCGATTAAGAAGAAAACAAATCCACGGATTTAACGTACTATTCGCAAAGCTGAAGAAACGGCTGAAAAACCATACTACGTCCGGTGGACCACAGATCGAGTAGGTTGGCATAAAATAAAGCAGAAAAAACGAAATATGCTCTGGTAGCCAGCAAAGCGCAAAGCAGACGATAACTGCAACGATCATTTTCCCAGCTTTTTGTCGAGACTTTTGCTGTGAGCGTATAGTTGCTCCGGTACAATTTCCCGGGATTCTTCGTCTCGAAATTACATAAAACACTTTGCTGTATAAAACTAGTATCACGCAGAGTGGAAGTAGATACAGGATAGCTAGGTACACTATCGTGTAGTCTCGTGGAGCCAAAGTAGGGTCAAACGGAGAGGGCCATTCCTCTAGACACCAAACAGACCCTTCCTCATCATGCACCAAGTTGTTGGCAATCAATTGGGGCGAGGCGGCTACGGCGGAGGCAAACCAAATGAGTGGAATCACAAGCCGGAGCCTTTTTATTGTCATGATCCTCTTGAGTGGATAGACAATGGTGACATACTTATCCAGGGAAATGGCGACCAGTGTGAAAATTGAGCAACTAACTGAGACGGTTTGACAAAACGGCAGCAGTTTGCACAGGACCAAAGCAAAGGAGCCGCTGAACCACTGGTTTGTGCCAGTGATCTCAACTTTAGCTGCCTCAGGCATCAACATTAGCGTGATTAGCAGGTCTGCCACGGCGAGGTTGGCTATTAAGTAATGCGCCACTTTTCGGAGCCGTCTATTTCTGTGTATCACTTTAATGATGAGACTGTTACCGACCAGTGACAACACCAAGACTGCGAGTATAGCAGCGGACTTAAGGCCGATTTCAAGTTGACTATCTTCTGACAGGGGGCAGTCTGCGAAACCTCCTTCGTCAATGTCACTGCCATTAGCAGTGCCGCTGGTGTTATTCATGGTCGATCGTTCTCCTACAGATGATTAAAGTAAAGTAAAGGAACTGTTACAGTGTGCTATTTTCTCGGCAAATGTCCGCTCACTATTCGCTCAATGGAACACTAGTTTTTGGAGGAGTGCAACTGACTGAACGCAGCCTCAGAATGTTGCAACTTTGCTGTAATTGCGTTGTGTGAACTGAGTTTTGCTTCGTAAACAAACACGTTTAGAGGTCAGTCGCAGACGGGTAACATTTTACCCTTTGCAATTCTTTAGCAACTTGTCACTGAGTTGCTGAAAAAATTGCAGTGTAAAAATTCAGTGAAATTGATCAAAATTATCATACTTTAGTTTGCTATTCACCTGTTGTATGCCTATCCCTCATTAGGAAGTGGCGAAAAGTAAACACTCACTGAGACAGTTTCGAAATTTGTTTTACCTATCCAGAGCCTCCTCTGAATAAAGCGCATGAAACATTGTCACAGGACTGAACAATTGTGGTTTTTGGGAACCCAGAGCCGAGAAGACAGCTTCTTCAAAGTTTTGCAGCAAATTTACACCACATTGTCGGCGCAATTAAATATACAAATTAAATACGTACCCGAGAGCGTGCTTTGAACAAACCAAACCTGTGCTATTGGTGATAGCTGTAAAATCGTCGGTTGACGTGTTGATCTTTCGGAAAACGATCAGTTTGCTCCCAGAGCTCCTTCGACATAAAGTGATGTTTAGATTACATTCAATTAGACAGTTGCACTATTTCTATGAGAAGAGGGCGTCAGTGCACACAATATAGCGGTTTTAGAATCACTGCCAAACGTCATCGTCTGGTTGCCCTGGTTTTTCTGTCCTGTTCGATTGGTCCAAACAAATTTCTCGGCCAATCAGAAACAAAGCAAGCCAAAAGGTTCGTGACGCCGACAGCGTTTACTCGCGCTGCTGATTGGTTCGGCTTCTTTAAACTAAATCCAACATTGTGAATAGAAAAATGAGTGACGGCTATACTTTTGTGATTGGTTGAAAGTGTTTCCTAAAAGTGTTGTGATTGACACTGCAATTGTTTCGATTTTGGTTTTCGACAGCCATGCGAAAACCGTTCTAAAACTGTTCCTACTATGTCCCGCGACTTCGGACATACACTAATCATGTGATGGAAACAACAACGAGAAAAAAAAGAATATTGATACACAAGCATAAGCTTCCAGAATAGAGGCCATGTCAACACCAATTGAATAGTTTTTTTGATTAATGTTAAAAATACGCATTAGTGTGACCACGCAGCCTGAGGTAAACCGCTTATCAAAAAGCCTGCCGTATTTCCAATAATCTGCACTGTCGCTTCCTGTCTGGGAACTCATTAGCTCTGTATTGTTTTCACTGATCATGGCCTTGGTATAATCTGACACGATAAATTTTAATTAGAAGTAATGTCATTTTAAATTCAAAACACGAGAGAAAGTTTGTTACGAACAGGCAACAGTGTATTTGGTAAAAGCCTTCTGTACTACTGCACTTGCCCTTTCGTTAATAAAATCGCCAACTTATTTTGTCTTTTTTGTACAATATGACTCATTCAAGTGTCAAGCGCACAAACGATCAACATTTGAAAGCAAACGTGAATAAGAATACGTTTAATTGTATATAAATTTGAAGTTATATTAACAAATGTCGAAGAATAAAAAGCAAACTCTCAGCGAGGTGCTTTTCAATATATCTTAACTACATATTAACGTTTTCCTTAGATGTCAAAAGCAAATCAAAACGCATCGCGTTCGGTGTCAAACTCAAAAAGCGTCTTTACATTACGTATTCCACCGATAATACGGCTATCGCCTATTTTATGCTTTCCGAGATGTCCGTTGCGTCAAAACGAGGCCAGTGTAAAACGTGATCGGCCGGCTGCAGGTGTTGTGACTTTTAATACTTATGTACAGGCGTAGTTGGCACTGAGGGGGTTATGTAATAACCCAACTCGACCTTAGAGGTCGCCAAAATTATGAACAAGAGAATATTAGATGCAATTAGGTGGCGCCATACTGCGACCCTCCGTGACTGAACTTTGGATTTAATATGGAATACGGTTATGAGTATACAGCAAACTTTATTCACAGAACAATACACAAAAATATGGGATTGAAGAAAGTACACACTATAAAATACATCAAAGTCAAACCGTTGAAGAATCATGCAGTAAAAAGGCAATTTTGATTTTAGGACAGGAACAACGAATGCACACGAACTAGGAAAAGTGAACTTGAACGTGCTGTTTTACCTTTTCGGCAACGACCGCTGACTCCAAGAAAGAAGGTGACCGCGGGGTCGTAAAAGTACTTCCGCGAGGCCGCAACAATCTAATGTAATCCCCCCCTAGCGCAGTTCTAAGCATTCAGCTTCCGTGTGGAAGTAGCCTGTCATAGATACCCCCTCATTGCCGGCGCCCCTTTTGCGGCAAACCATTCTCTTTAGCTCACTAGTGAACTGGGCATTCCACAGGGCAAACAGTATAGGGTTGAGAAAGGCGTTAAACACCATGCACATCGGGGGGAGCCAAATGCGAACGAGGGCGTCTGCTATGGGTTTGGTAGAAACATTTAACATTCCCGCGGAAAACGCCACGATCATGATATTGGGAATAACAAAGAAAACCGAGTTGGTGAGCACGATCAGACCGATTCTCTTAGCCAGGCGCGTTTCCCCTTTTACACCCGCGCCAGTCGAAGCGCGCTTAACAAAGACGCAGATGTGAATGTAAAGCGCGAATATGATCAAATACAGCAGCACCAAGAATACAATCAACCCCTGGGTGTACAAAATCCTGTTGGCGGTTTCGAAACTTTGGATCAGAATGCACATGAAGTTATCTCGGATGATGGCGTTGTCGAAGTAATCTATGACAAAGCACATCACACCGACCAGAACCCAGAAAACCCCCAGTAATGCAGCGGCTATTTTTCGGCTGATCTTAACGGACGGGTTTGAGAAATGGACGATCGCGAGGTGCCTTTCTAAGGTCAGAAGCAGCGACGTAATGACACCCATAGTCTGACCCACCACGAAGACAGTCCTGTAGTATGGACAGTGGGACACCCGCCAGCTCCTGAAGGATGGATCGTGGTTAATAGCGTGACCCGTGGCTACCGAGATGGAGTAAACACCGAGCAACAGATCACAGAAAGCCAAGTGAGCGATCAACATGAACGATGTATTGCTTTTCAGAAGTTTGCTAAACAAAGTCCCCATAATGACTAGGAGGTTCAGGAAGATGACTAAGGCTCCGAGTGTGATCTCAGAAGCGCGGAGGTCCCGCACTTGGGCCCAGCACATGTCTTTGTAAATCTTCCTGACCGGATCAACGTCTGTCAAACTCAACTCGCATTCCTTTTTTGTACACTGCCTTTTGAACAGAATGAACTTCGCCTGGTGTTCGTCAACAAATGACAAGTGTTCATCGGGAATGTGACTGGCATTTACGACGAGGCAGGAGTTTATCTCTGCTGACGTTGGTGCGGGAGAAATAGCTCATATAACGTATATAATGTACACGATGATTCTATGTGACAAGGTACGCCGAAGAATTCACTAGTAATGCATCATACTAACTGCATATTAATGAACACCGGTTTGGGCTGATTAGCATGTTTCTCCGACAAAACTTCAGCAATGGGATCACGCGACGTCACCTATTGTTATTAGTGTAACAACCAAAGATCTATTGGCTGCTAAAACAAAGAGTTCTTTTCTTACAGTTGGCAAAATTACAATAAAAAAAATAATAATGGTAAAAAGTGATTAACGCTATACCTAACAACACAGCTGAAATGGACAAAAATTCTTGTCAAATCAAACGAAACTGTTGATTTAATGTCAGCTCCACTACTTTTCTGAGAACAATAAAACTATTCAGGAGACACCGCGACGTCGAAGGTCAATCGTAAAGACGTGATCCAAACCCCGACAGGCAAACAACGGTTTCTAATATCCATGGTGATAAAAACGCTGATGTATCAACAGAAAATTGATATGGGCACTGTCTAGTACTGTTAAAAGCTGGTATTACACTGTTCATTATTCTAAGTTTGGCAACATTTGTAAACCGATATTGAAACCTACTTTACATGGCCTTTTAACACAAAGACGTTGAACAGTTGCTCTGCATTGCTGTGCTACCGTTTTGTCGCGCGCACCAGTTAAACAAATAATTGGGCTCACCGGGTAAAACGATGATTTTCTCTATCATGCAGATGCTGGGAACTGAGTTCAACAACTTGCTTGGAAAGTCTTTCTTTCAACTGTCTTTCCTTGTAGACCTCTTTTGGAGACAAAATTTGAAAGATATCCGGCTGTCTTGAATAAAACGCCTCCCAAGAAAAATATAGCCTGCATCTATTAAAATATTGTCAGAACGTTATACATATTTTATCCCCAGCCTAAACAAACTCCCAATTTTATTGGCTGATTAAATATCCAATTCTAAAGTCCTGATTCTTTTGTGTTTAGTTTCATCAACGGCTGCTGACTTTGAACGACCGCTGACTGAACGCAGGCTCAGCAGCTTGCAGCTTTGCTTAAATTCCGTCTTGTGAACTGAGTTTTGCTTCGTAAAAAAATACGTTTCGAGGTCAGTCGCAGACGGGTAACATTTTAACCTTTGCAATTCTTTAGTAACTTGTCACTGAGTTGCTGAGAAAATTGCAGTGTAAAAATTCAGTGAAATTGATCAAAATTAGCATACTTTAGTTTGCTATTCACCTGTTGTATGCCTATCCCTCATTAGGAAGTGGCGAAAAGTAAACACTCACTGAGACAGTTTCGAAATTTGTTTTACCTATCCAGAGCCTCCTCTGAATAAAGCGCATGAAACATAGTCACAGGACTGAACAATTGTGGTTTTTGGGAACCCCAGAGCCGAGAAGACAGCTTCTTCAAAGTTTTGCAGCAAATTTACACCACATTGTCGGCGCAATTAAATATACAAACTAAATACGTACCCGCAGAGTGTGCTTTGAACAAACCAAACCTGTGCTATTGGTGATAGCTGTAAAATCGTCGGTTGAAGTGTTGATCTTTCGGAAAACGATCAGTTTGTTCCCAGAGCTCCTTCGACATAAAGTGATGTTTAGATTACATTCAATTAGACAGTTGCACTATTTCTATGAGAAGAGGGCGTCAGTGCACACGATATAGCGGCTTTAGAATCACTGCCAAACGTCATCGTCTGGTTGCCCTGGTTTTTCTGTCCTGTTCGATTGGTCCAAACAATTTTCTCGGCCAATCAGGAACAAAGCAAGACAAAAGGTTCGTGGCGCTGACAGCGTTTACTCGCGCTCCTGCTTGGTTCGGCTTCTTTAAACTAAATCCAACATTGTGAATAGAAAAATGAGTGACGGCTATACTTTTGTGATTGGTTGAAAGTGTTTCCTAAAAGTGTTGTGATTGACACTGCAATTGTTTCGATTTTGGTTTTCGACAGTCATGCGAAAACTAAAACTGTCTAAAACTGTTCCTAATATACCCCGCGATTTCGGATATAGACTTATCATGATGGAAACAGAAAAAAAAAAAAAAAAAAAAATTGATATACAAGAATAAGCTCCCAGAATAAAGGCCACATCCACACCAATTGTACCTTTTCGATTAATTTTGAAAATACGCATTAGTGTGACCACGCAGCCTGAAAATGACGTATTCCACCAATGGTACGCGGCTGTCGCCTATTTTATGCTTTCCGAGATGCACATTGCCTCCGTTTCAAAACGAGGCCAGTTGTGAAACGCGCGGTCGGCCGGCTGTTGGTCTTGTGATGTTTTATGCGCGGGCGTAGTAAGTACTGAGGGAGATATGGAACAGCCCAACTCGACCTTGGAGGTCGTCAAAATTATAAATACGAGAAGATTATTGTGAACAGTTCTACAATTAGATGGCGCCATACTGCGACCTCCCCGTGACTAAACTTTGGATTTAATATGAACACGACTATAAGTACACTGAACTTTATTTACAGAACGCTAAACAAAAATAAAGGGCTAAAGCAAGTACACTACAAAATTACATTAATATTCAAACAGTCCTCGGTCAAAGTCAAGCAGTTGAAGAATCATGCAGTAAAAAGGTAGTTTTCCTTCTAGGAACTTAATTAACCCTTTGAAATATTTGTTCACCAACGATCGAAGGTGTATCACTATTAAACAGTATCTAGCTATGAACAGTCATTATTTACACAACAATCCTTGATTCAAAAACTAAGTGATCGAAGTTGCAGTTCTAAACAATCAACTTATGGGAGTAGCGCGTCATGGATACCCTTTCAAACAACATACTTTGCTTTTAGCCAATTGAATGAAATTTCCAGATCATGTGTCTCTTGAATAGGGTCAGGGTTTGAGGGCATCAGTGGCAACGCCCTACCTGAACTTCAGCGAAGTGCCAGTCCCCCCACGTCCGAGGCTCAATCCAGTGGAATGTCGTCTGGTTTTATATTCATTGTAGGACAAGCTGGATCCACAAAAGTCAAAACTGCCATCACCAGGTCAGGTAGCCAGCCGGCGGGAAAAAACTGGCCGAAGATGAAGCCACGATTTGGATCTACAAGTCTTTGAATTATGGCCTGCGTATCCTCAGGATCGAAGTCTTCCTCCAAAAGAATGTTGATCATATTTATGATCGTCTTCAGAAAGCCTAGAATGCGCTGCCTAGTATCCTTGCCCGGCGCTGAGATAGCAAAAGACGCGTAGACATCTGCAGTCTGACATTGTTTAAACACGTCTAGAAGGTCTTCCACCGTTACGTCGGGGTCTTCCCCAGACCAAGCACGCACACCTTTCACCAACTCACTAAGAAGTGGATCGTCGGTTCTTACATCCGCGCCGCTTAGCGCCAGCGTAGCGATCTCTCTGACGGTATCCATGAAAAGATCTTGAAAGTCGTGGTAACTCACGTAACTCCTACTATCCCTCCTCTCAAAAGGCAGGGGAGGGATAGTAGGAGAAACAAAATCGGTGTTCCCCGAAGCTTCAGATTGGGCTGTGGCAACAGCAGGGCTGGTGACCTCTGACGAAACTGGTCGGGCAGCCTCAGCAACAGTGGGATCTTCCTGGTTATCTGGTGGGATCATTTGAGCAAAGGCATCCGGACGAATCCCTCCTTGGTCACCATCAGCTGTTTCAGCGCCAGGCTCAGATCTATCCAGGACCATCTCCCACTTAAAGCAGGTTGGATCCTGACAAATATCGTTCACCTTCGCAGCCAGTGACTCCAGAAGATCAGGGTGCTCACTTGCCGCGTGCTCGAACAGGTTACACGAGCGGATGAAGTAGTGAGGCAAAACCTTTCTAGACAACGCGTCCTGTAACTTGTCCAGTAGCGTTAGGACACAGCAGGCTCGATTATCTTCGCTCCAGACTTCCAGAGCTGAATCTTCAGCTGACCAGAGAAGCAAAGTCTTCAGATGGTAGGAGACCAACACTTTTTCATCAGTGCAAAGAAAGGCGCGGTGGAACAGCTTCAAACAGCGATAGCACTCTTTCTGTACGGCGTTCATCTCCTTGCTCAGTAGATATTCTGCATTCGAGAACGATAAACGAAAATCGAGGTCGGGGTTTCCACCAGTCTTTGGGGTTTTTACTACGACGTGGAAGCTTTCACGGGTGATTTTCTCGACGACGTCATGTGAGGGCCATTGGCGCGGGCGCGTGCACCATTCTTGGGCAACCTCTGGCCATCCTCGACCTTGAAACGCAGGCACAAAATCAAATCCCAAGAATGCGGCTTCTGTGTTACTGCTATAACGCTCGTCCTTCGCGTCTGTTGAGGTAAGCTGTTTCTCTGCCGGTTTGCTTGCGAGACCGTCCGCGCTCAGCCTGGATGACTTGTCGCTGTTTCCAATTTTAGTGCCGCTTTCTTTGTTATTGCTGTAACCTTGCTCCTGTTGATTCAGTGGTTTTGGCTCCGATTCGGGTTGTGAAGGATTGGCAGTTTCTCTTCTTTCATTTCCGGCGTCCTCTGTCGACCTCTTGCCTTGGAAAGCGGGCACTGAGTCAGCTCTTCCGAGTGGTTCACGCACTGCGGTTTCTGTGCGTAACCTCTTATCCCTCTTCACGTCTGCGTCTGTGACATTTAACGCATGGTTGAGAGCACCCGGAAACAACGACATAACTAAGTCAACATTTTTCCACATTTCTATCACCGTGGTGCTTGGAAACTGATCCTCCGCGCTCAGATGGGTTGACTTGTTATTGTGCCTCTCTTCCAACAGTTCTCGAAATTCCTGAGACCTCAACAGAGTCTCTATCTCTTCTTCAAGGTCTTTTCCAAGCCCACTTCTGATGTTGTCGGTTTCGTTTTCGGAAACAGCGAGACTGGCCTGCAGCTCCTGATACAGTTCGTGCATTCTAATTCCACATACTTCCCTTGGCATTTCATCAATTAGTCGACTTACCAGATACGTGCTGGCCACACTTTTGAATCTGCGAAAAAAATTTGTCGCATACGACCGGAGATCCCCAGACACACGGATCTGTTCCTTGACAAAATCTAAACTGCTTTTTAGAACGACACTTCTTTGTTTTATGTAGGGTACTTCGAGCTTTTCAGAAATCGAGGCTATGAAGGCTTCGACCAGTTCAAACGCTGCAGAGCTGTTCTGGTACTTGTTTTGGTACACGAAATTCCCCTTTTTCTTGGTGAGGGAACCAATTGACTGATTCATATCTACTGTTATGGCAGGACCTTCGGGGCTATTTGTAATCTTCTGGATAGTGATTGAGTTTTGAATCGGTGATAACCCTAAAATGAATTTTTTTACCAGGTCAATAGAAGTCGACACTTCCCCGAATATCTCTGGGTGTAGGTTCTTCAGCGTCGCTGTGGCCACGAAGTAAGAGCCCTCGAACAAGCAGTTGTTCAACACTGGATGGTTTACTCCGCGAATCCGGACAAATCCTGGTTTTCCCGCAATGTTTTCCAGCATGTCTTCGGTGACCTCCATTTGTTTGGCTTCGGAAAAAACCATCAAGTCGACATCACCGATATCGTGAGGCAGATAGCATTTCAGTCCCTCGGCCGAACTTCCGTACTGTGTGAAAGTGACCTGTTTTTCTGTAGATTTGAGCAGGTAGACAGACCAGATTTCGATTAGCTTGGCAAACGTAAGGTAGCCGTTTAAGTACTCGTCCCACTTCTTGCTCTCATCGCTGACTTCCGCCATACGTTTAAAAAACGCGTTTAGATCATGCTTATCGGACTTCGCTGCCATCTAGCTTCTTGTTTACGTGTTTAGCCCGTGTCAGCTCAGGTAACGGGCTTCTTTACCTTTTGCTTGCTGCCTGAACGGTACGCAAACGTCAGAAACGGCTACACGTAGGCTATTTCGATATGTACCAAACCAAGGCGTATACGGCTTTTGTTCATTTTTTGGAGGTCAGTGAGCGAGTTTTGGGATGGACGCCAAATTGACTTCCGTCTTCTATTTTTGTAATGTACATAAATGACGTCAGTTTCGGTCTCGATAAAAGTTGAAATTTGCACCTAAGCGACCAATCAGAACCAATCACAGAACAGCAGAGATAAACATTGTCGAGATGTTGTTGACAAGCGGAGTTGTGGGTTGGGAAAAGAATACTGAGTGGTGTTACCAGAGTATTTGCATGCAAGTTACATGATTCTGGTTGTTTGTTGACTTCATGGAAACAGAAAAGGCATCAACTGACCAAAACATATACAGACAGAAACATAAAGAATTAGTGTATGTGGAAGTGGATACGCAGTGGAATTAGACCACCCCTCCCTCCCTCTGGTTGCTCAAAATGATAACAAACCCTCCACGAGTCTCTATTGTCCTTTGGCCTCTGCAAATACACGATTTCCTTCCAGGTCAGATTAGTCAAAATCAGAAGATAGAGGAACATATTTATTGATTGTTTGGTTCAATAAACTGCTTTACTTCGTATTTTGATGTGTATAAATGACGAGTAAAGCACCTAAATATAATCCCTCTAAAAACGTTTAAGCATATCATGAAGGCATATCCTTTCCCACCATGCTGCGGCAAAAATAAACGACACTTTACGAGCGTTGCGCACACGAACTACGAAAACTGAACTTGAATTTGCTGTTTTACCTTTCGGGCAATAACCGCTAACTCCAAGAAATATGGTGATCGTGGGGTCGTAAAAGTATTTCCGCGAGGCCGCAACAATCTAACGTAATCCCCTCTAGCGCAGTTCTAAGCATTCAGGTTCTGTGTGGAAGTAGCCTGTCATAGATACCCCCTGATCGCCGCCACTTTTGCGGCAAACCATTCTCTTTAGCTCACTAGTGAACTGGGTATTCCACAAGGCAAACAGTATAGGGTTGAGAAAGGCGTTAAACACCATGCACATCGGGGGGAGCCAAATACGAACGAGGGCGTCCGCTATGGGTTTGGTTGAAACATTTAACATTCCCGCGGAAAACGCCACGATCATAACATTGGGAATAACAAAGAAAACCGAGTTGGTGAGCACGATCAGACCGATTCTCTTAGCCAGGCGCGTTTCCCCTTTTGCACCCGCGCCAGCCGAAGCGCGCTTAACAAAGACGCAGATGTGAATGTAAAGCGCGAATATTATCAAATACAGTAGCACCAAGAACACAATCAAGCCCTGGGTGTACAAAATCCTGTTGGCGGTTTCGAAATTTTGGATCAGAATGCACATGAAGTTATCTCGGATGATGGAGTTGTCGAAGTAATCTATGACAAAGCACATCACACCGACCAGAACCCAGAAAACCCCCAGTAATGCAGCGGCTATTTTACGGCTGATCTTAACGGACGGGTTTGAGAAATGGACGATCGCGAGGTGCCTTTCTAAGGTCAGAAGCAGCGACGTAATGACACCCATAGTCTGACCCACCACGAAGACAGTCCTGTAGTATGGACAGTGGGACACTCGCCAGCTCCTGAAGGATGGATCGTGGTTAATAGCGTGACCCGTGGCCACCGAGATGGAGTAGATACCGAGCAACAGATCACAGAAAGCCAAGTGAGCGATCAACATGAACGACGTCTTGCTTCTCAGAAGTTTGCTAAACAAAGTCCCCATAATGACTAAGAGATTCAGGAAGATGACTAAGGCTCCGAGTGTGATCTCAGAAGCGCGGAGGTCCCGTACTTGGGCCCAGCACATGTCTTTGTAAATCTTTCTGACCGGATCAATGTCAGTCAAACTCAGCTCGCATTTCTTTTTTATACACTGCCCTCTGAACAGGATGAACTTCGCCTGGTGTTCGTCAACAAATGACAAGTGCTCATCGGGAATGTACTGGCATTTACGACGAGGCAGGAGTTTATCTCTGCTGACGTTGGTGCGGGAGAAATAGCAGTTGCTGCACTCTTTAGAAATGGACCCACCTTTGATGACTCGTAGAGTTGTATCAGCGAGAAGTGTTTCTGATAAAGTTAAGTCGGGATTTCCCTCTACATTCAAGTAGCTCAGTTGAGGAAGGGGCTCGGTCAGAATGCCGGTCCATTGCATCAGAGAGTTGTATGCGAGACTCCTATTTATAGAAAAACATAACAACAGTAACTATACAATATAACAAACGAAAAGGATGCACTTCTCGCTCACAGCTAGACTATAATTCATAAACAAACTCCAATCCTCCACTAAGCTTTACCTTAGTCCGATAACTGCAGTAACCTTTTTTAGTTTTTTAGCCGGACTTTTTCCCGGGCTATCCTGCGAGCGTTACCTTTACAATCATTCGACGTTTTCAGTTTGTTAAAATTCTTCCAACCACCCATGAAGACGCAGTATGGACGACACAAGAATATTATAATCACATTAACTGCTTATAGTAAATCCGATCAATTCTCTATACCGTAACCCATGCACCTGTTCAGAGGATTGAAGGGGAAAATGAACTTTCACAGAACACGGACTTACAGGTATCGAAGAGAAACTAATCCTTCAAATACTTTGCTTGTTAAGGTGACCAGCCGATTGTGGTCAAGAGACCTGCAAGGAAAAGCATGCAATAAGTTTGATTGCTGGATCTAATGGGGAAAATGTTACAAATACGTAAGGTCGATACATTGACATATCCCTTTTTTCCTTAACAGAGAAATAATGGCACAGACATCGCTGTTTCTGTAGAATATCTACGTACAGTTCTGTGAGGTTACCAAGGCCGTGGAACGCTCCTTCTTCGATAACGCTTATGTTGTTGTAGTCTAGATACCTGTAAATCGAGAATCATTGTGCGTTGTGAGCATTCGAAGAACACTTATCTTCTTGTCTCTGCCAGTGTATTTTTTGTTTCTTTTCACACACACAATGTGTATTGCACACATAAATGGAAAAAAGCTGAATCACAGCGCAAGCTCTTTCAATAACAATCAGGCGAAGCAAAGTGAAGCAAACAATCATTCACTAAAAATGACATTCAAACAAACAAGCAAACAAACAAGATACAAATGAAGGTCGAATCGAAACTGGGCTTCTCAGGTCCACTTACAAGTTTCTTAGCTGCGTGAAGTTCATCAAGGCAGTTTTCTGTGTCACCGCTATGATTCCATTTTTGGACAGGTTTCTACAAGAAAAAAAAAAAAAAAAAAGTCCTAAGCGATAATTGCACCGCATATGAGAGCCTGGAACAGTTTGAAAGAAACCACCTCGACTGATTCACATTGGAAGTGTTAGATCACCATGGATAAAGAACTTACAAAGAGCAAATCTCTCCAGCGTTCTTGATCAAGTTGACTTGACTGATGTTACTGAAGGTGCATGTCAAAGAAACGTTGTCAGGAAATTCAACTTGAGCATCACAGTCGGAGCAGGAGCACTCAGTCGGACACAATTCGCAGGAGCTCAGATAGAACGTCAACAAAAGGGCCAACGCCTGGACACACCCCAATGCAAGAGCCATCACTTCTGAAGAGAAACAGTGCACTGCATCGATCAACATGACGTACTGACTACGGGACTGACTATCGGAGTCTTTAACATTCTCGCACTGTTAGAGTTTATTACGAGCTGAATAGCTTTCAGGGTCGGGCATACGAAAGAATCACAACATGCATGCGAGGAACATACCCCCCGTTGCAAAGCTCACGTTTGACCTGGGCAGAAATCTTCCCTCCCAAGCTCCGCTTTCCTGTTGTTAACCACCACAAGCAACTAATGCACAGTCACATAACGCGCACATAACGAGACCGTGAAATCAGAAGGATTGCGGCGGATTTCTATATTTGTTTGTGCTTGTTTCACATTGACGTCTGGAATTTACCTAAAAGCTACTTCAGTACTGCAATCTAGTTTTAAAAGAAGCTTCCTAGTTTGGTTTGAAATAAGAAAACTTACCTCGTTAGGAACGGATGGAAAGGCAAGAAGCTGCAAACCCTTTGTTTCCGAGTCAACTCACGGTTGAACGCTCACACAATGAAACTCGAGGCCGAATGTCACATTCTCAAGTAGAGTGGAGAATGTTTCGCATTATTACCGAGTCACGGAGACCGTTGCTCGTCTGCTTAGCTCAGATTTCAAAGTCTTGATTTGTTATACAACAGTGGAAGCCAAGCATTTGCTTTTGCTTGACTGGAGCGTCGTTTGGCCCTTAGATTTTTACCGTGTTTGTATCGAGAAATGCTTTTAATAACTCGTAACCAAGCTGGCCAGTGCTTATAAAATTGTTTGATCAAGCTTCAAGCTTTTCTGACAGACTAAATTATAAAATGAAATATGATCTAGATTCCTCGGGGACAAAAGAACAAAAAGTGAATCGTTTTTACAGTAGGTAACTTTAAAAATCAACAACTCCAATAGTGTTCTAATCCGACTTTTTGAAATTTTGGCCTCTTTAAAACTCTATTTTGGATAGCGAAACATGGTTACTGAAAAAGTCAATACTCCGAATATGAGTATGTAATATTGAAAAAAAATAAATAAATAAATAAATAAAAAAACGGCTGAGGCTTTTTAACTCTCTTTATTTAAGCATCTGTTCACAATGTAATTAATTTTCGTAGCGGGTCCTCAATCCCAAGCTAAATATTCTCCAGTGCTAAAACTGTAAAGGTCCAATTATCAACTGTAAAGGTCCAATCTGTCATCACAACTGTGCAACCGATTATATCCTGCTGCAAAAAAAGATTATAACCAAGCACACGCTACCAGGTGGTAGCCTTAAACTTATCGGCCGTAAGCAAGCCCACAGTTGTCCCTGCTGATACAGGTGAAGTATGAGAGTACGTACATCAGATAGGCCCTCAACAAAGCTTTACAAATTATTATACTCGTCACAAAGATACTGTTAGTCTACGCCAAGGTTATGATTTCGAAAATTGCATCGATCAGTTCCAGCTGAGTCCTCTCTCTCTGAGAGCGAAGTTGCAGTACGCATTCTAGTTTAACGACACTGTATTGCCTGGCTGTTCGAAGAGACGCCAGTGGCCTGGACACGACTCAGTCCAGTGGGATGTCGCCTGGTGCGAGATCCATCCCAGTCGTCGTAGGTTCCATAAAATTCAGAATTCCCCTCACCAGATCAACACCACATCCAGCAGGGATCACCTGGCTGAGATCAAAACCACCACTCGGATCAAAAAGTCTTTGAACAATGGCCTCTTCATTTCCAGGGGATAGAAGATCCTGGTCTGAGCAAAACTTGAACATCTTCATCCATCCCTTCAGCTCTCTGAGGATGCGCTGCATAATATCCGCGTCCGATGCCCCCTGGAATGCCGCGTAGGCCATGGTGGACGTGCTCTTGAACATGCGCACGAAGTTTTCCACCGTCAGTTCAGGGTGTTTCTCGTACATTGCTCGCATGTCGCTCTCCAACTCACCTAGGATCGGATCGTCGGTGGGCACTTCAGCACCGCTCAGCGCCAGGTCAGCGATTTCTCCGGCGGTATCCACGTACAGATCTTGAAAGTCGTGGTAACTCAAGTGGCACTCCGAAGACAGGGGAGGGTGAGCGGCAGAAGCGAGATCCGTGTGTAACCCCGAAGCGGCAGATTGGGCTGTGGAAACAGCGGGGCTGGTGATCTCTGACGAAACGGGTCGGGCAGCAGAAGCATTAGCAGCAGTAGAGGGGTCTTGCTGCTTATCTGGTGGGACCGATTGCGCAACAACTGCAGAAGCACCTAAACGGACCCCTCCTTGGACATCATCAGCTGTTTTAACGCTAGGCTCAGATTTCTCCAGGACCATTTCCCACTTAAAGCAGGTTGGATCCTGACAAATACTTTCCACTTTCGCAACCAGCGACTCCAGAAGATCAGGGTGCTCACTTGCGGCGTGCTCGAACAGGTTACACGAACGGATGAAGTAGTGAGGCAAAACCTTACTTGATAAGGCGTTCTGCAACTTGTCCAATAACATCAGGACACAGGAGGCACGGTTTTCCTCACTCCAGAATTCCAGGCCTGTTTCTTCAGCTGTCCAGAGAAGCAAATTCTTCAGATGGTAAGAGATCAACAATTTTTCATCAGTGCGGAAAAAGGCGCGATGGAATAGCTTCAAACAGCGGTAGCACTCTTTCTGTACGGCGTTCATCTCTTGGCTCAGGAGGTATTCCGCATGCGAGAATGACAAACGGAAATCGAGGTCGGGATTTCCACCAGTCTTTGGGGTTTTTACTACGACGTGGAAGCTTTCACGGGTGATTTTCTCGACGACGTCATGTGAGGGCCATTGGCGCTGGCGCGTGCACCATTCTTGGGCAACCTCTGGCCATCCTCGACCTTGAAACGCAGGCACAAAGTCAACTCCCCCAATTCGGTCATAGGTTGCGGCTTCTGCGCTATAACAGCTGCTCTCGTCCTTCACGTCTGTTTCTGAAACGTTGAACAAATGTGCGAGATAGGGGCTGTCTAGCAAAGCCGTTTCAATTCCGGTTTGGGAAGCTCCGCTTTCTGCACTTTGGGTTTTGGCGGCTTCGCTTTCTGCACTTCCGGTTCCGGTGCTCTTGATTTGGGTACTTCCGGTTTCGGCGCTTTCATTTCCTACGCTTCCGGTTTCGCTTTGAGGGACAGCGAGTCTACTTTCTAACTGTTCCCGTAGCTGTACCAGTTCTTGCATCCTAGTTCCATACAAAACCTCGTTTACGAACCGAGGATACTCGGTCAGGAGCGACTGGCCATCCCCTGCAATACGTTGAATCTGTTCTTTACAATTCTCCAAGTAGGAGTTGAACAGGACAGCGTGCTCCCTGGTATAAGGCACTCCACGACTCTCACACAGAAAAGCTGCGTAGGTCTCGAGCGCCGCAGGGCTGTTGTGGTAACAGCCCTCATCTCTGAAACTTTCGTCTTGTTTGATCAAGGAGTCAAAAGACTGAGCAAAGTTCATGGTTGCTGCAGGTCCGTCGGCGCTATTCGTGAACTGGGAAATACAGTTCGCTAGAATTGGGTTGTCTTTTCCTGTAATGGCTTCTTGGAGCTTTGCTGCGAGTTGAGCAAAATCCGACACTTTCCCAAATATTTCCGGATGCATCTTCTTCAGTGTCGCTGTGGTCACCAACTGCTCTTCGGAATCCTTGAATACAGATCTGTTCAATACTGGATGACCATTGCCATTGATTCGCACAAATCCTGGTTTGCCGTCGATGTTTTCCAGCATGTCTTCGGTGATCCTCATTTCTTCGGTAGTGGGGAAGATAACCAAGTCGACATCGCCGATATCGTGAGGCAGATAGCACTTCAGTCCCTCGGCAGAGCTTCCGTATTGCCTCACAGTGACTCCCT
This sequence comes from Plumapathes pennacea, assembly GCA_964036295.1. Classification (NCBI taxonomy): domain Eukaryota; kingdom Metazoa; phylum Cnidaria; class Anthozoa; order Antipatharia; family Myriopathidae; genus Plumapathes; species Plumapathes pennacea. Next base: position 21,978,910 of record OZ038466.1, read on the forward strand.
TTTCTGAAGTACTTTGAAGGTAAGCCAAAGCCTTCTGAATCCAAAATGCAACAATATTTCTGACATATTCTTCCCATTTCTTGCTTTCTTCGCTAACTTCCGCCATACCCTTGAAGAACTCGTTTAGGTTTTGGTTACTCGACTTTTCTGCCATCTTTCTTTGTTTCGCCTAGTGGTTAGTCCAGACCTTTTTTTGCTTCCGCTTTCTATTTATGTATTTTTAAATGTATTGTAAACCCCTCAGTTTCGGTTTGAAAAATGGGGAAATTGTACCAAACCGAGGTGCATTAACAGGTTGATCAGAACCAATCACAGGACAGCAAAGCTTGACATTGGCTGACAGTTTTGATCATCACATAATTTAATATAATGCAAATTAAAAAAGCAATGTTTTAATAAAAAACCGAGCTTGTAGGACCGGAAATATGTCACTCACGCTTCGCTTTGTCAAAATTATTTTTGCCGTCCGACTCTAATTCGCATGCCACGCGAACGGTTTTATCTTTTTTTTTTTTTTTTTTGTCTGTTTGTCCGGGGAAAAGTCGAAGCACCATAATAAGCATGGCTATTCTTTGCAAGCTTTTCAAACAACTAACAAATGAACAAATATTACACACTCCAGACATATTAGCATAAATTTGCAACACAAGATTCGGTGTTCTGATACATATTTACATTGCAATGCTCCAACTTTTTAATTGGGATAATGATATACTGTAACCAACAGAATAGACAATATATTGTTGGTAAAATATCAGACAGCAACAATCTGTTTATGTTGCTGTTATCATCACAACTTTTGACTATTCCATATGTGGTTATTTTTAAAATGCAATGAAAAGTTTATACAACAAAACACAATAAACTATTTTATAGCTAATGTCCTATTGAAAATCACTGAATTTATAGTTAAATCCTTTTCAAATGTTGTTTATCTTTAAGGAAACCTCAAGAGAGGAAATCACTCTTCTGAGGTTTTTGCAGACATTTTGTTTAATAACTTGTGTATGTAGTCGTATGTTTGCTGACTAAGTCCATAGGAACTTATCTCTTGTTCTATGACATCCCTTCTTCCGAAGCCACCTGCAAGGCCATTTAGCCGTGTGGCAGCTTGTGATTCTTTTAGTTCTTCACTTGTGAAGTGTTTCAGGTCTCTAAAAAGCTGCCAGCTATTCTGCAGTCTGTACTTTTGATGGTACCTGTGATTTATAAACCAATACACAATCTTTATTTAAGTTACCAACTGAGAATGTTGATCATTTCAAGAGTTATGATCTTTCAGTAATCACTGGTGAGAGAATGAATTCAAAAGAGAAGATTGATTGTTATCAGGAGTAACAGGACTGGTTAAAGTATTGGTTATGAACATCAGCATATTACATGTACATCGTATGTTGAGTTACAGATTAAAGTGTTTGGGAAGTTGCAAGAGCACTTAATTTCCAAGGAGACCCTTAATTCCCACAGTGTCACCAATCAGATTAGACATACTGCACTATCTGAATGAATATTAAGTGACTTACCCCTCTGCATCAAAAAACTGGGATGCATCTTCTATAACTGTAAGCACCTTTCTACTAAACGTCCTTTGCTTCTCCTCCAATGAAGAGCGAGCCAGTCTACGTTGGTTTTCATCATGTACGAAAATAGCAGACCGATACTGCCGACTTTGAACCTCAGTAGGATCATGTAATGACCAGAATATATGCAGTAGCTGTTCATATGTTGTCTGTGAAGGGTCATACTCAATTTGGATGCTTTCAGTATGGTCTCCCCTGTAGACGGCAGATAAAGTATGTTAATAAGGCTTTGAAAGACATTATTACTGTGCATGAGGTTTTGTGTGAATGTGTGAAAAAGAGACAGACAAACAGACAGATGGAGTGACATTTAGGGATCCAGGAATTCTCTCCCCCACCCCTCCCCTTGCATCAAGCTGGCCTAAGGGACTGAAGGAGCAGAAGTTCAACAGTAATGGGGAGGGCCAGGCAGCAGTAGATCTCAGTGAGATTTCATGAAAAATTTGTGGACATTTGACCGTGACTTTTAGTTTAGTGTTAACAACAACAACAACAAGAACAGCGACAAAGCTTAACAACAACAGGTTGGCCGAGTGAGTTACTGTATAAATACAAAGATCCTCACATAGATCTGTAAGTTGGAGTTGCCGTTGTTCCCCCACTGTAACCAACTCTGGTCCTCAGGACACCTCGCTCGGACCCAAAGCGAGCGTCCGGACCCCAAAATCATCCGGCGGCGAAAGTGGCAACTTCAACGACTTTCGCTTCACCAAAGAGTGGTCCTGAATCTTCAAAATTCGAAGAAAACTGATGAGAAACAGGGCTAAGACAGTAGAAGAACAGCGCGACGCACAATATCTTCGCCGCCATTTTGAGAATGATGAGAGCGCACTGAGTTGTGGGTAGGACCGAGCTTGGTAACCAAGCTATTTGAACACAAGTAAACACATTGAATTTTATGCAGTGCAATTCTTTTGATTTCATGAGAAATGGCGTTTATTTCAGACATACTTGTCGCTGGGTGAGTGTTATTTACTTCCTGTTTTCATTTATGCAAGTTCTGTGTGAGGTGAAAAGCTTCCAGGACTCAAATTTCGTCGTGCTATTATGGTGACACGTCAAAGTTTTATACCAGAAATCCATGGCTTGATCTTCGGGAACTAACCTGCTATAGAGCACAGGAAATGAGCAAAATGTCAAGAGTGACTTCTGTGTCTTAGTTATGCAAACTATAGATATTCTTAGATATTAGTTTGCAGATATTCTGCAAACTATAGAACGATGTACACTGTATGCAACCTTTATATTAATCAGAAAATTAATGTTGACATCATGGTTTTTTGAACAGCACTGTATCGTTCCTTTTTAGGACCCTGTTCATCAATGCATGTGCAGTGCTCAACTTTAAGCTGTAAGTGTATTTGAGTTGTATCTGAGCTGTAGCAGGTTGTCTGGTTTCTGTAAAATGTTCATTGTTGGTGTACTGTACTGTCTTGTATTCTTGGGTTGCAATCAATTCTTGGAGATTCAGAACACAAAGACACAATTTCCTCAGAAAAGTATGGAATCATTACATATGACCTGTATTCTACCATTTTTTTCTCAGCTAACATTTTCAATTTTGTTTTTAAGAAAAAAGAAATCAGCCACAGATAATTTTGGAGAAGACAGTGATCAACCAACTTCAAGTAAGTTCTCGCATAATATTATGCAATAATGTTAAGCCCTGGCCAAACTGTACTGTCAACTCCAGCCAAGTTTACAAAATCACTAAACTTGCATGCGGATGGCCAAATGAACTCCTGAGCCAACTCGAAAGGAAACCATTGAAATGCAATAACAAAAGCTGACGCAATCACCTTGCGTTGACCTTGGCTTGACTTGGCTTGAAGTGGCCCAGCGATGAAAATGTTGGCTTGAGTTGGCTGAAAATTTGAGCCAACTCAAGCCAACTTGGTGGTGAACTCAAGCCAAGTCGCGAAGTTGGCTGAAGTTAGCAGCACTGTTTGGCCAAGGCTTTAGAAATAGTGATATAATTTTACTTTTGCAACTGGAATGGGCCTTCTTGTTACATATTGGGTTGATTCCAGCTGCATGTAGAGATCTGATCCTTACACAGCAAGTGAAAATGACTTTGTTTCTGTCTTATCAGAAATACAGTACACTATTCTGATCTTGAAAGTTCTGGCCATCCAACTTGAGAAAATAAATTAGGTCTTTTAGTTAGTTCTTGCTGATGACTTTTAACATGACAGGTTACATGGAATTTACATTTTTAGTGCTTTTTGTTCATTCATATATTTATTATTTGTTGTTTGCAGTGGACAGGTTCAGGGAGTTTCTGATCAATCTTCGATACTTCAGGATTTTTATTGTGATGTGGAATCTAGTTATTATGATATGCATGGTCATGTAAGTATTTTCATGAAAGGAGCTGTGGAGAAGTACTTGGTTTCTAGAATTTTGTTTTCTTATTCTTTTGTTTTCTTTTTGTTTTCTTAGGTTGTTTGGTGCATGACAGTACATGGGCCTCCTACAAGGCTTTGAATGTTTAAAGTGGAGTTATATTGAATTTTGTGGAACTCAAAGGGGCAATAGTGGGAACTCGAAAAGCAGCCCATGCAGCAACAAGGGGCTCATGTGATATACATCAATTACATAAACAGAGGACCAGAATACAGTGTATTTTCGTCACAGAAAGACAGACTGTAAATTGCTGTTTCTTTGCGTCACAGACAGCAGATAGGATATTGGGAATAGACATAAAGGGATTATTTTGTGTTCAAAAAAAAAAAAAGTTTGGTGTTTAAATTGGTTATCTTTTGAAGCTATTTTTGGGATCGATTGCTTGATTTTAGAAAGTTAGGAGTAAAGAAGCACGGCCAACAAAAAGTTGTGAAAAAAGCTGTGTACATTGTAACTAAGTTAGACATTGATAAATAACAGTGTAATATGAATATATCTACTGTAAGTCAACATGCTACTAGATGTTGACTTACGTGTTGTTTGAAGTGGGGTAAAAATAAATTTTTAAACACAGTGAACTCTCTCTAAGGTGGACACCCTCGGGATTAGCATCATCTTAGTGTCCGCCTTAAGGCCTGGCAAAACGGGGACACATTGTGGTGGCAACATTGCTAGCAGGCGCATGTTTCCCAAATGTTGCCCTGTTTTGCCACGCGCGAAACATTTGTTGCCGACACAAAATTTGTCCTGGACACACGAAATGTTCCTTAAAAACCTCAGAAACATTTTGTTGTGTCCATGCTGTGTGCAACAATGTTGCCACTGTTTTGCCACCCTGGCAACATCGAAGGACACAATGTTGCTGCAACAATGTGTCCTCGTTTTGCCAGGCCTTTAGAGAGAGTTCAGTTACAGAGAAACAGTGAAAATTGGCAAGGACCAAATCTAAATGCTGTCTGCCTTGGAAAGGTGTCCATATAGAGAGAGTTGACTGTATGCCACTTTCACATGCTACCATTCACAGTAATGTTAGGGCTAGTTCTCACAAGTAGAGCAAGTGCAAGCGCAAACACAAGCAACTGGTTTGCAGAGTAAGATTTGCAAACCAAGTACAAATGCAAGCACAAGAGAATGGAGTCTTGCTTTGCCATGGGAACCAGCCCTTGCTGTAGTGTCTGCATTGTAAAATATCAAAATATATAAGAACCTGGCATAAGATGGTATTGTCCATGTTGCCACTAGAAATCAATATTCATTTAATTTTTTTTTCCACCTTTCCCTTGCATAATATTAGTGGGTGAATGTTGAGGTGAGATTACAAGAGAAGCTTATTGAATAGTTATTTAAACGTGGAATAAAAGGATAATATAAAGGGTGTGTGAGGGTTATAAGAGGAGACTTGCACACTGTTGTGTCACAGGTTCAAGTAAGGCCCACAAGTAAAATGCATTCAGTGGTCTCAAACAGTTTCTTTAGAAGTATATTTCATTTAGAGGAACTTGCCGACTTCTGAAAAGACCAAGCAATTCCTTTGTTCCTTGGTTACTGTTGGCTTATTGGTAACGGTGCGGTCTATATTACAAAAACGTGCTCTTTACATGTCCTCGTAATACTGGACAATGGTGGGGGAGTCTGTTATACTAAAAACAACAACCTTGATGTTACTTGCTGCAAAAGGAGAAGTACATTTAATTCTAACTATTTTAGATTCTCTCACTTATCCTAGTCAGTCTCGCTGTCTTAAAGGCACTGGATTTTTTGGCTGTTAATTCTGCCAGTTGCCCAAGTAAAATATGTACTATTATCTGATTCTTGAAAACAAATTGAGCTCTGACTTGGATTCCTGAAAGAAACAAAAACAAAACAATCAGTGACAAATTAAGTGTCGACAAGAGGCAAAAGATCAATAGAACAACATAGAAGAATGTAAATCAGCAGTGATCACTGAGGGCATGCGCACCTTCTGTGAGCGTACTTTACTGAATACATTCCAGAACCTCAGTGTTTCATCACCAGCTCCAGTCACAATCGCCTCACCGTCCGGCGAGACAGCCTGGTTAGCAAAAAAAAAAAAGAAGAAAAAAAAGAAAAGAAAAACAGCATAAATTATTAACGTAGATCATCCCTGAGTTAACTCGAAAATGGGGAATCAGAATATGTTGGTTGGATACTTGGTATACTGTATGTTCAAATTAATTTGCTTTAATTTGCTTGGCAACAATTATAGCTCTACTTGCGACAAACAGCACTTCTAAATAAATTTGTTTGTCTTGGTTTCTTCATCTTCTTGTATGTTACTCTCTTTCTCCTTAGAATAGTTCATTTTTCTATACTTGGTCATTTTTTATGGTTTCTCCAGCAATACTTCACCAGAATTCGTTACTTAGTAAAATGCCCGAAACAAATGTTGTGTTCTTGACAAAGATACAACACAAGCCGTTACTTGACAGAGCAATAAAACCTGACCGACTCAGTGACAGTAACTTACCAGGTAAAGAACTCTGTATGAGTGACCTGTCAGTTTGGCAACTTGTGTGAGTGAGGGGTATTTCCACACCAAAATCTGGTTCTGTGAGTAGCCATGTGTACTGACCTGCACAAATTTTACACAAACTGTCATTAGGCATTATACTTCATATCAACTTGGATGGTGGCGCAGCAAAAATACCTTCCACAGCAATCAACAACTGAATAGCCATTCTATACTGTTTGTTATATACTTATTGTGCCGAGAGTAATTGTTACTTACCAATTCGTTCGAATGTTTGGACCAGGCGAGATTGCAGACCTACAGTACAATAAAACAATGGTTTTTAGAATCCTTTTACTTTGACCAATCAATCTAAAGACAGGAGAAGCAACAACGTAAGAGCATAAACAAGAAAGCATAAACAAGAATGGCATGAATGACAATGCTTAAGACAACAGTAAGATGATATCATACCACAATGCCAACAACAACAACAACAACAACAACAACAACAATAACAACACGTGTGTTGTTCTGCATTATCTGTTTGAGTATATCATAGTCTCACCTGTGAGCCTGTGTCTACACACTGCAGGGGCTGCCCAGTCAGAGTGTTCCAGAACCGGATGCACCGGTCTGCTGTCCCACCTCCTGACGAAAGCAGACCGTGCTACAAAAAAACAAACAAACAACAAAAGGGGTAATTTATGACATTTAAGCAAATTTTGTTTTGCTTGGGATTAGTCTTTAGGGGAAAAATTCCACTTTTTGAGATAGCTCAAGTGAATGCAAAGTAATATTCGCGAGAGTGCGGCAAGTTGCCGAACATAATCCTAATTGTGAAAATTATAGTGACACCATGCTGTGGTGGGCTTTCACGTGAAAACCACAGTTTTCGCCAGAGTTATGTTAGTTCAGCAGAATTGTTACAGAACAAACTTGAGTACATATTAAAAGTAAACTATTTGGTGACGTCACGTAACATTGCTGGCTTCTGCATGAAAAGCAGACACTTTCAACGGTTGGCTTTCGCGTTTATATTCGCCCGAGTTACTTGAGTTTAGTGCTCAGTTTCCTATGGTATTAAGGGTGTTTTAATGTCTGCTTACCGGCAGACAACAGCTGCCTGTGCTGTATCACCGTAAGGTTGGTATGTCGAACATGGTAAAAAATTAGTTGACCAAGTTTCGGGTGTTAAATCACGGCCTAAATAGGTACTTTGGAAGACGGTACACGAGAGATAATCATTCAACAGAAACGTTACTGTCAGTCGGTTTCAACTGTTAACCCCTTCAACTGTACCTGATGGGGCGACCAAGCGATGGCTTTGACAGCGGCCACATGTTCAGCGTACTGTTGGACTGGCGACACACTGGCCAGGTTCCACAGCAGCAGCTTATTGTCGTTTCCACCCGAGGCCAAGTGCTGGTGGTCTGGGGACCACTTTAGACCACACACCTGGAGAGCAGAACTTTATTATCAAACAGGCGAACATCACACAAATCACAATGGAATAACTGCATATAGTTTCGTAAAAACAACCACAACAATTACCCGACAGCATCTTTTCTTTAAGGGTTAAAGTGTACAGAATGCCCATTACCTCTTGTCTGTGTCCTGTCAACTTTCTTTCTGTAGGTGAAGGTGAGCGGACATCTCTTTGTAAAATTAGTCTGTCTCGACTACCAGACGAGAGTATGTCACCGTTCCAAGCCAAAGCGCCTAGAAGTCAGAACCATGAGTAATCAGAGACAGACTTCTCCTTTCAATACTCTTACTGTAGTCAACTTCATGTACTACCCATTCCCAAGGAGAAAATGGGGCAATAAATATCAGTGGCACATTCCAAGTTTGAAGGGCCACACTGTAAGTTATGACATAAGAACTGTTTAGTGAGAATGTGGTAAAAAAAAAGAAAAAAAAAAAAAAAAAAAAAAAAAAAAGTTGATGCCCTGTGAGCCCTTACCAACTCGGGCTGAGTGTCCTTCTAGTGATGTAAGCCTCTTCTGTGCTCCTGCATCCCAGATTTGAACAAATCCCTTGTGCGTCCCTACCGCAACCAAACCACTCTGCCAAGCAACAATCCAACATCAACTACATTCAACGAAAAAACAGTGTTCTGATGGTAAATTATGTCATGAAAGAAAACAAAAGCACTGAAGTCTCTCTGATTACGAAAACATGTGAAATCATCTAGAGGAACTTAGACAATTGAGTGAACAGTAACAATAGAGTAGCATCTATTTACAGATATTGACAAGTACTTACTCTTTCAGACCAAGATACAGATGTCACAGAATCTCCATCAGAAGCCAAATCACAAAGCTTTGTTACCTAAAGTAATATATAGAAACAACACTACAATGATTCAAGGAGCCAATCAAATCTGTGTAAATATATTACATTAGTATATACCACACAAGTGAATAGTGCTTTTCGCATGCTCTGACTGGCTCCTCAATCTCGGAATATCAAGTACTATTCACCTCCCGGCAGCTTCCGGTAAAACAAAATGGTGCGTGAACCCAATTTTTGCCCACTTTTGTCAGAAATAAAATAGCTATTTGGGAGTTGGCTGTTAAACTTGTATGGTATATACTAAAACAATATTATTATTCACCTCAGTGTTGGTGAATAGCGGTGGATATTTACCTCGACAAAACAGCTCGGTAAATATCCACCAGTATTCACCTCCACTTCGGTGAATAATCGTTAAATATCAACAAGTGAGTGTGACATGATCAGTATGTTCAAGATTCACTACCAACGGAGAATGTTTTCTAAATAAGTCGGAGTAAAAGACTTCCACTACTGTGTCTTATGCATCAAAATGTGTGAATGACATTACAGTACCTGGCTTGTGTATGCACTCCACAGGTAAACACAAGTTCCGAGACCAACACTCAAGATATTTTGTGCAGACCAGTCAACTAAATTGAGGTAAAAATCATCCTAAAAAAAAAATGGAGACACAAATCAGGTGAAACAAAACTCACACCTTGGCTTTCAGTAAATTATATTTACATGTAGGTAAAGAGAATGCATGACTTAATTAAAAAATATTCCATAAGTCTAGCATTTCCTGATATACTGTTATCAAACTTAGAGTACATCCAATACTGATGGAATGGACAAACATACCTGAAGCTCAGGGGCATCTAAAACTTTGAATGGTATTTTTGAGATTTTCCTAGTAGACTGAAAAAAAAAAAAAAAAAAAAAAAAAAAAAAAGTTGTAAAACAATTCCAACCTTGTAAAGGAAAAAATCAAAATAATAAATGTAGCACAGATTATAAAGGCCACATTACAGAGTTTCTTCAATTTGGCACAAATAGTACATATCAATAATATAATAAATACAAAAGAGTTTTGTTTCAAGAGAAGAATATTTAGACATGTGTGGGCAGGTGCTGCAGCAGTAACATTGTAATACTAATAGCATCAGTCCATCAGTCTTACTTAGTATCATACCTTTCTCGGTGATCTAAGGAGTCTTTGACTGTAAAAAAAAAAAAAAAAAAAAAGAAATAAAGATTATAAATAATTATTAGAATGTGTTGGAAGTGCCCTTTTCTTGAAGTATTATTGAAGCAACCATACAGTACATTATGTATCATGGCATCTGAAACATTGCCCAGACAAAAACAAACAAACAAACAAAAATATAAAAATAAATAAAAATAAAAATAAAATAAAAAACTCTCACCTCTTTTGACCAACTGGGGACAGAGAATAAGAGGCAGTGGAGTCTGCTTCATCCTGTTTACTTCTTTTGACTTGATACTGCATGGAACAGACAATAATAATTAATTAATCATTAAAGACTTCTCAAAGAGAGGATCTACAAAATACAGTTAGAACTTGACTTAGAGAGGGTAACTACACTATGCTACATGTGTGTTCTTTATTGAAAGTTTTGTTCCTTGTAATGTCTGGAACCCTTCATGGTCCTGAAGCCCTGCAGCTACAATATTGTAAGGCTTACCTGAAAAATACTTTGGACATGATTGCTGTTACTTGATAAAACTCTTCTATCTTCTTGCTGTGCTTCCTGTTATGAAACAAAACAGACTTTAAGTGAAAGACTTAGAATGAAAATATAAGGTACACAGCTGGGAAACCTATAAGCCAGGCTGGTTATCTGCACTGCATAATTAATTAATTATTAATAGTATTAAACTGTACACAATGTAAAGTCTGGACTATAAATCATGAATGGGGTATACCTTCAGATCTTCTATTCCAGCACCAAGAAGCTCATTTCTCAACAAACACTGGTAAGCTAGACCTTCTGCAATACAACAAGAATTAAGAAATGTAACTTGTTCCCCCGTAATATAGCCTTTGATCGGCTCATCTAAACATGTGGGAAGTTGGGGAACCAATAGAAAACCTATGTTACATGGGAGCGTGTTATATTTTTCTTTTATAACATATTAATTAGTCAGTAAAATACATTGCATATCATGTCAGCTTGTAGTATATTCTTCTCTCATCTAACAATATAATAAGCACAAACATTCAAAATAGCTTCCCTTGAAAGCATGAGGTGTAATGTCATAATACCGCACAGTACAATACATCAGAAGTTGACTAACCTTTAGAATCTGAGCCAGCTTCCCTATTTAAATAAAGATTCCTCATTAAATTATAATTTACTTAATATTGGACATGCATTTTGGTAAAATATGAAAAATGAAAAAATAATATAAAATATAAAGAAGAAGATGCTGGACAGATGTACAGCACACCCATAGCTTTTACATCATTCTATACTTTACTTACCTTGCTACAGGACTATTTCTTTGAGGTTCATTGTTTTCCTGGCACAGCAGAAAGAAATCTCATTTGTTTTACATTGAAACACTTACAAGGTATAATATTACTAGTAAACGGTAAAGAGAGCTAAGATTTAAAGTGAACATGGAACAAGTGGTACTTTATGTGTTTACATACTGTCTCATATATCTTGTGTGTAACAGTGTGATCTCAATAGTGTTAGAAAATATAATTTGAGAATGGTGTAGAAAAAATGGAAATCATTGTTGAAGTTTATACAAGTCATGTATGTAGTGGTTTGCAGTCATGTTATATATAAATGTAAATTACTTCTTTTGCAACTCAAAAACTGTACAGTAATTCTTATGTTTTCTTCATACAGTCTGAAATGTTGGGAGTATCACACCAGTGCAGTTCATAACTCTATGTTTTTACCTGAACCATGTTAAAATTTAGCTGCCAAGCAGGACTAAGTCGACTTGGAATAAACCTACAAATATGAAACACAGTATGTTACAATGCAGTGAGACTATGTACTTTCTTGAACTGTAAACACTGTACATTTTGAGTAAAGGCAAAAATAGGTACTTACCTGTCTCCAAATTTCTCCCAACTAGGAGAGCCAGCAGGACTACGAATTGGTGAATTAAAACGTCTTGTTGTGCAAGGCTGCAAGAGAGTCTATGTGTTTTGACTATGATAGAGTTACAGTTCTAAATTATTTGCACTGTAGCGATTTGTGCTCCCTCTGCTCATTTTTCCCTAAAATCCCTACACTAATGTCCAAATTTGGACAGCCCCCCCTCCCCCCCCCCCCCCAAAAAAAAATATCCACTGGAAGTTAAGTAGGGAATTGATGAATATGTTGACAGTCCCTAACATGCTACTTTTGAAGTATCAATACAATGTGATACAGATCCTGTGAACTATCCCAGGAAATATCCCATAATCTTTCCATATGAAGACCCTATGAAGTTGATCATTTCCATAGGTATTTCATAGCATTTGCAAAGCTAATGCTATGAACTACAGTGTGAACTACTGATTGTGTTACAGTATGAAAACATTTCATGGGATATTTCATTTATATCATTCCATGGCCTTCATGTGGTATTCATAAGATACTGCACTTTCTAGCAGTGATATGAGATATAAGGCTAAGCTTACCGATCCCAGGGGGCTTCTTCCATTCGGCTGACGAAGAAGACGTCTCTCATAATCTGGATCCATCTTTTACTTCTTGCAAAGATGTCTGCAGCAATCAGCCAAGTGTCAAGGTGTGGTTGCGAAAATGACTACCACATGAATCACTTCTCGTTTACAACGTTAACAATGCTGAACTTTGCCCGACTGAGGGTCCATTCAGTCCTAAATGTATTGTTTCTCGATGAAGTACGAATCGGAAGCAGGCTTGTCGGTCGTTGATTGGCAAACCACACAATTTCCTTGCAGTTACAACTTTGTAAATATTGCTCGAAAACCAAAAAGGAGCTAATGTAAACTCGACGAGCCCACAAGGAACTTGACTTGTATTCAACTTGCAAAACCCACAGGACAATAACACCTCTTCACAACTTCTCGTGTGGCTGAAGCGACATGACTCTTCAACCAAAACAAACAACGACAACTTTTGAATAAAATCCCATGCGGATCCAGTATCGTCTGTCAGAAGTCCTCCGCAGGTACACTAAAACTGAAATCCAGTGTTGCATGTAATGCCGTTGTTGTTAGGCTGGGAAGGAAAAAACTCGGTCCAAACAGCTGCTGGAAAGGTATCAGCCACACGTGTCTTCTTCAAACGTCTTCCAAAGCAGCAGATTCAAATGTAAACGACCCGAGAACGCGAAGTATCACATCCGGGCAACCTCGTTGCGAACGCTTCCGATTGTAACACGACGGCAGGACGAAGTTTGACTAGTGCCAATCTTTCGCATATTTAGAAAAAGGCGTGAGGTCAGCGGTTGATCATTTTGATCATTTTTTATCGATACATTTTCCCGATCTTGTCCGGCACTATGTTTCACAAGGCGTTTCGAGTAAAGTCAAACACCACCATAAGAGGTTCTGACAGGTGAGGGTGCATAGGTTGTGATATTTTTTACTAATATTCGATCGACGAATTATTAGGTTTGAAGGTTTGAAAATTAATGGTTTGAAAGAAAACAGGGGTATCCTTTCAAGTATAAAAACATGTTTAACATTACATAGAGCCCATCATGTTCTTATGTACTTATGTAGGGTAATTTTTCGGATTTCAAATGTGAAATTTGCCCCACTGAATAATTACCAGACTGGTAATTGAGTACCCCAGTCCAAAAAGAAAATCGAAACAATTTTATGCAAAGACTAGTATGTTTTATTATATAAACATACTAGTCTATTATTTTAACAATTCTTTTTTCTTCTCTGAGAGAAGAAAGCATAAAAATCACCAAGAACACAAAATGATTTCATTATAAATCTTGATTTCTGTTGCAGGGTTTGAAATAATCTGACTCAGTATTGTCTGGGATAAAGTGGACCACCATTAATTTCAAACTCTGTTACTCTGTGCCCTGTAGATTCAGAATACAAAGACATGTAACAGCTGTGTTAGTCACTTACAATAGATACTGGAGTGGTTTTCGGATGACTGCAAACACCAAAACCAAAGTAATCACACCACCAATCAGCACAGCCAATCGGAAGCCAAAGTAATTCGTGTTTGGCCTTGCATTTGGTTTTACTTTCCAATCAGCAATGCAAGTACACACCATCGCTTGCGTGAGAAGTGTTTGGTTTTGGTTTTGGTTTTGATTTTGTTTCTGATTGGCTGAGCATCAGTGCTCGACATTAAGGTTTTAGGTCTGGTTGCCCTTCGGCCTGTAGATTGACTTCAAGCAATAGAAAGTTTCATAGTTTCTGATTGCCCGGCCCAGAATTTACCTGCCCGACCAAAAGTTTTGGTTGCCCCGGGCAAGTGGGCAACCATTAATGTCAAGCGCTGAGCATGCTGACAAAAACTCGTGTGGACCAATCCAAAAGCGTAGCAAACGCAAAACCAAAGGAATGACATGATTACTTTTGACAGTCATCTGAAAACAGCCCTAAGAAGCAATCTATTACAACTAAAGAACTTTGAATAGCTAGTGAAGACCGATAATATATTGGCTGTGTGTAGGTCCACATGTAAAGTAAAGATCAGCTATCTTTATTCCTGTTTTCTGCATGTCATGCAGACGCAAGCTACGATCAGAAGTGGGTCGAGCATTCCCTTCTCTCTCCTCTGAAATGCTCTCAGAAATCATACCAAGTAAAGAGGAAATGACAGTGATGCGGATCATGAGTCATTCAGGTCAAAATGCTGTGGCATACTGTCTGTCTGGGGAACCAGTGTTTTTTGAAGTTGAAGGAAAAATATTCCCAACAGGTATGGCCATAATCTCCTTCCCTTTTCCATCCCCTTAAAAAATTATTAAATGAAATATCCCTGGGCACCCTTTTGCTGCCTTTTGTATTTATCTGTACCCAGCTGGGTCCAGATTCAAGAACTTGCGTACAGATCAAAATATTCTGACTTGTATGAATTATGCCTCCAAGACAATGACTTGCGCGTACTATCTTGCACAAGATAGTATGCATATTGTAGTCATACATTCCTTTTGAACATTTTTGTTTGTACACAAGTCTTGTGAATATAGGCCCTGGTCATTAGCTAGCTAGTACAGGTGCCAAATCAATCAAATTTGTAAATTTGTGTCAAGTGTCAAGTGTTTTTTCCTTTACAGTTTATACCCTGTGGAGGTACCCCAATATCGTGCCTCAGTTTACAACATGGCCACCGGTGTTTGAGAAACTCAAGGGAGGAGCAGGTACTATTAAAGTGCACATAAGCCCAAAAATGATATCTTTACAATGATCGAATCTACATGACGGAAATATGTTGACTATTAGAATAAGTCTGCGTTTTAATGCTGCGCCTTTGAGTTATCAAGGTTTATATTTTGAATATGGTAATGACGTGACATCTATGGAAGAGTCATAATGGAAGAGACTATTCCTTCCAGACATATTTCGTAGGTGATGGACAAGGCATGTTGGCTGAAGCATCTGAACAACTAGAATGGATTAAGTGTCAACACCAGGGATGTTACACTGTACTATTTAGCAGCTACAGAAAATCCGAGTGGTGATATTTTTAAAAATAATTATTTGTTGTCCACAGATTTGATGTTGCCTGGAGTCATTTTACCACTGCAAGGTCTTGATGCTTATGGAAAGTTTGAGAAGGGCACAATTTGCTGTGTTACACTTAAGGGAAACAGGTAAGGTAGTTACCTGGTTAGGATAAAAAGTTATGCTTTCTTACTATTACCGGATGTTTATTAATCATAAAATCTAGAAGAGATCATTAATAATGTCTAGCACAGACCAAACCTATAAACTGATGTTCCAAGCTTTAGCCCTTTGTCAGAGCAAAGTTTCCTACTTAACATTAGATGTTGCTGAAGTCCTTGCAACAAAAAAATGGCCTAACATTTAAAACAGAAACAGTTGTTAAAATGTTAACAATAAGGTTGTAATAAAATTACTATTAATTAAATCAGAAAACTAAACATGAAGCTGCCTGACATAGTACAGGATAAATAATATAAAACTTATTTTGTAATATATTATTTTCTGTGATTTGTGTGCTTCAGAGCTGCTGTTGCTGTTGGTGAGACAGCTGTATCCTATAAGGATGTGCTTGAAGATGGCATGAGAGGCAAGGCAGTTCTCATCAACCATATGTACACAGATTTTTTGTGGTATGCCAGGGCTGCATTCAGTCTAGCCTGCATAGCTTGGCCCTCCGGGGGAAGGGGTGGGGGATGAAGGTGGACTGGAATAAGCCTCACCCCCCTTCCCCCAGAGGGCCAAGCTATGCAGGCTACATTCAGTCTGATGATCAATTATCCAATTACTTGTTCTAAAAATGTTTCCTAACAATAGCCTCTCTTTAGCTATGTATTTCCACAATGAAATGCAGTGTGCAAGTGACTAAATCACGCTTAAGTGTCAAAGAGAAAAGAAGGGGGTGAGGGTGGGGGTTAACTGATGGAGACATGCAGAGTGAGAGCAAGAGATTTCAATGAAGGGTCAAAGAAAAAAGGATGTTGAGGAAAAGGGAATCAAAAGATTCCTTGATTAAAAGCCACACAACACAGACATGGCAAGGACGTACAGTACTAACTTGTTTTGGTTGAGGGGGCATGGCTGAGTGATTACCATGTACAAATAAAGATACTTTACTTGTTTTTTACTTTTTTTTAATTATTGGTTGTCAGGGCACAAGGCAGTAAAGTTGTCATTCCACAAGTAAGCGAACCTGAGACAGACTTAGAATGTGAGGACAGCGAAACAGCAGAGGCCACTTCAGGGGCTCCTGTGGAAGTTTCACACACTGAAACAGATGAGGAAGGTACGAAACTTGTAAGGGAAATAAACCCTTCCACTTCTGAACTCACAAAACAGAGATGACATTCACAACGGCAGCGAATCTGCTGCTGGACCTCTTGCCATTGTTGTAAATGCCATCTTTGATTTCAAACTTGACAACATTGGGCAAATGTTTCCAAGATTCGACCAAATGCGCGAGCTTGCGAATCTCATGACACTGCCCCTTTAAGTTCCACATAATTTTGTCCAGGATTGTAGACTATTGTTTTTTTTTTCTTTTTGTTCTCAAAGCTTCTCTTGGGTTTCAACCAGAAAGGGTCAGTGATGCTTTTGAGCAAGATTTTCCAAAACTTGAGATATCAGACAACAATCAAGACTGCTGTTCAACTGAGGGTGAGGCTGACATGGAGAGCTGTTCAAACCAAGAAGAAGCTGAACAGCAGGCTGTTTGTACCAAAGGTGAGAAGAAAGAAGACACATTATGTGAGGTTACAGACACTCCAGAGGACTGTGACACAGAGGAAGCTGACACATCAGCATACTTAGGTGAGGCGTGAGTCTAACAACACTCTATAATGTATAGAATACAAAGTAATTCATCAGTGATCTGGGTTCACTTGTACAAACCTTATTACGGTAGGCTAGATGCCTGTCAATACAGCAAAACCTTTTGTTATGAGTTTGATTTGCATGAAAATAAACATGTGAGTGAAACTAACTTTCATAAGAAAAGTTTTGCATCAGAAGCAGAGGTTACAAGCATATTAGAAATGGTCTATTAACGGCCTCTTCTATAAGTTAATTTAAGATTATTTCTAAGTCAGTAATTGAAGAGTTTGTGTTAACTTAAGAAAAATTAACCCTTGTTTTCCAGAGAGAAATTTTCCAGTACAGTTAATTCCCTCTAAGACGGACAGCCTCCGGACCAGCTCCAACTGTCCGTTTTAGAGAGGTGTCCATCTTGAAAAGAGTTCAGTCAAAGTAAATGACTAAAGAAATGGCAGAGATCGCTTTCACCAGGTGTCCGGTGTCCTTTAGGAGAGAACTGACTGTGTTCAGGCTTTGCATTAGACCTCTTATACAATGCTTTGAACAACTGGACTCTATGATCTCTGCTGTGCAAGTGTCTAACTGTGTTACCAGTGCTTGACATTAACAGTTGCCCGCTTACCCGGGGCAACCAAAACTTTTGGTCGGGCAAGTAAATTCAGGGCCGGGCAACCAGAAATGAGTTTTTATTGCTTGAAGTCAATCTACAGTCCGAAGGGCAACCAACCTAAAACCTTAATGTCGAGCACTGGTGTTTCAAGGGCGTTATGGAGTTGTTTCCTTGCCATCGTTTACAGTATGTTGTCTTCCCCTACAGAAAACATGGACGATCTTCTGGAGTTTTGCTTCTTTTGTGCTCTGTTGAGAACAAAGAAGATTACAGATCCAATTTTGACCAGCACATTTTTTCGGAGTTATGTTCTGCCAAGCTGGTGAGATAAATTCATCTTTTTTCCTGCTCTTGTATTCCGTTGTTCTTCTGCTATTTTATCTTCTTTTCCTCTGCTTCTAGTTTTTCTATATAGTCTCTCCCTTGCTCTCCATTTTTTTCTTTTCTATCCTTTTTCGCACTCTTCTCTTTCAATAACAGCGATTGTAGTTTTCTTCCCTTCCTCTGCACTTGTTTCTGTACTGTTCTCCCTAGTTCTTTACCTTTCTTCAATCTTTACCTTGCTCCAGTCCAGAGGGGAAATCTGTGGATATCAAGAAATCATCATATAAGAAGGTAGTGTGCTTTGTTATTGCCCCATTTTGTGCTCTGTCCGACAATGTCTTCAGTTTTCATTTGCTTGAATGGTTTACAAATGAGGACAACCTTACTGATCGTTTCAGGTCTCCAAGTTTCTGCAAGTAATGCAAGAAAGAGGGTTTATTAAATTAAAGGAAGTCTCTAAAGGAGTGGACAGTATCGAAGCTTTTTGCTTAGACCACCCTGAGTAAGTAGAAAAACAAAAACAAAAACAAAAAAAAACTAACAGCATAAATACGGCACTTACAGGCAGACTGACTGACGGACGGACTGAAGTACCGAGCTACAGACTCACTGACGACTCATGTGGTTTTTTACGCAAGTATTCAAACTTGCACGGACTTGCGTTTCATTTGGCCACCCACTTGCACGGACTTGCATTGACTTGCATTGAATTTGAACATGTTTTTCACCTAAAACAGCGAAGAGCGCGTTAGCAGGTCTAAACGGAATATATCAAAGGTAAAAGCCTACTCATTAAGTTCCAGCTCAAGCGAGACATCTGACTCAGATTCTCGGATTCTGTCTCAGAGCCAAAACTTGCATGAGCTTGCAGCGACCTGTGTCTCGTTTGGCCACCCTTTTGCAAGTCAGTGCAAGGTTTACCGTCAAGTCGAACTTGCATTGACTTGCACCGACTTGCATCTCGTTTGGCCAGTCAGAGCTTAACGCCAGCTAAAACGCCAGCTAAACCACTCTAGGGTGTTCAACTTATCCACATCGACTTTTAGTTGATTTATTACTTGCGTTTAACACATCAACCTTAGTTTGATACGTCGGATCAAGCATTTCACTCTCAACGTCGACGCTGTATATGCAACACAAGCCGACTGCCTGCGGACTGACTTATTGGCTGACTACTGACATAAATTCAAAGTTCACATATTTTGTTACATCGTTTTCTGCTTCTAATGTGTAGCGTTTTTCTATTTAGGCTGAAAGCTTTCAAGGCATCAAAACCGAAAACTGAGCTAAATATCACTCCCACAGCCAGTAAGAAGGAAAGTTCCTCAGCGGACCAACAGGTAGTTTCAAACTGCAAAGGACGGTCTAAGTCTCGCACACATAAGCTTTCAATAGAGTAAGAGAGTGGTTTTAGCGGCATATGTTAACTCATTATGTTCGTTGAGTGTGAGAGATTATAAGGGATCCTGTTTTTCGGTGCCCTTATTATACCTTTCGATCTGTCCCAAGGTTATGATGAAAGTGTTTTTGTGAAATAAGAGAATTATAAATTAACAATGTCACGAAACCGTACTTATCAACAACTTTCACTCGACTGTCTTTAGTTTTTGCCCGTGCGTAGAGAAAAACTGAGGTACTGCAACTTTTTCTCGTTTACTCGCAGGGTCCTGTAATAGAAGAGCTGTTTGCTGTGTCGGCCGCTTTGCTTCCAGTCTTCAAAGAATTTGGCTTTACGTGAGTTCCTTTTGATAAACTGAGCAAGTGCATTGCTTGTCGTTGGCTTGTTGTTGCGTTGTCGTCGTTTTTGTTCTGCACTCTTGTGTTGCCGGCGCTGGGTTTTTGCGTGAGTCTGAGTTTGTAGGGCTGCCATTGTGGTTCTGTGGCTGTGTATGTCTGAGATTGTGGGTTTGAGGTTGTAGGCCTTCTATTGTAGTTCTGCACTTTTGTGTTGCTCTTACCTGTGTCTGTTGAAGATTGTGTGTTAGTTTGTACGCACACTTTCTTTCCTGGTATCTCCCCGTGTTCTCTCTTCTAAACGCTGTTCCTTTGTTTTTCTTCCTTGTAGCAAAAATGCCGTACTAACCCCATCCGAAGTGCGGAGCGTCATGACACAATATGTTAAGTCACACGAACTCGTGTGCCAGGAAAATAAACGGTTAGTGCATGCAGCGGGCTGATTTAAGTGCGGGCCGTTTGACGATAAATTGAAAACAGCTGTACCATTAGATTTGTTCAATATGTTCGTAGGTATATAAGACTGGATTCGTGTTCCTGTACTTTTAGAAGCCACGAATTTTAGTTAACTTTGATACTTTGTCAATCATTCATCGGTTTTTTAACTCATATATTTATTCTTTCACTGTTCAGACTTGTAGTTCTCGACCCCGTTCTAACTAAAGCGTTGCTGAATAAGAACGAAAACACTGAACATTTAGCATGGGATGAACTCTTTGAAAAGTAAGTTTCAAGTTTTTTGTACTTTTTCTTGTCAAACAATACATACATCGCCATTGCTATCGACACGAGTACCAATATCGACATTGTCAGTGTGATCGTCATCGATATTTGACAACAATTGGCGCGTTCTTTCTTTTGCCTATTCCGGAATGACAATACAGGGAATTGGCGTCAACCGAATAACAACAACAACAACAACAACAACAACAACTTTACTTAAGAGACACTCGTTTCTCGCAGGATAACAAACAAAATGAATTACTGCCACAAAATCACACTTGCAGGACAACAACCAATCATCAGGTAATCTTTGTTTTGTTTGAGTGTGTGTTGGTGTGTGTTTTTGTTATTGTCTTGGGTTTGTTTTTTGTTTGTCTAATTTTGCTTGCTAACGAAAACATTGTATTTCACAGGAAAGGAAAAATAGATAGCATTGATATAAAGATAGAGCAACGAATGGGAAACAAAAAGGTAAGGTCTTTTTCGCTTCGCTTTGGGGCTCGGGGGGATGGGGTTAGAGCAGATTGATTTTTCATAACTCAGTTAGGGAGTTTAAAGAGTGAGGATATATCTTCAGACTGGATGGTGCAGTGTCGGTGACGACGACGACGACGACGACGACGACGATGGTGATGGTGATGGTGATGGTGATGGTGATGGTGATGGTGATGGTGATGGTGATGGTGATGGTGATGGTGATGGTGATGGTGATGGTGATGGTGATGGTGATGGTGATGGTGATGGTGATGGTGATGGTGATGGTGATGGTGATGGTGATGGTGATGGTGATGGTGATGGTGATGGTGATGGTGATGGTGATGGTGATGGTGATGGTGATGGTGATGGTGATGGTGATGGTGATGGTGATGGTGATGGTGATGGTGATGGTGATGGTGATGGTGATGGTGATGGTGATGGTGATGGTGATGGTGATGGTGATGGTGATGGTGATGGTGATGGTGATGGTGATGGTGATGGTGATGGTGATGGTGATGGTGATGGTGATGGTGATGGTGATGGTGATGGTGATGGTGATGGTGATGGTGATGGTGATGGTGATGGTGATGGTGATGGTGATGGTGATGGTGATGGTGATGGTGATGGTGATGGTGATGGTGATGGTGATGGTGATGGTGATGGTGATGGTGATGGTGATGGTGATGGTGATGGTGATGGTGATGGTGATGGTGATGGTGATGGTGATGGTGATGGTGATGGTGATGGTGATGGTGATGGTGATGGTGATGGTGATGGTGATGGTGATGGTGATGGTGATGGTGATGGTGATGGTGATGGTGATGATGACGATGATGATGATGGTAACGATGATGATGATGATGATGATGATGATGGTGATGATGACGACGATGATGGTGATGATGATGAGGATGAGGAGAATGACGTTCTTATGACGATAACGTTCTTGTATCTTACTTCACTTTTCGTATCTTACTTCTTGCATCTTAGGTCACTCTAGTTCGTAATCTAGAGCTGTACGGCATAGATCCACAACAGTTCGCTCATACTATGCAGGTCAAAGCTGCTTCGAGCACCGCAGGTCAGTACAAACATATGTGACCATGGTCGACCATGGTCAGGGAAAACATGTGACCATGGTCAGGTAAAATATGTAACCATACTCGACCATGGTCAGAGAGTGTATGTGACCGTGGTCGTCACGAAACATGTGACCATGGTCGAATATGGTCAGGGAATATATGTGACCATAGTCAATGTTGTATATTGACGGCTAGTTTGGGTGAGGCTAAAAGGGATGACTCAAACGGACTTGACATCCTTTTGAGTCTTCCCTTTTTAACATGTATCTCCAAATTTCCAACCCTAACCCTTCGGAGATGTCCTTAACATCAGGTCCTTTTGAGGCATGGTCCTATTGAGACATCACTTTTAGCTAGTACTGCCCAGCTTCTCCAACCATCATTTGTCTCAACTATTGATATGTCGCATATTGTACGTCACACGTAACGTCTCCATTTTACATCGTGTTCCATTCCCCTCACTGAAAGTTCTTTCGTTGTATTTCTTCTAGTGAGCCAGTTGCCAGGCAAGACCCGTGCGCCAGCAATGCAGGTCTTAATTCAAGGGACTCAAGTTAAGCTTGTGGCAACTTCTTTACTAGGTAAGTCAAAGTCACCTATCTCGACCACGTCCTTTGCTGAATTGACATTCTTGATCCGCCACTTTTTGCAAACCGAAATTCGAAAACAACTTGCAACCTATTTCCTTCCAGCTTTGTTTGAACATAAAGTGAGTCGTGTATCGTAGACATGATATTCACCTCTCTTATCAGTTATACATCAAGACATTTTTTGAGTTTGTTCGAACCAGCTTTTCGACTTTTTCACACGTTCGTGGATGCAAAACGTTCATCGCATAGGTGTAGATGGCCCCAACTGTGTTTTTAACTAAGTGACTCATAAAATAAAAGCAGTGTTCATAGAGCCAATTACTGGGCCGCAAATAAAAACGTCTTCGACCAATGAGCAGCTGGAGAAAAAACAACTTCGGATTTTTCACGTGGTCAGCCGTTGGAAACCAAAACATTGTTTGGTTTTATGCTTTGCGTCTGCTTGGCTGAGAAGACCAAGCCTCTGCTCTGATTGGTTGCAATCTACTTTTTCAAACTAATCGCAGAGTTACTTTCAAGAAAACAGCCTGCTTCATACTTGTTGCCTGGTAACCATTGCCGTTTTTTGCTCTTTTGTAGATGACTACAAGATTCCAAGAAAGTATGTAACTGGCTTAGAACAGATAAAGAGCAAGAAGAGGAATAAATAGTACAAATAAATTGCCACGAAATCGATCATCGTCATGAGTCGTGAAGTTTTTTCCAACGGTGTTTTAAAGCAATGTTTCGTCATTTCCTTAAACCAGTTATTACACTTGAAGTCGTGCAGTACGGCGGAGTATATAAGTCAGTTATATTTTTACGAGCCTGCAAGGCGAGAAAAATGTAACTGCCGAGTAAAAATACAAACTTCCACGGTTGGAAATACTGATTGTACGGGACACTCGGTTTCGTTGGGTAATGTAAGCCAAACACTCCGATATACAATATGCCCATGATTAGAGCATTTTGGCCGGCTCTCACCGAGATTTGAACTCTGAACACTGCATTGCTGGGTTGTCATAACAACGCTAACGTCAACGTCGGGAACAGAAGAAAGGAGGAAACGTAATTAGTGAACCGCCGATAAAATAATCATGCACTAACTAATTGCTACGCACAGGATCTGTTTTTGCAAGTCTTCCTTTTCAATTATTCTAACAATGCGCTCTGCCTGGGTGATGACCGTTGCTTGGCAACTGAGTGTGATAATATAAATTTTAAAGAACGTTCTATGCACGGAATGTTCTATTCACGGATGCAACTGCTGGAGGAGTTGGACCTGTTTGTAGAGCTACGAGGGACATCAAGAACCGTAAACTCACAGGTAACGTAAAAAAATCTAGGCGAAATAAATAATTGTCCGCTAGCACAAAGCACACAAAAATAACGGGGGGAACAGGGTGTCAAACGTGAGTACAGTGACCGATCAAATAGGTAGAGGATTTTTTTCTGTATTTGTGTTTTTGTTTCTTTTTTTTTTTTTTTTTTTTTTTTTGCCAGTCATACTTTTTAATACTTAATTTACTTCGCACGCAAAAACTGTAGTGTCTGTGTATAATTTGTTTGTTTGTTGTTTTTATTTTTATTTTTATTGCCTCAAAACAGCCCGTTTTGTGCATCTTTGAAGAAGAAGAACAGGGATATCGAAAATTGTTTCAATATTTCAAAGATGGTGGTGTGACTTTCGGGTGAAAACTATTAGACTCCTTTCCTTACATTGTTTTTTGTTTTTTTTGTTTTTTGTTTTTTGCAGGTTATCAGGTATCATGAATTTCTCCGGTGATGATTTAAAAAATGCTACACAATTCAGTCTCGGGACTGGACAGTATTTGATAAGAGGAAAGCACGGGCACCAAACCAGTTACTTTATGGCCTGCCTCGTGCTCGCGCTGGTGTCCGCTGTAGAAAACATGTTCATGTTCATCGTTCACCTGGTCAGGCGCAACACCAGGCGTGTACAAAACGCCATATTTATCAACCACTGTATCGCCAATATTTTACAATCGATGTGCGTTGCCATGTTGTCTTTACATTTTGGTTCCAAGCACGTTAAGCTGATTGAATTTCACCTCGGTCTGTTTTACGGCGCTTCGGTTCTTTCCCTGCCAGTTATGTGCATTTGGAGGTTGGTAGTTTTGCCTCTTTTTTTTTTTTTTTTTTTTTTTTTTCTTCTTCTTTTTACCGTCATTTGTCTAGGCCGTTCGCTGTTGCCTGCGTGAAGCTGAAGGTGTAATGATCTGTAATAAGTGTATGTTACGTATAACTATCTGTCTGTGACGTATCTGCCCATCTCGTTACCGTCTGCCAGTGTTATTCTCTCCTCTTGTTGCTGCTTGTCTATCTCCTCGTTTTTGTTTTAATCCATCGTTTCTTTGTTTGTTCCTTGTCCTTTTCTCGTGCTTTTTCTGTTTTTGCTTCATCCCTTTCTCCCTGCGCTCCCAATACTGGAGAAGACAACTGTGGTTGATGCTCATGCATACTTTAGTTTTATTTGTGAATAGAGGCGGAACGACGGCACTAAATACCTTGACTGATCTCAACAGGTTCATCAAGACGTTTCACGCGCACTATTTTCAACCTCGTCCCCCCTGTAACTGGGTAACATTTTCCTTGATGGTAGTATGGTTCCCCTCCCTGGGTGTGGCATTGCCCCCCTTTTTCGGTTGTGGTGCGTTACCATTGTCGTTTACCCTTCCGTCTACAAGTAGGACCTCCCATGCGGTGTTATCACTCTTGGTATTGGAAGTCGTCCCGTTGCTGGTAATGTGTGTATGCAATTACAAGCTCTTCGTTCGAATAAACAGCTTCCGATTTAGACCACGCGTGAAGACCGAACCTTTTGTGATACGAGGACAAGAAAGCACGGCGAAATGGATGCTTGCACATCAAGCTGTTGCCCTGGTCGTCTGTTGTATGCCGGTTGCTGTAGAGTTGATTATCGTGTCCTTAGTCCCAGCCGATAGCGTACCCGCAGGAACCCATTTCACCGTCAACAGCCTCGCTTTGACCCACAGCTTGGTCGCCCCAGTGCTCCACTCCATTTCTAATAAGCAGATATGGAGAGAGATGGGATCAATAAAGAACCGGATGAATTTGGAACGGGTCAGCAAACAGAGGGAGATAGACGAGGACAAGTCGTATAGCCGCAACTGGACAGTTGGTCGATGGGAAAGCTCGCAAAGCAGCGGAAGGTCTGGCCAGCGCATGAGCAGAAATGATTCATTTACCGCTCTCTCTGGTCACTTCCTCCAAGAAAATGGAGACAAGAAAAGAAAATACTCTTTCGAGATAACTCGAACCACGTCTACTCGAAGTAAAATAGGGAAAACAGCAAAAGTCGACTTTAAGGGTGCCGATGTAATGACAGACAAAGAATACCGACGATACATTGCTACTCCTTCTCCCAAGCGCATGCGTAACATACAACGAGCACTCCGGTCATTATCATTAGCAGAGTTGACCTTGAGTATTGCCAGCAATTCAAGTAACGAGTTTTATCTTCAGCAGTACAAGGCCCCTCACTTCACTAACAATCGTGATCCTCTGCGGTCTGCGGGCTTCCGCCAGGTGACTGCTGGGAAGGCAAAGCTGGAGCGCAGTCGGTCGCATTATA
Organism: Plumapathes pennacea; assembly: GCA_964036295.1. Taxonomy (NCBI): domain Eukaryota; kingdom Metazoa; phylum Cnidaria; class Anthozoa; order Antipatharia; family Myriopathidae; genus Plumapathes; species Plumapathes pennacea. The sequence goes on from OZ038466.1 coordinate 22,005,248, forward strand.
GTCGCGCGATGAACGACGGGGCGACGAAGAGGTTCTTGGATAGGAGGAGCAGCACGGAAGGAGACTGCGCCATGCAAAGAGCGTGTCAATTAGCATGGACGAACAAAACAGGAACGGCAGCAGTACCGTTATCATAAGCTTCATCAGCACCACCACCAATAGCAACGCCATGTTCATTAGCGTGGTCTTTTTTTTTTTTTTTTTTTTTTGGCTTAAAGTATTCTTTACCGTTTTTCTGAATGGCGCTGTAAATACTTTGGTTTTGGTTCTCGAAAGTCAAAATCGAAAACTCAACACAATGCTGATAAACGTGAACAACAACAATTACACACAGTGTAATAGAATTGTTTTATTTTGTGTAACTGACCGGTTTTTCAATTTGTGTGTGTGTGTGTGTGTGTGTGTGTGTGTGTGTGTGTAACTGACCGGTTTCTTTGGGTCTATCCCGCAACAGGAATCGTTAGAACAGACTAAAGGTTGTTTGTTTGGCATTAGTCATCGAAGGTCAAATTCTGCTCACTGTTCGTATCTGCAGATAGATTTGACAACACTTGGGAGATACGAGGCACAATGCCCTTTTTAGGCAATCGCCGTCTTCTCGGCGTGGCGTCACTTCGTAGGGTGGTGGCAAACTGCAAGACGAAATAAAGGCCGGTAATGCTTCACTGAAGTTTAAAGTGTACAAATCGTCTCCACCTCTTCCTCCCTTTTTTTTTGCTACAACCTATCCCGCCAAATAACAATTTTTTAGTCCCTTTTGTGCCAGGAGACATTCCCATGCAGACAACAGTCACTTTATTGCCCGTAGAAGTTCCCGCCGACTGACCAAAGCCAGCCTGTACAATGTGCGGAAAATCGAGCCAGAACTTTCCGCCAACCTTTTTCACTTCATTGTGCCCATTAATTTTGCTCTATCCAATAGGCAACCTCCTTACGTTTTGCTGTTTCAAAACGAGGCTTGTGCAAATAGCCTGAATTTCAACCGCTCTCCAGTTCGTGCCCAGACCCCTGATAACGCTAGTCTAACGGCGGTACTGACCTGTTATAAGTGACCTGTTATAAGTCGCTGTCGTCGGCATGATACAGCTCACTAACCAGTCTATACACGTAGGACGGTGAGTAACCACCACTGAAAGATAAAGCAGAATTTGAAGGGAAAGAGTTAAAAACAAAAAGAAAGAAACGAGTTCATGATAATTTATGATAACTTTATACTCGAAGAGCCAGGACAGTAAAATCATCAACAGAGCTGACAAGAATAGTACATGCACAGTGCTCGACATTAAGGTTTTAGGATGGCTGCCCTTTGGACTAGTGATTTCTGGTTGTCCGGCCCTGAATTTACCTGCCTGACCCAGATTTTTGGTTGCCCCGGGCATAGCGGGCAACCGTTAATGTCGAGCTGCACTGAAGTGCAGTGTACGCACACTTACATGTTTGAGATGCATAGATTGACAAGTTCAGGCGGTACGTAGTCGAAAACTGGGTTTTGAACGTCGATATTGTATAATATACTGCCAGCTGGAAGAAAAGAAAAAGAAATCGTTGAAAATCGTCTTTGTCTGTGTATCCCACTTTCTAATCGTATCTGTCTCTCTGTAAGTTTCTGACACTGGGTCTGCCTTTCTGTTTCTGCACCTCCTTGGCTCTGTTTGTCTGTTACTCACCTTCCGAGAATTTCATCACATCATGAGGTGCAACAAACCTATTGCAGCTGTCCTGCCAAGTTAGAAATCAAAGATTAGAAACCTTAAAGATACGATGCCAGCTGTTGTCTACAATGGTATTTCAGGTCTGACTTCAGTTCAAAGTTAATCGATAGCATACGGTGTGGTATATTATTCTTTAATGATAAGCTGCAAGAGAGAATTGAAGTTAATCACTCCAAGGGGTTGAAGAAAACAAAACACCCGTGGAAATAACGATGTCCTCACCTGGTCGTACGAAACGACATATTGGGGCGTAAGTTTGTACATGGCGGCACAGACAACAAGCTGCAAGAAAAAAACAAAACTGAACTAACACGCCGTTTTCACGTGGATTTTCGTAGAACGTTCGTAAAATCCTGGCGTAACGAACTTACACGTCGATGCAACTCAACGCAAGTTTGAAAAATCAAAATTTGAGAGTAACTACTGACTTGCAATATTAGTCTCCTCGCAGCCCTTTTTGTGGTCGCAACACCTTGCGCCCCTGCGACCACAAAAACGGCAGCGAGGAGACTAACTTGCGACGGGTTCAAAACGATGTAGTGATAATTAAAGAGAGATTAGTAGATGAACGATGTATAAAAAGCCCAGTTTCTCCTTAATGTATGATATATCGAGAAACTGAAGGAAAAAATTGAATTTGATCACTCTTGGGACAACATTCGACAAACAACGTTCGAATGAAACGTCAATTAGCTTCGAGATTTGCTTACCGGGACAGAGTGGTGTTTGGCTGCTAACGCTAAAGCGTGTGTTCCATTGATCGCTCTTAATCTGCAACAAGGAAGACATTATAACGTTAAGACGACTATTAAAAAGCCCTAATTAACTTGCAATATTTTTGTTAACTTGAGTTACTGCATGAACGTCGAGGCAAAGTTTCCCCGGTTAGGCCAACAATCCTTGAGTCTCTATAGCTACAACTTTCAAATATCTTACTGTAAACACAAATAAGTGTGAATAAAAGAACTTGAACTTGAACAAAAGTAGTATAAATCACGACAGTGATTTATACTACTTAATGGACAACCTTTTAAGACGGACACCTTTTAGGAGCTGTCTCTGCCGTTTCTTCAGTCATTTTCTCTAACTGAATTTTCTTAAAGGCAGACACCTGTCTGAAACGGACAGTTGAAGCTGGTCCCAAAGGTGTCTGTCTTAGAGGGAGCTGACTGTATTATGCACACTGACCCTCCATCTGCCATCACCGCATGAGTTCCAATAATGACCTAAAAAATACAAGAGTGAAGTCCGAAATAGCGGTGTTTTGAAATAACCAGGGGGATCAAATAACCATGTAAATCCAAGGGGATTAGGCTTGACTTCAAAATAATGGGGACTTCGAATTAACTGAGTTCGAAATAGCAAGGTTTGACTGTAGTATACTTTACCTTGTTTACTCTTGACATAATGGCAAAAACTGCGGAGTCAGTAATCACTGTTGTTTCGATTCCAACTTGAGCTAAACTCTTTGCCAGCTCTTGGCCCTGAGAAGTTTCAACAAACATGGTTGTCTACTACTGTATGACATCACACTAATAATATGACATCACTTTCAATCCATTGTAAGTAGTCATTGCCATTATCATCTTACTAGGGGTAAATCTTCACATCATATGCAAACTCCTGTGCACAAATTATGGTAATATGTAAGTTACAGGTGGGAATACATGTACACTTAAGTCTACGGTTTGACTTGGCTAACTATTGGGGAGTTTCATTTGCAGATGTACTTGCTGAACTTGCTATCATTTTTGCACCAAATGCTTCTTTGCACAACGCCCTATAGAACAATCCACAGCAGGCTTTGTCACTAAAACCACAAGAATGACATCACTTGCCTGGTAAAAAGGAGCCGCTTCTGCAACAATGACACTGAACTTCCGTTTTCTTGCTGCATTCTGCAGAAAGAGGGAAAAAAAATTAGAAAGGTAGAGAACAAAATACAATGCCATGTATAAAAGTGAAGAAGAATGATGTGCAAGGGACCCAAAGAAGTTTGAACTAACCTTCAGAAAAGCCTCAACCGTCTTGGATTTTCCAGCAGTCATGATGACCTCATTTGAGTGGATGTGTTCTAAAGCTTGGGTAGCTATGTTGTCAGCACTGGTGTACAAATTAAAAATATATAGAGTTGTTACTGTGTACTCTGGAAGTTAATCTGATGTACAAGTACATTCAACACACAAGTAAATTTCAACACTTTTTGCTGGTTGGACTTGGTCAAGCATGATGCAGGTGTGGATAACTCAAGAAAAATACCGACTTTGCCCTTGGCAACTGTCTTCAATACTATTGCTGTTACAATATTGTAATCAAACATGTACTGCATTTTAATTTTTTTCTTTGTATTATCTCACATCATATCACATGCACTTCATTGCAGGTACTATGTCATGCCACTGTTGACCTTGCCCTTCACATACCTGGACTCCAACTCAGTGATGAGTTCATTAATAGCATCAATGACAGTTGTCTAAAAAAAAAAACAGATTTTTGGGCTTTTGAAAAGTGACAGGTAACCAATACCTTGGGTGCCAGAGGTTTCTTGCTCTCGGAAGCTCCAAGCTGCCATGGGCGGAGTTACGCGGCCAAGCAGCTCGGAGCTTCCAAGGGGGACGAACCTCTGGCACCCAGGGTAGGTAACCAATGAATGAATGAAATTATTAGTTTGTACATTATATGTAAGTACCTTCAGGCCATGACTTGGTTTGTTGAAATCACTAGTCGATTGCCCACCAGCCATCAGCATTTTCTGAAATAAGGAAACACTGATTACAAAAAGCCTTGAAGTGACTACCATAAATGCTCTCACAGGGCTTATTTAAACATTGACCTTGTAGATGGGTGGTGGGGGGGGGGGGCTTATTAGAGCATTTACGGTATTTTTAATCCAACTGAGATTTTGTGGGTTACTGCACACAAATGTATGTTTTCATACAGTTTAGCCTTCTTCTCCCAGTCTGACAAGATTGGACCCAGAGATCACCTACCATTTTTGCCATACTGAATAATGTACAGCTGCAATTGTTTTGAAATGAGAAGTTTGACCACGATGTACTATTATTTAAACACAACTATATGACTGCATAACTTACATGTAAAGACTCCTCAGTGGAACCTTCTTCCGGTTTTCCTCCTGCAGAACTAAAGGACCAGCAGAAGTTAAAAACAAATATAATCAAGATTTATAATTATATAGTACACCAAAGCTACTGAATAATGCACATGAGACTAATCTTTGAGAAAAACATGTAGTCAATACTCCGACTTGTAACTTTGCTGCCCTCCCCTTGATATTTGAAATAAATGTTACAAGGCACTTTTGTGACTTGACCAGGAGTTTGACTCAAGATTTATGGTAAAAGTCTGCTAAAGTTTAGCTACCCCCCCCCCCCCCCGAAATAGCTCCACCCTTTGAGCAAAAAGGGCCCAGGATTATCATATTGTACAAATTAAAATAAATAATCATGATATCAACTATCAAGTGACATACCTGGCATACTCTTCTCTTATTATCTTCAAAACTGCAATGAAATATACATGCTGGTAATAAGTGTATTTAAGTTTTCAGTTCTTTTCATGACAGTTTACATGTGTGTTGTGTGTGTGTGTGCTTGACCTAAACAATATGTAGCATTGTACATAATTATGTACCTCTTTGGACCATATTTCCAACAGATGATTCTGAAATTTGAAGAAATGCCAGAAATTAAACAAAATATACATGTATGTAACCGTGTAAGATGAGAGTATGTCAGTTTGTGCTACAAGTGCAACTTGATATACAGTATCTATGTTTATGGAAAGAAAATACCTGTTGGCTGTGCACTGGCCATTTTCTTTCCTTCTGTCTTGATTATATCCATCAACTCCCTGAATGAACAAACAGACACATCACAGGATGCAGAGAACAGGAAACCGATGCAATTAACTTGCAATCAGTTAACGTACCCTGCTGTCCTCCAGCTGGCTTGTGACACTATTTTCCTGAGAAGCTGGATGGTTTGCATGGAGGTATCATATGATCCATCAAACTCCCTGTTGTCAAAGGTTACCAGTTAACAGCTAAGAGTGATCAGCTGAGAATCATTTCGTTTTCTCTTTGAAGAATGCTATGCTGTAGTTAGCAATGTCACTCGTGCTGACGAGCAATATATGAATTATACTGTTCATATTAACATACCCCTGCTTAAGATATGAAACAAACGCCTCGATCCTATCGCGCAGTTCATCTTCTTTAGTCGTGTCTGTACCTGGCGCCATCGCAAATATACAGATCGGAGAAATAAACACTCGCTCAAGCAACCCACTGTACTTATTCAGAGCAACGATCGACCATTTTGTTTCTGTGATCAGCGGCCTTCTTTCATTGAATCAAGCGCCGATAGGCTATGCGCATAACGTTTTAGTTTTTTTCGCTGTCATAGACATAGCGGGCTCAGAAATATCAATGGCGGCAAACATGAAAACGAAGGGTAGAGGGAACATCATCAACAAACTTTCCCTTAGAGAGGTACAATGAGGACTGACTCACATGACTCACGTGAAAGGTTTAAGACGTCTGAATGTGGTTATGTTTTTCTCTCTAGACTCTTGGAAGCCTTCGGCCGGTTGCGCGAGCGAAGACCGTCAGGTTGTTCGACAAACAACGTGTATTTTGTATCCCTCTTGATGACATTTTGCCTACGGACGGCGGACTTCAGAAAGGGTAATAACTCTCGCTTTTGGTTTGCATTTTACAAGTGTCATTGCCGTTGTTTTTGTGCAGCTACTCCTTCATGGGAGAACTGCAGTAGCTACATTTTTTTTGCATATTTCAGCTACATATTTCTTCATGGCGAAGCTCATGCCAGGTTCAAGTTTTGAATCATGCATGTACTGACTGCAGCTGTTATGAGTCAAATTAAATCGTTAAATAAATGTAATTGTTGTTCCAGGCATGTACTGCTTGGCTTCACAAAAGATGGGAAGTACTTGATATCATACAAGCTGACGATAGATGCAGAATTTGACTCTCCTCTCCCTCATTACGTCTACTCTTTGCATTGGTGGGAATTTCACCAAATAAAGCCATTGGTTCAGGTAACCACAAGTGACTGTGGAAAAGTAATGTAGATGAGAAGTTGACATGCACAGCAGAGTAAGCTTAGCACCAGGTCATCAATCTAAAGCATACATGATAAAAAGACTTGTGTTAGTTCTTCATTTAGTGTCATGGTTGTCTAGCTTCTAACTGAGTCCAACATGGCTGTGATATCTGAATCTCCAGGGATTGGTTGTATACCAATAATAACTAGGATATACCTTGGAAGAAGACTTGTAGTTCAAGTATATTGTATTGAAAAGCACTTGTGTTAAATAAAAGTGATGCTCTGTGCAATACACCATCCAAAAAAAAGAAACCTTTAGTGACAAAGATAAAGTATCTGAACTATCTCAGTTGTATTGTGAACTTGACAATTGTTGTTACTGTTGTTGTTGTTGTTGTTATTGTTGTTGTTGTTGTATTTAGGTGCACAGTGTTCCTCTGTTTCAAGATGAAGACATTCAGCATGAACTGCAGTTGATTGTTTCCCAGACTCTAGATGAGACGCAGGTCATAGTGTGGGGAATGAGGTAAGTGAAGCTGGAAATGAGTGGAAAATTCCCACTCAACTGACAAATGAAAGTACATGTAGATCTGCAGACGTAAAAATAGATCTATTCTAAAGTAAACAGTCATTTGTTTGCTTTCACTTTAATATCCAGTGTAAATAAATCTTGTGAAAATGATTATAAAAAGCACACATACAAAAAAAATAGCCAGTAAATTAATGCTTCAGTGGGGGGAATGTGTATCCTTTCATATTCCTAACCATACAAGAAAACAATTACATAGGTGGGTGTAGTGAGAAGTGATAGTTTAATCAGCCAAAAGCCGAGCAAGTCAGAGTTAATTCTCCCCACATCACATTTGCATTTTTTATTTAAGAATGGTTGTACATAGTTTTTTTACAATTTTGTAGCATGGAAGGTCGATTGAGTTTTTGTTCCTTCTCACAGCCATTATCAGCAAGTCTTCCAAAGTCATGGTTGTTTTGTCACAGTGTGCTCAGCACCTCCAAACAAACCATGTAGCTCTTGTGCCGCTCATGTTCCTCAGCAACACTGTTTGAAACACTCATATGCAGTTCACATGAAGTACGATTTGCTACCTCCTTTCCCCCGCTTCATTCCTTCGTTAAGTTTAAGACTGAAAAACACGATATTATTCAACACTGGTGACCAACTGATCGCTCTGGGTGTCCAGACTAAATCTGGTGAGTCTCCGGATTTGAGCGTGGCAAGTGAATTTTTACAAAGCGACAAGGGAGGCTGCTATGACAGGTTCTCCCATGAAGAGTCTCCCGAGACAAGAAGCGAGGCAGGTGCATTTTATGGCTGCAATGGAGATGTGATAAATGGAAAAGAAAGCGGAGAGAAATCCCGTGACTGCTGCTGTCTCAAGGAAGACATCAACGAAAACAGGCAAAGGGAAGAATTCCACTGCGAGCTCTCGCATTTTCCTGGCGATTTTACTCGGATTCAAAAAAGCGACTCTAAACTACTGGATGCAAGAAAATTCGCTGACAAAACTGCATGTGCATGTTGCATCACTTGTGCAACGGGTAGAACAAATGAGCAGAAGCTGCCAAGACGGTCGCACAGGAAAACTGCCGATTTCCTCGAGCAGGAGACGAAGGATTCCGATGCTTCCGAGCAGAAGACAAAAGATTCCGACTGTGCCCTCGAACTGGAGACGAAGAATTCCGATACAGCCGAGGAGGAGACGAAGGCGGCCGACGACACCAAGCTGGAGAGAAAGGATTCCGATCCCTTCAAGCAAAAGACGAAGGGTTCCGATGCCCCCGAGGAGGACACGAAGGCTGCCGACATCTTCAAGGCGAAGACGAAGGATTCCTATGCCCCTGAACAGGAGGCCATGGAATTCGATGTCTCCGTAAAGTTGTCGGGAAATTCGAGTACTAACAGAACTCTATCTATGGTCGGGACAAAGAATAACGTTGATAAGGAAGACCTTGATTGCTCTGCAGAAAGTGATATTGAAGAAGGAAGACTTTCTGATTTATCCGAGATAAAAGAGCACACTAATCTCACTGTGTTTAACTGTAAAGTATACGCAGAGACTGAGAGCGTTGAAAGTGATTCAGGGACGTCCGATGTACCCAGCATCCTACCAGTAACTGCGACAGCTTTTTCTGGAAACATTCTAAAATGTGTGCACACCAGCAGCTCACAGAACACCTCCCCGTGCCCCAAAATAGCCGCAGAGCTTGCGTGTTCTCCCTCCCTTGAGGTGCTGGTCGTCAAACAGGCTTGTCTGGACATTGAACAATGCATCAACCAACTGATCCATTCCCATGAGGTATTGCGCACGCAGTACAAGTCCCTCCCTGATTATGACGCGCAGATTGTGCACGTAAATCCTGACACGTTCGAGGTGACTGTTCTGGTCAAGTTGTTGCTCTATACCAGAACACCCAGCGTGTACACGCCTTGCGAGATCCCCGTCAGCCCAAGGTTTGTAAAATTCTTAAATATATATACGAAACGCAACATTTAGCGTAAATATTTAAGAGCTGCTTACGCATTTTACTCAAACGAAACGTCCAACACCAGTGTACAAGATATATTTTAAAACGTTTAAAATGACTAATGCGCGACTTGCAGAACTTGGGCATTCATGAATTTTGAACCATTTTCACAACTCGGCTTTCACAACTTCAAATCCTAATTGCCCAATATTAATAGCAATTAATTTAAGTATAAGCACAAGAGAGCGACAGTGGTGACATAAGCATAAGGAAAGGAAGTGTTCGCTTATCTTTTGACCTTATTCATGTATAAACTTATTTAGTAAGCTAAGTGTAAGCTAACTGAATTATCCAATGTATTTGGAATACTTTTCCTTCTCCTTTGAAGTGGAATTATCTGGCAACTGTAACAACTTTTTGTTGAGTAACCTTTTCATCCCTTTGTCCCTCTTCAGTCCAATTCTTCAGACTTGTGGCTTCGTCCTGACCTGGAACGTGCACAGTGGCTCAGTACAGCGGATAGCAACTATGCAGCTCTCGCACTACACGGACAAGTCAAGCAAGATTGGGGAGAGCCGAGCGGCCAGTGAAGTTGCGGAGTTACGAAAACATTGTTTCGTTCCCGTTGGGGTGTCGGGTGCTGTTCGCGCCCTTTCTAATCACAGTACATTCAGTGGGAAGTCGTTGAAATTCCTCAGACACCCGTACCTCCCGCTCGCTATTGTGTTTGGAAGGAGCCCTCTTCACCACAATACTTTGCGCACCTGAAATTCCCGCCTTTTTCTGGTGAGCCGAAAATCTAAAACAGTGAGTGGTTATCGTTCTTCGCCTGACTTGTTTAAAAGTAATTTGATGTAATGGTTTTATCTTATAAGTGCTTTAATTTGTTTGTGTTGGGAATTAAACCACCTTATCGTTCTTTACACATTCCTCACCAACTTGCTCATTATTTCCACTGTAAAGTTCAGCTCTAAGCGTCTTTCTTGTTCAGTGCTGTTTGGTTTCCTGAAGAAGATTTCCAAGAAACTTTACAAAAAGTTTTCCAAGCTGTCTTTTTTCCGCTTAAAAATTGTATGTTTAGTAGTTTGCACCGTCTTTCTCAGACTGCTGCCATACAGTTATTGTGACGCTGGTTCATAAAAATTGTTTTATTGCGATTCTTTTGTCACTAATATAAATGCCTCACACAAGTACCCATAACAAAAAGACTACCGTTAAAACCAAAACCAATAAAAAAGTAATTATGCAATCCTGATTGGCTGAGGAGGTAGAGTGGTGATTGGTCAAGAACACTGTCTCTGTCTTGATTAGACGAAAGGAAAGACTGTCCTTTATTGGTGACAGTGAAACTTCTTCGAACTTATCACAGAGACAAGTCTATCGCAAACCAAAGCAATCACATAATTACTTTCGATTGGAATAAAGAAAAGCGCTCTACAAACACATTTATAGATACTTGACTCACGTAGTTACTACGTACTCACTTTCCCCTGGAAATTATCTGATGCAAGTTCAGCTCAAAATCTGTTAAACGGACGTCAATGTTTTCCTTGCATTTCATTGGCAGAATCCTGCTCCCCGTTGTTCAAAGCTTGGTCAAGCTAACCCCGAAAAAAAAAACGATTTTCCTTCTCTCGATCTCATGGCCAAGAAACTGTAGGACGTTTTGAACACAGGTCAACTGAAAAGTATGTTATAGTTTTGTAGAAAGAAAGTTGCGTTGTCAAAGAAACGTCAATTTTAGCCTGACCGTGCTTGAAACAACTGGGTCCGTGTGTTTTCTAGAACAACAATTTTGGTCTCATTAATACTAAATTGAACCTGAAAGAAATATTGGTCAGAAAAATTAAGAAAAGGAATTAGATTTGATCGTTTTCGTGATACATTCTCACCAATAGACTTTCATTTTTGTACCAGCAACGAAAACGTGAGGTGAATGCCATTTTTTCTACGTTACACCTTGAAAAACAGAAACAAACAGCTATACAATGTGTGATATTACCGATTAGTATATACCACACCAGTGAATAGTGCTTTTCGCGCGCTCTTATTGGCTCCTCAATCCCGGAATATCAAGTACTATTCACCTCCCGGCGGTTTCCGGTAAAACAAAATGGCGCGCGAACCCAATTTTTGCCCACTTTTGTCGGAAATAAAATAGCTATTTGGGAGTTGGCTATTAAACTTGTGTGGTATATACTAAAACAATTATTCACCTCCACTTTGGCGAATAATTGTTAATTAGTTTACGTCGTTATTTTGGTAAATTAAAAAGACTAATTTGGTACCCCTAGTTTTTGAATATTCTGAATGATTTGTTACGTTTTACTCACAGCCAACTTTCTCATTTTTACTCAAATGCTAAATAGGAAAATGTCTATAAAACGACCGCAATCCTCGACAACAAGTAAAGACAACCCATCCCCGAGATCTACAATGATCCGTTATTTTTTCGAGCCTGCTTCAGGCGAGAAAAAATAAAACTGACGAGTAAAAATACAGCCGTATTGCACGACTTTTCGTGTAATAAATTGTTTATTACACGACAAACGAAGCAGGGCGAAACATTCTCGCCGCTCGCAAAATGGAACAAAAAAATGACGCGTTCGTAAACTTTGCTTGCGAAAACTGATCACGTAAGCTAATAAACCAGTTGATCTGGTTCCTGACGAGTGCAATACGCTCCCATCTTTGCACTCGTTTTGGCCCGTATTTGCACTCGAAAATGTGAAGTCTTGTAATAAAGAACTGTAACAGATCTACTCTTAATTCTTTTGTCCTAGCAACAATAACTGTAAATAGTTAATTAGGATGTTTTCTGTACAAATTTGCCGGGATGAGAGTCAGACCTCCAAACGAACACCTTTGAGGATTAAGGTGCTGCTATTCCGACTTCTTTACTACCGCGCTCGAATTAAGATGCGGAGGGCCTGGGTCGGTTGTCAGGGTGACGAGTCTTTGAGTCGGGCTGCGACTTTTGGTACCAGTCCACTGCGTGCTTAGCAATCTCGGAAGCGAGCTTCGCGAACTCTTGGAAACTCAGCTTTAGACCTGTAAGGGAGTGCTTTTTCCCAAACACGGTGACCTCCATGGTTGTTTCAACAGTCACTTGCTCGATGCTGTCTGTAGCGAGTGTAGCCTCAAAAGTGATGCCGTGAATTTTAAATAAGTTGGTGTTAACGTTTTTGTCCGCATCGTGAACCCACTTGAGTCTCCGTTCCAGGTCTTTCTGGGCTTCCACGGCCGCCACTAGCGGATAACAGGTCTTGTTCGCTCTTGAGGAGATTACGTGACATGTTATGTTACACATGTCACTTGCTTCCTGGCAACGTTCGAGGACCATGGTCTGACAAAGAGCATTGGTGGTGATTCCTCCTTTGGCTGGCTTCTCCTTGAGACTTATTTGCGCGTGACAGTTTGACAGAGACGCTTCGCACTTGACGTCACCAACACATTTGTCACATTCTTGTTTCGCCGACGATTGACATTTCTTTCGGCGGCGCCGTACCTCCAGCTCAGCGGACTTCATCCGGGACATTTCAACTTCGATCATGTCGATAACATGCTTTGACACTAGACGAGTTAACTGCAAATGAGGAAGATATTGGTGTTAAAACGACTTCGAATTAACCGCCGGTCGGACGTAATGGTGACTGCTTTGCTTTTTCGTTTGTGTGCTGCGCTTTTTGATTGGTCGAAACCAGTTTCACTGGTAGTTTGCAACATTCTTGGACAAACTTATTTTGCTTTAGTTCTTTTTCAAACTAGGTCTAGTAGGAAACCTTGGTTATGAAAATGAGTGTGATTTGCACGAAAATGAATATGCGAGAAAAAATTACATTATTAGGTTTTTCACTGGGCCTCGCTTTGAAACAGAAGCAACAGGCATCTCGGAAATGGCATCTTGCAAATAACTTTGGCTTCTGGTTGGTGAAAATAATTCTTGCAATTGGCTCTTACTCGACTAGCTAGTAACTGCTTAAAACCGATAAGCGAAGTCTTTTACCTTTGTTAGGCCATTATGGAAAGTTATCTTCGTCCTGAAATGCGTCTTGTTCAAACTGTTGCTGTAGTTAGTGACCAGATGCAGCGAGACTTGTAACGACTTGTTGATGTTCGTTACCAAACGAAGCTGCATAGCGTCACGTCTCATAGACATGCGCAATTCATCGAAAACGCCACGTAACCGCGCAAAGCCGTCAATTGCAGTCTGTATCGAGAAGACCATGCATAACGTTAATGTCGATCAATAGAGCTTGTTCGTGCGTTTATTTTTCTGTCCCTAACGCTCTTGCCAAGGCTTTCTGACCTCAGATTAGAATATCTCTGCACTAGGCAATCACTTCGGCCGTGCCCAAGAGACCGGCATCTCCGTCAAAAGGTGTCATAAAGAAAATCACAACGTGTTTTTCATATATTATTTCATCTCTAAGCAAAGGACCGCCGATTTGGGGCTTTTTACAGGGCTTGCCAGCAACACCGGGAATCAAGCTGATTAAGTAACGTTTCAGAGAATATTGTTTCAGTTTACCTGTGTAAACAATGCTGGATTCACGCGTGCTCTCAACAGAAACTTTGGGCTGTTTTTGGGTTCGTCACGTGATAGGTCAGCGGCCTCCTCCATTTTTGAGTCATCGGCACGAACGCTGGCATCGATCAAAAACTTAGAGAAGGAGACCAAAGAGAAATGTGTGATTATCGGTTTTTGAATGACTTCCGTACAACCAAAGTCACAGCTATGGGAATGTCAACTGCAGAAGCTAACATTTAACCAACCAGATCCAGGTGCGAGAAAAATTCAATCACGTGATTGTGATCGTCACGTGATCTCTTACTTTACCAGAGAACTAAACCAAATCATAGTTTGTTTTGCTTTAGCTCCTGATTGGCCAAAAATAGTGTGACAGTAATTGCCAGAAAGCTATCCAAAGGGAATGACAATGGTAGTGTGACTTGCTTATAAAGAATAAGTTTTTTGTAGCTAGATTCTCCCTCGAATGTCAACGCATTTGACATCTTTCTGATTATTCTTACCTCCGTCGACTTGAGGAATATCGAGACATCTGTGAGGATTCCCAGAATCTTCATCTTTCCTTTGAAAGTAAACCCAGCGGGCAGAAAGGGGCCGCCGGCTGCTTGCAGATCGTGATCTTGTTTGGCAATAGAAACCTGAACGGAGAAAAAAAAGATATTTTCAATTTTGATATAATTTCGACGTACACCATCAGAAGGGACAATGTCGATATATAGCCCGCGTAGCAGGCGTTTCAGTAGGTTTCTGAGCGCATATGCAGACTTGTTCGCTTTTTGACCGCACGAAAATTGGGGCGAGCGCAAAAAGAACGTCGATGGGGGAGGGAGAGAAGGAACTTATCCCTCCCCCTCAACGTCCTTTTTGCGATCGCCCAAATTTACGCGCGGTCAAAGATCAAATGCGCTAAGAAACTTACGGACTCTTGCTACGCAGGTTAGTCGGGATACTGTGAATGCTCGTAAGAAGAATTAGTGATTTAGTTTGGTGAACTATTTTGATTTCTGTCAAATTTGATGTCACGTTCCCATTTATCAAAATTATGTCCCAAAATCAGGCTCCTTTACCTGTAGTCCTCTGGGGAATCCAGTGGTGGCTAATGCCCCTGGAAGTTTTAAGTCGAATCCGGATGCTGAGATCAATTTGTTGAGGTTAACGGGGTGAACTGTGACATGAAAGTAGTGTTGCGCTGGGTTGTCAGAGAAGCCAAAGGTCGCGTCTCCAGTGATGCAGTTTTCCTGTCAACGAATTTAGGTCATTTGTGTAAATTTTGTTGTATAAGAGCGGAGCGTGGGCATAAAATTTAACCTGAAAGGAGAATCTCCTTTAATCTTCTCTCGATTCTTAGAGGGCGAGTAAGTATCACCCGTGTAAAAGAATCTGGAATCCACAATAGTTTGGAATCTGGAATCAACAATGGTTTGGAATTCGAAATTCACAGTGGTTTGGAATCTGGAATCCACGATGATTTGGAATTCAGAATCCAGGAGGCGTAATCTAAAGGGGAGGATTTTGAAATCCAGAAAGGTGGAATCCGGGGTCCAAGAACATGGTGGATTCATAAAGCGACACGGAGGTTCTCCCAGGGTACACTAGTATTTTCTTCACTAGCGTAGCGATCCGTCACGGCTGCCAAGCAGTCAACACAGCAGAGAGAACGATGAAGAGAGACTGAATGAAACACATACACGGAGAGTGATGTCACATACACAGTGACGTCAAGCACAGTGATGTCACACGTAAAAGGGAATGATGCCACACAGAGAGTGATATCACACAGTGATGTCACACACAAATTGATGGTACATAGAGTGATGTCGCACAGATAATGACGTCACACAGAGTCGCAGAGAGTGATGTCACATACCCGATTGACGTCAGAACTGACGTTAGCAGCACATCCCACACCGTATTCAAAGTCAACTTTCCCTGAAACGCGATTCTCGTGCGACGGCGCAGTCGATCCTAAGAATATTCTGAGGAGAAAACAACAGACGACGACCCCTCAGTACGTAATATTCCAGAATATGAATAGCTTCCAAACAAACGCGTAGACGTATTATTCCAGCTATTTGTATTCCGGAACGGTCCCAAACGAATGCCTCTAATATATATAACACAGTGGACTTCGTAGTTCGAGTTGCCTCCACGTACCTTATGTTGGTATTTCTTATGGACAGGTGCTCTACGCCAAAAGCTTTGTTCCATGATACTTTGGTTTCAAAAGATCCCTCGAGCGTTGACTTCCAGCCAACGTACCTTAGGCGACCAGTGAAAGGCCACGCCTTTGGATGCTGACCAGAACTAAAGATCTTTCCGTCCACAGTTACGTTGTGTTCCACCACGAAGCCGAGAAATTGTGGGGCAGGATGAACCTGACGATCGCGCAAAATACGTCACATCTACACCAATTACAGTATTGTCCGTTATAAATGAGCTACAATCATGCGCACTGGGAAATAACACTTTTTACTCCCCACATAAACCAGTGTCTGTCTAGTAAGTCTCTCTGCTCAGCTTGGTTTTGTGTCTGTATAAGTGCATTAGAACCATAGAATAAGTTATACAGCCTGCCCTCCAAGCTTTATCGTTAATATGGTCGTCGTGGTCATCGTTAACATTGTCATTGTAATCATTACCATCGTCGTCGTCATCATCGTAATCGTAAGTGTCATCGTCACCGTCATTGCCATCAATGTTATCGTCATCCTTTAAAACGTCATGATCTTCATTGTCATTTTTGTCATCATTGTTTTCACCATCGTCATCAAGTTTAAAGATTGTTATTTCATTAGCCGAATCACAAACATGCATTGTTGCTAATTTGTGTATGATTTCATTCTAGAAAATTTTGTCCGCTGAAACTACCAGAACCGGCCCGCTATCCCGAACTCTCACTTAGGAAGCAAGAAATAGTTCGAGCTAGCGGGAAATCAAGATAGCAGGGCTACCGAGGGAAATTTCTACCAAGCTCATATTCAAGGGGAATCGGATTCTGTTCGAGATAGCGGGGTTCTACAGTACAGTATTTCATACCTTCATCGTGAGCTCCATTCGTTGAAAAGGAGCTGTTGTGTGGTCGTCAAACTTAGCAGACAGAAAGACGTCGCCGTCTGCAGTGCTGGACGCACTTGTCGTGAACTTGCTCCCAGCTCCAAACACCAGCTGCAGAAGCTGACATAACTGCCTGTCCGCACAGGATTCTGGGGTCATATTCCGCAAGGAAAAGCTGAGCCCTTCGGGTATTGAGCCCACGAAAGCCGTCGACAGCGGCTTTTGGAGGAATTGAAGGTGTGGGTTTTGGGTAACGTTCACACTGGCGGAAGAAAGAGAGACTCCAACCTGCAACAAAATCGTGGGAAAAATAGTTTTAGATTTTACATTCGCTGTATGTACTTTGTTTTGGCAACTGGAATGTTACTGATAAATCGAATGTTCCAAGTCTAAATTGTCCAGGGGAAGCAATGTCGGGCAATTCACTCAATATGTTGAATAAAAGCTTCTTGCCTTGTTTGTGCTTAAAAAATAATAAAAGTGTCGGTATTAAAGGTGAAGTAATACGGGCAACATTTTATTGCAACTTGTCGTGCAACAAATTTGCGTTCCAATTTGCGGCCTGTTATTGCACGTATTACTACCTACGCACGCAACTTGTTCTGCAACAGAACTTCGTGTTGCGAGTTGCGGCAACATGTTGCAAAAAGTAGAAGCTGAGTCTACTTTTAGCAACATGTTGCCGCAACTCGCAACACGAAATTTTGTTGCGTGCGTAGGTAGTAATACGTGCAACACAGGCCGCAACTTGCTACGCAACTTTGTTGCACGACAAGTTGCAAGGAAATGTTGCCCGTATTACTTCACCTTAACCATTTTATACCTAAGCTCAAAATACAGACTCTCCCAACCTATAACGGAGAAATTGTAGGAGTGATGTAGCGAGAATTAAAAATTTAGCTTTTCATGATCACGCTATCAAGAGTCAAATTCTCATCCTTATGATATACTTCTTGTGAGAAACTTAAGGAGAACATTGATGATTGCCATTCTTGCAAGTAAAAGGCATTAACAACTTTTCAAGTGTGAACGGCACTTTGTCGCTGAGAAATATTGTGTAAGTTGGTATCAAACTCCAAAAACCTTATACCAATAAAATATCCTTAGCAGGATATCTTATTGGTATAAGCATTGTTTATGGAGGTTATTGTGAGAAAAAATAACTATGACCTCACCCGAGAATCGTTTGAGTCCTGATCGAACAAGCCCAGAGAAGGAAGTTTAACTTCGAACCAGAGAAAAGTCTTCAACGCTTTCCTCAAGCTCATGTGGTCGCTGGTTACTCCAACGGTGAAGGCACCCCCGCTGCGTTTTGTGCATTGAAACTCCAAGTGTATTGGCGTTGCTTTGTCTCCGAGGTATGAGTCTCCAGAGAACTTGACACTGAAATATTTCCCGATGTAAGCTTCCATTCTTGGCTTCACGAGCCGCACCACCCAGATTTTTGATTGTTTAACTACGTTAGAAAAGTGAAGGGGTGTCTTTGGTTTGTAAAACGCTTTTTCCACAGTTTCCAAGTCAAACGGTGCTTCAGAATCCCCGCTCACTTTCAATGTTCCATCGCTTAATCTCTCTACAGTTAGACTGAACGGCGTTTCGCACAGATCATACAAACCACGTACGATCATCGAGCCACGCCCTGATTGGTAACGGTAGAAAAAGGTGACGTTTTCAAGTCGGATCCGCTCATGCACTTGGTAGGAAACCGCAGACCCGAGAGGGATGGTCACGGACTGAAGCTGAGAGGACTTGGCCAGAGTTATTTCTAAACCAGGAACCTCGCCGATATCAAGAACGCCTTCCAAATTTGGAAGATCAAGGCTCTGGTTGGAGTTAGCCCAGTTCTTGACCAAATCAGCAAAGTGAAATCTCAATTTTAGACAATATCTGGTGTTAGTTTCGTTCGGATAGAACAGCAACTCTCCCTTGGCAAAGTTGTCTGTTATGTTCCTAATAAGTCGTGACGCCTCCGTGTTTGGAATTTCGTTAGTGTTAACTGTTTTCCCGCCACAAACTTGGTAGTGACCATCCCAAGTTTTGATCCGCGTGGGAATTATTTTGACTGAAAATAGATTGAAAGAAAAACGAATGATCTCATTGCTTTAAAACATTTTTAACTTTTTAAACATTTAAAAACCTCTTCTCATAATTATACAGATTCTCCCAACATTCAAGAAGAAAATTATGAGTGATGTATTGAGAATTAATAATTCAGTCAGCTTTCATCTGGGCAAGCCATCAGCTGCCAAATTCTCATTACTGTATAATATATCTTTGGTGAGAAACTGAAAAGAGAAAATGGCGAGGATTCTCAGTAATGTTAATGGCAAACAGTTTACGCGCGCTCTTTGTCTCTAGCAGTTGTAAGCCTACTGTACCTTAGTGACTGTGCAGATTGACTTACCCGCCGCACGTTGGTTCTGAAGGTAACTGGGACACGTAGCTCGCCCTTGATGGTCTGCCGTATCATTTGCTAAGGAAAAAAGGAAAACAAAACATGCCATTTTGTAAGTTGTTTTTCTCGAAAATACATTACCGTAAATCCTCGAATAAGCGCCCCCTCCCCTCCCCTCCCTCTCTTTTGTTCTGTTTGCACAAACGGCAAATTTATACCATCGAAATCGACGTGACATTTTGTGAATACGTTGTACACGTTTGGCGAACTAACTAAACGAAAATAACTGCAAAGTGCGTCGCTATTAGAACCGTACGAACGGCCAGTACGTTATGTTGTTATTTATGAGCAAATGCCGTTACATAAAACAAATAACCATCTGGCCACGATTTGTGAAAAAAATTAAGTAAAAAACTAAGTAAGCGCCCCAACCCCCGCTCCCCCTTCGAATAAGCGCCCCGCCTTATCCTAAACTTGAAATAAGGGCCTCGCGTTTGTGAATGTAAACAAGAGTTCGTGAATCTCACCGATTAAACCCAACTTCAAGCAGTTCTTCTCTCCATTGAAAGGCAAAGACGAACAATTTGGAAGAATGCGTTGGATGTAAGGGTGCGACTTCTTCAGCTTCTCCACCAGAGCGAATTCTTTGGAGCAACTTGTCGAATACAACATGTCACAGTCATCACGACACATCTGCTGGGCGCGTGATAACGAGTTATTTGTACACGCAGGAAACACGTGATGGCAAAGCGCCTTTCTCACCACCTTTGCGCATCCCAGAGAAGTGTAATCTGTAAACAGCTGTAGCGTTTTTCTCATTTCCTCTTCAGCTTTACGCTCTGAGAGAGAGTTCGACGAAAGTACACGACTGCCCGGTGCCATGTGATCCAAACACAGGGAACCCGTGTACGGTCGGCAGGCGCCACTGAGAAGGAAAAGTACGAATTAACAAACCGATTCACCAGCGGAAAAAAATCTCAAGACAGTTTCAACCTACCTTTTAGGTGGTTTAGGCGTCGTGAGGTTTGATCCTGAGGAAACAAAGCAAGTACAAGATATAGCTGCAGTATATTTATACAGGTGACTAGGGGATCTTCTGAACAGAACTGGGAGACGTACTGATGATGATCTGGTAGTTGATGATGACGATGAACATAACGACAATGACTTGACGATGGATGATAACGATGAAAACAATGATGATGATGATGACGATGATTGTGATGATGATGATGATGATGATGATGATGATGATGATGATGATGATGATGATGATGATGATGATGATGATGATGATGATGATGATGATGATGATGATGATGATGATGATGATGATGATGATGATGATGATGATGATGATGATGATGATGATGATGATGATGATGATGATGATGATGATGATGATGATGATGATGATGATGATGATGATGATGATGATGATGATGATGATGATGATGGTGGTGATGATGATGATGATGATGATGATGCTATTGACAATGTATAAGAAGATGATAACGATGACGATGGAGACTATATTACAAATGAGAAATGATCATTCCATCAAATTTAATCTGAAAATGATATCAAACGCCAGTTCTCAGTAAAGTGCGATATGTCTCGGGGGGAAGGGGGTAGAGAAAACGAAAAAAGAAAATTGATCTTACCAATTTTCAAGCAGCCTGACTTTTGGCCTCTGGCGTTAGACTGAAGATCATCACAATGTATCAACTTCCTCCACGCCTGATGAAATGAACGAAAACTCCTCAACGATTTCCGACAAGCTTTCTTCTCCATATTTTCGCATTGATCTCGGCAAACGTACTTCAAATCGCAAGGAGGGAAAAAATAGCGGCACAGGAACGGGACGAGGTTTTTACGACAGCGGCCTTTGAGTTTATCTTGATAGCTTGCCATCTTCTCTATCTCCTTTTCGATTTCGTACTGCTGCTTACTGCTCGGTAAAAAGACATTCGATGACACATATTCGTTGCAAATCGAACCTCTGTAGACCTCGCACCTGCTGATAATTAAGAAGGAGGGTTAGCCGCTAACTCCTGATCTGCCAAATGGTGACCACTCAAATGAAAGCTCTCAATGGGTACAGTTTAATAGCAGCCTGTTTTGAGTACATGGCTGTTGAACGGAGTTTGTGTTTATTGCACTTTAAGTTTTTGTCTGTACGTGACCAAAATGGCACTAACAGAATTTAAGTCAGTCGCAGTTAATTTGTGAAGGAGCAATTGTGACTTAGAAAACGAAACCGTGTAAAGAGTATGTCAGACGAACGACAGAACATTAAAATAATGCATTTTAAAAGCATTTATGACAACACAATTGCGTACTACATATCTCGATTATAGTAAGTAGGATGCACTGTAAGAACTGAAGATTGAAAAAAGAAATGAGTTTAACTGCACTTGCCTTGGTCTCTTGCCTGCGGGACAAAAAATACAGAGCAAATTAGTTCTGGAAATTTGCAATGCTTTACACTTTAATGTGCAAAAATAGCTTTTCGTTTTCTTTACGCGTTATGGCTACGAAGCCATTTCTCGTCAATGTCGCAGGCTTGTTGAGTCTTGTATCCCTTCCCCCTAGTCTTTCTGCCTGCCCATGCTTCTACCTACTCTACTTTCTAACACATTTCTTGATCAAGGCAATTAAATGAAAGTGAAGTATCTCACTCTTTACCTTTGACATTAAGCCAGGCAATGCTCTTGAACCGCTGACCATTGCGGGTTTTCACAACGCACTGATACATCCCTGCGTCATCTGGACGAGCGTCTCTGATGCGCAGGCGCGAGCCCCAGTATTGGTCGGTAATTCGGACGCGGTTATTCTGCTCGATATTCGCGCCGTTTCTCTTCCACCTGATTCTGTAGGACAGGCCTTTTCTCACCACTCGACAGCGGAACGTAATTCCTCTGCCCGAGGCGACTGTTTCGTTGGCAAGCGAAGGCATAATGGCACCTGATTGGAGAAATATACCCTAGTTTATGTCTGATATGTAAAAAGGGACCTCGTTGAGGCGGAGCCTCCTTTCATATAGCCGATAATCGGAATAACCGCCCACCACGCTTGAGTCACGTGGGCCCTCTGGCTCAAGTTCATCGATGTTAACCATCGCAAAAATTAAATGTTACTTTTAATTTGTTCTGCTCCGGAAAAGGTTTCACAACTTAGTTGGTATAGATCATCGCTCAATGGTTCAAATCTCGTTAAGCGTCAGAATTCGTTAAGGGTTTACTTTACAAATAAGAAAATAGGGACACAGACCCACTTACAAGACAGTACCGATTTGCTCAACAAACTGAATCAAGGAAGTTGTTAGTTACGTGAGCGACTCCTTTCCGTTTTGAGGTTTGCGGCAGAACGAAAACAAAATTCAGACTTAATCCAGGGTTCTTTAGACAAAAACCTAAAGCTTATTAGTTGAGGACCACTCGCAAAATAATCAGTTACCGAAGTGCAAGGGATCAGAATATTTTACCTTTCCGAGGAAAGTACTGCTGTGCTGATAACTCTGTTTCCGGCACATATTTCTGTTGATGAAAACGCATAATTTCATCAATGATCACAACATATATAATCTCGTGCAGACGTATAGTTGCGACGCTAAGCGCATTCATCGATTTCGGACTTGTCTGCTTCTTTAAACTCCACGGCAATGTTGTTTGAGCCCTTAAAACGTCCAATAATGTTACATACCCGACATTGAAAAGGGAGGAGGGGGATATTGGTAAGATTTAATGAACTTTGATTGATTGCGGTTGATACAATAGCTGGGTCAGGGCATTTTAGTGCACGATATTTTAGGTTTTTGTGTAGTCAGAACGCTTGTAAGAGCCCGTTTGAAGTGCACCCAGCTTTGAAGCTTGAGTGCGCGCGCAAAAAGTGCGGGCGAGTCGGTGATAGGTGGAATGACCTACGCTGCTTCATTTGCCCAATATCTCAGGCTCGACCGCCTAGTCTTTACTTCCCCGTCATCAATAACCGGCGCTATATATTGATTTGTGCCCGCTACGGAAGGCTCTGTCTGGCGCTGTGGGGTAACGTTAGTCTCCGCCTTTGTGTTCTTACTAGTCCTTTCGCCTTAAAATCAGAAGAAAATGGATGACCAAGGAGGAAGTCTCGTTTCGCTGCGTGCAACTTAAATTTGAAAAGCAGATCACGAAAAAAAAAGTCAATTCTAGACACAATAAAAAGATTGTCGAAAATGATGCAACATTAGAAAAATAATTAAAAGCATAAAGTTTATTCGAAACAAGCAAGGAATAAAGAGTAAGGAACTTAGAACTCATGATATCGACACACCCACGGAACACAACGCTCAACATAACATTGACTTATGTTTCTAATCCACTTGTCACCATCGTGTTATTAAGGAAGATATTTTCCATGGGCAAAATTTGTTCCAAAATCGTAATCTCCGTTACTAATGCTTAGCAGTGCTACACCAACGGCAGCTACGGAACTATCATAATTTCGATAATCACCCGAGCTTATAGTAATCATTTGATAATGGTCAGGCGACCTGCAAACACCATGCGCAGCGGCAAAAGACTATAAAGATACACTGCTGCAAGTTCAAGATTTTATTAGCACTTATTACGTTAATTTTAACGAGTACAGACCAATATTATGACACCTTCAGTACGACTTGTAAATTCAGTACCCACCACTTATTCTGTATTTAGACTCAGTACAGAGACAACTTACAAGAATTTTGTGAAATACCGCCATTGCTCTGATAAGCCCGCTTCATAATAATCAGTGGACCGAATATGATATCGCCACTAAAATGGACTTAAATACCTGACAAACTTCTTATGGATACAGGTCTCAAACACATAGCTGTGCAACGTTATTTCACCAAAACATGGGATGTAGAGTGTAAACAAGTTGGGATATTTGAAAGTTCAATGGGCCTGTGCTAGATCCATTGTTGCTTGAATGGCTGCATGAGACGTGTTAATTAAATTGTACTAATTAATTAATTGTCGAGACATTTCGGAAACATTTCAATATTCCTGATGGTGGCCGGCACAGGTATTTCCTCATATAGGCAGCCTTAATTAGATCATAAAATATCATTTTGATAATACATTTCTGGCAAACACTTCGTTGTCTTTCAGGCTTTGATTATAATCGGGTAGAGCGCCAAACGTCCGGGGCAAAAAGAAACTTCTAAATATGAAAGGAGATATACTGTGTACCGTGGTCCAAACGCCAAGGGTCCCAGAAAAGTTGAAAACTTGGAATCCTGTCCTACTAACTGTTTTCATAAACGGCGTCGGTCATTCCTTATTTCCCAGCAAGTAAATAATGTTCCTTTATTCTAAGCCGGATTTATGGACGCTTACTGTTATATTAAAGGTACCAGAACTGATAACTGAACTGAAATGTCCGTTTGGGAATAAAATTCTCTTAGTTTGTGTTTCGACCAAGTTGTTCAATGCCAGAATAAACTAGAAAGAAAAACACGTGCATCCAGAATTTCCGGAGTCAGCTTAGTGCATCTTATAACGTGCTACGAACGTCGGAAACTATAGCGAAAATAAATCGTCAATCACGATCGATTTTTGAAAGAGCTCAGTTCAAAAAGCTCGTCTGGAGAGGGCAGTGATTTGAGATGAATGCAAGACAAGCCAATCTAGTGTTTTCATTTTATCTTTAGTATAATACGTTAAAGTTTAATGATAGTCAGTTGATGGCCACACGACCTAGGCTGGCCAGGAGGGATTTGCGCGAAACGTGAATGCGCGGATTATTTGTCTTAAGTTCAGCTTACACAAAACGGCCACACTTGGAGAAATTAAGCCCCCGCCATTTGTATTGAAGGTTTTAACATGCTAAGACATAAAACTAATAATCCATTTGTTTTGTTGTGGCTTTCGATTGCATAATGTTTCGAGAAAGATTTGATTTGCAGCACGAAAGATCACTTCAGTGGACACTAAGCTTCCATGTTTTGCGTGGGTAAATTACACGCTTTGAAGGATCAATTCATTTGAGCCTATCTAACAAATAATGTAAAGAAAGATTACCGACAGCGCCAATCACAAAAGCTGTAAGAGAAAACTTTCAATCAACCAGTCTCAACCACAATCCTAATTCTACAACTTTGGGCCCCGAAAAACGTAAATTTCTCTTCAACTAATTCCCGAGTAACAAACCTGAAAATTGAGTATTAAGTGAAAATTTAATTGACCATGCACACTTATCACGCAGTTCGTTTCTGCTTTTTACGGTGCATTGGGATTGGTTTTCTGAATGTGATCAATGGTCAAGTCAGGTCAGAGTCCAAAACTGCATCTTAAGTTACATCTTTTTTTTTTTTCGTCGTGGAAAGGTATCCGTGAGTGAAATACCCCGGAGAGATCAGCAAAAGGGGCTGGATTTAAACTTCCCTGTTGAACACTGACACGAAGTTAATGTTTGTCTGAGATGCCCATTAGGCAAAAAAAGGTTGACGTTCCAATCTAAAATGTCATTTGCTAATAATCTGGAGAATTGCCCATGGCATTTTCTGTCATCAAGCTATTCATGTTTGTGAGAGATTGTTGGCTTCCTTCAAAGGACCTCACGCAACTATCGACCCCAGCTGTTGGTAGTGATAACTGACGGGTTATTGGAGGTGATTTATGTCTTGTCAGAGAGTAATTTTCTCTCCTGTACTCATCAAAAATAATTCCAGAGTATTCATGATTCCGTCTAAAGTATCACAAATTTCTTCTCGTCCAATTTATAGAATGATTTGGGAAAGTTCAGGTTTCTTTAGTTTTCAGGCCATTAAACCTTCAATCTGAACAGATTGCTCACGGCACAGTTGACGGCTGATATACAACGGTGAATTATCTTTCTTTTTGTCACCCATACTGTCGTTTCACTGAATTGTTGGTATAAACGCGAGTATTAAACCAGGCCTTTGTACTGTGTCTTTATCACTTCGCTGATATGATCATGATCGGCAATTATTCCATTGCCTTTACGGAAGTGCATTGCATTGTAGGCCAATGGCAATGAACGAACTAGCCTTTTCGAAATATAATCGGCGTTCCATCGTTCCCGTTTCATGCAGCTGCTTGAAATACATGACGTACTGACCCCCCCCCCCCCCCCACCCAACTCTTCTTGCAAAAAAATTCGAAGAACATTCGAGAAGAGAGCATTTATGTCCATTTTTTTCCTTGTCATATATTTGTGTGTGGTTCAAGTACACGTATCATGTGGGGATGTGAGTACGGATTTGAGTGTGCATCACGGATTTTAAAAAGAGCATTTTCGTTTTTCTCTTTTGCCGAGCCCAAACTAATTGGATAACCATTTTCATTGCCAAAGAGCAAATTCCACTTACCTTCTGAACTGTCAAACGAAACCCGAAGGTACGACCAGTCAAATGAAAGCTCTTTACATAGAGTACATGTATATAGCAGTGTTCACGTTTTTCAGTGAGCATTTTTTTAGCATTCACAGTTTAGACACAGCTTAGTAGTGTAGCAGTGAAACGAGTGAAAAACTATTAAAACTTCGGGATTTTTTAATATTTGAATTATCAGGGAACGTGCATTTTCAGGTAACCCTGAGTTGAGACCGCATACGGAACTCATGTCAGCATATGCGTGGGACGTTGTTTAATTTGTGTCACCATCTGCTAGTTCGATTAAACTTGAAGGATGAACACTTTTTCGTTACATCTTTACTTTTTAGTTCCGCCGACTTTTCTTTTTTCTAAGTTCCGTCATTTGTAACAGGAACAGGAAGAACAGTGCTGCAGCAGGTTAAACTAGAAATTCGGTACTAAGAAAACAATCTTATCAGGATCCATCTATAAATGTTTACATTATGGACGAAAAAAAACATAGGGGACTCAGTTAAACTGCCTGAGGGCGATTGTATTAATCCGACGACTTATATGCCAGTTTCATACCGTGATCACAGTCGTCAAAGGTATTATATTTAAGCTAAAGCTGATTTGTTGAGAACGGAGTGTGACTGCGATTACGTGCCCATAGAATTTCTGCAACTACTGTTTACAATAAAACGAATCTGAAGGCTCTAGATCGCGTAAATCTCGAGAGCAGTTTAGCGTCCGCATATGGTTTTAATATAACAGTGTACCGCTCAATCTTCACTCCCATGCTGGAACACATGTGTTTCTTAGTTATCTGGCCATTGGCGTAATCATCCAGCATTTAAGCTCGGCAAGTGGTTGAACGCGGACAAATTTTAAAAGCGTCATTTGTTAGTTTCCTCTTTAAACTTTAGATTTTAAACTTTAAACACCAGTGTGCGCCAGCCTTTGCCGTTTCTCTGTGCTCGGTCGCATCAAGTATTGCCTGAATGATTTGTGGCCGAGATGAGCTGTGTAGAGTTCAAGTAAACCAAACAAAATTGCTCGACGCATCAAAAAAAAAAAAAAAAAAAAAAAAGTTGTAGTGAGCCAAATGTCAGCAAAGCTAAACAGCAAACGAAACATTCAAGGCACACTGCACACCGCAAAGAGAGTCGGGCCAAGGAGAGAGACTTTTCTTTTGTGTGAACCCTTTGCGCAATAACATACTTTCACTGTCTTGTTCATGTTCGGTGATTGAAGGTAGTTGCCAATATGGTATGTATGTAATTGCACCACTGATGTTTGCGGTGGCCAACTGTGCTGACTCGAAACCACTGAATTCTCTATTGACTAACAATTTGCTGGGAAAACTGGCCATCGAGACTTGACACCACTTGCTGTGTGCATTGCCTTCTTTTGTAAACGCGTCGAACGTTTTCCGACGCAATCCGAAGAAGAAATACTTCCGAAAAGACGGGGGTCAGTAAAGCGAAATAGGTTTATGCCGTCGGGAAACCGCGGACTAATAAGCAACCATATAGACACTGATTGTTTCACCCGATAAGCGCAAATAAAGCGATACAGTGTTACAGTGGGTCACATACCTTGCTCTGAGATTGATCTCGGAAAGCCAAAGAATTGGATGCGAGGCTAGAGAATAGCACGCTGAGTACTCCAATCCAACGCAGCTTCATTGTGGACCCGTCTTCGCTTGGTTAAGATGTAAACGGTTTGTAGTTAGGCGTTTCGATGCTTCTACGAATGTCTTCTCCGTGAGCGATGCTTTCCTTGTGGTGGATCGCCTGTTTGTATTGCTTTAGTAGTGTTGCTATCCTTGAAATACTTGGCCGCAGAACTGGATCAGCGGCTGTTTGTTTAATACTGCGGACCTCACACATCGCTGGCCACACCCCTCTTTTATATTTGACAAAGCAATCGAGGGAAAGTATGATAGTAATTGGCATTGACCAAAGGCCACGAGCAGCGACACAATGACGAGACATAATTTCCGTGCCTGCTGTCAAAAATGACAATACAAACGCAAACGAGGGAGGTCAGGGAGACGAGAGAAACCTCACAAAAATACTGTTTACCAAATCCCACTGTTATTTAACTGACCTTGGTTCTCATTCTGTCCTTGGGAGTTCAATGTATTTACCAGGACATTAGAGGCAAAGTCATAAAATAATATCTAAGGCAAGGAAATGATTATACTGTTCCTAGCACGTACGGTCAACTTAAAAAGCTTGCGTTTGCAAAGTCAGACAGTGATCGGAAGCTAATCGGGGAATTCCTGAACGTGACCTTCCACTCATACCAATTTAGAATCCAGCGACTAAAATAATGAGTCTTTGGCCGCGACAAACAGAGATGTCAACTTTTTTTTTCCGTGAGAGCTAGTGACTGACAAGTTCGAAATGATCACAATTATCAACCAACCACCTTTTCTATCTGCTCAATTAGGGGTAATCTCATTATAGGAGGTTTTGAGCAGCGTGTTTGCGCACGTGTGTGTGTGTGTGTGAACTAGAATGTCAGATTTTTGGGCGAACAATAAGAGCATGACAATTTAGGAAAAAGTAATGCCACAGCATCAACTGCTAAGTTGTGAGTCATAAATATCTCAATTCTCTACTCCTCCGGAAGACAACATTCCGTGCTTTTGTTCTCTGATGAAACTGTACACGTC
This sequence comes from Plumapathes pennacea, assembly GCA_964036295.1. Lineage (NCBI taxonomy): Eukaryota > Metazoa > Cnidaria > Anthozoa > Antipatharia > Myriopathidae > Plumapathes > Plumapathes pennacea. The sequence goes on from OZ038466.1 coordinate 22,034,536, forward strand.
ACCGCAGGTAGCATACCCTTCGTCCTATCACTACTTTTCGAGCTTTTAGTCTAACACGGACAGACTTCACTGATTTATTATTTCATTCAGCAGTAGCACGATCCGTGGCTTATTTTACCACTAAGTATTTAGAAAAATTGGTGAGTTGCCACACCGCGAACGTTGGTGGCGTCTTCAAGGTGAAAAAAATCCGGGAAGAAATTCCTAATTGAAATATCTTTGCGTCCGTCAGCTGTCATCACCGGATCTGTCATGATAGACGCAAGAAAATAGCTTGTGTACCCCGAGAAAACATTCAAGTTTATGTTCGAAAAAAGATATTATTTTATCAATAAACCCAGATTATTTTGTCTATTAGCGCAAGATGTCAATTTGATCCTCCTGAACAGTGGTGTCTCGCAGAGCTCGCGTAACAGCTGTTGTCCTGGGACGCAGTGTGGTATTATTAATTTGTTCGAGAAACGCTGGATTCTTTTCCCAGCAGGTCGCCCTCTGTTGAGTTCATAGGGACATTGTTGCTCCGGGATCTTAATGATCAAACAAATGGCACACATCCTGCTGTGTAATCCCCACCAAGAAGCAGTTTATAGCAACGGATGCCAGATGACAGTAAAAGCCTTGTCAAAATGTCATTAACTTGAATTATTTTAGCTGCAGGATTCATAGATGAGTACTTGAATGACAGTGAACTTCTGAAGCCTAAAACACGAGATAAATTAAGAGGTAAAAAGTATTTTATCTCTCTGCTGCTTAGAGTGACTATATACATATTAGGTTAGTAAAGTTGGAATTCCATAAACTCGTGTCTGCAGTCTGCAGTCTTCCACTGTTCCCTTTACGGACTGAAATGGCCTCGTCACACTATCTAATTAAAAAACTTGCAATAGTCACTTTTACACTGGATCAGAAAGTAAACCATGATTGTTGGCCGAGCCACTGAATCAAGTTACGGTTGGTAGCACGGGCAAATCAGCAACTGAAGGATGTACGTCTTGTGATGATTGTGGGACCCACAACTGTGTTGGATCGACTTTTGTGTTTTTGAGTTGCTGTAGAAAGTACTAGGTGAAACTTGATGGCTTCAAAGCAAAAACAGAGAATACTGAAGACGTCTTGACGAACTGGCACCGATGAGGGCCAGAACTAGATCAGCAACAAGAACGGGTATTAAATAAATCGATTGAACTGACAAGACTGACAAGAACTGAGCGCAACAAGAATCACAGAAACGAGTAGAACAAGACTGACAACCAGAAAAGGAAGTTGAACTAGAAAACCAAGACGGACAAGAAAACAACAGAAAAGAAAAAGAGAGCAAACGCAAAACGACGAGAAAAGACGACTGTAAAACAATAAATAAAACCTTGAACTTTGATAATTCAGTTGCACAAGTAGATAATGCATGTCCGCCTTTTTTTGTTTCAATTGATGAAACTATATCAAGCGACCAACGAGGCGCCTCAACTGTATTTAGAAAGCAAACCATTTCCTATAGTTTTCCGGTTTGTGTCTCATCAGAAGATACTTATTATATACTCCACAGCTTGAATACTTTGCTTGACGCAAGCTTTAGTTGCAGTGAATTCACCCATCAATTATCAGATTGCTCCTCAGATCAGGCAGATAGTAGATCGGCTTTCAACCATTCCGATGATAAAGAACGCACGTAACGTGTATAGCCATTATCCAGTCAAGATAAGGAACTATACTTTCTGGGCGGAGCTTATGAAGTTTTCGCTGGTACCAAATCAACCGTGGTTCATGCACCGGATTATAATCGCCCGCATGAATTTACGTACTCCAGCGTTGACACAATACTAACTGAGTCACAGCAGACTCCATTGAAGAAATACATCAACAGAATTAATCAGAGAAAGGGAGGGGGTTTGTACGGCCTATTAATATAGTTGACCTTTATGGTAAGATTCCTTCGCGTTCTTTCTAAAATATGTGCGCATGAGCTTTTCTAAGTTTAAATGAAGTAAACAGAGACGTCAAAGTATCTTGACAAAGTTAATTCAGGGTCAGAAACTGGAATGGTGTTTGGCTGCTTCTTTTCGCAAGGGAGGAGACTTTGAGAGTGCTTTTCACTCAGTTTACCCCACTGATTACTCAATAGTTCTGAGATGGCCGCCGAACCAGTACGACACATCACTTGATCTTAAAATGACCGCCTCTCAGCCAACTATACTGACGTCAATGAAACCTGAGATGTGACCATTCATAACGAAAGCTTTCGATGAATACAACCTAATAGCATCATTCGTGTTGTAGTTGAGCGTAGTTCACAGTTTTTGTTTGTGTCTGTCTTGTTCTTTCATTAGTGAATTTTGACAGAGAAACTGTTTATCGAGAACGTTCTTGTTCCCCGAGGTGGTCTCAACCTTCTCCATCCTATTAAGCTACCACTTGTCTGCAGTTCTCAAGTTCAGGATTCAATCAAAAGGCTATAAGTGAGCCTTCTCCTGACTCGGGAGCCTGACAGTGAAAGAGTAGTCGTTTACAATAGGTTAAAAAACTGATTGAAACATGTTTCCTTCTGGGCCTGATAGTGATCTTTCCTAACGAGGTGCTTGAAGCACTGAATCTTTGTTCTTGATGCGGTTAAGGGATCAAATCGCCTGTAGTAGGATCCAAAGGTTATTAGTGTGTCTCCCCAGGATGTATCACTCTATCACAAAGCAAGGACTTTACGCTAAGTGGCCTGCACAGTAATTTCATCTAGAGGATAATTTCAGCTATTAATCCTCCTCTTATCTCATGCCGGAATATTGGCGACCAGACTCGATTTAGATGGATGTTTGCCAGTTTTTATTGTAGTCAGATATGAGGCTTTCAGCAAAAAAAAGCTGAGTGCCGATTTAGCTCACCATTATCACATTCATGCACGGCATATTACCGAGTCAAATCTATAATTGATGCATTATAGCTTAATCGTTATCATAGCTGTTCATGTATCTTGCCTTACGATAAATATAGCATTACGTTTCTAGTTGACTGAGCTCTGTAAGAAAAAGCTGCACAAGAAATTTGAGGATTTTAAGGATTCCCTTTTCCCTGCGACAACAATTACGGACAAAGGACTAAACTTCCCAAAATTGTATTTCGATCTCTCCTGCTGGGCGAAACATTCCTGATTCTAAAGAGGCATAATATATCGCTATTCTTTAGCACAAAAGGGGCTCAAAAACAGCAGGCAGTCTTGAAAGGCGGGGCCACGCAACAAAGTAGTTAAGTGTTTGACCATTATTCATCATGAAGCCACCATTGTCATTCACTGAAGTATGATCTCAGCGTAATTGTTGCCGAACTTACATAATGAATATTACAGGTTGCGCGACATCCCGGCGGCCAGCATGCAGTGGCACAAAATACCCTGATTTTTCTTTCCTGTAGACACACTTTCTAATACCAAATACTTAAATATAGGCTCTGTCCTTAGGGAAGACATTGAATCTGTCCAGTATGTTACGGCTCCCATGCTTCAGTATTATAGTCTTGTAAGGGTAAGTTAAACTACGAGCATGTCAATCGCAAAAACCGGGCATGAACCTGATGCAAACTCTGTGATTCTAATACACTTTGAACGCTATACAGTGGCTATACAGAGGCTCTGTCTCAAGATGCATGAGGGACATTCACTGGAACTTGTGGTTGTATTTGAGCTGAGAACTGAGAGGAAGCCAAGAAATGCTGCATGAGAGCATAAAAATAGTACCGAATAAACACGCCACTTAACTAAAATGAATCGTCATCATGTACAAGATGGATGTCAATGTGCGTAAAGTGTGTATTTAATGGTTATAACAACCAAAGGTTTTAAGAACTTCCGAGATGAATTTTTGTCCAAGGTTTTGGGCTATTCACAGTGTGTCAACAGCTAAAGCACTGGCACTGTGAATTAACTGTAATATACCCTCCACAAACTCAGTGGTTTACGCCCGGGTTTACGTTTAGCTCTCTCATTAACTTCCGATCCGGCTGTTTTAATGACATTAAAGCTATACTTCAGGCGGACAAGGAACGGGCTAGTTTAGACAGTCATACTTTCCAATCCAATTCAGTTGTTTCAAAGCCACGCGGACAAGGAACGGGTTAGTTTAGACATACTTTCCATTCCAACTCCAGTTAAGGCCGCCTTGTCCTCGTTTCTAATCCCGGGTTTGTAATTCAGGAAGTAAACTATTTGAATTAAGCCGGTTTTTGAAGCACAACAAAATTCCACTCGACTGAGTGTTGGCGTTCCAGGTGAATTTAGAAAACAAGTTGGAGAGAACTCATGCTTTGCAATTCAGGGTCTAACTGTTCAATTCAACCAGTACTTCCCCAAACCAACCTTTTCGTAAACCCTTCACCTGGACAGAAAGAAACAAAACAACAAATTAAAACCAAAAATATATATTTAAAAAAGAGAAGGAAATGTTATACTATCACCAAATTGCACAAATTGTGTCATTCATTTCCTTTTTTCTAAAAAATAAACATCTTTAATTAGTTTTTACAAAATTTTAGAGCCTTTTGTTTAAAACAGGATTATCATGGGTTAGGTCTAGACTTTTTAAGTATTTTACGCTTGAAACGATATAAAGCTTTACCGCTCGCAAAATGACCGGCCTCGCCACGTTTTGATTACGACAAACGTTTAATTTAGTCTTTGATCAAAACTCTACTTTTCAATTAGCTGAAAGCCTTGGTCATAACCCTCGGCTTTGAACAACTATGTCAGTGCTTATATAACGTATTTTTCACTTATCTACAATCCAAAACATAAGCCCTATTGCTTTTGGTCTGGTATGTTTATACAAATCTAATTAGTTGCAAAGTAAATATGGAGTCGTGAAGTATTATTTCCGTAATAAGATCCACAGAAATATTACGGCATCTTTAGTCCTACCAACTGCAACATCTCCGCCCAGAGGAGAGCAGATATTTTCAACCTGATCGACGACACCACATGGACTGGTGGGTAGCGCTTGCGCCGAGCCTGTTTTCACGGAAATAAAACTGAGGACTATGTTCTGGCATCTCTCGTGAAAACCAGGCTTAAACTCCTCAGCTTACTTTTACAAACTGATACTTCGGTCAGTGCTTGCCAAGTTTTCCCACACTGCGTGCTATTGGAATTGATTACTTTAGCTAACCAACGAAGGCCGAAACCTGCCTCGTAACCTTTGGAAAATGTACCAGGAATGGGAGAGGTGGAGACTCGTGGGAAGTTATAGGTACTATGTTTGGCAGTATATCCCTTAAACACGAAAGTCGCGAAGTGACGAGCTGTAATCTGTGACCAGATACATGGCTGATTCTTTAACCGCAACGGATTAAAAGAAAAATCTTATTCAGTACTGAAAGACTAATACTGAAGCTTTGTCTGAGGCTAAAGCAGTCCAATCTTGGTGTCTCGTATTAATGAGATCATAGCACACCAAAAGGCTTGTTTAAATTTGGACAGACTAAAACGGATGAAAGCGCGTATTGATCATGGTGAACATGCATGTTCTGCTCAAACTGAGTTTATGCTACCTTTGACATAACTGCCAAGCCCCTACTTGTGCATTACTGTGTACGTATTACACCATTGTGTTAAAAAAATAGGTTTGTTTGTTCTAAAATCACAAAAGAACAACAACTGAATATTTGACAAGGTTCAATAATCCATTTGCTCAGTCAAAGCTCAAGTTTCACTTGAGATGCCTGGGTGTAGTCGATCGTGAATATCTCAGTCACGGTCACTCGGACACTAAAGTATTTACTGTGAGCTCAGTTAACTACTTCTATAGGTAGAATCTAGGAATTTGACTAGCACTGAGTGTCACTACTAATAGAGTGTCAAAGCTCTCAAAGCATGTCAGTGTTTTTGTTAAATTTGGACAAAGCTGAGAACACCGCATGTAGGGAAATTACTGAAAACATATTTGTTTTACTGGATGTTGACTGCAATCTTCCAGACAAGACTTCTACGTGCTTACATTCACGTTCGTGTGTCTAGTTTGAATCTTATCTTAGTGACTTAAAAATCACACTACAGGGAGGACAGATCCGTAGCGTTAAGCCATTTATCATTCAGAGATTAAGTTGATCAGTCAATGGTCAAGACATCAACAAGAACGAAGTCAAAACAAATTTACATCAATGGAAGTTCCAGAAGAATCCAGGCAATATAACTGGATTCTATTTGAAGAATTCCATCTCCCATGTTACTTCATAGTGTGAGGTCTGAGTTTATATATTACGCTCCGTCCGGTCAGTGACTTAAAAATACACTGGCTTGATAACTTATGTCGTTATTCACTTTAACCTATTTCTTGCAAATATATTTGTCTTGGCTGATTATTACTTGCAAAATTCTGAAAATAATGTTCAGCTCGAACAAAACTACTTTCAATCTCAGTAAAATGTTGACTATTAGTATATATGTACAGCACATTTGGTATCACCATGCAGCTGTGGTTTGTCAGTCATACAGTTCTATTTTCCTGGTCTGACTGTATTTGCACTACACAGCCCGTTCGAGCTATCTACATGGAATCTGATGGCTGAACACTATACATGACTATTGCCTATCATAATTGTTTTTACATCGCTGACAGCTGATACTTGTAGGATCTCAAAAATATATGAAATATTTCTAAACTTAGATTTGTTATGACAAAGAAGAAAAGAACAGTCTAAACCATACAGGGATGAATAAAAGGTCGCATTGATGTTTTCAAAAGCTTGCAACTGCATGCGATGGTTTCTAACTTGACCTGAGCTGTATTCGTCAGGAAATTACTCATGCAAAAGTTTAATTCACGCTCGAATTCTAATTGAGCCAAGTTAGTTCCAGCACAATAGTGTTTTAGATCGTATTTTCACCTTTTTTAATATACTGAAACGGCTTAACAGCTACTATTTTACGAAATTCCATTAAATTCCACTCCAGCTGATTTCAGTGCAACATACTGAGTAATCCGGCGGCCCAACTCAGTCTTCACTTTCGGAACGAGATTTCTGAGATTTTCTTGACCGTGAATGCGTTGTCCGTATAAAGCCTAAAGTCTCTTTAAATTAGATCAGCGAAATTCTATGAAATTTGACATCAAATACGCTTCTTGATACATAGTCAAGCGTATACAACATCGCCACACGAGATTCAGGAAGTGAATCCGGGTACCGTTTTCACTGCTTGCATTTGAGTATGACAAAACAGCTAGACAGATCTCGGCGTACCCCTAAATAACTCATCGTTTGTATATTTAACCGACTCTCCGTACAAATTGGTCTGTATGATCCTGTTTGAATATATCAGTCATCGCCCTACACTGTTAAAAATAATTGCGTTCTTTCATCAACAAGTATAACATATATTTCAAAAACGAAAGCAACCATGCTGTCTATGAAGAGATTATACGCAGTCAGTCAAACAATGCCGGATGCGCATTCCGAAATTTAGTTTACGGTGATTGGGGCGGCCAAACAAAAATTCAGGTATAGAAAATTACTCTTGCTCGTACTTAAATTTGACTGTATAAACACAATAAACCTTCAACTTCTTTGAAATGTCAAATAAAACCACTATAACGAAAGCAGTCTCTTTAGAAGTACTATAGTCAGTTTCACGTTAATCTAGTTGAACGATGTGGAGATCCGATTTCTGATATTTTTGAGTCTACACAATACTGATATATAGGAATGAAAGGGAGATACAGTCAACTTTCTCTAAGCGGATACCTCTCTATTAAAGCGGACACCTCTCTAAGGCGGACACTAAATCTAGTCCCGAGGGTGTTCGCCTTAGAGAGAGTTGACTGCAACGTCGAGAGGCAAATATTAACATGCAACGGAACACACGCAAACAACTGTATTAGGAGATCACTGCCCTTGACTAGGGGAAGAATGTATTTGGTACACTGGGAGAAGTGGTTGGGTTAAGTTTTGATGCAATGTTCAGGTAAGCAAATAAATTTCATTTCAAAGTTAACTCCTTGTTCAAATCCAATAAAGAAATGTCTACTTCCTGACTGAATTGCGTTATTTGAGATGAATCGCAGGCTAAGAACTAGCACTCCTTAGTTGACTCATGAAAGTCTGGAGATCCCACCGGTTGGAGATGATAATTGAGTTCAATGCAAAATGTGTTGGCTAATGTCAAGCCGACTGCTAAGAGCAGAGAGAATAGACTGTTATTACACATTATGAACTTTTAGCTATGGTAGACCATTGCGGGTTTTCAGTAAATTAGTTTACGTGGAGACAGGTTAACCCGTGGGCTCGGGGAATATTGCAACTTTCCACAGTCTTATACTGAAGTGAAACCCGCGTGTACGTAACTTTTATTGTGGCTGCAAACGGCGAAATACTCCCTGGACACAATGGAACATGGCTGGCAAAACTCCTTTCAAGAGCTGACTTCCCCAATCCATGCACGTCAACGTCATGTCAGTATCCGACCAAAAAAATGACTTTAATATACCGAGTGATGACATGTTCTGAGTGCGAACAAACCAACTATTGTAGGCTGTTTTATGTCCAGTAAATATAAAGCTCGGGAACTCTGCGCATTATTAGTGTGAGCCATGAGTTTTTTTCAGCACTATGTGTGGCCCGCAACGATTATAGTTTCACTTCATTCCAGTCGAAATGGTCAGTACTGAAGTTTGGCATTTTGTTTACTGCGGCAAGGAAAACTGTGAGGCAGTTTATGACCTCAGCCCGATAATATGACAATCTTGCACTGTGGGTTTCTCTGCTTGTGGCTTCAGCTTTTGAACTCCGTTCTTCGTATATGTAAGTCAGTCTAATATTCTGACAAGATGCGCTGTATGACTCACCAGATGAATAATAATAATATAAGTAATAACCACTGACTTCAGTTTTAAAGACATACGGTGACTTCGTGTATAAAACACCCTATCTGAATTGTCACTCAGTAACCAGATGTGTCCACTTAAACGAAAACAAGTACATTTTCCAATAACTGTATGCATCACGTTAGTGTTACCGAGTTGAGTTCGTGTATAAGCACATCTATCATACTATACACACTTGGGGATGCGTGAACAATTGAAAGGATATATAAAAAGGGACCTTCGACCTCGGCAAAACAATCCGAGATTACCCAGTCTGACTTTTCTAAAAAGAAAACTGATTCGTCTCAACGTAGTAAACTTCTGCAACACGTAAATGAAAGGTGCAGACCTCTCAATGAGCACATTCTATAATAGACCATGCAGTGTTTATGCCGTCCTAAGTCGGGTTCACTCGATTTTCGCAAAGTTTCAATTTCATAGAAGGAAAAATATGGTGCAGGAAACTAAGGATTACCAACGGCAGAAGGCATCTTGTTCTTGTATTGTTAGTGCAACTTCATTTGTACGGTCGTTCACAAAAACCTGGACTACATTTCGAAACCTGAATAGAGTCTGTGTTTTGCCAGACAGTCAATTGAATCGTCAGCGAGGAACAAAACGAAGTCAACAAAAGAGAGCTGACCATGCACGGTCACATAGACATTCAGGAGTCCTTTTATTATCGCTTCAGGTGGCCGTGATTTTTTGTTCTCCGTGATACCTTGACGCTCAGCACCGCTACTTTAACAAGGAAAGGCCGAGGGAAAGTTGATTCTGTTTACATATTTTTAGCCACGCGAAGGCCAGCACCGCTCCTGTACAACAAATCAGTTAATCTCGCCAGCCGAAAGGCACTTTCCACAGATCCATGATACTCTCTTAGTAAAATTAACCCTAGTTTGACTAAGATCCTCACTGTTTTGATCAGTGCACTGGCAGATCATAGTAATAAATGTTGGCGATTTAAAACAAAGCAGTCGATCGACAACTATCAGCATCAAAGGCTGAATGTCCAACAATTCCGGCTATGCATTGAAAGTGCGAATCGACTGTGTTCAGATACCTTCACGAAGTGAGGACATGTAACTTTAGGGGTCAATTAAGATGTCACCTCGAGATATATTAAGTGATATTTCTGTTTAATTAATAGAGTACTGAATTCACACAGCTATACAGTCTAAGGTCTACTCTCTTCTTCCGGAAAGGTGACATAACTATTTTGTACGAAAACTGTTCATTCCAAAACGCAATAGATTATAAACCCAAGTGCATGACTGTAAAATAGATGTCCGTCTATATAAACTAGTTTATGGTCGTGAAAAGATTTCAATCAACCTGATGGAGACGACCTGAAAACAGATACAAATGATGTAAGCATCCTAGCTGTATCAGAATGAAAAGTTCCCGACCCTCTACCTTGGAAAGATGATCTAGTGACATTTCGTGGTATCAGCCTAGCCACGTAGCCAGCTACCATTATTGCATGTCAGTATAGCGTGCGGTTTTCCCAATCGACTGGCTGTGCAAAGAATCAGCTCTCTTAAGCATATTGACGTCATTTCATGGTATCAGTTTTGCCTGTTATTGCTGCATGCCTGAATAGCGTGAGGTTTCCCATTGCGACTGGTCGTGCAAAGAATTTCTCAAACACTTTAGGAATAGGTGAAACAAATATGTGTTACCTGAATGACTAAATTCGCAGCGCTATGGAGTTCTAGAATGTGGAGAAGAGGGCCAAGGGTAGATCAACCGCCAAAGGGACTCGGACATACGCTAAAAACAAAAGTGTTTCACACTTCAGCTATGTAAAAGCAGTACTGAGAATATCGTCGCGGATTGCAATTCTGTTTTCGAACCGACGTTTCTTTTCAATGTTTGGCTGAATATTCCCCATGGAGTGTAACAAACACCACTGAATCATCTAAAGTGTCTGTCCCACTATTTGTGTATGTCTCTCGCGCGCCTGTGTCTTTTCTCTTTGTCTCTGTAGTTAAACAATTGTTTTTCTCTGTCTGCCGGATATATCTGCGTACTCTGTTTACCACTCTAACTCCTTCTGTACTTCGTAACGGAAACAACATGCAGACGAAAACACATTGAACTTGATAGCCATGCAATCATATGCTGACGCAAATTTTGGACACTGTCAAGAATGTTTAGAATAGCGTAACAATACTGAAAAACTGGGAATTTATGAGTTGTTTATTGAGTGACTATAACACCTCTTGCCACACTCTCTAAGGAGGTCCGAAGGGGGTTAAGCTGGAAGATATTTCGGCTTAAAATGCCAACAATGATTTCAACGTTTATATTTAGAAGTTGTTTTCTTTCACCGGGGCAGCTGGTCGAGTTGATGTTACTGTCAATCATCGCTCGCTGAAGGGCTAGAGATTACCAGCTTTACAAGTACATGCATGTTTACACATGTCAAATGGAAAATAATTACATATCCTCCACTGCAGGGAATAGCAAAAAAAAAAAAAAAAAAAAAAAAAGAAAAGTGACGGTAGCCCGTACCACTATTTGTTCTGCTGTTTTAGACATTTTGGTTGTTTACTATCCGTAACCTTAGAGTATTGTGTCTTGATGTTGTCTTGAATGCCAAAATCCAGTAAAATTATCTCATCCATGACTTCTAAAAATCTGTTGTATCTCAGGTTCGAGATGTTATTTCTATCTGCGTAGCCGAGATTTTGAAAGTCTAAGCTGCCAATATTTCATAAAACTTCTCATATGATATGCTATGGGCCATACCCAAAATGCTGCGGTCGTGTTCAACCCCAGCTGTCCATTCCAGTCTGATCAAGTTTACCCAACCAAGCACGGTATCAATTTTGTATGTTGGACGACTATCTGCTTGAGTTTCCCGTCTTTGATGGCGCAACAAACACATCATTCAAATTAGAGATAATCCGCGTTGGGTAAAACCAAAAGGAGCGAAACGGAAAATGCTGGGTGGTCGGTAATTCAGAATCACGATTCACTCCAATCGGTAAAAGCTTCCTGAAGGACGTCGGGGGTTGAAACCGTCTTGGTATTCTAAGCTACAAACTTTATTCGGACCAAAAAGAAATTACTGTTCAACAGAAGGAGCCTCAGGTACACACCTAGTTATATCTCGCTATGAGGGGGTCGTTTCAGCTTGCAGGTTAGCGTCAAGCGGCTCACTTCAGAGGAATATTTGGTTGCAAAAAATGCCACAGAGTTTATAATGCTGACTCATACTTATCAAGCGGTATCTCTGGAAAACAGGCAGTGAGAGGTGATAGGTCATTAAATAGTATTACCGATAAAAACTAGATTTCTCGCATTCTTGAAGTCGACGTGTTTTCATGCGCCGTCTGTACGTTTCTTAGCCCAGACTGGATCAAAACGTCTTTCCACCTCACTTCCCAATTCCAAGCAACCTAAACAGTCCGCGAACTCGAATAATTCCGTTCAGGATTCTGGACCCACTGGGACAAAACCTCAATAGTTCATAGGGTCATTCCCTCCAAATGACATTTTTTCAAATGTTTTTTAAACCCATTAGTGAAATAATAATGCTTGAGATCAAGGCTACTGATGTGCAAATGAGGCACATTGTTTATTTCATTCCATTGGAATATCAGTCACTTTGAGAGTCATCCGGCTTGCGGTGGCAAACCTTGGTAATTTTGGAATATGCACTGCATCCGAACTAAACACCGGTGCGGCGGGGGCAGGCTAGTGAGAATCGGCGACATTTTTTAAATTAAATGGAGTCAGCAGGAAGCGTCAGTTTGTGGCTGCTTGGGTGGTCTAGGGTGGACGCGGTCGACAAACTGAGATTTCATAACTAAAGGGCTCGTTGACCGATAACCAAAGACTGATATGCCACACAGTTTATTTTGAGCTTCCGGTATTGGCATCAGGTGTTTGAACTTTTTGTTTCTCTGTCAGACTCTAACTCACTTTATATCCCGCTTTGTATCTTTTAAGTTAAAGCCGATCTTTGATAGGCCTGTTGAAGGTCTCTGAAAATCTTGCAAGACGATGTATCCCTACTCGCATGTGGCAAAGTACTTCCATCCCCCGTGTTCTCGTATCTTTTAAAATACCGCTCCAAGATAATCCCACTAACATTATTAGGCGGCTTTCGCAGCCGAAATGCCAATGGCCGCGGCTAATTAACTGATTTTAATCAATTTAATTTAGACGAACAAATGATCTGTCACCACCAGAAAGAGCATGTAAACATTAGCTATACAGACGAGTTTTTTGCGGCTGTGTGTGGGCCAAACGTGCTCGAAAGTGATGATATTTAAGGGTTACTGCGCATGTACCACTGAGAAGAGACATTTATACCAACAAGGAGAGAATGAACAATACTGTTATTTTTTCTCAGTATTCTGTCAATAATGATTGATTAAATTCATAGCTAAGTGCAAATAAACATGTCGGTAGAACCGCCCAACTTAACGAATGAGCTATTTCAGTTCAGTTGCTGTACTGAAATATGAGGAATTCCAGCGGCTTCGCGCGGAAAACTACAAAAACTGCCAGGCGTTCTTTGTCAAGGCTCAAATGGACTGGGACCTAACAAAACAAACATGGCTGCCAGTCTGGACAGTCGATCGGGCCACTGGTATACTCTTGAATTTGAACCTTTGAAAGATCCCCAAGAACCTCTGTGACAGGGATGAGGCGTGGCCAACTTTCCTTAGCTCATGGAAATACTGTAAAATGCATCGAAGATTCAACGCTTCGAACTTTGTTGCAACGTGGCAACACGCAGTGTTGTGATTTGACATGAGGAAGGTGAACCTGCCACCGAGCGAAGATTTCCTTGGCAAAGCAAGTAAGTTTACTCACGAACTGCAGAAGAATACATTACGATGTGCCACAAAAGTTAATCATTAGTTTGTTTATAGTATCTCCGATCAATTGACTTTTATGAGATTGAGGTGACAGTGCAGGCTGTTTTAATATTTTTCAAACATAGCGGTTTGTTTGGGAAGGGAAACCAATATTTATGGGATTTCGAGGCCCCGAGGAAAGGTGGAGGGGAATTAAAATAAATCTCGTACGGTAGGCTGCACACAGATTTTTAACCCCGGATCCGTAACATTCAACTCTGGGGTCGAAATGGCGGCCCTTTTGTGTACTGCACCTTCTTAAAAAAAAAACAAAAAACAAAAACAAAACCAAACTATTTTATACCCTGGTAGAGAAAGACTTAACGAAAAACCATACGCGACAACTCTACAAACGCGATGTTTGTGAACTCAACTTGACGTGAGTTTCAGAACCCCTTTATAATAGCAATACGATTTGCATTTCTTACCGACCCTTTGGAATACCAAAAACCATAGCTTTTTCTATACCAAGTTTCTTATACCTGAGGCCTGAAAAGGGACCTCTTTTGGGCGAAGCCTTCCTTTTCAGCATGCCAAGCATATCATAGGGAGTGGAGCCCCCTCCACCCACCCTCCACGCACACACACACACACACACATACACAGCCAGGTTTGAGACATACATGAAAACACCATCTTGACTTTTAGATACACGTATGGATTGGGACGTGATCAGATGCATTGAGCCATTTCAGTAGTTCAACTTCAATCCTACTGTGCAGAGACACATTGATATACAAAGGTTATTGGAACTATGCTCTGGTGAAAGCTTACTATATAACTATATATTTACTATTAATTCTCACTGTGTTACTCATATGTTTTCTTCTTAAAAGGCTGGAGAATTTACACATTGAGCTTGGGCGTGAAAAGGTTAAAGTTCAGGTAAGTTGTACTGTTGAACTATGGCACACACACAAAAAAAGATTTACTGTATTGGAGAGAAAGATCGCAGACCGAGGTTTGCTCTGGCTGTACACTCCACGTGTAGTACATTAACTGTTTAAATCAAAACCTCCCAGTTTCTAAATGTTTGCAGCTTATATATACGCAAGCATTTGTGATTGTTACACCAAATTTGTATAAGAAACACTGAATTGGTACAACCTTATTGAGCAATGATTAAACAGATAACAAGACTTGAAAAACTGTAACTTTGGTAATTCGTTGTTAATTGTGAAGAAGTTGCAATACAGTTGTAAATCGACAATTATTCATTGTCATAAAAATCGACAATGAATAAGTAGCGTAATTTTTTTTTACAACTAGACGTTAAGTCATGTAGTTCTTTAAATGGTAACCACACTGGCCTTTTTATGTCAAAAAGCGGGCAAACTGAACAAAGAGGCCGCGACAACTATTGGCTGAACTCTCTACATTAATTCATGCTTGAAGTATTCAGTGATTCTCAAACTTTCACGTCTGAAGCTTGATATATCGGCAGTTAGATTGCTCTTTCGGCCAACGAAATACAGGTGAAGCTTGTGGTAATCTTACTTGCTCCTGGCGATCTCGTCTGGGAGTTTTAACTTTACGGTACGAGATGACATCAACTTTGAAGGTTCAGTGATTTTCAGTTCTTGAGATTTCACGCCTCCGTAAGACGGGCGTTACTACGGCCAAGAACAATGGAACCACAAGAAGGAGCTTTCCTGAAGCTTTGTCGCTGATGAATTCATCCTTGAACTATTCACTGATCCTAGTCATAATCATCCGCCCTTTGTAAAAGTAAACGAAAACTGGGAAAGATGTCGCATGGATCGCGCATATTGCATCCTTTCTTGTGGCTTCAGTGCGCAGGAAGCAGTTTTTATGCCAAGTGTATTCGGCGGCCCTCGATCTGGACAGCTAGATTACAGACACTCAGTGTGTTCGCTATCACTCTGTTTTTGCTGTTCACCTTTCCGGAGGATCATCGTAGAGCTCGCAGACCGAGGTCTGCTCTGACGGTACGGTCCACGTGTAGCGGGGAAAGCGGTGTTTACATCAACGGTCACTTAACGTGTGATGTCGAGGAAAATATGAAGTTCCTGTCCTATCAGCCTCCTGGAGGCGGCTGGAATAACCAGAGATTTGCCTTTGAAAATGCGGTTGTCATGGCGAAGCTTCTGAACAGAACTTTAGTTATCCATCCCCTTGCACCGCACCAGGAGATTCTTCGCGTAAAGCGCATGTGGAAAATTTATGAAGGTTACAAAGTTTACAACTCCATAGCACCCGAAAATCTTCTGCCCCTTTCTAAAGCCATTGATCTGAAGTACCTGTCCCGTTTATTGCCGGTCAAAGAGATCACCAAAAATCACCAGACGTTTTTTGCAAACTTTCGCGGTTTAGAGTTCTACAAGGTGTGTCACAATAGTTTTTTGGGGCTGTGGATTGATGCATATCCTCCCAAGGAAGCTACTGGTTCTTGGAATATTCTAAGAAAGTACACGAAACATCACCGTTCTAATATCTCAGATATCCCTGGATACAGAAGAACGTGTAAGTCGGAGTTGAGTAGGTATACTACTAACCTACCTCAAGGCGAAAGACCAGTTTGGGGGATCTTAGACGAGCTTGCTAACAGATCAGAAGATATGATATATTTCGAAGAAGGCTCCCTGTATGTTCGGAAGATCTTGTTTTTTAACAGACAACGCGCTTTGGCTGCTCACGACTGGGTTATGCGCTACATTCGTAGTGCACCTGAGCTGAACGAAAGAGTCCTACGCGTTGCTAGAAAGATTGGCCACCCGTTCAACGCAATCCACGTCCGTAGGACAGACCATCCGTCGAAACTTCTGGTGTCTCAAAACACTTGGTTAACAAAACTGAAAAACAGTAACGCGCTCAGTGTCAGCCAATTACTTTACGTGGCAACGGACGAGAAAAACAGGACTTGGTTTGAGCCTTTTGTCCAAGCCGGCTACAAACTCTTGTTTGCGGAAGACTTTTCTGACATCCTACAACTTAATCTCTTGAGCAAGACCGTCGCGCAAGATGTCTTGGGACTTTACGAGCAATTAATCTGTGTGCACGCGTTTCATTTCGTTGGCTCTTACTACTCGACCTTTACACAGTTCATCCACCGACTTAGACAACAAGCTGTGTGGAAAGGCGGCTTCCTTCCGCATCACTTGAGTTCCATCGTATGGGCAGACGATCTGTAGGACATTGGCCGGTACCAGACGTCGTCCATATCTGGGAAAAGAGTCTGGGGACACCAAGGATGCCATGGTTACGTGCTAACTTATTTGTCTGTAGTTTGTCAGGCTGGGACGCATTTTTGGACCTGTTTCAAACCAGAAATAATTTAGTGTGCAGCGTATTGTTCTGTAAAGTGGGATGCTATTCAAGCCCTGTAAAAAGCGCTTACTGATGAATGTTTGCGTTGGTGTAATGACCAAAACAATGGATGGTATTCATTTGTCATATCTTTTTTAGATTTGGGCAAGGGAGGGGTGGGTGGGGAAGCACGCTCTCAGCGTCTGCTTAGTCATACTTCACGTAACCTGTGAAAACGGCTGACTTAACTTCAGCCGCTTTGAACCTATTGACCCTTTGCGGTTCTGAACCGGTCGATTGCTTAGCCTGCGAAAGGAGCGGATTCACTTCGGACGACCGGATTCATACGTCGTTCTCTTCCGATGCAAGGTTGCTTGTTCAGGTGTGACTTAATTATAGATGTATCGTTTTGTTAACTGCGGAGAACGTATTTAAGCTTTTCACTCCCAAGTGTGATCAAGTTCAATTTTCTCATTCGGTTTTGGCAGCACAAATATTCATACAGTAAGGAGAACTTGGCTTTTGATACCTTGCTACCTATCACATTTTCCTTTTAAAAGGTTGGGAGAATCTGCATTTTGAACTTGGGAGTGAAAGGGCTAAGGTGATGTTACACGAGACGATTTTTAACGACGATTTTTCGCCCAACACCTACAATTTTGTGGCTAGCGCTTTGGCTTTTACTCTAAAAACATGGCGAACCTTCATAGAAAAAAAAATGTTGCGCAAAAAATCGTCGTTAAAAATCGTCTCGTGTAACATCACCTTTAAGCCTTATCCATGCCAGATTTACGCAGCTCTTCCTCTTGGGCAGACACTTCGAGATTTTGGTGTTAGAGAGAGGGGTAGGGTGGGGAGGACTGCTTCCCCAGCACATAGTTATAGCTGCGTGCGGAAAGTCGACAATAAGACGAGGAGTGTATTACGGACAAGTATTCGAATAACAAGTCGACAGTGTGTAATAATAAAAAAAAAAGTCGTGGCAATCAGAGCAGGATTATGCACGGGGTGGGGGAGTTGGGAGGCTGCGCACGCGAAGGGGGCGGGGGTGGGGACGGGACTGTCCTTGTTAATATGCCACCAGAAAATGTGGGCGGACAAACGCAGTTACGGCTCTTACATAACCTTTGTAAAGACGATTGCGGATATTTAGCAATATAGGGGAATAAAACACGATTTGCTAAATAGCTTCATTCTTTGAGTCTTCCTGTAAACGAAATATGACTGATGTACACAATATACGATACAAATATAAAAATATAGCAATTATTGAATCGTTGTTATGGACAGTAAAAGAGAGACAGTGTTTGAGTTATAGACAGGCGAACGGATCGATCTAAGTGAAGCTTTCTTCGGTCAGTAATTTCGAATGTTAATTTGATAACCGCGAGTCGACTGAAATCATAACTCATTCAAGTTTCGATGCGGCGAAAGCCTGAGCACTACCAGTTGGCACCAGCAGAGCCAATCAAGCAAACGTCAATCACAGTTACGTCATGGATATAAAATAAACAACGTACATGATCTCATGCTCTATTCTTGGAACATGAAAGTAACGCGAGGGAAATGGTTTTTTGTGCCTCCCTCAACCTGTGCTTTGGCTTGTTTGTGCTTTTCTTTACTGTGATAATAACTCTGGGCTGTTGTTCGTGTTGGTTCGATTATTTTTCTATGTCCAAGGTGGAGAGAAGCAAGAAAGAGGATACGTGGTATGTGTCTATTGCTGTCTTTTTCCCTCCCTGAAATTGCTTGTTGGTGGTGGATATATACATCTTAAAGCTTTGTTCTATTTCTCAGTCACATACAGATTGAAGACGAACGCGTCAAGAACCCTTCATAAGTGAATACAAGGAAACGACAAGGTTTGTACGATTAATAGAACACTTATAAACCCAACTCAGTATAAGGTAGTTGATTGGCTCAAACTGACCAATGAGAGCAACGGAAGAGTTCCAGTAGGAATAAAGTAGAACGATGGACGCTTTTAAAACGAAGTCCCGATGGAAACCTGGATTGATTTGACTATGTAATTTAACTCTGTCTGTGGATCGTACTTGTTGTTGTTGTTTATTACTGCATAATAGAACACTACCTAGCAGAAACAGAGCAATAGATAGTAGGAAAAGAAAAAGAAAAAGAAGAAAAAAATAATAATAGAAGATTGACTGACACATTGTCAGCGATGGCTAAGATTTTTGCTACAGGTTTAGACTTCAGAGACCCCTGTTTTAGCGCGTTTCTTGTTCTCATGTGTTGGGGAAATGTCCACGGTCCAGCGCCTAAGAATGAAACACCTGCAAGTTTATTAAACTAAGGCGTGTCCATTTGAGTAATACATTGTCTGCAATCTTTTCACTAGTCAAATCAATTAGTTCTCTTTGTGTATCTTATTCTACGATATCTAGTACACCCCTGGATTGGTTATCTTATTGGATGGGGATGAGGGGGGGGGGGGGGGGGGGGGGGGGGGGGGGGGGGGGGTTGCAGTTAGAGGGCGTGGAAGGGAACAACCTTACAGTACGTTTTCGTTTTAGAGGCTTATTTGCAGAACTTTGATATACCCCTCGGTACTTTCCCGCTCTTCTTTGGGTGATTTGACTTAAGATGTGATAAGATCTTCCATCCAAAGGAACCGAAAAGAAGCGGTATATTATATATGCCACTTTCATTTTCGTGCGCAGTTTGCGTGGCTGAGAAATTTTGGCGAGCCACTTGATTATAAAAATTTGTGTGCAGAGTGAAGAACGTCTTCTTTGGTCATAATGAACTTATGCAGAAACAAATTCAAGCTCAGGTGAAAGATTTAATTGAAAGACACTTGTTTAAACGGAAAGTAAAACGTACCATTCGCTACTGCACATGCCTATAAAGTTGCTTATTTGCTTGACAATGTGGCCCAAAAATCAGTCATCTAAAAGGTTCTCGTTCAGTGAAAGTTTTGTCATTTGAAAATTCGACAGTAGAATGACAGGGAATATTGCCAAGAGCTCTTACAATTTAGCACTTAATGAACCAGTGCTAACTTTAAGAAAAACATT
Source organism: Plumapathes pennacea (assembly GCA_964036295.1). Taxonomy (NCBI): domain Eukaryota; kingdom Metazoa; phylum Cnidaria; class Anthozoa; order Antipatharia; family Myriopathidae; genus Plumapathes; species Plumapathes pennacea. The sequence goes on from OZ038466.1 coordinate 22,054,549, forward strand.
GTGGATCTATATAGCGCAAATTCAAAACGGACCAATTCATGACACAAAATTGCATTGATTGGGGCTTTCTCCTCCTTCATACATTTGTCTGTTGTGGAAACTCCCACGACTTTTTAAATAAAACCCTGCCGATCACAATTCAATTTCTCTCAACCATCCTCATAGAAAGTGTACGAGTAACATGGTGAGAACTGACAGTTGTATCAGTTTTTGTCTGAACAATGTATAAGACACTATGCTCTCTAACATATCTAGAGTATTTATGTACGAACAGAAAAGATTGACCTTGATTACACTTAGATTGAAAAAACAATTTTTTTTTTTTTTTGCTTACTGAATTTTCAATTAACCTGCTGTACGCTGTGAAATGTCTGTCACATGTTCTGGTGGGTGGCGTCATGTATTGTTGGGAAACACACGGACAGGTTACCTGTAAAATTAGTTTCTTTGTGTGGGTGGCTCAATCAAGCTAAATGGAATAGCAAGTCGACACCGAGAAGAATTTTGTAAAGAAAATACTAAGAGTTTCGTACCATGTTAACCAGAGGTTCGTAGACATTTTTTTTTAGATAATCACAGACTAACTATAAGCGACGTTTTCTTGACTTCGAATACAGGAACTTACACAATAGACTTTTTTGGGGGAATATGACGTAGGGAGTGATAATTCACGTGAAATAAGGTGCGATTCTTTGGCGTAATGAAAACCTACAGGCGTTTTCTTCGCTGACAATCTTCAATGCATTATATTTTGCCAAAGTCAAGTATGGTTAAAACAATATTGTGTAGAATGTTTGAAAACAAAGGCAAGTCCTGCTTTGATTCGCGCAAATGTACACATTTATATTTATCCATAACAGTGTGATGGATGAGAAATGTTGGTTTAGAGACTGAAGATTTCGTGTTTCACGAGTTCTGCTATGCTTTCTTGTCGGATAATTGTGACCTGTTTATATGGCTGATGGTAGACCCCTTTGACTCTCGTGGAAGAATAGCTAAATGCATAAGACAACAATAAAATACAAAACAAAAAAAATAAGTCTCAATTCCAAGAAGAGGCTTTTCAGAATTTTGTCTAAATTGGCTATCGTTTGAATTAAACAGGGCATAATCATGTGAACAAGACCTAATTAGATCATCACTGGACCTGAGGTTAAATTCGACTTGGCTTGCGAATCAGTGTGCGATCACAGAAGCGAAAACCGTTCATAACAGTTACATAGTTTTGACATAGCTGTCTACAGTATATCAGAGTTTGACATAGCTCTCTCCAGTATATCAAAGTTTTAACATAGCTTCCTCCAGTATATATCAAAGTTTTAACATAGCTTCCTCCAGTATATATCAAAGTTTTAACATAGCTTCCTCCAGTATATATCAAGTTTTGACATAGCTTTCTCCAGTATATATCAAAGTTTTGACATAGCTTTCTCCAGTATATATCAAAGTTTTGACATAGCTCTCTCCAGTATATCAAAGTTTTAACATAGCTGCTACAGTATATCAAGGTTAGTTGGAGCGGTAGATTTTCTGTGCTGACAGTAAACAATCCATTGTATTGCAGATAGCATAAACGTACTATCTGGTGCAGACACGAGGTTTTCTACTATTCAAGGAGTTGCGAAGTTTGTCACGTGGTCATTGCTCTTTTGTTTAGCGCTCAGCACCAGCGCATTGACGGCGCATGCGCATCACTGGATTCCCAAGAAACACGAGATGAATCACAACGTGCGAGTGGGTCCGCCACACATCTTCAGAAAACAAGCGTTCTCACAAAAGATCCGTTTCGAAGTTAAATACGATGCCAGCGTCCCGAAACTCAGCGAAGCAAAGTATGCGCTTGTAACAGGAAAACTGATTCCCAAAGCCGTGGAGTATTTTCACAACACGTTGAGTGTGCGACCCAGCAAAGTTGCGATAAAGCTGCAAAGAACGTGTAAAAATAACGCGTATTTCTTGAAAGACAGCAGTGGCGCCAAAAATGGTGACGTGCAGTTTTGTAAGTTAGACTGCGTGACGACCAAGTGCGGGCCCATCACAGTACCCGCTGACCACTTGGATCAGTGTCGCGTGTGCGATTCGGAAGGGGTTCGTTGCTCCTCGGCCCCGGGAAATCGGTGGGCATCGGGAGTCGGGGTAGATTCGAGGGACTTCATTCTCTATGTGTCTGCTACTCAGACTTCGCACTGTGATTCAGCGAACGCCGTTGCCTACGCATCTTATTGTCAACAGGAGCACGTGCTGGATCGGCCTATAGCGGGATTTGCGAATATCTGCCCCGACCGGCTGGGTACAGACGAGAGACATTTCTCGAATCTCTTAGCCACGATTAAGCACGAGATCTATCACGCGCTCGGGTTTAGCGCGGGGCTTTTTGCGTTTTACAGAAACGCAAACGGCGTTCCGTACACGAGAAGGACGGAACACGGCCTGCCCGCTTTTAACGAAAAGTACGGCTTGTACCAGTGGAGCGACAAGGTCGTGCGCAGAGTCGTGCGCAAAAAGTGGGAAGTGAAGCGTGGGGTCATCTCGCGCGAGGTCAACATGATTGTGACGCCAAAAGTGAGGTCCGCTGTTCGCCGTCACTTCGCTTGTCCCACGCTGGAAGGAGCAGAGATCGAGAACCAGGGAGGGGTGGGAACTGAGCTGACACATTGGGAGAAACGCGTATTCGAAAACGAGGCCATGACGGGCACGTATACACAGAACCCAGTCTTCTCCCGGATTACTTTGGCCTTGATGGATGACACGGGCTGGTACCGAGCTAATTACAGCATGGCTGAAGAGCTGGACTGGGGCCGAGATCAGGGCTGTCTCTTTACGAAAGCTAGCTGCAAGACTTGGATGGAATCACGCTTGCGCAGACAACCGTCAGCTGACCCATTTTGCTTTACGATCAAGAAAGCTCCACTCCACATGCGCTGCACACACAGTAGACTATCAGTGGCGCTCTGTAACTTGAAAAAGTTCGACCGAGCTTTACCCGAGGAGTATCAATACTTCAGTCACCTTTTGGAGAATGACGCAGACCCTCATTCCCGGCGGCATGCTGGGAAGCGTCGAGAGACAATTGTGCGAGAGACGAGTTCGTATGGCGGAGCAGTTGCGCTGGCTGACTACTGCCCGTTTTATCAGAAGTTCACGCTCACTGGAACAGGTGCGGTGAAACGTGAGACCACGTGTAATGTGGCGGGAAATGCGCCCGCTGAGCAGGATAACTACGGACTCGAAGAATACGGGCGCAGTTCAAAATGCATCGAGCAAGGTCGTCCGTGGTTGGCAAAGAAGGAGCTTCTGACTCGAACTATGCTGGACTGGGGAAGCGGCTGCTACAGGGTCAAGTGCAACGGTGGGCTGCAGATAGAGGTGTCTGGTAAAACGTATTATTGCCAGCGCAGGGGACAGCTCGTGGAGGTATCTGGGACACTCCAGAATTGGCTCATTAACGGCTCTTTGGTGTGTCCGTCCTGCGAGGAGTTTTGTGGTCGTGATAAAGGCTGCCCTCAGGAAGTGGAAAGTTTGTACAAAGGGATTGTGTTTACTGAGGAGAGGTACAAGAGTGGTGCTAGTAGAATCATGTCCGGAGGTTTTGCCGAACATCTGAGCGTCTCAATTTGGAGAACAGTGATTGGTTTAGTCTTGTTTTTAGTTCTGAGCGAGTCATTGAACGTCTGCTATTATGATGTAAGTCTGTAGGACCCCAATAGTACTTGAAGGTGTTTTAAGTAGAATTATACTATCGTTGTGAATCATTAATATAAATTTCTATACGCCAATATTTTGGATTCTTCACCTTGTAACTATTGCTTGATTACAGCTTGCAGAACGTGACAGCCATCTTTGATTGCATTGAGAGCCATTGGAAATATATTTTTTTACATAATAGAACTGACATGTTGGGACTCAAATTAAACATGTTTTGACTGATTCGGGGTTGCTTTTTTGCTTCTAAAGACGAGCGAAGGTTCCTCATCTGGATTCTCTGTATGGCCCGCTATGGAAGCAGATCTTATATATAATGTATATAAGAAAAGGACTTTACAGTCAAACTTGTTTTAGCGGCCACTCTCGGGGAACAGCCAATTGACCTCTCAATATAGAATTCTCGAAATTACTCAAAAGAGGGGGAAAGGTTGTCATAAAGGGAACATGTGACGCTGAAGACGTGAAGCTTTGAGAGATCTGTCACAGGCTACAAAACTGAGAGCTTGAAAAGTAAGAAATGTATATATTTGTCCTTCACGCGCACACGCACGCACACGCAATTCAATCCCACGCAACCACACACACGTGCACGCGTGGACCCACACGTACACGAAGGTACACGCACGCTAAACCATCATATAGTAAGATGCCTTTTTGAGCACTCGCTCATAATGAGCTGGCACATCTCGAATTTCAACCTTCGCTGCGTAAATTTACAAGTCACACATGCAATTCTTTGCGCAACGTTTGTATGGTTTGTCCCGCCAGAATCAGTCTTCTTTGGGTCCTCGACGAGATATTTTCTTCCCACGGTATGACCAGCCCAGCGAACCGTCACGTGATCAGTTAGAAGGCCTTCTTTCATTCGGGCCTCGTGTACGCGTGCGCGTTGAATCAAGTAGGAATCCGCTGGACCCGCAAAAAGTCTGGCGTACTTACAAATTAATTCCCCTAGCAAGTTTGCTACATCTTGCCTCAGGTGGGGTTGGATTCCTAGCGGGATTATGTTTGATGTTACATGAATGTTGTATCCGTGCCTTCGCAAAGGCTCCAGTAGTGTTAAATTCTCCCATTTAGTCACTACAAACAAGCGATGGCTCACTTGCAGAAACTTTCGTTTTTGCATTTCACGGAGTCTAAAGTTAACTGCATTCTTTATCACTGCCAGATCCTCTTCTTCTGGAATCAAGAGCGCGTTGAACGGCTTCTTAATTTTCCCTACAATACCTCGTATTTTGTCCAGGACGTAAGGCGTGAAGCGTATGTATTGAGATGCCCATTTTTGAGCGGACAGAGCACGTTCCTTAGATAGAAACCTGATGTCTGTCATAGCAAGTGATCCTCCTCTAAAATAGATGACATCTTCTTTAACGAGAGCCAGCTCTGATAAAATTCCTCGAACGAATGGGTTGGGCTTTTGCGGGTCGTCCATCATTTCGAGTTCTTGGTCACAGATGGGTTCCACACCTGGCATGGACGAAGCTACAGTTGCAAAGTGTTGCGCATTTAGTACTGCCCACGCCTGGAAATTCTTCGGAGAGGGAAGAAAATCCGTCCAGAAACCCAGAGACTCTTTATGGCACACATCGTACCAAGTAGCATTTCCGAATTCCTGGAGAAACTGACGGTGTGTGCCACGAATCTGTTTAACGTGAATCAGCTTGCTCAAGATGTACAAATCAATAACGGACGAGATGGGAACAGTGTACTTTTGATCGATCAAGTCGTAAACGTGCGCATCTGGTTCAAGATTCTTTTGCACGAGTTTCTTGAGTCGCTTTCCTTCCATCTCACTGACAAGTGGATAGACTAGCAAGGTCCTGTTTAACAGTTTGGCAAATATGACTGCATTTTCGAAAGCAAGTAATTGTTTGCTCCAGCTTCCTATGGGAGGTTCATAGGAAATGTACTTTATCCTCGTCTTAACCCCAGGTGTTGCAGTAAAAGTGAAACCGTCGTCTGTGAGATCTTCGACTGAAAGAAATACTTGACCATAGCTCGCTTCTTCCAAGGTTTCTGTTCTCCCGCGGCGATATGTCCTCGCTGGGAAGTAGATTAATGTTATGGTAACCAATAAGAGAACCATAATGACAAAGCAGTCGACACTTCTCTTTAGGGTAGAGACTGAACAGTGCGTGAGCAAGGTGATAGGTCCTCTCTCGCCACACAACATATTTAGTTCGTTCAAACCACGGACTTTGCAAAACAAATTGCATTCTTTGTTGTTCGTTCACCCTCTTGTCGATTGTGCTTACGCCATCATGTAATAAGCTAATTTTAAAAGGTTCTCCTTCCTTGGGTTATTTCACTGTTGATTAATATCTTCTCCACGAAATTCCAGATTGTTTACGCAAAACTTGAAGTATTTTTGCAAGGGTAGCACGGTGCGAGCGCTTCATGAGTTTTGACAAAGCAATTTTTTGCTTTACTGGGCCGCGCGCAAACAACCTGTTTGATTCCAATTTCTATAAAACAGCTGGTCCATATAACGGGCAGGTGGTCTGTTAATTTATCACTCTCTACCAGTCACTTCTGAGCATTCATAATTTATTCGATGTTGTTCCTTTGTAAGACGGGATATTTACAGGAATATAGCTCTCCATACTGTTAGCTAAGCCCTTAACCTTGTTCATTTTAACTTCCAAGATTGATCCGAAAATTTTTTCTTTTCAGTCTCTCACCAGGAATATATTATCATGCAGTATGGGGGACTTGCCTCTTGACACCTTACTTAGATAAAAACTGATTTAAAATATCTATTCTCACTACAACACTCAACATTTCCCACTAAATAGGTTGGGAGAATTTATATTTTGAGCTTGGGAGTAAAAAGTGTAATCCTTGAATTTAGTTTTATTATATATATATATTTTATATATATACAGCCCTTTGCAAAAATTTTGAGCCCTCAATATAGATCACTATATACAAATATCAAGTGCATTGTGGGAAGGTAATGGTTCTAAAATTGCATACAAACCACACAAATCAGAACAATATATTACCAGAAAGATATTTAAGTTCAAAATACAATGATTACTGCGTGTTCATCCTCGTTATTTGGCTGGGGAAGAAAATTTTCCAGTTGAACTCTTCCCAGAATGCACTCGATATTTGTATATAGTGACATATATTGAGGGCTCAAAATTTTTGCAAAGGGCTGTATTATTATATATATATATATATATATATATATATATATATATATATATATATATATATATTATTATATATATATATATATATATATATATATATATATATATATATATATATATATACATATATATATATATATATATATATATATATATATATATATATATATATATATATATATATATATATATATATATATATATATATATATATATATATATATATATATATATATATATATATATATATATATATATATATATATATATATATATATATATATATATATATATATATATATATCCGACTAAGGCATTGTTCAATTCCATATATATGTCTGATTCATACAATGGCTCTGGATCTGGCTCTTCCACCTTCGACCTATAACTGATCTTGCAAATTCTTGTGAACTACAGTAGACCACGCTATTTTGAACTCGGTTATCTCAAACTCCACGCTATTTCGATCTATTTCCCGCTTCCCTTGAGAGTTCGAGATAGCGAGGTTCTACTGTATAATGAAATCTGATTAACAATTAAAAGTGGTGGTGATTACCGGCGGGTCTTAACCTCGCCGCCAAATACGTCAATAAAGCCAAAAATGAGCTATTTTGTTTTCTGGAAAAAATTGGCAAAAATCGGGTTTGCGCGCGAGATTGTTTTACTGGAATCCGCCGAGAGTTGAATTGGTATTCCGAGATTGAGGAACCAACCAAAACGCATGAAAAGCGCTATTCTCGGGTTGCAATCAATCTCTGGAGATTCAGAATACGAAGACATCGCGGCCATGTTGGATCCAGTTGTATGATAAAGTTAATTAGCAATCTTTTGTTAACCGTCCTGCAACATGGCCGCCATGACGTCAAAGTTGCAATAATTAACTACATGCCGACACTGCTTTATATGCCGATACTCTGGCGATACGCTTCAGTCACAAAGGAATCAACATGGCCGGTTGTTTGCCCTCGTTGGAAAACGTTTTCCGAAGAAGGAAAGTGCGCCCTGTCCCTGGTATAATGGTCCCACCATTTCCCGAAGAAGACATTTCTGATTCCGTCAAGAGGTATGCATCGATCGCTGCAGCCGAGAACACGGTCGCGCTGTCACCCTTTCGTAAAGATCAGCAGGAAAGGAGAGGAGCCATTTGCGAGCAGCTTGAAAAAAACGTGAGACAGCGCGGGGGAATGCTAAACGACTTGAGGAAACAATTGATATTTGAAGACAATTTTAAATCAACTATCCAGGCTTAAGGAGCAAGCATCAACACACTTACAACTGTAAAGCGCCATGAGACAGTGTGACATGTGCGCTATATTAGAACATTCATTATTATTATTATTATTATTATTATTATTATTATTATTATTATTATTATTATTATTATTATTATTATTATTATTATTATTATTATTATTATTATCGGTAACTGTGTATGCGGCCCTTGTAAATAAATGATATTTGAAGATATACGTGTTTGTAAAATCTGGAGAACAGTGCGTTGCTTCTGTGCCGATGTGATATTTTCAGTAGAAATCAGGCCGTTGAAATTAATTCCAAAATGCTTGACGTTACGCTTGGAGGGTGAAGAAGCTCGTTAGATTTACTCCGGTTCTCCCACACTTTATGAATTTATAGTCGTTCCTGACATCTTGTCCCCGAGCTCTGCGAGGGTCCTAATCACGACGCTAATGCTGTAGTATCGCGCTATTTGGAGACTCCAAGCGGGTCGCCATCTCGAAATCTAATGTTCGTGTGTCAGTCAGTCTGGCTGCAAACACCACACACAGCAGCAAAAACAACACACATATACAAGGTCTGTAAGTTCAAGATTTTATTGTTCATTCATTATCATGCTAATGTTAACGTGACGAGTACAATCCAATATCATGTTCACCTTCCGGTACGACTACGTAATTGCTCTACAACGCTATACAATAATCCCTCCTCCTCCCCCACTTAATCTTTATTTAAGACTCAGTACAGAGTCACCCTATTAAGCCCGCTATATAACAATCCCCTCCCCCTCCCCCTACTTCATCTTGGAAACTGTGAGCACTCTCTAAGGTCTTGCACCATTGGTCAACAAAACAAGAAGGACAGTGAACGCAATCATTGCCCCATTTAAGTCTCATATTGGGGCACACTGTGGTTGATAAGGGACGGGACATCTCAATTAACCCTTAACGCCGTCTCATGTAGGGAAATATCCAAGTCGGCTTTTCTTGTAAAACTCACACAAGGACGTCTCACTGCACCTATCATGTATGTCTCATACGAAGGAACCTCTTTCACCCTTCACCTATAGTGAAATGGCCAAATAAGGGACCGGGACACCTCCTTCACTAAGTCTCATATAGGGAAATATTCCAGCCGTCTGTTCTTGTAAGACTCATATACGGACGCCTCACTGCATCCATCGTGTATTTCTCATACAGAGGAAACCCTTGCACCCTTCAAGTAAAACAAAACTCTTTCGGACCCTTTATGAAAGACTCGACATGAGGTAAGCTTCATTGGGATTCATTATGGGGAGTTTTGATCTTTATGTTTGTGGAAATGAAGACAACGCGCGCTCTTCTTTTATTACGCCACATGGCGGCTCCACTCGCGCGCGCACCAACACACTTTATTTTTTCCTTCTCTGCAGTCAAACCATAAATAAAACTAACAACTCTACATAATCCATCTAAATAGAACCTTGCCCTGGCAAAGTATTAAACTTCAAACGTCAACCACGTGTCCTACTGTACATATCGAGTACATCATACGGACTTGAAATTCGCTCTCATATAGAATAGCAACCATTACACAATATAATAAAAGGTACTTTTTCCGGATACAAATCAGTATTCTGTATCAAAAATAGCGTTGACATCATTTCATGTCGAATTCTTCACTGATAAACAGCGCATGAAGTAACTGACTATAAAACTATAGACGAGTCTTCATTTGTTTATTGGTTTGTTGTCTGTCTTTTGCTGTTCGAATTTTGACCTAAAAATGACTAAAAATTGAGAACCTAGCTTCTGAATGCTATTAATAAACGCATGTCATAAAGACTGATTTACCTTAAACTGATTTAGAAGTAGAACAGAACATCTTCAGTACACGTGGAAGCTACAGTTTTGCCGCCGTTTATGGCACGTTTTGATGCTAGGTTTCATGGTCTTCCGTTCCTGTCACTTGAGTACTTTTGCTGCCTCATGTCATGAAGAAGTGCACCAAGGATATAACAACCGGCCAGTACCAAGTCACCGCCAAACTTTGAAGTGTCCCGGAGAAAGAAAGACGTCAGTGAAGACGCGTACCAGGATAATAATGAAAACCGCGAAGTACAACTTACAAGGCCAAACTTTGACGTCTCTCGGAGAACGACAAGGAATACGCCGTTGTATTCAGTGAAGCAGCGCACCAAATATCAAAACTGCCAAGTACAGCTACCAAGTGTTTCGGCCGAAGACAAGGACCAAATGGACGCATCTTCTACCTCGTGTACTACAAATGCCGTAAACTTGTGAAAACTATCGTGACGTCAGCCCCATGGGGGCTCACAGAACCAATCAACTGTCCGAAATATATCAACCGGAATTCTGTGAAATGTAGGCATTCCGTGACAAAACGGGTTTGGGAGAATGGACAGCATGTCACACAACCAAAACATACCAGAAGTCACACTGGCATGAAAATATGTTGCTTTTGTGAATAAAAATTCACAGGTACACATCTTCGTAAAGGTTGAACTGGGAATTTCTGGATCAGGGCAAGGGGATATCTGCGAATACCGTATTTCTAGAAATTTTGGACGCGTCTTCCACCTCGTGTACTACAAATGCCGTAAACTTGTGAAAACTATCGTGACGTCAGCCCCATGGGGGCTCACAGAACCAATCAACTGTCCGAAATATATCGACCGGAATTCTGTGAAATGTAGGCATTCCGTGACAAAACGGGTTTGGGAGAATGGACAGCATGTCACACAACCAAAACATACCAGAAGTCACACTGGCATGAAAATATGTTGCTTTTGTGAATAAAAATTCACAGGTACACATCTTCGTAAAGGTTGAACTGGGAATTTCTGGATCAGGGCAAGGGGATATCTGCGAATACCGTATTTCTAGTAATTTTGGACGCGTCTTCCATCCGTGTGCTACAAATGCCGTAAACTTGTGAAAACTATCGTGACGTCAGCATATATCAACCGGAATCCTGTGAAATGCAGGCGTTCCGTGACAAAATGGACAGCATGTCACACAATCAAAACATATCAGAAGTCACACTGGCATGAAAATATGTTGCTTTTGTGAATAAAAATTCTCAGGTACACATCTTCGTAAAGGTTGAGCTGGGTTTTTCTGGATCAGGGCAAGGGGATATCTGTTAATGCAATATTTCTAGTAATTTTGGTTTTACAATAATTTTGGCCGAAATTTGCGATAATATAGTCTTTTATGAGTGATTTTTTCTTTGCGTTTTGGGATGTCTTCCATTCTCATCAATGGGAATATTTTTTTTTTAAGAAAAAGTGTTTTTTTTCCTTCTTGCTGCGGCGGAAGTTAATCAACGGGGCATGGGCACTAGATGTCACCGGACGAGGCCGTATAAAGTCCTGGTGACTAGTGAGATGGCGTCCCTAGTTTCAGTTGATCGAGGTGTGCTGAAGAGTCTTCTTCTAAGTTTGCGTTTATAAAATGCCTCGAAAAGCATTCAAATGCTCAGTAGAGCTTGACATTTATACGGTAAGTTTGTAATGGCAATGCTTCGCTCACTAACAGCAGAACTAGAAACCGCGTCTGCTTTTAATATTTAAAATTTCAACAGTGACTTTTTGAAATGTTTTCTTTTGGTACAGGTAACATGCCCGGGAACACGGCATCTCACCGATCGAAACATGCTTTATCTTCTCGTTCGGATCCTTGGAGAAGCAAGCCGCACAAAATCTGTGTTTGCTACCTTTCCTCTAAGCTATAACGAGCGTCTGTGTTTTGAGAGGGTAAAATTCCTTTATTGCTAATTTTCAGTGGCCTCGTGTTTTGTGTACGACGGGAGATTTAATGATGAAACTCGTTTTTGTCGCAGACATTCACAAATGCTCGGGAACCGGGTCATGTCGTTGAAATATTGGAGGGTAAGCTTGATTGTTTATGTATATCATTTGTCAGTTCAATTGTTCTGTTGTAGAAGCTACTGTACAGTTAGGTGCAATAATTTTTGTGCTCCTCCGATAATTGATATGCTTTGTCTTTTTTCAATTGGTCGTGCAGCTTTTTGTTGTTGCTTTGCAGATGAGAATGTCATCTTTGAGTTGGTGCAGTACTCTGATGTCTACAAAGGTTCAGTGCTAATTATTTAATATATATATATATATCTTTTTTTTTACTGTATGGAGTAATTTAAAATATGTAAATATTATATTTTATCACAACACATTAGTTTCTCGCTCTCTGATTGGTCGATTTACCGTGGTAAATAAGAGTCCAGACAACGATGCTGACGCCAGCTGACGCCAGCATGTCACGTTTTGCAGCGAAATACAACAAGTTTCCTGTATATTTCTAAATGTTGTGGTAAAAAACAAATTTCCACTGTTTTGCCGTGGTGTGGACTCTTATTTACCACGATTTACGTCATCACATGGTCAAAATTAGTTGCGGACACAACATTTTGACCATGTGATGATGTAAATTGTGGTAAATAAGAGTCCACACCACGGCAAACCAGTGGAAATTTATTAATTGCCCTACTGCCTTACACACATGCATAATATACTGTATTATAATCATTTTTTAGTGTCTGCATGGTTAGAAGTATGTACAGCAGAACTAAGCATCCACCCTTGGTTTAGCCTTTACATGGTCCTTTATACCTTTAGGAGCTAGGTGGTCGCTTACTGTAGGACAGACTTCACTTAAGAACTAATAGTATTTGACTGAGAATCCAGCCTGTACTTTGGTTGGGGTTGCTTTCGAGAGGTGGTTGACCACAGACTGACTGTATATTTCCTCCTCTTGGAACTTAACCTGTGTATAAATTTCCTGTGGCAAAGAGAAGGAGGCAATTTCATCCATTCCTTACTCCCACTTTTTTTTTTTTTCTATCAAATTGTCATGGTTGTCGTGGGGGTTGGGGGTGAGGGATGGTTCGGCTGTCTTAATTTCTGACATTTTTAGGTCTTTTATTTTCTGGTTTCAGGCGGTAAAGTCTTGGCGCGTTATGAACAGTCTGCTCGTGAGTTCCTATACCCAACTCCTACCCTAACTGGAAAGACTGGTACAGACAGAGAGGTGTTATTAGGGAGAACTCTGTACTTCAGTGTAAGTCTACATGTATGCACAAAAAATGATATTAAATTATATAAAAACACCTTTTACTTTAATTTATTTTTTTATTCATATCCTGACCTCACCATGTAGGCATTGTACAGTACATGCCAGCAATATTAGGTCACATACTACTCTATATTTGGTATATGATGATTATTGTGTCACTCAAAAGGTTATGGTTTACTTGGACACTCCATAACCTCAGCTTTTTTACATTGCAGGGTATTGACCCTAAGCTGGAGTTTTCTTCAACATCGACAATCCAAGAAACTACAGTGCCTGGTAACTTCACAGAGCTGAGAAGCTTGTCCAAACCCAGTGCCATCCAATCAGACACAGAGGTACAGTAGACATTAACAATATTACATTCATGTGACTGTGCATAGTTTACATAACTCTCACCCGGTCACACCTTGAGTATCAGTTGCCTACGGGTAGAGTACTTTAATCTCACGCCCATGGACCAATTTCTCACGCCTGGCTGAAAAATTAGACTGCAATAGTCAGCTGCACGATTGTTTGTTTATGAGCTGGAGTTCATGGGTTTCACAAAAAAAAAAGAAAAAAGAAAAATTACATTACATTATTTAGTATACATACAAAGTAATAATATACCATATTTCAGAAAGAAAAAACACTGACTGGAATGTACATTTCCCAGGAGTCTGATGGAACATCAGAGACAGATGAAGAAATAGTGGTCACTCCACGACCCAAGCATCGGCTGAGTACTAAAGAGACCCACTGCATCTGTGAGTGTCCTCGGCGACCAGAAAACAGAGGAAGAGTTGTACTGAGGTCACGATCGCTTTCTCCATCTCGTCGACCCCGTTCGGTATCGCCCACTCGCAAACCACCATTCAAAGCTGGAAAGGCAGATGAAAGCATCATCTCCCGCCGCCGATTCCCTCATTCCGGGAGCCGGGCCAGGTCTAAACACAGAGTGGTGGTAATTCCAGAGGGAGAACCTCGTAAGTACAGTACCAGAGTACCCATGTCATATAAAATACATACAAAATTATAAGTTAATTGGGTATTTTCTTATCTTTACTATGTAAATAGCCAACTTGTTAGCCTCTGACTACTTGGGATTCTTAAAAAAATTGCATCAATTTATGATATTTCATTTCTGCATTTCAAGTCTCCCCAATTAGTGACAGTACATTGACACTTAAATAAATTGATTTTTTCCCCCTAAATGCAGTGCCTTGCTCGGACTGCCGTACACCCCACAGAGACTGCATCGTGTGCCAAGCATACTACAAAGTGTATGGCAAGGACTTCCTGTCCTATCGTTTTAGTCACGATGAAAGACATCACAGGACCACTTCAGCGCCCATGTCTGAACCCCCTCGGCCACAGCTCAGTCTCACACCACCTGAGGATGAAGCCCCATACCAGTCCAGGGCCTACAGTGCCCCCCTTCCCTTGAGTAGAAGGATCTTTCCACGTGGAAGTGCTGGTGATTATTCAGGGTCCTACCTGAGTTCCTCCAATTCAGATGAAATCCATGAAAGAGTGGAGAGAATAGTGCGGAAAAATTCACCTCAGCCGGTAAAGTCTGTTGCAGTGGGACCAGTCTTAGTCTCAGACTAAGACCTTGCAGCAATATTAATAAGCTGCTATGCCTTGTTTTTCTTTTGTGCACAGAAATATTCCAGGAGTTATGAAGACCTTTCAGATTCTGATGACAGTCTTTTCTCACTGCAAGAGTTGAGGTAAATTGTGACTTCATGGTCCAGTACTCATTTATAGTTCACGCTTCCTCTCATATGTGTGAACCTCTACACACTCATAACCATCGATGCAACATTCTAGTGGGTGCTTAACTGAAAGTACATTATACTGTATTTCCTGTGAGACTTAATGGGACAGGCTTCCAATGTCAATTATCTTCATTCGATAATTTGTATTCTCAGGTCAGAAATCAACGAAGCCAGAATGGACTCGCTTGACAGATCTTTTGAAGATCCTGAAAATCCCACACTTGGAACGCGGCTGGATCGCAGGTATGTACAGTTCACTACGGTATGGCTGGGTTTTTTTTTGTGGGAATAAACTTTTGCAGTTTTGTGAGACCCATTTTTCCTTAAAGGAACTATTTTTCACTGTTTCAGAAAGTGGGCTTGAAGTAAAAATTAAAAGAGGAACAATTCCCATGGCATATTCATAGATCTGAGGGTTTTTATTGACTGCTGATCAGCCAATCATTTCTTACAATTTTGCACTCAAAAGGCAAACAGTTGGAGAGTGTTGATTATTAAATGTTTTTAGAGATTTATATTTTGTGGATAACCTATGTAGAAAAACCACACCTACCAAGTCAACAGAAGTCAACATACTGCAATGAACAGTGTGGCACCATAAAAAAGCTTATCTAAAATTCCATACATTTTACACTTTACACAGATGTCACCTTTATGTCAAGTTCTGGGTTGATAGTCAAGGTGTTTATTTCTGTTCAGACAGTGGTCATGCGTCACACTTTTGGCCATACAGTGTTCATTTGGCGAAACTAAATAAATTTTGGCAAATATGCGATTATCGTATTCTAGTATAACCCTGGCTTAATCTCTTGCTTTGTGTGAAATGTCTAATCTTTAACAATCTTATACTATTCGCTTCAATAGTTATACACCAGAACATCAAGCATAAACATCAAGTATAATGCACGGTGCACTGTTTGTTTTAATTATGATGCAAGTTTGCTTTACTATTTATTTATTTACATATTACTTTTTGGTTTGCCTTATTTTTTTTGCTGCACTCTGTTTAACTTAACCGAGTAATCATTTCACTAATTCACTTTCAGCCTCAGGGGACTCTGATCTATCCCACTGCCTCCTCAGGTGAATAAAATTTTTGTACCCTAAACCTTTCACTCCGATCCGGAGCTCATAATTCAAATTCTCCCAACTATTCAAGAATAAAACGTATGAATGATGTCGCGAGAATTGATCATTGTTTTTTGTCCAAGACAACTACTGTGTCAAGTCAAGTTCTCCGTACTGTGTGAGATTTCAAGTTAAAAGTGATCAGGAATTTAGTAACCCTCTGTTAAATACTTACCTACATGCAGTCCCTAGTACTTAGTAAGTACTTACTAAGTACTAGACACGAATCTAAATGCATTCAAATTATGATATTAGTATATTAAGGTCGATGACTGCGAGAATTGTCCCTCCTTTACCCTCCTATATCATATACTGTAGCGAGCGTCTTGGTCCAAAAGCAATTGGTCCGGCAAAGGGCTAACGCTCGAAAGGTCAGCTCAAGTGGCGTCCAGCATTAAACGTCTTTCTCCGCGGCCAACGGGGTCCAAAACTAGTTCTTCCCAGCACTAGCATTCCATTGCAGTCAATCAGGTTTGGCAGTTTCAGAGTTGTTGGTAAGACCTACATTTATCGTGTCTGTCTAATTACAGCGTCACTGTCCCTCTGTCTGATAAGAAGTACTGGTCAAACAGGAAGTCCCGGTTCACCGGCCACTCTCACAGAGCCGTGCTAGAGGAATCCATGGGGGAACTTTACAGTGACCTCTACAAGAAGGCTGCTAGGACCTAGAGAAAGTCACGCATACAGTACACTTTGGAGCACTAACTTCGATTTTTTCTTTCAGTTTCTCTCCAGAAATATATATCACACAGTACGGAGAACTTGACATTTTGATACCTTATTCAGATAAAAGTTGATTGAACTTAAAATTCTTGTTGACGCACTGTTCAAAATGTGTCCCTCGCCTAGCGTATTGAATGATTTAATTTCCGTACGTGTACTTGCTAATTTATAGGGCCCGCGATCACATTACTGAGAAAAACACACAGTCACATTACTTGCGCTATGAGGACTTACTGTGAGTAACATTTGCCTCGCCTTTTCAGCCAAAGCATTATTTCCTTTTAGAAAGAGGCCATGTTTGCTAAAGTGAAGCCGAAACGGCGAGACTCATGTCTAATACTGAATGTCCACTTTGATTTGGGTTTATTTTCTAATCACACCTATTCATGATTTTTGTAACGCTACTGTATCTGGCAACTCTGTTTGCACACAGTGCACATAATCTTAAAGTATTTGTTCAAGATTACCTATACATCACGTGCTCGTAACTGTATTGGCAGGTTGAGGGATAAAAAGAGGGTAGAACTATATTATAGATTAATTAAACTTTGGATTTTATTTATCGCATGAACATATAATATTAACTAAGAAGTCACAGATTGTGAGAGATGTATGTGTGTGTGTGTGTGCGCCTGTAATAGGTTTGCTACAAGTGCAGCAAAAGCAGACGTGTGTGTTTTGTAGTGGGAGTCTGTAATATCTTTGTGATTCCTCAGTTGGTGTGATTTTAGTGAAGCTAGGGAATATGGCGCTTTCCCAGACATATTTTATCGTCTAAAAACTGGAAGTTTTAGCTAATCGATGTTTTTGTCTTTTCGACTCGGGATTTTGAAAGGCTTTCCTACAAATATGTGGCAACTCGCATTATTTTGCAGTGTTATAATTTTTCTATTGCCGTAGTGCACGTTAAAATTAAAAACAATAAACTGTCGGAGAAATCCAGTTCTCATCGCTATATTTTCTGTCTTGGAATTTGCACGAACTTTCTCTTTCAATAATTTTCAGCTTATTTCAGTTTATTTTTGTGACTTGACTGCCCCCTTACCACCATTTAGGCGCGTTGAGCACAAAGTGATAGCGAATTACATACTAACATCTGAGTGTTCCAAGGATTTTTGACCAGATTGTAGGTATTTTGTAAGTTTAGAATTTGCAATGTTACAACCCTTACGTAAACACCTCAATGCGGTGCAAATTTTTATCGCTGCAAGCGCTTTGTGAAGCTCTGCCTCAGCACAATTAACCAAACAGACATTGAACGAAATGGACTATCTGCCTGCAATATCAATAAACTTTTAGACAAAAGAGCATTTCAAAAACGTTAGCTCGTCAATATATATCGAGGCCTAATGTCGTTTTGCGATCCGAATTAATCTGTGGAATATGCTTAACAAGTCAAAAGCAGCCTCAACAATATATCGCCAAACAATGTCTTGGACGTGTCATCATCAAACGATGAAAAATGACTCGAAGAAAAGGGGGAAGTTGACATTTTTGTTGATCGATGTGGATATCTGAATGAATTCTCTGGCACTTGTAGGATTTGAGCACTGTTATAAGCAACAGAAGCGCGAACATCGCTTGTAATATTGCGCTATTCCAAGCCGATTTAACACCTGGCCAACATGGCGTTCTCTTCTAAATCGCGCCTCGCGTCCGAGCATCACCTTAGAGAACAGGCGCCTCGGCGGTAGCTTGGTTTTGTGGTTATTTTAATATATGCATGATAAATCGATTAAAAGTCGATGTGGGAAAGCTAAACGCCATTCAAAAAGTTTAGCGGACGAGTGTTAGCCGTTCGTTGGAGCAAAAGTTTTTGTTTTTGCACTAAGGGCCTCGCATACTATTTTTGTCATTATTAATACTCGAGGGCTTTTTACGTTTTACAGTTTCTTGTTCTTAAAGTGGTAATCTTCAACGTACTCTTTTGAACTCTGAAATTTGTAAAAATCACCATGGTTAACAGTTTAGTTCCTAGCAACGCTCTTGAGAAAAAACATTTGCATGGCCCTCCGAGCAATTATATAGGGTGCAAGTAGTTAGTCTTCGATCAAAAGCCTGCGGTTTTTCGGCCAAGAAACTGGGAGAAATAATTCGATAATCCGGCCTGGGATAGCTTAATCCTGGATTAGCTTAATCGGGCTTTGAACAACTGGGCCTATACCAACATATACGATTTTCCATACCTTTATGCAGGCCTGTATCCTATCGAAGACGAAGAAAAAGACTTTAAAACCATACCTTTTGGGCGGCACATACTGTAAAGCTTGTATATGGGATTGAGAACTATTCGTGTGATTGCCTGTACTGCAAGCTTTTGGTGCAACTCGAAAATATCTTAATGTAATCCATACTACATTAGGGAGAAATTGTATTTTATCAGATGATTCATCGAAAAGAAACGCATGTTGACCTTACGTTTTCCTTCTGATAACCTTTCGTAATTTTGCATCGCGACATTGTAAGCCATGGAAATGATATGGCTCCTGTTTTTCTTATATTGGTAAATAATTCAATGAGATCAGCTATATATGTGCCTTTGCTATTAAACCCTTGGACTGCAAAAATTAATAAACTTCATAATGCAGTGAACATTGCTGTTCGAATGGTACTCTTGAGAGATTTCATTTGATTGGTCACATAGTTTAGATTTCATTTGACAAAGTTGGCAGTCTCCAAAAAAAAAAAAAGAAAAAAAAACCGGATTGATTTTTGATGCAGTTAGACAAGCCGCGGAGGGAGCGTGTTTGAATGGCGTCGTGTTTATGAAACTAGAACTAACTTAAATATTGGGATCATCTTAATTTTCCGCCTTTATCTCCAAATCAATTTTTTTTCGATTGATAAAAACACCCTCAGACATTTTACTGAACAGAAAATATTTGGTACTGTAGGCACTCTACCACGGATTCCTGAAACATCACAGCTGGCCACTTCAAAGTTGTCAAGACGAGAGATGATTTGCACGTCAGATATTTGCTACTAATTTCCAACGATCAATACTACTAAGCGCCTGCGTGCCACATCCAATTTCTTTCACAGGAATCACGGTGTCTCTCGTTGCCGTATGAACCGCGAGCCAGCCTGTGAGTCGTCGGCTAGCTTTCTGGTTGTGTCGTTGCTTAGTGCTTTGTTAACAGTACCCTGGCTTAAAATGGACTTAATTTGCGACCAGGCTTAGTGGATGGTCTTGCGCTGAGTTGGACGAAGGAGTTGTTGGGTTGGAGATTTGCGACATCAAGAACTGGGAACAACCTTTGGTGAGTAGAATGTCTTTTGATTTTGCATTTTTCTTGTATTCTCCCTAACCTATTATTCTAACCCATTTACTGGCATGTTTTGGATATCTACGTAAAACATTAAATTGTAAAATAGAAAAGCTATGCTCCGCAACATCGTGAGCACTGCCTTGAAAGTGTACTCATCGAGAGCTTTCATTAAAAGTGGCCGTGCTCGTGGGTTTCTTTTGACAGAAGCTAAATTTTTCTTGGTCGAGAGAAGGAAGGCAGTGAAGGAGTTTTAACAGCTTTTTAGTACTCTCCAAGTAGTGCTGGTTATTATTTTTTGCGACGTTTTCAATCGCATGGGCGTTAGTCAAGTAATCAACTTACCATCGCCGTAAATATTACAAGATAATCAGAAACTCTTTTCTCGAGAAACGAATTTATACAAATTTAACCAGGAAGTTCAAGTTTTCTTTATAAGTTCTGTGTTCGTTTTTTGTTTTGTTTTGTCTTGTACAGTCATCTTTCTCACAGCCAGATCAACAGTAGCTTATAAAACTCTGCCCGTCTCAAAATTTACTTCTTACAGCCAGTATCGGGGCATTCTTACGTTTACAAAGATAGCTCAGCACATCCCTACCATTTTAAAGCCTTATCGAGGTTTTAAAAACGTTTTGGTGATAAAAAAAAAAAGATCATTTTGAGTAGTTCATAAATAAGCTGCAATTGATTTCGTTGTTGTCCAATTCTAAATTCTCGTTTTTACAACTCTTTCTCTCATGCGTGCGTTTTTTTTTTTTTTTTTTTTTTTTCGTGTTTACTCTTAGAGGCACTAATGATGTCTGTTCTTCTCGCTATCAATATCCGTGTTTTTGTCTTTTATTTGATTTCTTTTTTCGATAATACACGCAATGCCAAGATTACTTAAATACTTATAAACTTATAACTCCTAACAAGAAAAATATGCCCCAAACATTTAATGGTGAGAGTGTCTTCCGCGTCTCAACGATTATCTTTTGATTTTTACTTTAGGGACATCACAGCCTTTGCCTCGGAACATGTAAATTTGTTTAGTTAACTACGGATATTGAAAAAGGTATGTAAACTTTCACACAATTCGTGCAGTTAACTTGTCCCCTTTTTGTCGTCTCCGGTGGTTTACAGTACAGTTGATAGTTCTCTCTCTTACTATCTTACTCAAAATGTTAATCTGAAACCAAAGTGATTATGACATCTTTACGATCGATGCTTTGGTAGAAATGTACAATATTCTTGATTGGCCCTAGACAGTGTCAACGCCAGCACCAGTTTTCATTTTTCGCTTTCAAATAGAACTGATAATTGTATAACTTCGCATAAATACGGAAGAAAATACATATTTTCTAACACCTATGGCATTCGGAATGGAGACACGCCACTAAATGTGCTGATCTATTTGGTGTGTTTTTGCAGAACTTAGGAATTTCACCACTTAATTTTAATTACTAACTGCAGTATCTGACTGTAGTTGCCATGGAAGCATGTTTTTCTACGACTCACTGCTTCGATAAAATCGATAAATATACTGGCGTTTTACAAGTCATCAAACAATATTTGAAATACAAGATTGCTATCTATATTAATCGCCCGAGCTAATTATACACTTTTAACTAACCAGAAGGTCCGTATCTATGTTTGATAGAGCTTTTTAAAAGAGGGTTTCCACTAAATTAACTTTAAATGGTCGGAACAATTTTTTGTATGTTGTCTGTACTTGTGATTATTTTTATCACTTCCCTAGAAAATCATGTTGTCAGTCATGTTTTAATGTAACACCGATATAGTGATCGTACACAGCCAAATAAGGACATTGAAATCATCACAAAAAAGTGTTTCATAAGGTGCGTTCGATTGGGTCTATTCCGGAATAGGAATAGCTAAAATGACCCAAAGTTTTGCTTGTTTTGAGGGAGATTTTGTTTGAAATTGTTTTAAAGCCTCCATGCATGCTTGTATGATTAAGCAGCTTCCGATACATCTTAACTTTAATCAACCCTAAGCCAAATACTTTTACCGATCAGCAGCACTATCCATGTTCCGAAATAGACTCAATTGGTAACGCCCTTAGTGTTCTGGTACAGCCTTCAAGCTTTCACGCCAGAAACCTCGATAATACATGCACTGCAGTTGTGATGCTGCTTGGTCTCACAGCTGTCTACTTAACTTGTAGATCACTTGAGATGCGGAGAGAACTCAACGGTTCGCCGCATCGGCGTAGTCCGGCGCTCAAGATTGTGGCGTTGTCGTATCTCACACTTGCCATTTACCAGCGCAAGTTTGAAAAGCTTGGGATCTTCCTGGCTCGTCACCAGTCCGCTGTTTTGATTCTCTCGATTCTCATGGTTCTCTTGTCTTGTTGCGGGTTCTTGCGTATGGGGGAAGAGAGGTCTGTGGAATATCCTTTTGTGATGAAAGACAGCCAAGCAGAGAAAGACATAGGGGAGGCATCTGCGCATTTTCCGTTACTGGGAGCGAGAAGAGAAGAGATAATCCTGGAAGCCAAATCTGGTAAAAATGTGTTAACCAAACACTGTCTCGTTGAAGCTGTTGTCATTCACCGGATTGTAAAAAGCACCAAAGGATTCCGAACAGTCTGCGTAAGACTTCGTAGATCTCCGTCGAGAAAGGCAAATAGTACCTGCTTTGTTCAGAGTCCCTTGGAGCTGGCCGGTCCGAAGGCGTCTAAACTAGACGACTTGACGAACATCATGGCGAGGGAAATGAACAATCCCAAGATTATCCTTTCGAGTGGCAGGACGTTTCCCTTCAGTGTCGGCGAGATGCTCGGTGATTTCAAAGTAGGTGAAGGAAACAAGACGGTGACCGCCAGAGCGATCCGCATGGTGTACTTTGTGAAGCCTCCGAAAAACAATTTTCAAAGTGACATCATCCTTCGCATGGAGGAGATGCTTGAGAAAAGGTTGGCGATTTTACGTGCACAGACAAAGTGCACCTCTGTCTCGTTCATGACTGTCCGAATGTCGGACGAAGGAACGACAGAGCCTTTACAGCCCGACTTCTGGCTTCTGATAATTAGTGGAGCCATTTCCATGGGCAGTGGGATTATTCTCACATCGTTGTTTTGCTGTTCTAACTGGCTCGTGGTATCCTTGTTGGCTTTCGGTTGCTCCATCCTTGCCTTGGTGTGCTCCGTGGGCATGGCCTTCCTCCTCGGCCTCCAATTCTCGCACACGTTTTGGTTCCTGCCTTTTCTTTTGTCCGGAGAGGCGGTCACCCTGGCTCTGATAGTAGTCAGAGAATTAGAGAACGGAGGACGGGCGCCTTCATACCGAGATTGCCTCGCGAGGTCAGGCTTCCTCTTGGGCTCAACTGCAGTCGTAGACATGGCTGTGTTTGGAATCGCGGTGAAGTCGTCCTTTCCCGGCGTCAGTGATTTCTTCCTTTTTGCTTTTTTTGCGGTTTTGTTTCTGTTTATCCTGTTTCTGATCCCGTTCATGGTGTTGCTGACGCTGTACATCAAACGCAAGAAGGTCATTATCCAGGGAGGTTTGGCCAAACTTGTCCAGAAGATGTCCAGCGTGCCCATTATGAACTCTACGGCTATCAGAAAAATTGGACACTCGTTTTGGGTGAAGAAAACTGAAGCTTGGAGCCGAACAATCACCACCCTCTACGGAAGAATGATGGCGTTAATGCTAACTGCGGCAATCATCGTGTTCTGCGTGTTGTACATCTTAAGACCCGGTGGCCGATTTAACACCATTTTGTCTTTTCAGAGGAGTTCGAATATCAGAGATTTTCAGAGCGCCCGAGCGCAGATGTTTGACCAAGAGGTCGATGTCCAACTTGTTCTTTCTGGGAAGATTGACTATTCCAAGAAATCCATCCAGCGCAAGTTGTGGACCATGAGTAACTTCCTGAATAAAGCGCCCTACAGCGCTAAACCGATCGGCAACTGGGTTGTCCCTCTCCTGCAGTGGTCACGCACCAACGAAGTGAACTGCACTGATGCAAAGTTCATCCCATGCCTGGCCACATTCATCAAAGAGAACCCGTCATTTCGGCCCGACATCAAGTTTAGGAGACGAAATTCTACCACCATCGCCATTGGGGCGTCGCGGTTCCATCTCCACATGAAATGGGCCAATAAGGTGGCTGTGAAAATTGATTATCTCAAACAGCTCCGTGAAGATTTGAGTATCGTCCCGGCGAATATAGTCTCTGAGAAGTTCGTTCATCTGGATGAGTTCATGGTTTTCAACCAAGAGAGTCTGCTTACGTTTGGAATCGCGACTGGTGTTGTGGCTGCTGTGATCTTCATGTTCACCCTGAGTCCTTTAGTGGGTTTCCTGCTAGGTCTGACTTTGGCCCTTCAGCTGATAGAAGCCGTGGTTCTTATCCAGATCTTGGACATACCCCTGAATCAGATCTCGTTCTTGACATTCTTCACAGGAGTGGTGGTGTCAATCAACTCGAGTATTTTCATCGCCCAGAGTTTCGTAATCTCCTCAAAGAAAAGCTCTCGAGAATGCGCGGCAGACACGTTTGCTACCTATGGACTAACCGTGCTCCTTGGAGGAGTGGTAACCATTCTTGGGTCCATCAGTCTTGGATTTGGGTTTCCTCATTTTTCCAACATCTTCCATTTTCTTCTCCCGCTGGTACTCATCCTTGGCTGGGTTCACGCGTACTTCATATTGCCGCCGTTATTGTCATTAGTGCGTCATGACCTTGGGAACTTGACACCCGCCGACGTCATAGTCCCGTCGCTTCGGTCACTCGTCGAGAGAGCGAAACGGCATCCGACTTTGCATTCGGAGGTTCGTCGCAAACCGAAGCACCCGGGAGTGTCAATAATCGGCATTGGCTGCAGGTTTCCCCAGGCGGGTAGCAAAGACGACTTTTGGGACATGTTGGTAAACGGGAGGTGCGCAGTTGGAGAGGAGGTCCCGGAGAACAGGGCCGAGCAACGCGAACGCTTTCGGAAATACCATCACCCGAAGAGATACGTCAAGGGAAGACTTGTGACGATGGGAGGAGCATATCTGGAGAAGATCAAAGGATTTGACGCGCATTTCTTTGGGATTTCTCCACAAGAGGCGCGCGCCATGGACCCACAACAGCGGATCCTGCTGCAAGTTGTTTATGAAGCCATCGAAGATGCAGGGGTGAGGCTAGAAGATTTGCAGAAGTGTAAGACGGGCGTTTTCGTGGGAGAGATGAATACGGACTATCGCGCACTAGTAAGCACAGAAGCGAACCTCAGCAACATCGATCAATTTACTTTGGCTGGGACGGCAGCAAGCATGTTGGCAAACCGGATCTCGTTTTGCTTCAACTTTAATGGCCCCAGCCTGTCTGTGAACACATCCTGTTCTTCATCGCTGACTGCTCTCAAGCTCGCTTGTGACAGCTTGCACAGAGGAGACTGTGAAGTTGCCATAGTTTCCGCTCCGAGCATCGTGCTCGACTACTCACTGCAGGTTAGTAGGAGAATATATTACAGTAAAACCCCGCTATTTCGAACTCTCAAGGGAAGCGAGAAATAGTTCGAGATTGAAAGGGTTAAGGTGGTTTGATGTTTCTTTTTCTTAAGGTTATGCAGAGTTTGGCCGGCCTTTTATCTCCTGATGGGCGGTGCAGGAGCTTCGATGCTCAAGGCAGCGGCTGCGGTCGCGGTGAAGGCCTCGCCACTGTTATTCTGAAATTGACGGAGGCCTCCATTGGGGACAATGATGATATCTACTGCGAAGTGATGGCCTGTGGAATGAACAGCAACGGTCAGAGTGCAGTTCCCATAACAGCGCCAAGTTCCAAACTGCAAGCTATACTCTCACGTCTGGTATTAGAAGAGTCCGGCTTAAACGCGAACGACATCGATTACTTCGAGATGCATGGTCATGGCTCGGTTATCAATGACACAGTTGAGATCGACGCAATTGAAGAGACCTACTGCAAGAGGATTCCTTTCGAGGAAACGCGCGCGTTGAGGATTGGCTCGGTCAAGTCTAATCTCAATCACACAGAATCCACGTCGGGCTTGGCTGGTCTCGTCAAAGTCGCTTTGATGCTGAAGAACCAAACGTTCGCGCCCACTGTTATCTTGCGCGATCTAAACCCTGCGTTAAAACTGGAGGCGAAGGGTCTGATGGTTCAACATGAGACGGAGACCTGGAACAGGAGAGACAGCAAGCAAAGAGTTGCTGCTGTCAACTCATTCGGATTCGGTGGCTCTAACGTGCACGCCATCGTCCGGGAAATTCCTCCAAAGCCACGGATATCCGCAGAGACGCGTTCTAACGAAACTGCTGACGTCATTACCCTGTCTGCGAAGTCAATGACGTCACTGCAAGACATGGCCAAAGCGCTCGCACATTGGTTTGAGGGTATTGATACCGAGGCTGAAAGTCTGAAACCGGATCTGTGCTATTCCCTCAATGAACGCCGAACACAGCACACCCATCGCCTGGCGCTGGCTTTTGGTAAAGTGGACGAGGCTCACAGCGCAGTCCTTGCTTTCGCCAATCAGGACAAGGGCTGGGAAGACTTTGTGGAGTATGGAGAGACCAAAGAATCCCGAACCCGTAAGGTAGCGTTCATATTTGATGGCGAAGGCTCTCAGTGGTACGCCATGGGAAGGCAACTGATCTCGAACGAGCCCGCGTTCAAGGAAGCCATTATCCGTGTCAGTAATCTGCTGCAGAATTTGGGCGAAAAATGGTCTTTGCTAGATGTGCTGGACGCTTCAGAGGAAACATCCAGAATCGCAGAAACCTCCATCGCTCAACTGGCAATTTTCTCTATCCAGTACGCCACGGCCGAGTTACTCAAGTCATGGGGCATCTTTCCCTGCGCTGTCCTGGGACACAGTATTGGAGAGTTCGCTGCTGCTTGCACTGCAGGCTCCATCTCAGTCGAAGAAGCCGTCAGACTGGTTTTACTGCTGTCGAAGCTGCAAGAGAAATGTCCTAGCAATGGCGCCATGGCCGCGCTGGGCTTGTCTGAGGAGAAGGTGCAGAGTCTACTGATCGAGTTGAGGCTTTACCAGACGCTGGACGTGGCAGCGGTGAGCGACGCAAGTAGCGTGATCGTTTCGGGGGATTCCGAATCAATCGAGTGTCTTGGAAACTACATCGCTGTCAATTACGCCGATGTTTCCTGGGAAACCCTCAGCACCGGCCGAGCCTTCCACAGCTTCCACATGGAAACCATCAAGAAATCGTTTGAGTCCTCTGCGGGGCACATCGCACTGCGCCCTCGCCTGTCGCAGATCCCTATCTATTCGACTGTAACTGGAGATATTGTCCCGGGGAAACATTTGGACGCGAGTTACTGGTGGAAGAACATCCGCTGTCCTGTAAAGTTCCACTCGGCCGTCCAACAACTTCTGAAGGATGATCACAGGATTATGATAGAGATCAGCGCTCAGCCAAGCCTGGCCAATCATATCAAGCAGATTGCCCTACAGGACAACTACCCCGAGAAGGACATTCCCTTTGTAATGCAAACTCTGCCTCACAAAAGCGTCCCCTTGACCGAGCAGCACAGGTCGTTCCTTCATCACACCGTCTGCAAACTGTACACTCAAGGATTTTCACTGCACTGGAGGCGGATTCGTGGGGACCTGTCTGCACGGTTTATCCGCCTACCCACCTACCAATGGCAAGAGAAAGATTACTGGTACCGAGAGGACGATTGCACGGACGAGATTCCCCCGTTGAATCCTGAAGACAGTCCCAAGATCACCCAGCGCAACCGGCATCCATTTTTGGAAAGGGCCAAGACTACCATGCAGTTCTCAGGTATTTTAAATTGAATTTATTTGATCATTATTAAGGAAGATCTTTGCTAAATATGTTGATTTGTGGGCATGTCCGCCTTAAAGTTTCTTTGAACCTAAAAAACATGACAGGTTGTCTCTCTGTCGTCTGTACGGCGTGGACTAGTTAGTCAGATGTAGAGCATTTGCGGCATCTGTTTTAACTTAAAAGTACGACAGTCTTTTGTATATTCCTTTACCGACTTCGTCTGACCTGTGTTCTTTCAATATTATATTCATTTGTCCACGGCTTTCCCAGTCCTCAATGATGGCTTACGTACAGTTCAGAAAATATCCTGTCGATGCATCGTTACTTTAATTATCTGCTTCTTACTTTCAGGTCTGAACTGCTGGGACACAGATGTCGATCTGCATCGTTTCCCCACCCTAAGGGACCACGTATTGATTCAGGGTGGAGCGGTTATGCCCGGTGCAACGCACTTAGAGATGGCATTTGCCATGGCGCTGGAGAAATTCGCCTGTCAAGCGGTGGAGCTAAAGAATGTGCGGCTGTTAAACTTGCTGACCCTCCCTGAGATGCAGGTCCGCTCCTTGAGATTGAGGCTATTTGGACAGAGAGGAAATGGGGCCACGTTTCAGGTCAGCTACATTCAGGACGATAAATCCGAACTGCTTCTGTCCGATGGAGAGATTTTAGCCGATCTTCTCAGCACTGCGGGACCCCAGAAAACACGTAAGCTCTATGTTAACGATGTGACGGTATAATGTAGCGGACTCTTAGGGGAGGTCGTTTAGAGATTTAAACTGTCGTGCTTCAAGACCATATATACTTCATCTATGGTTACAATTTACAATTGATGATTACAAATACAATTTATAGATGTGTTCACATTTTATTACCGAAGTATTTATCATGCTGTTGACTATATATAGGAAACACAGCAGAGAATAACTTCTCTGCCGTTTAAAGTTAATGGCAACTTTAGCTGGAACATGTCGCTTTTAAAGTTGGTGTTTGTATTTATGATGATGATATTCACTTGTTGTGTTGTTGATGTTGTTGTTGTTGTTGTTGTTGTTGTTGATGTTGTTGATGTTTGCCTTACAGTGGATCAGAGTGTGGCCGGTGAGAACATCAAGCAGTTCGCTGTTCAGATGCAAGAGATGCCGTTGATGGAACACAGACAGCTTACCGAGAAATACGGCTACAACTTCGGTCGTGCCTTCTCCATTATCAAGCGCATTTGGCGAACCGCAAACCAGGGCCTGTGTTTGATTAGCGTGGAGAACGACATGCTAATCCGCCAAGAAATGTCCAGCTACATCATACACCCCACGATCCTGGACGCGTGCCTGCAGTCCTGCCTAGTCCCTGCTGGGGATTCGTTGCTGGGCGACAAACCGCTGGTGCCCGTGGGCGCGAGGAGTGTCTCCCTCCTGGAACATCCGCGCTGTACGCAGTTGTTTTGTCACGTGACTATGAAGGCAGAGGAATGGGGCGTGTTTGACATTGTGCTAATGAGTCCGCGTGGTAAAGTGCTCTTGGCCATCAAAGACTACAGAGTAGCGGAGCTCAAGACCTCTACCTCGTCCACTAGTTTTGAAGACGTCGCTTTCGAGCAGGAGTGGCTGGAGATTTTGCCCCAGCCGAGCACCGTCAGCAGCGAAGATTACTCGCTCTACGTGGTTCTCAAAGACACGGCGGGTTTTGGGAACGCTCTCATTGAACGGCTTCACTCTTGCGGGGTTGACGTCATCGCCTTCGACCCTCCGTCGTCAGGAAACTTCGACGAGAAGGCCACAGAAGTAATCAAGAGCACGTTTGAGAATTTGCCCTCTGACTTTCAACAAATCAAAGTCGTCAGCCTCTGGCCCGCCGAGACCTTCGATCTCCCGGAAGAGTTTGAAAGCATCGATCGGGCGCAGGGTATGGCTTTCCACAGCTCCGTATTTCTGATGCAGTTGCTGAACAAGAACGACCTTAAGAGCACGCTGTACCTGGTTACCCGTGCAACGCAGGTTCTCTGTTGCGCAAGCGCAATACAGAAGGCGACCATGCCTTGGGGGGCGTCTGTCTGGGGACTGAGACGAACCGCCAGCCTTGAATTTAACAATCCGACAGTCGTGGTGGTCGATTTGAGCGCCGTCAACGACCCCCGTGAAGTGAAACTTCTCAAAGACGAAGTGAGGAACAGTAGTGAAGAGGTTGAGATTGCGTATCGACAAGGGAAGAGGTACATCAACCGCCTCGTTAGAGTGAAGGAACAGAACCTGGCAGATCAAGCGTGCTCCCACCGAGACAGAAAAAGTCAGGTTTCTCTGTGTTTGGTACTTCACCCCGGCACAAAGTCTCTCTGCGTCAAGAGGCAGACAACTGGCAAGCTCTCAGAACATGACGTTGAAGTTGATGTTCTTCACTGCTGGCATCAATCTGAATCTTTATTTCGATTAATGCAAAGCAAAAGTTGCATCTTTTTCACCGGCCGAGTGGCAACTCTACCACAAGGATCTGGGCATCGGCTTCGAGTCGGAGACGAAATATGTGGTGTCGTGTCGTCGGGACGCTTCGGAAATCGCGTGCAGTTGGACATAAACCAGATTTTTCCTCGCCTGCCCACCATGAGCCGCGAGCAAGCGGCTACGCTTCCGGCCTGCCTCTCTATTGCGTACCATGCAGTGCGTAAATTGGCCAATGAACGCTCGGGACAAAGAATTCTCATACACGAGGCAAACCGAGGTCCGGGCCTGGCCGCTCTTCTTATCGCCACAGCGCTCGGCCACAAAGCAGTTTGCACGTCATCAGCTGATGACATCGTCTCCTCCAGGAAAATGCTTCTGGAAATGGGAGCGGAGCAGGTGGTGGACGCAAGTTGCTCAGATTTAACAGAGGAGACTGGTCTCTTTAGTGGAACTGTGTTTTTCTATGACCCTCTGCCCAACACAGTGCATCAAAGCTGTCAGGTCTTGAAACGAGGCGGGAAGCTTTTGGTCGTCAGTGCGCTTGAAAGCGGAGACATCGTGCTGCGAGCTGACAAGTTTATCGCTTATGAAAGGTAATGACTTACAGTGACTTGCTACATACTAGATAATGGAGCAGTTTTCTGATGACTGTCGCAAACTAAAATCTGCTTTGAACAACAAACCAATCAGAAAAGCGAGAAAACACCATCGATGATTGGCCAAGAATGCTGCCAACAACTTGTTTGTACAAATCCGAATGAGTAACAAATATAAACCAAAGTAATCCCACGGTTACTTCTGACAGTCATCCGAAAGCGATTCTATAAATCCTTTACTTGGAAGAAAAAGACTTGAGCAAGAAAATTAAGCGAGTGAACTTTTCTTAATGAAAACTTAGGCCCATATACATGTGTAGGGTAAAACATTTACTTGACTGAACAAAGTTAAGAAATTGAGACTGTTTATTTTAAAATGTCTTTCTAAATATAATCCTTTCAATCCTGAGTAGCTTATATTACAAATTCGTGCTATTATCAGCTGGTTTCCACTAAACAAAGTCAACGATTTTTGTATCCTATGATTCTTGGACAATTTTAGGTTAGATATGGCCAGCGACTTTCTGACAGCCGGAACGTTTGAGAAGCTCTGCTCGTCCAGTCTGCACATTTTGGAACAGAAGGGTTCGTTGACAAACCTTCTTAATCTGGAGCATCGATCTATTGACGTGCTTCACGCCATTAACCTCTACAACACCGACGGAGAGGGCTCTACCTATGGCATGGGTACTTTTAGTCCCACCCTGACCGCTCTATCCTTTGCGTCATTGCAAGTGGACACAGTTACAAGTCGAGGCATCGCAGTCCTCCCCTCGGGCTTAGATGAGCACGGGATGAAACCCAACCGAACGTACCTTGTTGTGGGACAAAGCCAAGGGATCGGTTTTGAGTTGGGGCGCTGGATGGTTGAAAATGGCGCCAAGACTGTTGTCTTGTTGGAAAACTCCGTTCTCTCCGATCCAAAGAAAAGGGAACTGGCTGAGCTGGGGCGGAGATCAGGGTCTAAAATATTGGTGATTCAGGTGAGTCAGTACAGTACAACCCCGCTATTTTGAACTCGGTTATCTCGAACTCCCTGCTATCTCGAACAGAATCCGAATTCTCTTGGAAATGAACTTGGTAGAAATTTCCTCATTTTCTCAAACTATTTCCCGCTTCCCTTGAGAGTTAGAGGGGTTCTACTGTATGGTTTAGTATTGCGGACGACTGAAGATGGCCAATGCCGCGTATTAACGAACGCCATTCACTTCGATTCGGATGTATTACTAACTCCTGCTTGGTACGATTGAGATTTCTGCGATCATCAGTCGAGTTACTACGGTGTCACGTACGGTGTTAGAGAAGTTGGTATTTTCTTTGAGTAATTATGTGCACACAAAGTTCTCAAAATTTGAGGGACAGCTGAATGGCGTTTAGGTTAGAGTGCAGGCGTATCCATGTCTCGTACCTTGGGGACTTTTTCGTGATAAGCCGCACTGGGACGGAAACGAGTAATAGGGATGGCTCAAAAAGACCATGCTCATCTGAGCACGCTATCAAAAGCTAAGTTCTCCCTACTGTATGATACATCTCTGGTGAGAGACTGAAAGAGAACATTGAACTCTTGGGAGGGCTAATCAACCTAAGGTTGGTGATGTGGCGGGGGAAATCTGAACGCCGTAGAAGCAAGTGTTACCTGACGCTAAGTTCTCTAACATCCCATGTTGTTTTTTATCTCAGGGGAACATTTCGTCTCCTCAAGAAATGACGTCACTCCATCAGAAGCTCCAGGCCCTCCCTAGCGTGGCGGGAATCGTGCTCACGGCCCACGTGATAAAACACGAACCAATCAACGCACTTGCCATGCAGAACTTCCAGCAAGTCATGGATCCTAAAGTGAAGGGTATGTAGAGTAAGAAGAAGCATAGTTGCAATGGTAATGACTGGGATAAGCGCAAGCATAATTTAAAATAATGTTGCTTGTGCTTGCGTCACGGTTGGAAACGTCGCCAGGACAAACACAAGCAACGCAGTAACTTAGTAACTCAGTCTTCAACGGTCAACATGTTTACAGTGTGTGGGCTGATAATAAAACTGTAGAAGAAATTGCGCTTGCGTACGATTTGATCATTCTCAAATCTCCTCCAGGTGGTTTTTTGCTTCATCAAATGAGCTGTGAAATGGAGTTGGATTTCTTCGTGATGTTCTCCTCCATGACGTCACTTATCGGAACTGTCGCCCAGGCCTCCTCTTCAAGTGCCAACGCCTTTCTCGACAGTCTGGCCCAGTACCGCCGCTGCGCGCTCGGTAAGCCGGGGCTGGCCATAAACTGGGGACCAATGGAAGGGACGAAAGGAGTTCAACCAGGCTCAGTTATAGCTCGGTCCCAGGCCTTGTCTGGGTTCGAAGTGATTTCGTGCAAACAAGGTATGTATTATAATTTATATATAATTTATAACTTTGGTTTTAGCAATACGGAATACAAGTGAAACAAATTTTTGAAAATGTTCAGCAACTTTTTAATAAATAGTGGTGAGTACGACACAAAGTGTACCAATCAAAAAAGCGTAGCAAACAAAAACAAACTAAGGCAAGTTCACGATTACTTTCAACAGTCATCTGAATTCCGCTCTATCCATTCCCTGGGTTCAATAGTTCATGATTTTGCTTTTCAGGCATCGAGTACATGAAGAAGGTGCTGATAGAGGAGCCTAACAGATCTCAGATTTGTATCGCCGACATCGACTGGGCCCAAGTCTTACGAAAAAACCCGACGCTTGCGCAGTCAACGCGCTTAGAACGGATCTCTGTCGCTGAGAACACTGCGCACGCTCTGAATAATACAGCCCAGTCTCTCGCGCCAAAAATATTGCTGGAAAAAGACGCGGGGAGGAGGAGTGGTCTTGTGCTTGAGTATGTTAAGGTAGTGATGTCGTCCTGGACCGAGACTCAGCTGACGACCGAAGCTGGAATGGCGACGAGTTTGTGCAGCTTCGGTATCGACTCGAGTGCAGCGTTCACGCTGAAAATCCAGTTCGAGGCGAACCTACAGATTCCATTTGAGGTGAGAAAGATTGCGTAGTTTTAAGCAAGAGCGGACGAAGTACATTCACTACCATTTTTTTCGAGCTATTCTTGCAACTGCTTAAGTTGCTTAATAACTGTGAGGGTCACTTTTATTATCATTCTATGTTCCGCAGTTCACATAATTTTTATATGTTGTTATATAATATAATCATATTATACAATCAGTTGATCAACATTGAGATCGGGTAACGTTTGGACAATTTTGTCAAAAATTATGGCCCTAAATCGAGCCAAGATTATGACCCTAATTCGAGTCAATTGCCTCCAAACAGGTTCCTTACTTCCTCCAACCTGACACTACAATCTTGAAAGTAGCTCAGGACGTGAACGAGCGACTGAACGAACAGCAGTATGGCATAGCTAGTGAAACTTCGAGTGACGCAAAAGCTGCTTCAAGGGCAAACCCTGGCGCTGAAAATGCCAATTCTTCAGAGGCAATACCGACTTGTAAGGTGGTACCTCTGTACACCCCCGACGGGTCAGCGGTCAAGCTCTTCTGTGTACACCCGTCACACAGACTTGCGTCCAGTCTGGCGACCATAGCCAGCGGATTTCAGTTCCAGGTGGGTCGAGCCTCAAACAGTGTTTAGTATTAGCAGGAGCCTGGTAGTGACGTTAAGTCCAAACCATGATGCACTGGGGCACTAAAGTGGGCAACGGTTTCCAGTTTCCATACGTTTGCTTTTCTTTTATGTTTTGCTTGGTGCCCAGGCGCTAGTTCCTCGGGCACCAAGTGTGAGCCCGGCCTAAGTGAGAGCAACATATAGCAAGATGCGAGAAAAGGAGTAGGTAAATGACCTAGCTAGAGGATACTGTCCTGTCCTTGAGGTTGTATTCTTTCTTTGTCTCTAGACCACCGTCTCATTTTACGCCTTGGGTTTGACGGAACCTGCAATTAGGAACGAGGACTGGGGTAGCGTGAGAGAACTAGCCACCAAGTACGTCACACTGATCCGAGCGGAGCAGCGACATGGCCCATACTTCCTCGCGGGCTACTCGTACGGAGGGCTTGTTGCGTACGAAATGGCGTGCGTACTGACAGAACAGGAAGAGGTGGTGGAGTTCCTGGGGATGATTGACACGTTTCCATGGTACCCGCCCTCCAAGTCGCTTGCTATCAAATTGACTTCTCTGTTGGCGAAGGATAAGTTACCTGAAAGACAAGTGCAGGTAAATATCACACATTATTACACTTATCTCATTCCACCTATCACACATGCAGACACAAAAAGACACTCACTTTGTTCATATGAACACACATACGTACAGTACATCTGTCTAAACACAAATACGTGTGATAGTCAGATCGAGTTTAGTCATTTTTTGATGATGTTTTAGTGTTGAGCCGAGTTTGTTATGTACCGCTTATTGTATTAAATTCGGATCAGGGTTATATTCGGACCCAATGTGACGCATTCGGAGACAGACCTTCAATTGAACTGTCCGCACACACAGTTTCTTTTGTCGATTATCTTTACAAGGATGATCCTCTAGAAAGCAAATTGTATATATATTTTTGATTGGCTGGCTTGGTCATCTGTCATAAGGACTAAAGACACGCATTTTAGATTATTTAACGGTATCTATTATCCGTTCTCAAGGTCCAGTTTGAGGCTTACTTAGCAAAGATGGCCGTTGAGACATTGAAAATGACGGCTGAGGAATACCAGGCACTCAAAACGAGAAACAACCAACGCAGATTCATGGAAACCCTGTACCAAAGAGCCCGCGCAATGAATGTCACGATGCACGACTTGGAGGCTCTGTACCTGTCTCTTCTTCATGACCACAAAGTGGCGAGTAGAACTCACTTGGAGTGGCAACCGGCCGAGGTAATGAATCGATCAGTTCCCTCTTTTTTACGAAATAGAACAATTAGTCCTTGAATACTCGACTGCTGCTATCGTAAACTCAACTCAGGGAACTCTTCAACTACTCCTAAAATTTAATTTGGACGTGTGTCAGTTACACGGGTTAAAGTTTGTTTTTTTTTCGTCTGCTTCGACCATCTCTAATTGTCTGTTTTAGAGAGGTGTCCACCTTAAAAGAGTTCAGGTAGAGTAAATGACCGGGAGGGACCTCTTTTATCGGGTGTCCGTCTTAGGGAGGTGTCCGTTAAGAGGAAGTTCACTGTATTCCTAACCAGATTTCAGCTGAAAAAGTGTCCGTTCTAAAATAGAGTTTACGTACAGAAAACACTTTGAAATTCGACCGGGACGACGGAAACATGTCCGCGTTACAGAATTGTCTGTCTAACAGTGGTGTCCGATCTGAGGGAGGTCACGTTGCTTTCCTCTGGTGTCTGCTCATTACCCTTCATACAATGTCCAAGAAACCAACAACACAATCCTCTTTCTTTTTTTTTGTTTTTGTTTTTGTTTTGTTTTTTTTTTTTGTTTTTTGTTTTTTTTTTTTCATTCAGGTCAGATACCCAGGCCGACTAACTTATCTAAAAGGAGAAGATAAAAAATCCACCGCGAGTCCCCCAACAATGGAGGCTCACAAGGCTTGGGCCCAGGTTGTTAACGGCAATATCGACGTGTACGTGTGTCCTGGGAACCACTACTCCATGGCCGAGCAGCCGCATGCGCAGCTTGTAGGCGGTGTCCTAGCAACGGCTATCAACTTCAAGTATCAGTCCCTCTTCCCAGAGCTACGCGCTCAACCCAGGTCCTTCAAAGGACGTCGAGCTGTACAGCGGTTTCATTCCGGAGTGGCGCTATGCCTTCATTCGAAGAAAGGTATAGATAAAATGGCGTTTAATTATTCGGCCCTAGTCGTTGAGCGTATTAGTGTAGTTTTAATACGTTGTTGTATGATTGACTTTATCACCTGTCTCGTTGTCTGGATCCTTTGCAGGTCTGAAGCCCCCACGAGTTGGTGAGATTACACTCAAAGAGGACAAGAATCAGTTGCTTTTCAGGCGAAGAGGTCAGGCAGGTCTCGAGAAAACGGCATGCAAGACCATCCAGCTGACAGGTGAGGATAACAGTGCGTTAATGCTGTCTAAAGCCCGGTTTTCTTGAGCGTCGCAAGGACAAGTGGTAGAACAAGAATAGATACTTTTTTACTTGCGCTTGTGCTTGCTTTGCTTTTGAAACCATTCTTTTTTTGGGGGGGGGGGGGGGGGGGGAGTGAGGGGAACAGTGAAATTCCGTCGTGGAGTAGGCTAGGCCACTCAAGAGACGTCAACAATTAGGGTAAAACTTTATTGCCGAAAAGTGTCTCATTTTAGATGACAGACAGTAGGATAACCAAGATGACCAAAAGTTCGATTTTCATAGTATATTTTCTCGAAATTTCCAAATTAATTCCAGCTTAACAAGCTGAAAACCCCTTCTTTCCCCCTCATAAATCAAGAAAAAAAATGTTCTCAATGCAAACCTTCCTATTGTTTGTGCAATTTGATATCGTACACTAAGCTTGGAACTATCCCTACCCCTACAGAGGCCACAATTGTGCTACCAGGACGGTACATTCCCAGTGCCATCACCGTGACAACGGATAATCATAATGCACGTGACCTCTTCTTTGGGAACCTAGATCTTGTTGCTTCTGTCGTCACACCAAAACGTGCCTTCAACTTGGAGTTCCGTGATCTTGCGGATCTGAAGTACTTCTACAGCATGACCGAAGCAATCTTTGGCACACCTATTGGGGTAGCTTAGAAAAACTCGAAGTGTCAGTCAAGTAAAACTATAATGATATACCTAACAGCGCTCGACATTAATGGTTGCCCGCTCTCCCAGGGCAACCAAAACTTTTGGTCGGGCAGGTAAATTCTAGGCCGGGCAACTAGAAATTATGAAACTTTCTATTGCTTGAAGTCAATCTACAGTCTGAAGGGCAACCAACCTAAAACCTTAATGTTGAGCACTGCCTAAATATGTGAGTTGCATAATGGAATATTTTAATATCAAGAACAGTAGAACCCCGCTATCTCGAACAGAATCCGATTTCCCTCGGAAACGAACTTGGTAAAATTTTCCCTCTCGATCCCCCAATATCTCTCCGACTAGGCTTATACACTTGGGCCCACCTCCCCCTCGACATGCCTTTTGCGTTTGCCCCAATTTTCGCGCGATCAAAGATCAAAGAAGTATTCGCGTGCGCTCAGAAACCTACGGAAACGCTTGTTACGCAGGGTATATGCACGCTAGCAGTATTTGTGTCCACAATGTGCCTTCATTTTGCTGATGATTGATTCTTTAATTTTTTATTAAGTTGCTTTTGATTAGACCCAAAAATTACATCGACTTCTAGTGATAGCTTAGAAAGTTTAGCTCTGGCTTTCGCGGTTTCGTGCATGTGATATACAAAAATATATTACATAATATTCTTGTTTGTGGGTGCAAATTAAATTGTCGGTATCAAAGCCAGCTAATCATCATTTTCATAAAATACTGTAAATAGAGCTATACAAACACAATATATAGTAATACTTTAAGAGAAAACGATTTATTATATCTTTTTGTCGGTTAATAATTAATAGTCCGAAAAGTACGATTATATTTCATAAAGAAGACGACAATGTATTTAGTTCTCTTCCACCAAAACACTACGAAAATGAAGGACATTTGCACTGACATATAGTTTGTGACTTCATCAGTATTAGCCTCGTGTTCCATTGGTTACATTTTCACCACCATGTTAGAAGAATTTTTATTTAAGAGCTGTTCATATGGGATGTAGAAGATTTTTGCCATTACCGAGCCAAGTTGCCTTATCTCAAGAGTTCAGAAGTTTCATTCGTCACTGTTGTGTGCGTTTCTTTTTTCTGACAAATGCACCGCTCTTAGTAACATAGTTGGGTGGTATAGCAAGATAAGTAAATGTAATTATGGCAGCACTCAGACAAATCTTATTAAACCGAGCTGAAACTGATATTAGGAGTGATGTATCAAAAGTGCCGATTTAATTTCGTAAACTTCAACGTCTATGATTTTCAGAGACAAACAAAGAAGAGACAGTCATTCACTTTCAGTGAATTTTTAAGCTTAAAAATCATTGTCTTGCTTCAGCGGTACGCAGTAAACGAAAAACCTATGCTCAAAACATTGTTTAGACTACCGAAATCAACCTATACATAGTTTACAATCAATGTCTGTTAAACAATATTTCTATTGGTTATTTATCCCAGATCAACAATTTGCAGGTGAGTTTGGAATCTTTGGCTCACCCCAGAAACTTAATTTGATAAGTGTCAACTTTGGACGTCAATATTTGGCTCCTTCCCACGTAATGCTGTAAATTGCTCGTTAATAAGACTGATTAAAACCAAGGAGTACCAATCTTTTGTGCACTTCGCGAAAAAGGATTGATAGGAAAGGAAGCCGGATCGTCTAGCGGTAAGTGAAGGTTCAAGTTCTCGGGAGTAGGGGCCTCTCGACTTCTATGTTTTTCCACAAAAACACACTAAGTTTCTACCACTTGTTTATACCAATCAATAGAAAACAAAACGCCTTCTTTGCTACGAGAAAGATGAGAAAATTGTGACAATTTTGTTAGTTAGAATAGTTTATTTCTCGCTCAAAATGCTTATAGCCGCCAAACTGTTTTTCATTCATCAAGCATCTTATAGGTGTTCTTTTCTGAAAGTCTGCGTTCTTGTGGTTTCCTGTGGATGACAAACGTAAACTTAAACAAACTTGCGCAATATCATGTAAATTTAAGCTATAAGAGCCTACCATAGAGCCAAAGTAGACTGATTATATCTTGAAGGAAATTTGACCATTTTAATCGCGGATTATTTCCTTGTGTGCATCGTTGAGAGATACAACTTTCTTGTATATCACTTTGCATTAGACGCGCTGAGAGCTACAAAAACAAGGATTTTTTTAACAATAGAAATTGAACTTGTTGTGTATCAAAAATGTTGGTACTTTTTATAGTTTTCAAAGTTCTTGTCCCCAAGCATAAGACGTATAAGGCCCGAGACTGAGCAACGTTAAAAACAAGTTTCTTCTATTATGCTTACCGTTCCGTGACTGACTACAACTAAAGTTAAATATCTCCGAATCTAAGTGCTCACAACTGTTTGGGAAGAAATTTGAGAATAATCCAATTGAGGACTTTCAACTATCATCCGAGGAGGGACTGGAGACTGAAACATTCCAAACCTCGTCCCCAGTCCCCAAAGTTCTAGCTCACTCTTCCTAGGCTCTCTCGACAAAATGGCGGCCCGGTTCGTCATGAATTAAATTGAAGACCAAGATTTCGCCGAAAACCTGCTTTGTCATGCGACAGTCGAAATAACCTGTAATTTACTTGGCTGAAAGTGTCACGCTGTCGGCAGTGGCTGAAACAAAGAGGACGACCATGTTAATACCGAAAAGCATAGTCGATTGATGGAAACCAACAGTGCAGGAATGAACTAAGGTGAGTTGTTTGACGTATTCTCTGACCACTATAAAACCACTGAAAAGACGTAATGTACATTTATACTAAAGGGCTATTTCCCAATCTTGATTTCAGACCTATTCATCACTGAAGCCTCTCGCTTCTCCTCACACTTGGTTGCTCATGTGTTGTTTATCCATCCAGTTCATCTACAGTATCCACCATGGCATGCCACTGGTAAGTCGATCTGTACTAGTTAACTATTCTACTAGAAATCTAGATATCCTCTCGCCCTGATGCAGCAATTTCTATCTTGTGGGAAATGTTCTAACTCTAGATCAGGTGTTGGAATTGACAGTCTGGGGTGATTGTGTGATCTGTTTATTCAGTCCGAAATATGTCACACATTCTCTGGCTAAAAAGCAAAACAAATGGATAGAAATGCACTACGTGCAGTCAGTGTAAACAGTAATAGACCAATTGTTCGGGTGTCAGGTACAGTGGAAACATGAGGCTGGTCCGTAGAGACTTTCAATCATTATTTTATAGTTTTCATTTTCATGCAAATCAAACTAATTTCCACGAGAAAGGTTTTGCACTAGGCCTTGATTTGAAACAGGCAACGCAGGCATCATGCATGGCCAATTCGAGTTGTTTCTTCTGAGCGATACTCGTTTTGGCTCAGCGATGGAATTGTAAGTCAATACAATATTGTGTGTATAAGTTAGGTGTATCCCATCTAAACTCAGCACCATTTGGCTCTGTGAAACATGCATAGATAAACTGGGTTTTAGGGAACTATTTTGGCTTGCATTCTTACTGTAAGTTCAACATCATAGCCAAATACAAATGTTTGATGGATTCGATTATATTTAATGGATACCACTATGGGATTGCAA
Organism: Plumapathes pennacea; assembly: GCA_964036295.1. Lineage (NCBI taxonomy): Eukaryota > Metazoa > Cnidaria > Anthozoa > Antipatharia > Myriopathidae > Plumapathes > Plumapathes pennacea. The sequence goes on from OZ038466.1 coordinate 22,095,677, forward strand.
ATAACTCAGTCGCTGCTAATTATTTAGTCACGAAAAACTTTCTGTGGTGACATGAAATACCTCTGGGAAGATACCAGGCCGAAAATGGACACCAAAGCCATGACAAACTTTAGCCGTAAACAATGATGATTTTAATATGCTTTACACTGTACATGACATCTGTTGCCTCGTACATACTGTAGCTGTTTTGTAAAGTTTTTTTGCCGAAAGGGTATCCATTTTCGTAATGAGAACATCCATTCTCATGGTTTAAGACTCTACACAATGCTGCTCTATGAATATATTACATGTTTATGCTGCACATGAGTGTGACAATTGTCAAAATGCTTCGGCTTATCACACAGTGCCTGTTGAAATATTTCTTCCATTCAATCACGTAGCCTTTGTTTCGCAGTGGTAATTGTATACTAGAAATAGTCCTGAGCATTGAGTTTGTTAGTCACAAATGACTGAACATGATGTGAACAAACCGCAATAATATTGTAAACAAGTCTTGTGTCACTTTCCTCGCTGTCAATTTTATATTTGTTACAGAGCTGGAATACTTGAAAGCTTCGTAGAAGAAACACATTCAGTAAAAAAAATGTACATAAGTATTGAAGTGAAGGCTAGATTATCATGGCCTCTGATTAAAAATAAGTGGTCAAAGTCAACTGAGCATGAAAAGATAAGTCAGGCATTACTCTTTTCTTGCTGGCTAACCTTTTTACTCCGAAGCTCAAAATGCAGAGTTGCTCAACCTTTAAGAAGCAAGTGTATGAGTGTTGTAATGACAATTTATATATTATAGGTTTCATTTGGGCAAGGTGTCAAAAGTCAAGTTCTCTATGGTATACTGTATGAAATTTTTCTGGTGAGAAACTGAAAGTCTCTTTTGGGAGTCTCGCTCTTGTCCCTACTTTCCATTTTAGTTTCTTCTGGTCTTGACCCCACCCAACAAGCTCACTGGCAACCCAATATTGTTAGCATAAGGTTGTAAGACTGTTGCATGTTTTAAATTCATTTTCATCAATGCAGTGATGCACAATCATATATTTTTTAAACACACATGCATATTTAATAAAAAGCTCAAATTATTTTGTTTGAACCTCAAAACAACCCAATTTTTTTCCCAAAAGGCAAAGCAAAACTTGAAGGGCTTATTTCAAAGTGTTGTACATGGACACCTTGCCTGCATGATCACTACTACTTCTGCAGCACTCAAATACAGTCATACTTCAAACGGCTTGTCACCAGTTCTAACTGTAATCGCTATCAGGTCAAAGGATTTCATGAACACGTGTTCAGCAAGTTACAGCTTTTCAACCCAATGAATTTTACATCTTGAAATAGAAAGTTGTCTGACTAAGTGATTTAATTGATGAGCATGTGGCAGTAAAACTACAGCCAGACATGCTAGATTGGCCCAGTTCTGTTACTGGATCCATATACTTAAAATTTCGAGTTGTTTCTTGTGCAGGCTACTTGCTTCGAGCAACAATTTCTGGTTGCTCCTTTCGTTAGCCAAAGTTCAGGACACCGTTGTGCTTCATTTCATTTGCATAAATGCAGAAAAAATATGAAAATCTTTGTGTCTGTCAAACATTTTAATTTTGCCATGTATTTTATTTTACCTCTTTGACTTTGTTTCTTTTAAAATGCAATTGTTGTCAATGGCAACGAAATTCTACAAGTCTTTACTTAAAGGAGAGATTTGGCTTGTTGATTAATTACAATTGTTGTCATTGGCGACGGACATTCTATCAGTGAGCCTTTATGTGATAGAGAGGTCCGTTACTGACAAACATTAAGAATTGAGTTAGCGTCACGATTAGTAACCCTCGCAGAGCTAGGGTATTACTGTGTTAAGGTCTCAATAAAGCATTGTAGCGTTACAATTTAACGTACATACACGTAGTATATATTGTTGTAAAGGTCTTGGACAGCTGATTACAGATCTGATGTTATCAGGCACATTGAAGGTGAAGTACAATTGAGGTTAATTTAAAACTTGATTGTTTCGGAAACGGGAAACAAAACTTCTGTCAGTTTTATTCGAAAATGCTAAAACAACTTTTTTATGATACTCAATAAAGTTGGCCAAAATATCCTGTCAGCGAATTTTGATCCGTTTTGTTTCAAGGATTTTATTCTCATTTAAAGTGGAGGGGGCGTTTCAGGACCCGTTTTTTATACAAACTATTTAATAAAAAGTGAACGAAGCAACCTTTATTGAGACTATAAAGGGAGAGTTTGTGTTCCCTCAGAAAGTGATTTAAAGTAGCACTTTTGCAGTTTAATGTGATTTGGGGTGCAGAGAGTGGGAGGAGGGGGCACTCACTGAAGTTTAGGTAGGTACCTAGATACCTAGCTCTGGACCTGTTCAAGACACAAATTCGGTTATTTCATTCGCACTTTATTTTGCGACCCTGTTTAAGACCAGACTCAAAAAAATCTTTCAGTTTACGAGTGTAATACCTGCATGGCAATGACAGCGTAACTCTTTGCGCAAATAACGCACTTTATCTGCAAAGTGTTTGAATTTTTCTTCTAACTCCTAACTCCTAACTTCTAACTTTTGAAAGCTTAAATTTTATGCCCTGTTTAGACAGAGAAGCCTTGAACACAAAACTTGTTTTAGTGGAACGCCCCTTTTAGAAAAGATAGAGGAGTATGTACCCAACAGGTAACCCAGAAAGTACAAGTTGCATGTTCTGAACGTGTCAGCATCGCGCAATTATTTCCTTTTTTCCTTTTTTTTTGTTGTTGTTGTTGTTTTCTGACTAGAACCAAACTTATTTGCTCATTGATACCTTTGAGTGCAACTCTGATCGGTGACTCCGTCCGAGTTGTGATTTAAAACCATTTTTCCCCCGAGCTCTGCGAAGGTAATGCTCAAGACGCTAAAATTGGGACGTTTCGCTTTTTCGACCAATGGGGTCGCTATCTCGCATTTTAGTGTTTGTCAGTCAGTCAGTCAACAACCTCTGTCATTTAAAGATTGATAGAAAGTCCATTGCCGCTGCCAACAGTTTGCAAGCCAAATTTCCTCACGCGTATTATCGAGTAGTATTGGCGATTTAACATATTTTCCAGTCTCGACTTGCAGGATTTGCGTTTGATTTTCACAGTGCATTCTCGATTTCATATTTAATGTAGTAGATGATAATATTCTTTAATAGATTTGCCTCTTGTGCGCGAAGGGATAATCAATCTGAGTTTCAGTTTTATAAACGAAAGCTACCGATAACTTCACGCACACAAGTAAAATTACCGTAATTTTACTTTACGCTTGCATGTTTTAATTACGTCACAGTCTATTTGGCCTGAGGAGAGAGTGTGACGTAATTAAAAATCACACCTTTCTGTACTGCATATCATTATTTTGACGCTGCTGTTGTCGGATATTTTTAATGTCGGAATTTCGGTACGTTTCGTGTTCATTCCTGCTATTTGTTTTGCCAAGAAGATGGGTAAGCTGACCGAACGTGTTCTTTGACTTCAGGACAAATATAAAGTGCAGAATCGACGGCAACTGAGCAAAACTGCACTGTAGAGCGTCGATACACGAGGACACGAGTTATTCGCCTGGTGAGTTTTGAGTTTACTGTCTTTGCATTACATTTAGGGTTGCATCTCAGTCAGTACATGTACATTTAAACTAGTCAAAAGACATTGTTAGCTTACAGAATGCGTTTCTTTGCACACAGACCTCAAGCGACGATCGGGGTGGAATGGACAATTGAACTCTTGGATTGAGTAATGGATGGAATGGATGAATGGACTGTTGGAATTGAGAAATGGACTAGTATGGATGGTAACAAGCAATGGTTCCTGCAAGCGTGGACTACTGCAATGTAGGGCTTACTGTTTTGATTAACTTGATACGGGTTTATTGAGGCTGATCGGTACCATGCATTTCCCTACTGATTAAATACTGATTAAATATGACTTATGATGTATTGCCAACAACCTTATTGGATTTTGTTTTACAAAACGGAGCTTCGCGTTTGTTTCTTTTCTTCAAAAAAGTCTCCAAAACAGTTATTTTATGATGCATGGAACTTATCAGTCTCGTATATTTGTTACTGTAATGAGGTGTTTCGATCATTTTTTTTTTTTTTTTTTTTTTTTCTCTTGTCAGAAATATCCCTTTTGGTCAGTCCAGATTCAACAATGATTTGGCTTAAACGGACATTTCTTTATGCTATTTGAACTAAACATTCACTGTGTTCGCCAAAAAGAAAATGGCAAATAAGTGTCGTTATATTTGCTGGAAATCATTGCTTCAAGTGTATCTTCTATCGAGACACCTCATTTCTTAGTTAGCCAAGCTTACTTTAAATGACTGCAAACACGTTGTTACTGAAAATAACAAGAGCAGTTTTTGAACGGAAAATGGATATTTTCTACACGAACAGTGTGGACATTATAGATCGCGAAAGAACTCGGTTCGATATTTAAGAAAGCCCGTGCGCTGTATATATATATATATATTTTTTTTTTAAGAAATCAAACCAAATTAGCCATGCACAACTGTAAACCCGTGAGATTCAAAGTCATTTTTGTGGCGAACGAAAACCTTTTCCCATTAATTGGAAATGAAGTTTCTGGCCAATGTTGTTGTTGGCCGCAAAACGTTTTTCCCCGGAGACCACACACGTGACACTCAACCTATTGTTTCTTGGCTAAAATATTCACCTTTTTTGTTTCTCGAGCTCGGCGCAATATCGAGCGCAAATTTTTAGTGTAACAGCCGAGAAATTACGGTATACGCTTTTATACTTGAAATTATCTCATGTTTCTTTTTACATATCTGCTATTCTGTTAGTTTATTTCAAATTCAAACGCAAGCTTAGCGAACGAAGTGTTTTCTTTTCTTACGAAACGGTTTCCCGTGCGATTTTTTTTATTGCGAAACGAGTACAAAACATTCATCTGTTTCTTATCGTGTCCAATTTCACGTCAACGGCATTGCAGTCATTTTAGTATGCTTGATCTGTGTATGTAATGGGAAATGGTTGTTTCTTTTGAATCACTGAAAATTTAATCGCAAATTTCAAATGGAACTTTGCGATGCTGAAATAGGAACGAGAAAGCTAGGGCAATTTTTATCTCGGCAAATTTCAAATGGAAATTTGCGTTTGAAATAGGAATCTTGCTCAATTGGCTACTTGCAAATTTCAAATGGAACTTTGCGATGGTCAATTGGAACGTTTTTCTAATAGCACAGATTTTCTTTGCATTTTGACTTCGGGTTTTCAAGCTAAATAACGGCCATTTGAACAATTTGCTGCGAAGTTAAACTTCTATTCTACCTTTACGATTTTCTAGTGATTCAACAACCATATCCCATATTGTGCGTGTTTACTAGAAGCAAGGGGAATCTTTCCCTTTTTGAAATAAATTTGGAATGGGAGGCTCTGAGAAACGTCTTTCATGCTGGCTCCGATATTTTTTATTTGGCTAAAGACTTGTGCCAACTTTATACGCCGAATTTTTCATGAACGGACGCAATGTAAAAGATTATTTTGCCTTAAAACATTGTTGAATATCTCAATTTTCATCAACCTTTTCCTACGCGTTACCAGCTTTCTGTTTCTCAGAGCCTTTCCTTCAATTTACTTTGCTTAACTATAACTACTAGGTTCGCGGATGGGCTTTGAAGTAGTAATAGTAATAGTGGTTGTAAGAGTTTAGTAGTGCTCTTGTACTACTACAGAGCTAGTACAACTCTATTACTCTTGCTGTTTCAAAGTCTGATCATTAACCTCATTAGGTAAGCAAAAAAATTTGACTATAACTGGTGCCATCCGCTAACCCCGACCAACCTCCCCTACCGGAAAATTTACTTATATACACTCTGAATGTGACGTCAATAAAGTTTGAAAAGCATCATGGTCTTATGTCATCTTTAATTATAAAACAGGTTTTGCAGGTTATACTGCATATTACATATTCATGTACATCATATCGAGTCTTCGCTCATCAAACTATAAGTCTTTCACTAAAAAGCTAAAGGCTACAAACATTTCAAACTACACCGACTACGCTTTTAGAGCCTTCGCGAAAAAAAACAGACGCCGATTGCCTGCATCAGTTGCTCCGTGCAATAATCCCCGCCATGTAAAGTTTAAGAAGCGTAGTCAGTGTATATATGAAATGATGCATCCAATGTGTCACAAGTAAAGATACATCATGCCTCAAAAACTTCGTAGAATTTGGTGCGGAATTGCTGTTCAATTTCCGCGGTTCTAATTCGCCAAATCTCTCCCGAAAATGGAAACAGTCAATTTATTTCCCTTAACAGTGAAAGCAAAATAAGTTTGAGGCACGAGATAACCTTTAAATGTGACGCACCTACAAAGGGACACACAGACGTCTTTATTAAGCACAGCAATGAACAGGATTACTTGGTATAAATAATCGAAAGAAGACTACAAGTAGGTGCTTAGCCGAAGGGATCATCTGATAAACTAGGATGGAGGAAGAGAAATGCGCACTAGTGCTCGTCTAAGCAAAAAAAATCGATTCGAAATTGCCCAACAATAAAGTGAATAAATTAGTTTTGCATGCAACATCGACGCATACATTATCTTGAAATTGAACCGCGTTAGCTTCGTGAAGCATCAGTTAATTAGAAACACGGCGCCAAGAACTGAAATTTAGCAATACTACTCGTTGATAAACAAAAATATGACAGTGCGGCACTCTGCAACCGAGGTTATATGAAAAAGTGTACGACGGGATCAAAACGACTTCAAATCCAATCAACACACACAAAAAAGCGCGCGTTTCTCTTCCAACCATCCCAACTTAACGGAACTACAAACTTAACAGTTCTAACTCAAGCAATGCACAAACCTAAACTCTGGTACACCTGAAAATTTGAAGAAAAAGCAACGACCTGGACGACTTCGGAGACAATTTAGTCAGGCCAACAAAGTTGTGGCGGTTAATGAATAGAGAAGACACAAAACCGTTGAAATGTTTCAGCGTGAAATTATTCCTGTTTGAATACGCGAAGTTCCATTTGAATTTTGCGAGTCAATTTTCAGGTCGTACCAGATAAAGATATACCCTTCAAAAACATAAACAGCACGCAACAACTGGCTGTAAAACTTGCCCAAACAGAATTCCACGACTGTATTCAACTGTAATATTTCTGCCGCTAAATATTCTTCATTTCTTTGCCTTGAAAAGCTAAGAATATTTGGATCAAAATTCTCGTAAAAAATAACTTAATAAAATTCCTGTGCAAGGGAACTAGTGTAGACTTCCTAATTTTCTGAAGGGTATATAACTAACAGCATCGGCAAAAAAGAATAATAATAACTTGAGGTGTTCCAAAAAAACCAATTAGGTAGTCACGGTTTACTCGTCAAGTCCGGAAAAACTGGTGTACCAAAATTTGAAAGCCACAAGAGAAATATTGCACAAAGCTTTGCAAAGATGAACGCGAGGGCGACTAAAGAACAACAATTTTAAAGATGAAAATGATGCTTACGCACTTCACAAAAAAAAAAAAAAAAAAAAAAAAAAAAAAAACACGAGAAAAATATGCGACAAAACCCATATTACAAGAGAAGTTGAGCGTTTTTTATACCGTCGAAAAAGAAAGCAATAATTTTGCAAGCAGAAACAAGGATAATGTAAAATCAAAAGCAAACGCCAATCGATAACGTTTTCAGTAAAACAAACAAGCAAAAAACAAACAAACAAAAACAAACAAAAACAAAACAAAACAAGAACAAGCAAAACAAGCATTCTTTGTAAATCAAATTGATTGGTTTGCATAATTTATCATTTTGGATTTTTCTGCATAATATCGATACCGGACATGAAAATTTTGGCTTTTTTTTTTTTTTAGTTAAGGTCAAATACGTGAACCATCCAGTGAAAGAACCACTTTCTTACAATAAAACTGCTGTTCAGGCGTATGTCACACTGACAGATAGCAAATCAGGATTTTGCCCGAAGTACAGTAGTACATTAAAACAAAATCAAAAAGTGCCCTCGCGTTTAAATCGTTCTTTTTCTTTCGTGAATTTTGGTAAAGGAAAGTCTTGGAGCGAATTTAACTGTCTAAAAACGTTTGGAACACCTCTTTCAAAGACAAATAAATGACACCATACATCAAACATTTCATGAAGAATGTCGCTTACAGTTTGCCGTTTTGAAATATATTTCTTTGGTCTTCTTCCACTTTGAAGCCATAATCTCCCAGCCAAATACTAATTGTAAACTTTGAGTCAAGTCCATGTTCCATGCTTCTTTTCCATATGTCCTGAAAGCACGTGGCGTGAACGCACTACGAGAGAAGAAAGCAATGTATTGAATAACCTGGAATGTTTCAAAGAAGACATGCAGAAGCTTAGCATACGTTCGCTTCGTTTTGTTCGTTCGTTCGTACGTCGTAAGCTTCAGTTTAGTGATACTCACCAGAAAGTCTGACTTTCGCTTGCTCCGCCATTTTAGGTCTTAGAAATTCGTCTCACGAAACGCGTCCTTCTCCGTCGGAGTCTTCTCACAAATGGCTTCTGTGCACGATGGATTGAAACGCGTGAAAAATGTTGTCAAGCCGGTTTTGGCACGCTTATTATTTGGCATCTAATTTTATACACAAGGGACGCATGAACGAAACAGCGCGGGGTGGGTGATGTTTTAATTAGTGCATGATTTCCTCTATTTACACTAATTTCTCACGACGCGCGGGCTAAAAGTTTACAAAAACTAATAATGCAAACTTCATCCGCATAAGTCCCAGGAACGTTTTCTGAAAGTTTCATGCGATTCTGAGATGGTCGAAAAATGACCGGATTTTGACAAAATACTAAGGATATAGCACAGGGTTTTTTTGTCAAAAATTGAAAACTCTTGAAACTTTCAGGAAACCTTCCTTGGACTATAAGAAGACTTTTTGCGATACATTTGCTTTATCTATTTTCAACCGTTGGCGAGATATAGCAGCTTAACTCGAAAGGTGTGATGAATTAATTAGTGCATGATTTGCTGTAATTTTCTCTAATTTCTCACGACGCGCGGGCTAAAAGTTTACAAAAACTATGCAAACTTCCTCAGCATAGTCCCAGGAACGTTTCCTGAAAGTTTCATGCGATTTTGAGATGGTTGAAAAATCTTGGAATTTTGACAAAATACTAAGGCTATAGCACAGGGTTTTTTGCCGATTTTGGCCAGAAATTGAAAGCCCTTGAAACTTTCAGGAAACCTTCCTTAGACTATAAGAAGACTTTTTGCAATACATTTGCCATATCTATCTTCAACCGTTGGCAAGATATAGCAGCTTAACTCGAAAAGTGTGATGAATTAATTAGTGCATGATTTGCTGCAATTTTCTCTAATTTCTCACGACGCGAAGGGCTAAAAGTTTACAAAAACTATGCAAACTTCCTCAGCATAGTCCCAGGAACGTTTCCTGAAAGTTTCATGCGATTCTGAGATGGTTGAAAAATCTTGGAATTTTGACAAAATACTAAGGCTATAGCACAGGGTTTTTTGCCGATTTTGGCCAAAAATTGAAAACCCTTGAAACTTTCAGGAAACCTTCCTTAGACTATAATAAGACTTTTTGCAATACATTTGCCATATCTATTTTCAACCGTTGGAGAGATATAGCAGCTTAACTCGAAAGGTGTGATGATTTAATTAGTGCATGATTTGCTGCAATTTTCTCTAATTTCTCACGACGCGCGGGCTAAAAGTTTACAAAAACTATGCAAACTTCCTCAGCATAGTACCAGGAACGTTTCCTGAAAGTTTCATGCGATTCTGAGATGGTTGAAAAATCTTGGAATTTTGACAAAATACTAAGGCTATAGCACAGGGTTTTTTGCCGATTTTGGCCAAAAATTGAAAACCCTTGAAACTTTCAGGAAATCTTCCTTAGACTATAAGAAGACTTTTTGCAATACATTTGCCATATCTATTTTCAACCGTTGGCGAAATATAGCAGCTTAACTCGAAAGGTGTGATGATTTAATTAGTGCATGATTTGCTGCAATTTTCTCTAATTTCTCACGACGCGCGGGCTAAAAGTTTACAAAAACTATGCAAACTTCCTCAGCATAGTCCCAGGAACGTTTCCTGAAAGTTTCATGCGATTCTGAGATGGTTGAAAAATCTTGGAATTTTGACAAAATACTAAGGCTATAGCACAGGGTTTTTTGCCGATTTTGGCCAAAAATTGAAAACCCTTGAAACTTTCAGGAAACCTTCCTTAGACAGTAAGAAGACTTTTTGCAATACATTTGCCATATCTATTTTCAACCGTTGGAGAGATATAGCAGCTTAACTCGAAAGGTGTGATGATTTAATTAGTGCATGATTTGCTGCAAATTTCTCTAATTTCTCACGACGCGCGGGCTAAAAGTTTACAAAAACTATGCAAACTTCGTCGGCATAGTCCCAGGAACGTTTCCTGAAAGTTTCATGCGATTCTGAGATGGTTGAAAAATCTTGGAATTTTGACAAAATACTAAGGCTATAGCACAGGGTTTTTTGCCGATTTTGGCCAAAAATTGAAAACCCTTGAAACTTTCAGGAAACCTTCCTTAGACTATAAGAAGACTTTTGGAAAACATTTGCCCTATCTATTTTCAACCGTTGGCGAGATATAGCAGCTTAACTCGAAAGGTGTGATGATTTAATTAGTGCATGATTTGCTGCAATTTTCTCTAATTTCTCACGACGCGCGGGCTAAAAGTTTACAAAAACTATGCAAACTTCGTCGGCATAGTCCCAGGAACGTTTCCTGAAAGTTTCATGCGATTCTGAGATGGTTGAAAAATCTTGGAATTTTGACAAAATATTAAGGCTATAGCACAGGGTTTTTTGCCGATTTTGGCCAAAAATTGAAAACCCTTGAAACTTTCAGGAAACCTTCCTTAGACTATAAGAAGACTTTTGGAAAACATTTGCCCTATCTATTTTCAACCGTTGGCGAGATATAGCAGCTTAACTCGAAAGGTGTGATGATTTAATTAGTGCATGATTTGCTGCAATTTTCTCTAATTTCTCACAACGCGCGCGCTAAAAGTTTACAAAAACTATGCAAACTTCCTCAGCATAGTCCCAGGAACGTTTCCTGAAAGTTTCATGCGATTCTGAGATGGTTGCAAAAACTTGGAATTTTGACAAAATACTAAGGCTATAGCACAGGGTTTTTTGCCGATTTTGGCCAAAAATTGAAAACCCTTGAAACTTTCAGGAAACCTTCCTTAGACTATAAGAAGACTTTTTGCAATACATTTGCCATATCTATCTTCAACCGTTGGAGAGATATAGCAGCTTAACTCGAAAGGTGTGATGATTTAATTAGTGCATGATTTGCTGCAATTTTCTCTAATTTCTCACGACGCGCGGGCTAAAAGTTTACAAAAACTATGCAAACTTCGTCGGCATAGTCCCAGGAACGTTTCCTGAAAGTTTCATGCGATTCTGAGATGGTTGAAAAATCTTGGAATTTTGACAAAATACTAAGGCTATAGCACAGGGTTTTTTGCCGATTTTGGCCAAAAATTGAAAACCCTTGAAACTTTCAGGAAACCTTCCTTAGACTATAAGAAGACTTTTGGAAAACATTTGCCCTATCTATTTTCAACCGTTGGCGAGATATAGCAGCTTAACTCGAAAGGTGTGATGATTTAATTAGTGCATGATTTGCTGCAATTTTCTCTAATTTCTCACGACGCGCGGGCTAAAAGTTTACAAAAACTATGCAAACTTCGTCGGCATAGTCCCAGGAACGCTTCCTGAAAGTTTCATGCGATTCTGAGATGGTTGAAAAATCTTGGAATTTTGACAAAATACTAAGGCTATAGCACAGGGTTTTTTGCCGATTTTGGCCAAAAATTGAAAACCCTTGAAACTTTCAGGAAACCTTCCTTAGACTATAAGAAGACTTTTGGAAAACATTTGCCCTATCTATTTTCAACCGTTGGCGAGATATAGCAGCTTAACTCGAAAGGTGTGATGATTTAATTAGTGCATGATTTGCTGCAATTTTCTCTAATTTCTCACAACGCGCGCGCTAAAAGTTTACAAAAACTATGCAAACTTCCTCAGCATAGTCCCAGGAACGTTTCCTGAAAGTTTCATGCGATTCTGAGATGGTTGAAAAATCTTGGAATTTTGACAAAATACTAAGGCTATAGCACAGGGTTTTTTGCCGATTTTGGCCAAAAATTGAAAACCCTTGAAACTTTCAGGAAACCTTCCTTAGACTATGAGAAGACTTTTGGAAAACATTTGCCCTATCTATTTTCAACCGTTAGCGACATTTAGCAGCTTAACTCGAAAGGTGTGATGAATTAATTAGTGCATGATTTGCTGCAATTTTCTCTAATTTCTCACGACGCGCGGGCTAAAAGTTTACAAAAACTATGCAAACTTCGTCGGCATAGTCCCAGGAACGTTTCCTGAAAGTTTCATGCGATTCTGAGATGGTTGAAAAATCTTGGAATTTTGACAAAATACTAAGGCTATAGCACAGGGTTTTTTGCCGATTTTGGCCAAAAATTGAAAACCCTTGAAACTTTCAGGAAACCTTCCTTAGACTATAAGAAGACTTTTGGAAAACATTTGCCCTATCTATTTTCAACCGTTGGCGAGATATAGCAGCTTAACTCGAAAGGTGTGATGAATTAATTAGTGCATGATTTGCTGTAATTTTCTCTAATTTCTCACGACGCGCTGGCTAAAAGTTTACAAAAACTATGCAAACTTCGTCGGCATAGTCCCAGGAACGTTTCCTGAAAGTTTCATGCGATTCTGAGATGGTTGAAAAATCTTGGAATTTTGACAAAATACTAAGGCTATAGCACAGGGTTTTTTGCCGATTTTGGCCAAAAATTGAAAACCCTTGAAACTTTCAGGAAATCTTCCTTAGACTATGAGAAGACTTTTGGAAAACATTTGCCCTATCTATTTTCAACCGTTGGCGACATTTAGCAGCTTAACTCGAAAGGTGTGATGAATTAATTAGTGCATGATTTGCTGCAATTTTCTCTAATTTCTCACGACGCGCGGGCTAAAAGTTTACAAAAACTATGCAAACATCCTCAGCATAGTCCCAGGAACGTTTCCTGAAAGTTTCATGCGATCCTGAGATGGTTGAAAAAACTTGGAATTTTGACAAAATACTAAGGCTATAGCACAGGGTTTTTTGCCGATTTTGGCCAAAAATTGAAAACCCTCGAAACTTTCAGGAAAACTTCCTTAGACTATAAGAAGACTTTTTCCAATACATTTGCCATATCTATTTTCAACCGTTGGCGAGATATAGCAGCTTAACTCGAAAGGTGTGATGATTTAATTAGTGCATGATTTGCTGCAATTTTCTCTAATTTCTCACGACGCGCGGGCTAAAAGTTTACAAAAACTATGCAAACTTCGTCGGCATAGTCCCAGGAACGTTTCCTGAAAGTTTCATGCGATTCTGAGATGGTTGAAAAATCTTGGAATTTTGACAAAATATTAAGGCTATAGCACAGGGTTTTTTGCCGATTTTGGCCAAAAATTGAAAACCCTTGAAACTTTCAGGAAACCTTCCTTAGACTATAAGAAGACTTTTGGAAAACATTTGCCCTATCTATTTTCAACCGTTGGCGAGATATAGAAGCTTAACTCGAAAGGTGTGATGAATTAATTAGGGCATGATTTGCTGCAATTTTCTCTAATTTCTCACAACGCGCGGGCTAAAAGTTTACAAAAACTATGCAAACTTCCTCAGCATAGTCCCAGGAACGTTTCCTGAAAGTTTCATGCGATTCTGAGATGGTTGAAAAAACTTGGAATTTTGACAAAATACTAAGGCTATAGCACAGGGTTTTTTGCCGATTTTGGCCAAAAATTGAAAACCCTTGAAACTTTCAGGAAACCTTCCTTAGACTATAAGAAGACTTTTTTCCAATACATTTGCCATATCTATTTTCAACCGTTGGCGAGATATAGCAGCTTAACTCGAAAGGTGTGATGATTTAATTAGTGAATGATTTGCTGCAATTTTCTCTAATTTCTCACGACGCGCGGGCTAAAAGTTTACAAAAACTATGCAAACTTCGTCGGCATAGTCCCAGGAACGTTTCTTGACAGTTTCATGCGATTCTGAGATGGTTGAAAAATCTTGGAATTTTGACAAAATACTAAGGCTATAGCACAGGGTTTTTTGCCGATTTTGGCCAAAAATTGAAAACCCTTGAAACTTTCAGGAAACCTTCCTTAGACTATAAGAAGACTTTTGGAAAACATTTGCCCTATCTATTTTCAACCGTTGGCGAGATATAGCAGCTTAACTCGAAAGGTGTGATGAATTAATTAGGGCATGATTTGCTGCAATTTTCTCTAATTTCTCACAACGCGCGGGCTGAAAGTTTACAAAAACTATGCAAACTTCCTCAGCATAGTCCCAGGAACGTTTCCTGAAAGTTTCATGCGATTCTGAGATGGTTGAAAAATCTTGGAATTTTGACAAAATACTAAGGCTATAGCACAGGGTTTTTTGCCGATTTTGGCCAAAAATTGAAAACCCTTGAAACTTTCAGGAAACCTTCCTTAGACTATAAGAAGACTTTTGGAAAACATTTGCCATATCTATTTTCAACCGTTGGCGAGATATAACAGCTTAACTCGAAAGGTGTGATGATTTAATTAGTGCATGATTTGCTGCAATTTTCTCTAATTTCTCACGACGCGCGGGCTAAAAGTTTACAAAAACTATGCAAACTTCGTCGGCATAGTCCCAGGAACGTTTCCTGAAAGTTTCATGCGATTCTGAGATGGTTGAAAAATCTTGGAATTTTGAAAAAATACTAAGGCTATAGCACAGGGTTTTTTGCCGATTTTGGCCAAAAATTGAAAACCCTTGAAACTTTCAGGAAACCTTCCTTAGACTATAAGAAGACTTTTGGAAAACATTTGCCCTATCTATTTTCAAACGTTGGCGAGATATAGCAGCTTAACTCGAAAGGTGTGATGAATTAATTAGGGCATGATTTGCTGCAATTTTCTCTAATTTCTCACGACGCGCGGCCTAAAAGTTTACAAAAACTATGCAAACTTCCTCAGCATAGTCCCAGGAACGTTTCCTGAAAGTTTCATGCGATTCTGAGATGGTTGAAAAATCTTGGAATTTTGACAAAATACTAAGGCTATAGCACAGGGTTTTTTGCCGATTTTGGCCAAAAATTGAAAACCCTTGAAACTTTCAGGAAACCTTCCTTAGACTATAAGAAGACTTTTGGAAAACATTTGCCATATCTATTTTCAACCGTTGGAGAGATATAGCAGCTTAACTCGAAAGGTGTGATGATTTAATTAGTGCATGATTTGCTGCAATTTTCTCTAATTTCTCACGACGCGCGGGCTAAAAGTTTACAAAAACTATGCAAACTTCGTCGGCATAGTCCCAGGAACGTTTCCTGAAAGTTTCATGCGATTCTGAGATGGTTGAAAAATCTTGGAATTTTGACAAAATACTAAGGCTATAGCACAGGGTTTTTTGCCGATTTTGGCCAAAAATTGAAAACCCTTGAAACTTTCAGGAAACCTTCCTTAGACTATAAGAACACTTTTGGAAAACATTTGCCCTATCTATTTTCAACCGTTGGCGAGATATAGCAGCTTAACTCGAAAGGTGTGATGATTTAATTAGTGCATGATTTGCTGCAATTTTCTCTAATTTCTCACGACGCGCGGGCTAAAAGTTTACAAAAACTATGCAAACTTCGTCGGCATAGTCCCAGGAACGTTTCCTGAAAGTTTCATGCGATTCTGAGATGGTTGAAAAATCTTGGAATTTTGACAAAATACTAAGGCTATAGCACAGGGTTTTTTGCCGATTTTGGCCAAAAATTGAAAACCCTTGAAACTTTCAGGAAACCTTCCTTAGACTATGAGAAGACTTTTGGAAAACATTTGCCCTATCTATTTTCAACCGTTGGCGACATTTAGCAGCTTAACTCGAAAGGTGTGATGAATTAATTAGTGCATGATTTGCTGCAATTTTCTCTAATTTCTCACGACGCGCGGGCTAAAAGTTTAAAAAAACTATGCAAACTTCCTCAGCATAGTCCCAGGAACGTTTCCTGAAAGTTTCATGCGATCCTGAGATGGTTGAAAAAACTTGGAATTTTGACAAAATACTAAGGCTATAGCACAGGGTTTTTTGCCGATTTTGGCCAAAAATTGAAAACCCTCGAAACTTTCAGGAAACCTTCCTTAGACTATAAGAAGACTTTTTCCAATACATTTGCCATATCTATTTTCAACCGTTGGCGAGATATAGCAGCTTAACTCGAAAGGTGTGATGATTTAATTAGTGCATGATTTGCTGCAATTTTCTCTAATTTCTCACGACGCGCGGGCTAAAAGTTTACAAAAACTATGCAAACTTCGTCGGCATAGTCCCAGGAACGTTTCCTGAAAGTTTCATGCGATTC
This sequence comes from Plumapathes pennacea, assembly GCA_964036295.1. NCBI lineage: Eukaryota > Metazoa > Cnidaria > Anthozoa > Antipatharia > Myriopathidae > Plumapathes > Plumapathes pennacea. Next base: position 22,112,113 of record OZ038466.1, read on the forward strand.
TGAGATGGTTGAAAAATCTTGGAATTTTGACAAAATATTAAGGCTATAGCACAGGGTTTTTTGCCGATTTTGGCCAAAAATTGAAAACCCTTGAAACTTTCAGGAAACCTTCCTTAGACTATAAGAAGACTTTTGGAAAACATTTGCCCTATCTATTTTCAACCGTTGGCCAGATATAGAAGCTTAACTCGAAAGGTGTGATGAATTAATTAGGGCATGATTTGCTGCAATTTTCTCTAATTTCTCACGACGCGCGGGCTAAAAGTTTACAAAAACTATGCAAAATTCCTCAGCATAGTCCCAGGAACGTTTCCTGAAAGTTTCATGCGATTCTGAGATGGTTGAAAAATCTTGGAATTTTGACAAAATACTAAGGCTATAGCACAGGGTTTTTTGCCGATTTTGGCCAAAAATTGAAAACCCTTGAAACTTTCAGGAAACCTTCCTTAGACTATAAGAAGACTTTTGGAAAACATTTGCCCTATCTATTTTCAACCGTTGGCGAGATATAGCAGCTTAACTCGAAAGGTGTGATGAATTAATTAGGGCATGATTTGCTGCAATTTTCTCTAATTTCTCACAACGCGCGGGCTAAAAGTTTACAAAAACTATGCAAACTTCCTCAGCATAGTCCCAGGAACGTTTCCTGAAAGTTTCATGCGATTCTGAGATGGTTGAAAAATCTTGGAATTTTGACAAAATACTAAGGCTATAGCACAGGGTTTTTTGCCGATTTTGGCCAAAAATTGAAAACCCTTGAAACTTTCAGGAAACCTTCCTTAGACTATAAGAAGACTTTTGGAAAACATTTGCCATATCTATTTTCAACCGTTGGAGAGATATAGCAGCTTAACTCGAAAGGTGTGATGATTTAATTAGTGCATGATTTGCTGCAATTTTCTCTAATTTCTCACGACGCGCGGGCTAAAAGTTTACAAAAACTATGCAAACTTCGTCGGCATAGTCCCAGGAACGTTTCCTGAAAGTTTCATGCGATTCTGAGATGGTTGAAAAATCTTGGAATTTTGAAAAAATACTAAGGCTATAGCACAGGGTTTTTTGCCGATTTTGGCCAAAAATTGAAAACCCTTGAAACTTTCAGGAAACCTTCCTTAGACTATAAGAAGACTTTTGGAAAACATTTGCCCTGTCTATTTTCAACCGTTGGCGAGATATAGCAGCTTAACTCGAAAGGTGTGATGAATTAATTAGGGCATGATTTGCTGCAATTTTCTCTAATTTCTCACAACGCGCGGGCTGAAAGTTTACAAAAACTATGCAAACTTCCTCAGCATAGTCCCAGGAACGTTTCCTGAAAGTTTCATGCGATTCTGAGATGGTTGAAAAATCTTGGAATTTTGACAAAATACTAAGGCTATAGCACAGGGTTTTTTGCCGATTTTGGCCAAAAATTGAAAACCCTTGAAACTTTCAGGAAACCTTCCTTAGACTATAAAAAGACTTTTGGAAAACATTTGCCATATCTATTTTCAACCGTTGGCGAGATATAGCAGCTTAACTCGAAAGGTGTGATGATTTAATTAGTGCATGATTTGCTGCAATTTTCTCTAATTTCTCACGACGCGCGGGCTAAAAGTTTACAAAAACTATGCAAACTTCGTCGGCATAGTCCCAGGAACGTTTCCTGAAAGTTTCATGCGATTCTGAGATGGTTGAAAAATCTTGGAATTTTGAAAAAATACTAAGGCTATAGCACAGGGTTTTTTGCCGATTTTGGCCAAAAATTGAAAACCCTTGAAACTTTCAGGAAACCTTCCTTAGACTATAAGAAGACTTTTGGAAAACATTTGCCCTATCTATTTTCAAACGTTGGCGAGATATAGCAGCTTAACTCGAAAGGTGTGATGAATTAATTAGGGCATGATTTGCTGCAATTTTCTCTAATTTCTCACAACGCGCGGGCTAAAAGTTTACAAAAACTATGCAAACTTCCTCAGCATAGTCCCAGGAACGTTTCCTGAAAGTTTCATGCGATTCTGAGATGGTTGAAAAATCTTGGAATTTTGACAAAATACTAAGGCTATAGCACAGGGTTTTTTGCCGATTTTGGCCAAAAATTGAAAACCCTTGAAACTTTCAGGAAACCTTCCTTAGACTATAAGAAGACTTTTGGAAAACATTTGCCCTATCTATTTTCAACCGTTGGCCAGATATAGAAGCTTAACTCGAAAGGTGTGATGAATTAATTAGTGCATGATTTGCTGCAATTTTCTCTAATTTCTCACGACGCGCGGGCTAAAAGTTTACAAAAACTATGCAAAATTCCTCAGCATAGTCCCAGGAACGTTTCCTGAAAGTTTCATGCGATTCTGAGATGGTTGAAAAATCTTGGAATTTTGACAAAATACTAAGGCTATAGCACAGGGTTTTTTGCCGATTTTGGCCAAAAATTGAAAACCCTTGAAACTTTCAGGAAACCTTCCTTAGACTATAAGAAGACTTTTGGAAAACATTTGCCCTATCTATTTTCAACCGTTGGCGAGATATAGCAGCTTAACTCGAAAGGTGTGATGAATTAATTAGGGCATGATTTGCTGCAATTTTCTCTAATTTCTCACAACGCGCGGGCTAAAAGTTTACAAAAACTATGCAAACTTCCTCAGCATAGTCCCAGGAACGTTTCCTGAAAGTTTCATGCGATTCTGAGATGGTTGAAAAATCTTGGAATTTTGACAAAATACTAAGGCTATAGCACAGGGTTTTTTGCCGATTTTGGCCAAAAATTGAAAACCCTTGAAACTTTCAGGAAACCTTCCTTAGACTATAAGAAGACTTTTGGAAAACATTTGCCATATCTATTTTCAACCGTTGGAGAGATATAGCAGCTTAACTCGAAAGGTGTGATGATTTAATTAGTGCATGATTTGCTGCAATTTTCTCTAATTTCTCACGACGAGCGGGCTAAAAGTTTACAAAAACTATGCAAACTTCGTCGGCATAGTCCCAGGAACGTTTCCTGAAAGTTTCATGCGATTCTGAGATGGTTGAAAAATCTTGGAATTTTGAAAAAATACTAAGGCTATAGCACAGGGTTTTTTGCCGATTTTGGCCAAAAATTGAAAACCCTTGAAACTTTCAGGAAACCTTCCTTAGACTATAAGAAGACTTTTGGAAAACATTTGCCCTATCTATTTTCAACCGTTGGCCAGATATAGAAGCTTAACTCGAAAGGTGTGATGAATTAATTAGGGCATGATTTGCTGCAATTTTCTCTAATTTCTCACGACGCGCGGGCTAAAAGTTTACAAAAACTATGCAAAATTCCTCAGCATAGTCCCAGGAACGTTTCCTGAAAGTTTCATGCGATTCTGAGATGGTTGAAAAATCTTGGAATTTTGACAAAATACTAAGGCTATAGCACAGGGTTTTTTGCCGATTTTGGCCAAAAATTGAAAACCCTTGAAACTTTCAGGAAACCTTCCTTAGACTATAAGAAGACTTTTGGAAAACATTTGCCCTATCTATTTTCAACCGTTGGCGAGATATAGCAGCTTAACTCGAAAGGTGTGATGAATTAATTAGGGCATGATTTGCTGCAATTTTCTCTAATTTCTCACAACGCGCGGGCTAAAAGTTTACAAAAACTATGCAAACTTCCTCAGCATAGTCCCAGGAACGTTTCCTGAAAGTTTCATGCGATTCTGAGATGGTTGATAAATCTTGGAATTTTGACAAAATACTAAGGCTATAGCACAGGGTTTTTTGCCGATTTTGGCCAAAAATTGAAAACCCTTGAAACTTTCAGGAAACCTTCCTTAGACTATAAGAAGACTTTTGGAAAACATTTGCCCTATCTATTTTCAACCGTTGGCGAGATATAGCAGCTTAACTCGAAAGGTGTGATGAATTAATTAGGGCATGATTTGCTGCAATTTTCTCTAATTTCTCACAACGCGCGGGCTAAAAGTTTACAAAAACTATGCAAACTTCCTCAGCATAGTCCCAGGAACGTTTCCTGAAAGTTTCATGCGATTCTGAGATGGTTGATAAATCTTGGAATTTTGACAAAATACTAAGGCTATAGCACAGGGTTTTTTGCCGATTTTGGCCAAAAATTGAAAACCCTTGAAACTTTCAGGAAACCTTCCTTAGACTATAAGAAGACTTTTGGAAAACATTTGCCATATCTATTTTCAACCGTTGGAGAGATATAGCAGCTTAACTCGAAAGGTGTGATGATTTAATTAGTGCATGATTTGCTGCAATTTTCTCTAATTTCTCACGACGCGCGGGCTAAAAGTTTACAAAAACTATGCAAACTTCGTCGGCATAGTCCCAGGAACGTTTCCTGAAAGTTTCATGCGATTCTGAGATGGTTGAAAAATCTTGGAATTTTGACAAAATACTAAGGCTATAGCACAGGGTTTTTTGCCGATTTTGGCCAAAAATTGAAAACCCTTGAAACTTTCAGGAAACCTTCCTTAGACTATGAGAAGACTTTTGGAAAACATTTGCCCTATCTATTTTCAAACGTTGGCGAGATATAGCAGCTTAACTCGAAAGGTGTGATGAATTAATTAGGGCATGATTTGCTGCAATTTTCTCTAATTTCTCACAACGCGCGGCCTAAAAGTTTACAAAAACTATGCAAACTTCCTCAGCATAGTCCCAGGAACGTTTCCTGAAAGTTTCATGCGATTCTGAGATGGTTGAAAAATCTTGGAATTTTGACAAAATACTAAGGCTATAGCACAGGGTTTTTTGCCGATTTTGGCCAAAAATTGAAAACCCTTGAAACTTTCAGGAAACCTTCCTTAGACTATAAGAAGACTTTTGGAAAACATTTGCCATATCTATTTTCAACCGTTGGAGAGATATAGCAGCTTAACTCGAAAGGTGTGATGATTTAATTAGTGCATGATTTGCTGCAATTTTCTCTAATTTCTCACGACGCGCGGGCTAAAAGTTTACAAAAACTATGCAAACTTCGTCGGCATAGTCCCAGGAACGTTTCCTGAAAGTTTCATGCGATTCTGAGATGGTTGAAAAATCTTGGAATTTTGACAAAATACTAAGGCTATAGCACAGGGTTTTTTGCCGATTTTGGCCAAAAATTGAAAACCCTTGAAACTTTCAGGAAACCTTCCTTAGACTATAAGAAGACTTTTTCCAATACATTTGCCATATCTATTTTCAACCGTTGGAGAGATATAGCAGCTTAACTCGAAAGGTGTGATGATTTAATTAGTGCATGATTTGCTGCAATTTTCTCTAATTTCTCACGACGCGCGGGCTAAAAGTTTACAAAAACTATGCAAACTTCGTCGGCATAGTCCCAGGAACGTTTCCTGAAAGTTTCATGCGATTCTGAGATGGTTGAAAAATCTTGGAATTTTGACAAAATACTAAGGCTATAGCACAGGGTTTTTTGCCGATTTTGGCCAAAAATTGAAAACCCTTGAAACTTTCAGGAAACCTTCCTTAGACTATAAGAAGACTTTTGGAAAACATTTGCCCTATCTATTTTCAACCATTGGCGAGATATAGCAGCTTAACTCGAAAGGTGTGATGAATTAATTAGTGCATGATTTGCTGCAATTTTCTCTAATTTCTCACAACGCGCGGGCTAAAAGTTTACAAAAACTATGCAAACTTCCTCAGCATAGTCCCAGGAACGTTTCCTGAAAGTTTCATGCGATTCTGAGATGGTTGAAAAAACTTGGAATTTTGACAAAATACTAAGGCTATAGCACAGGGTTTTTTGCCGATTTTGGCCAAAAATTGAAAACCCTTGAAACTTTCAGGAAACCTTCCTTAGACTATAAGAAGACTCTTTCCAATACATTTGCCATATCTATTTTCAACCGTTGGAGAGATATAGCAGCTTAACTCGAAAGGTGTGATGATTTAATTAGTGCATGATTTGCTGCAATTTTCTCTAATTTCTCACGACGCGCGGGCTAAAAGTTTACAAAAACTAAGCAAACTTCGTCGGCATAGTCCCAGGAACGTTTCCTGAAAGTTTCATGCGATTCTGAGATGGTTGAAAAATCTTGGAATTTTGACAAAATACTAAGGCTATAGCACAGGGTTTTTTGCCGATTTTGGCCAAAAATTGAAAACCCTTGAAACTTTCAGGAAACCTTCCTTAGACTATAAGAAGACTTTTGGAAAACATTTGCCCTATCTATTTTCAACCGTTGGCGAGATATAGCAGCTTAACTCGAAAGGTGTGATGAATTAATTAGTGCATGATTTGCTGCAATTTTCTCTAATTTCTCACGACGCGCGGGCTAAAAGTTTACAAAAACTATGCAAACTTCGTCGGCATAGTCCCAGGAACGTTTCCTGAAAGTTTCATGCGATTCTGAGATGGTTGAAAAATCTTGGAATTTTGACAAAATACTAAGGCTATAGCACAGGGTTTTTTGCCGATTTTGGCCAAAAATTGAAAACCCTTGAAACTTTCAGGAAACCTTCCTTAGACTATAAGAAGACTTTTGGAAAACATTTGCCCTATCTATTTTCAACCGTTGGCGAGATATAGCAGCTTAACTCGAAAGGTGTGATGAATTAATTAGTGCATGATTTGCTGTAATTTTCTCTAATTTCTCACGACGCGCGGACTAAAAGTTTACAAAAACTATGCAAACTTCCTCAGCATAGTCCCAGGAACGTTTCCTGAAAGTTTCATGCGATTCTGAGATGGTTGAAAAATCTTGGAATTTTGACAAAATACTAAGGCTATAGCACAGGGTTTTTTGCCGATTTTGGCCAAAAATTGAAAACCCTTGAAACTTTCAGGAAACCTTCCTTAGACTATAAGAAGACTTTTGGAAAACATTTGCCCTATCTATTTTCAACCGTTGGAGAGATATAGCAGCTTAACTCGAAAGGTGTGATGATTTAATTAGTGCATGATTTGCTGCAATTTTTTCTAATTTCTCACGACGCGCGGGTTAAAAGTTTACAAAAACTATGCAAACTTCGTCGGCATAGTCCCAGGAACGTTTCCTGAAAGTTTCATGCGATTCTGAGATGGTTGAAAAATCTTGGAATTTTGACAAAATGCTAAGGCTATAGCACAGGGTTTTTTTTGTCAAAAAATGAAAACTCTTGAATCTTTCAGGAAACCTTCCCTGGACAATAAGAAGCCTTTTTGCGATACATTTTTTCTATCTATTTTCATCCGTTGCCGAGATATAGCAGCTTAAATTTGGCTTCTTTGCTCGAAAGGTGTGATGTTTTAATTAGTGCATGATTTGCTGTAATTTGCTCCAATTTCTCACGACGCGCGTGCTAAAAGTTTACAAAAACTATGGAAACTCCATCCGCATAGTCCCAGGAACGTTTCCTGAGAGTTTTATGGGATTCTGAGATCGTCGAAAATGACCCGATACAGAGTATTCTGTGAGGATGAAAAGAAACTCTGTCATTGGATAGTGGAACAGTTGTACTAGTTTTTGTGGAAATTGAAAACTTGAACAAAATCTCTAATTACCTGTGTCAATAAATATGATTTTGCCTCCAGAGTATCCAATTGGCCCAGGAAGTTGGGCCATAACTGAAGAAGAAAGTTATGAGCATTATAGTAATAATGGTGTCATGGTGACCTGTGATTAATTTCTTAAATAATAATAATATATGTGTATACAGATAATATATGCTTGCTGAATCACATAGCACAGAGAGTATGGAAAAGCTGTTTTTTTTCCTGTTTGGAATTCCGCAAGAACTAGTGACCAAAGTCGCTCTGTATGATTTCATCATTTTCATATCAAAACCTCCTTTGTACATCCAGGAACAATTCCTGGAAGCTTCATACAATTTCGATGAAAGGTCCACTTTTCGCAAATTCTGAATTCAAACAAGCTAAAGTTAAGGCACAAAGTGAGAAAGCGATTTTGTCACAATTTTCAGCTTATTTGTACTGTAGCTTAGCTCTAAAGTGTGGCCACCGAGGTTGGCTGACTATTCTTGCGCACTGGGTTTTACCTCTGACTACATTTATACACAATTCTTTGTTTCTTGTACACTGTCGTTTAGAATGCGAACATGACGTTTTAAACAATATTGATTCCTTTTTCTGATTAAACCTCGCTGCATAATCCTTTTTACGTCTTCTTTTTATTGTGATTATTTTGCAAGATAGTTTGTGATGCATTACACAACAGTGCTCGGTTTGCTTCTCTGCGTCTTTGGATGCGAAAGTGAGTAAATGTTTTCTTATTTATGAGAATTACTTTTGATTTGAATGAACTAACATGCAAGTTACTACATTTCCTATGAAAGCCTTTGGACAGTCGTCGAGAATTAGTTGTCTAATTTTGGGTATCCTGGGAATGGCGGATCGACATTTTTACCCAAAGAATTGTGATCAAGATGGCTCTTTTGAATGCTTGAAATTTAAGCTGGAATAAAATTCATTGATAAAATTGTGTCCAACAACCTGTAATCATGATGGTAACAATTACAACTTGTGTTGATCATTTACGAAGAAGTACTAAAATATTATAAATGCAATTTTTCTGTTGTAACAAAATCAAACCATTTAACACGAAAACAATCAGTCTGCTAAGATTATCATTATTGTTATATTAATAATAAATAATAATTTTATTGTCTCAGGTGCAGTGTTTCGTCTTTACACGCGAGATGGCGGCTCGTCCAATGAGTTTATAATGAAGCCTGACGTCAGTACCTTGAGGGGCTCAACTTTTGACGGCACACGAAAAACCGTTCTAGTGATTCATGGATACTTAGGTAAAAAATGATGAAGTGATACGTAATTATTTGGTTTTTTAAAAAGATTATAAAAAATGAATCATCCATTGATGCACAAGGTATCATGCATACGCACTGGAAATATAAAGGGATGGGATGCTAACAAAGAGAGTTGTCAGCCGAAATATACACAGATAGGGAGCAGACAAAGGGAGAACCACGCAGGCTACCGCTAAAAAACATAAAGGAAACTACTCAACTCAAACCTCAACCATAACCGTGTGATTTTTCGAAAGCCAGAATCACCTTTTTTGGCACAACACCTTTGACTAAACCTCGAGAATTAGTGCAGTTATTCCTATGAAAAAAAAAAAAACAAATAAACAAACAAAATAAACAAAAAACATGTTTTCACGGAAGTAGAAATAGAAATAGACACTGAGCCTAAATATTTTACTCGTATCTTCATACCTTCGTTCTTTTGTTGATAAAGAAAATGGTAAGGTTTCCTGGGTGAATCGCTTAAGAGAGGCGCTTCTCAAGCAAGAAGACATCAACTTGATCACGACGGACTGGTCAGACAAGGCAAAGGGATGGTACTTCACTGCAGCCAAAAATGCTCGCGCTGCTGGTGAAGAAGCCGGGGATCTGATCAATTTCCTTGTAACAAACGCTCCTTCCTCGCCAAACCTGATGCACATCGTGGGAATGAGCCTTGGAGCGCATGCGGCTGGTTTTGCTGGACGACATCTGCAGAACAAATATGGGACAAAAATTGACCGTATAACTGGTAAGTGTGCTGGTGTTGATGCTTATAAGCTGATTATGATAGTGATGGTGGCAGGGATTGTGGTGATGGCGATGGTAATAGTAGTAATAGTGGCGATAGTGAAGCTAACGCTGATAACGGTAATGGTGGTAGTATTGATGCTAACGTTGATAACGGCAGTGATGATAATACGCTTTCTTGAAGTCGGTTATCTCGAAGTCCCTACTATCTCGAACAGAATTAGATTTCCATTGAAAACGAACTTAATAAAAATTCCCCTTTGGTAGAACCCCGCTATATCGAACCCCCGCTGTCTCGAACTATTTCTCGATTCCCTTGAGAGTTCGAGATAGCGAGGTTTTACTGTATATGGTGATTGTGATGGTCATGCATATTCGAGTACAGTATGCTAAGCGCACATAAAATGTGTTTATTAGCTTCGTGGCTAGATATTTCATTAACCATAGTACGGAAATACTACAGTACCTGTTGATTGCCGTCCATTGTACGTTAATACAGTTCAACATCATTTTAGGACTCGATCCAGCTGGGCCAGACTTCCTGCACAGACATGCTCCTGATAGACTGGATGCCGGAGACGCGGCCTTCGTGGACATTATTCACACTGATACAGATCTTTTGGGCATCTCACTGCAAATCGGACACATTGACTTCTACCTAAATGGAGGAGCCGACCAACCAGGTTGCACATATGAAGGAAGTAAGTGAAGTAGAGATTATAAGAGAGAGACGGAGACAGAGTGAGGGAGAGAGAAGCAAACAGACAGGGACACAGACATACAGAGAAAAGGATACAGAGAGACACACACACAAATCACGAGGGAAAGACAGAAACAGGTAGAGAGACACTTCTAAGAGCTACAAATTCTAATTAATTTTCATTAAAGAGACCTTCTCACCGTAGGTGCATTGCGCGCCCATGTTTGTATTTACATCTTGAGCTCGACTTCCCTGAGGCGCCCACGTTATGACTGATCAATTTGACTGTTGCTGCTTGCCGTATTCAATACACTTTCTGAGTTTGTATTGATTTATTTCGCGATAAAACGTAGAAAAACATGAGAATCCACCATTTTCGTATGATAAGAAAATGGCTGCCGTCAGTCAGTCCTGGGCGCGCAAAGCATCTACGGTGAGAGGGTTTCTTTAAGTAGAAACACAAACAAATAATTGAAAGTGCCCCGAAGCCCAAATACTCTTATCCTCAAAACCGATTCTACAGTACGTCAAGTATAAGTTGACCAGCAGAACATTTCTTGGTTTGAATGTAGCGTGAGTTATATTTCGAATATTCCTTGACGATTTTTTTTCGGATATTTTTCAGCAGCTTCTGTTCACGGGGGGTAGTTTGCTGTTTTCTCTTGTTGTATAGGTAACTACAGTGAACCAAAGTACTCGCCTAGCATATGCAACTTGTCTCTCGTATAGGTATCATAGATTGGCTTGGTTGTGATCACATGCGCTGCCCTGAGTATTTTATCGAATCTGTGTCCAACCCGTCATCCTTCCGCTCCTATCCCTGCAAAAACCTTCAAGACTTTGATCGCGGGCGCTGCTTGCAGTGCAATGGTGGCCAGTGCCCCTCCATGGGATATTACGCTGACCGGACAAAAGGAAAAGCATCTGGAAAACACTATCTGTACACAAATAAGTCTCCACCTTTCTCCGGTAAGGATTTTGTTCAGAATCCACAAACTTTTGTTGTTTCGGAATTCGGAATAAATTCATCGAAGTAATTGGTTAGTAACCGGCTTGCTCATTAAACTAAGTCTTAAAATACAAATTCTCCTCACCAGTCATCACGAAGAGAAATATGGTGATACGAAAGAGAATTTATGGCTGGATCAGTTACCTACTGTGTAAAGTGATTAGACACTAAGTTCTCCATACTGTAGTGTACGCTTCTGCGCTGAAGCAGTAAGGAGAAAATATGGTTTGAGCGTTGCTAGGACTCGACAGGATATTTAGCTTAGACATTTGAAAAACTAAAATATAAAATGTTGTATGCAGGGCGTGTTTGTATTAACTTTATCACGGGGATCAGTGTAGTTTACTAGTCGAAATAACCGTCTCACTTATCCTGCTTATGTTTCCACAGCTAATTATTACTACCTCCTCACCTTTAAGACGGGTTCCAAGTGGTTTTCTGGGATTTCTTCTCTCATTAAAATCCACGTGCGGATGACGGGATCAAAGGGAGATACTGGTGAGGTCCAACTGCCGAGGTAAGTATTGCGAAAGTTTTGAGTTTGATTCGAGTCCGGATCACTTCATTTTAACTGCTCAAGTTGCTTTATAACTTGCTGCGACAGTCCTTGATTCGGTATAAATCACTGCAGAGGCAAGTGTTATTTAATTATTTCCCATCTAAAGTTCATAAAGTTTTTTCAACTGTTCACGGACAAAAATGTCTAGGTGAGAGTGAGAGTTGGTGGTCTATTTTAACCCAGCCAAGATGTAAAAAGTTCCTACTACTTAAAACAAATACAGTTGTTGTGAGTTATTGCGGCTAATATAACATCTGTCTAATATGTCTTTGCATGGTATTGAAATGCGGCATTACTTTAGATTCAGTCACTCTGTAATTGTTTAATGCATAAAATACCCCTGATTCAGGCATTAATAAATATCGCTGGCTGTAAAAGTAGATATATTCTGACTCAATTGTCATATTATTGCAGACGAAGTGTTCATAGAAAAAGTACCGAGACGTTCCTCCTGGCTTCTGCAAGGGATGTGGGGACCCCGGCGACAATTCAAGTGCGGGGATCATTTTGGGACAAATGGTTTGTGGAGTCTGTTGTGGCAAAACCTGCCTGGAGCAACCAACCGTAAGTTTATTTTGTTTGTTGTTAGTTGTTTATCTTACATTTTATATATTTAATCATTCCAGTATCTAATTATAAAACTGTTACACCAGGCCTTTCTAAACTAAGAACTATAAACTTATACTAGAGCACGGCTTTAGTGCATTCTAAACTGACATGTACTATAACAATTTGATTGACGAAAAGACTTCCATGATTCATTCTTGCACATAACCATATTTTGCTTATCAACCCAAAGGTGGGGGAGGTGGGTCATTCAGTAGCCGATATGAACGGGTAAACTCAGGCGAAACTATAGTACACCAAACAAATCACAAAACTCCCGAAATTGATAAATATATTTTTTCTTCACGCACAGGTATACGGCCTGCTTCAAAGAGTGGATTTCATCAAGTGCCAAGACCAAAAATTTCAGTAACGGCAAGAGATCTTGTTGAAACATTGAGATGTATTCACGTCAATGCGCAAAGTTTAATGATTTTCTCATGCCTTTACGTAGTCGTTATTATAGCATTGTCAAATGCATAGCTTTTAATCTAGTAGATGGGATGAAAAATAATCAGTGGCCGCATTTCCTGAAGGCATACCGGCGGGTTCTGTAGCTGGTGTTATGTTAAAGCATCGTATATTGGTAACCGTATAGCTTTTGTCTGCGTTGATAAACAGGACAAATCAAATATTTCTTCGCTTTTACGCAATAACAAGATAATGCTGTCACTCCAATAGTCGAAAGGGATAGTAAATGAGTATAATAAAACTGATCAAACCCAACTGTTCAAGGATTTTGTCTGTTTCCGTCTGTCTGGATGTGGGGTAAAAAATCCCCAGTATCTGGATACCAATTCAACATTGCAAGATATCAATATTTTGAGAGAAAAAGAGCCAGTGGCCTAACGCAGTGGCCAGGATCGTAGACAACAAGCATTGCTATAACAGGTGTTAAATACCTGTTGTGACTATATGAGTTTACACCCATCGGTGAATTGTAAAATATATTTGCCCATTCGTGTAATTACTATTTATATATAAACATCTAATAGCTTCTGAAAACAAAAAGGCAGCGTTGACAAGCTCTTGATTTACGACAAGTTAGGGGGTAAGGCTAAGTATGCGTAGATACACAGTACGCATCTGTTTATCAGTGACTAACTGTAGATCCTGTTCGTATTTCTCTGTGGTAGCCTTTAACAGCTTTATCAAACTATCCGAATCATATTACCATCATGCATCCGCAATGCAACTGCGTAGAATTACACACACTTAAAAACCCTAGCGCCGTAAATACTTTGGTGAAGGTATAAGGCACACCTTGAAGAGAAACAGTTCTCGGTTCAGACGCCTGGTTTAAAACTTAAATAACTGTCTTGACTGTTGTATCATAAATAGTTTTGGTTGCTGTTGAAACGTCTTTAACCGCTCAACAATATTGTACAGTTTGCTCTTTTTGCTTTCTCTGATTTCACAGTGAAACTCTGCGGGGACCATAAACAAATGTATACTTTGTCATGTAGAGTAGACTGTGACGCCTAGAAACTACAGATTGAGACAAAAAAAAAAGATACAAATTCTAGGTAACTGCGAAATGGTGGACAAAACTCAATAGAAAAACACTGTGTATCCAGGTATATGGTGTAATGACGTCTAGGTGATAAGATCATTTCCTTATGTAACGAATTTCTGTAGCTGGGCGCAGTTTGTAATGTCGGACGAACTCTTCAAGATTATGGACATTGAAAAATGGCAGTGAGTGGTTCTATGCGAACTAGTCTGGTTTCCCCACTTTTCCACTGACCAACGTGAGACGCCAACTTTCCATTGTTTGCAGTGCGGATGTGTAAGACAGAAGTCATGTTTTGGTTTTTCTATTTTTCAGGTCTGATGATGCACGCGAGGCCACTACTCATGTTTCTTTATATTCTTGAATGTCAATGTAAGTAGTGTACCTCTGCTTGCAAAACGATCCAGAGAAATGTTGAAAACAATCTTCGTCTTGATGTTGCAGGTGCCGTGCTGCGTTTGTACACGTTGGAAGGGGGCTTCACCAATGGATTTCTTCTCACGCGAAACATCAGCAAGTTGAAAGAAACGGCTTTTGACGGCAAAAGAAAAACGATTGTTTTGATCCACGGATTCACACGTAAGAGTTGGTAGAAAACTAGCTTGGATAACGCAGAGAAAAGCACGTAGAATTCATTTATATCTGTGTATTTTTAGATTCTAGGAGCTGAAGCTTATAGAAAATAGATTTGCACTGCGTACATGTGTCTACTGCAAGGTAATTGAAACTAATTCTTCTCGCCGACATTTTGTAATAGCGTTTCGTTCGTTTCTCTTGACTGGCTAATGGGCAGTTGAGAAGGTACGTCACAGAAGGATTTGTTGTGATTCATTACACAGCATTTGCAACGAGCAGTTATCGATCTCTTTTTGATCGTTAACCGGCACGGTTTCAAAGTATAACAGAGTCTTCCTGTGCGTGCGCAGTGCAAGAGATAGAAACAGGGAGCTACAGACCGAAAAAAAGCCTCAAACTGACACAGAAAAGAGACAAAACCAAAATCAGGGAAGTATACAGGGACTCAAAATTAAAGAAAATGGAACTTACGAGCCCTTATGTTTTTGATAACCATGACTTCACTGTTTTGTTGATAGAAAGCCACACATCTAAATGGGTAATTCGTCTTCGCGAAAAACTTCAACGTCACGAGAAAGTGAACGTGATCACAACAGACTGGTCGGATAAAGCTAAAGTGGTGTTGTACCCTGCCGCCGCTAAAAGTACGCGTTCTGTAGGAAACGAGGTAGCAGATCTTGTGGCGTTTCTCGTGAGACACGCTCCTTCATCGGCGGACATGTTCCATGTTGTTGGTTTCAGTCTTGGAGCGCACGCGGCTGGTTTTGCCGGGTTGAGTTTGAAGAACATGTACGGACTTAAACTTGGTCGCATTACGGGTAAGTCAGAGTGATGTTAAAGGTGAAAATGAAGACGAAGACGAGGGATATACCACAGTACATGAGATAACCGAAAACCATGAATTCGTGGAAGTACGAAATTTATATATATATTTACGAGTACATCTGTGCAATCAGTGACTTCATACGAGTTTCGATGCAGACATGTTTTCAAAGAATTATGAAGAAAATCGACCTTTCTTTCGGATCTCGCATATGAACAACGGAGACAACTACGCTATAATTGTAAAACTAAAGCGAGGTGATCCCAATGACCAACATGAATTTTAACCAGATCTAAACTGTCTAATAGATTTTCAATGTATACGTATATACATTGCTATATTTGGTTCTATCCAGCACAGTTGAAATCGAGGCCACACATTATTATACAACCCAGAAAAATGATAGCCGACTGATACATTGCTCAAATAAAAGCTGATTAAGATATCAATTCTCACTTCATCACTCATACATTTTCTTATTTTATGGTTGGGAGAATTTGTGTTTTGAGTTTGGGAGTGAAAGGGTTAACTTAATAAGGGACCGAAAAACGTTTTGTATTCTCTTATGCAAGCTTCTTAGTCCTAGCTGTGTTTACCCTTGGAACAATATCTTCTAATTATGTTCACTGTATCAATATTTCCATGCATTAAAATTGTCTTTAACTTACTTTTGTAGGGCTTGACCCGGCTGGCCCTCTCTTCAACAGCAGAAAGCTTAAAGAAATACTCGACCCCACCGACGCAGCCTTTGTTGACGTCATCCACACATGTTTGGGTAAACTACCAAATTTGGGCATCTCTCGTCGAATCGGCCATGTTGACTTCTATCCCAATGGAGGTTCTCATCAGTCAGGATGCGGCTCGAAACTGGGTAAAGTTAACAAAATGGCCTCAAGGAGGCAAAAAGGAAGGACATTGGAAGTTAAGAGCTGTACACTCCGCAGCTTTTAAACGTCCTGTATTAGACGCATTTCTGAACTTGTCTAACCAGTGGCAAATTTTCGGTTTGGCTGCACATTTATAAGGTTTTCTTCAAACTCCCAATTAGAATGATCAATTTCATTCATCATAGTTTCTCTTTCAGTTTCTCACCAGAAGAAACATCATATTGTAGGGAGAACTTGGCGTTTGATATCTTGCTTAGATGAACTGATTAAAGTATCATTTCTCACTACATCGACCGGATGTTCCCCCTTTTCCGCTTTCTTTTTGCTGGGAGGGGGATTTTTTTATGGCCTAGTAGCTATTCTGAGATGGATCAAGCTATCACAGAAAGTCTGGTTGACACTAGACCAGCGGTTGTGGCGTTCTATGTGCACAGACAAACTCACCCTGTGGAGATAGCTAGGAATAACATTTGCTTATCTCAATCTTTCTGATCCTAGGTCCGTCTCGGTTTAGCTGTGATCACAGCCGCGCTGCGGAGTACTTCATCGAATCTGTGTCAAGACTGTCTTCGTTCCTCTCCTACCCTTGTCAAAACCTTCAAGACTTTGATCGCGGGCGCTGTTTGCAGTGCAGTGGTGGCCAGTGCCCCTCCATGGGGTATTACGCTGACCGGACAAAAGGACAAGCATCTGGAAAACACTACCTGTACACCAACAAGTCTCCACCTTTTTCTGGTAAGGAGCACCTGCTTCTTAATTAAGCATCTACATGCTTATAATTGCACTGCATGTACGCAACAGACTGACTACTATCACTGTTATAATTCATCGATTGACTGGACAGCGTATAACGTTTCCTGGAAAACATATAACGATAAACGTATAACGTTTACTAGAAAACATATAACGATAAACGTATAACGTTTTCTGGTTGTTAGAATTTTTCGCGTATAAACAATAAACAGTCATTTTCCCTCAGCCAATCAGAGTCCAAAGAGCATAATCAAAAGGCCACAAGTCTTTCCACGTCGCGTAGTTTGATTACTGAGACATGTTGGCTCGTCTTGCATTCGCTCTTACAAGGCAAGGGCGCGCGCAGAGTCACGGGATTTGTAATCTTAGCTGACTTACCAAGTCAACTGCAATGACTCCCTTTAGGATTAAGTTTACGTGTCACAGCAGGTTATAGAATGTCGTTTATATGTATTGGTTGGTCGGTATAGCTCTTTGTCTGTTTGATTGTTTAAACAGCTTACCACTATCTGCTCAAGTTCGAGACGAGCACTGAATGGAAGAAAGGATTATTTTCTCTCAGCAAGATTTTCGTGAAGATAACAGGATCACAAGGGATCGATACTGGTGAAGTGGAACTGAAGAGGCATGTGTTTAAAAACTTATACAGTCAAGCGATAATGGTTTATACTCTCCGATTATAATACGATTGTAAACACACGACAGCCATCCAGAAAGCGCTCTATTAACTCGCAAACGTTTTAGCCTTCATATGACATTGGTGTGTAAACCGAAGGTAACATTAGCTGTCTTCCCTGACAAGTTTTCACAGGCGCCGAGTACACCAAAACAGCACAGAGACCTTTGTCATGCCTTCTCCGGTAGACGTGGGAGATTTACAGCGGATTCAAGTGCGGGTCTCAAGAACGGGTTTCATCATCTATGACAGATGGTTCCTGCGTCGCGTAGTGGCAAAACCAGCCTGGAGCGACCAACAGTAAGTTTAGGTTCTTCTTCTAACAGTCTCCATTCCTTCCCCTGTGTCTCCGTTTGTATTTGTCCGTCTCTGTTGTTGATCTGTGCATATTCTGTCCTTGTCGACCTGCGTGTCTGTTTCTGCATGTCTGTTCCTGTCGCCGTTTTTTCTTGTATGTCACTGTACTTCAATTCTGTCTCTGGCGGCAAAATTATAGTAAACAGGCCCTTTTTTGTAATATTTTAACAGCACGGCTTAACTTCTATTTCACTCCTAAGAGTGATCAACTTCAATCATCTCCTAATGAGTGGGCTAAGATAATTCATTGATATTTTGTAAATAAGTATTAATTATAACAGATAATAGTACCAGGTAATGATTACGATAAGTAGTCACTTCCATTTAAAAGAATTATTACTATTTCAATGTTGAACATTGTTACCTGTCTTTGGTGTCACAATTTGTCTACATTTCACACAGGTACACGGCCTTTTTCAACATGACGTGGAAGGGTACCTTGGAAGAGAAGTTCAGTACAGGCTAAAAGCCCTTGCCAAAACACTGAACGAAAAAAGTTACTGCAAGTTAAATACAACTATAAAGGGTGTCCCTATGTACATGGGCAATAAAAAGTACACCATAAACCACGAGCTTAATAGTTATTATCCCCATTTATTCATACAGTTGTTCCAAACAATTTCACACAGCACCATAAATACATAGAATGTTTGGATATCACCTGGTCTAGAGCGCATAACGACAAAACTTAAGTTACCAATAAAGATAGCGTGGCGATAGCGTTTCTCGCATCGACGGCTGAAATTTTAATCAAGCAAAAACAATGTGACCAAAGTCAAAAAAAAAAAAAGGACAACACAGGCGGTGCAAGCGCGTGCCCTGCATTAAGGTCTAAACTTAGACATTAAAAGATTCGGGTGACCCACATGGATTGCTCTTATGCTCCCAATTTGGCACAACCTGGTCGCTCACACTTTCCCTTTCCCTTGATGCAGCGCGCTACGGCATTCGCCTGTTTCACGCCGGTGTAGAGGCCGCCCTGGATATAGCCGTAATACTCGTCACTAGTCCCCTCTCCGGCAAAGTACAGTCGTTCCAGTGGGCACCCGATGGCCTTGTAGGTCTTGTCATTTGTGCCTATCACGGCATCACTGAACGAACCCTGGGTATATTTGTTACGTGACCACTTGCTAACAAATATGTCTGTGAAATGATAAAAAATAAAACCGTTACAAGTCAGTGTTGTATCAAGTAAAGAGGGTTGTCCTATACACAGTTTGAGATGGTGTCCGATAGACAGACGAGGGCGGATGATTGTCCGATGCCGTCAGACAGACCGATCAAAGATATAGTGAGTCAAAATAATTTCGTTCCCAGAGGCATCCAGAGTTAACCGATTGTGCCCGAAGATCCGACAGTCAAAACTGAATTCCCTACTTGTCCGTCGGACTGAGATAGAGTGTATTGGACATGTGTGGAATATACCAGCGTAGTTTATAAACCTTTTTCAATATAAAAGGGTAATTTGACTCAGCCAAGATACCTCCAACTCCTCAACTTTAAAATGAAACCTAAGGTGTGACCTGTAAAATAAAATCTTTAGCAAAGAACGTGGTCAGCAGTGTTTTCTCGTTGTTGCCGAATGGAATTCATGTGACTTACCAGTAGCATCTGGGATATCCGGGCCGTACATTCCTCTTAGTACGCCCATGATGTCTTTCAGTGTCTTCTCGTCGGGTTGATTCTCCACCTCAAGGGCCAAGTCACCAGTAACACAGGTAAAAAGCATCTTAGAGCCGGGGAAGAAACCGGGTCTGTCCAGATCGAAGAATGGAGTGTAGTAGCCTCGCTTCTCTCCCGCGTGCAGAATCCATTCGCTGTCATCCCAGAAGTCTTCAGGAAACTTCAAAAATATTTTAGTGAAGTAAATCATGTGCATTCGATAGATAGCTTCTCTCTTCCAATCAGGCAGCTGTGGTACAAACTCCACCATACCGCTTCCAAGGACTCCGTTGCTGAAGGTGGATATTGCGTAATCTGCTGTGAACACTTCGCCACCCGCCGTAACTTCCACACCTTCTGACGAGTACTGGATTTTCGTAACGGGCTTATTCAGCAAAATCTTCTCGGGGAATTTGGAGTAGAAGTCTTCGAAAAGCGACCAATAGCCCTTCTGACCAGTCAAGAAAAAGTCCGCCTCTGACAATCCGCCAGCCATGTTGTTTAATGAAGTTTCATCTTCGTCGTTTCCAAATTCGAAATCGATGTCATACCATACAAACGCATTTTTGAGAGGAGTGTCTGTTTTGTATCCCAGCAGATCTAGGCCGACCTTCAGGGGCATGTCCGGCCCACCGTAATTCTCATCAGCCATTTCTATCACTTTTTCAAGTGTTTCGTCCCACTCTTGAAGGAGGTCGAAGTTTGTGATGTCTTTTCCATTGTCATCCCTGCGGGTGTAAAAACCAAACTGTCATAATTGTAATGGAATCGAAACTTGAATTAAATTAAGTCATGCAAAAAAAGAAAAAGAAAAAATAAATAAATAAATAAAAAAAAAAAAGTGGCAACTGGCGTTGACGTTTTCTCCTTTACTTACCTCATCACCATGGCGCTAAAGTTGCTCATAATTCCAGGGTAATTTTTTTTCTCTTGTAGCCTTTTGATGATGTTTTTTTTCTCATCGTAAAAGTGTATCCAGTTCGCACCCTCCTCGATCTTAGCCCCAGCGAACGGAACACTTTTGATGCGACCTCCGATGTAATCCTGAGCCTCCAAGACCAGAAAGTCTTCGATGCCACTCATGTCTAGAGCCCTGGCGGCGGAAATACCAGCTATTCCTGCTCCCAGGATTAGCACTTTCTTTTTTTGTGACGAGGCATTTGCCACGGTAAGAAGACCAATGAACAGAATGCAAGCGAGAGGAGTGCTTGCGCCCAAAATCTTCATATTTGTTGTCACCTTTTATATTCTGCGGAGTTGAAAAGATGCATGTTCTGTTTGGCGTCCTGATTGCTTTACAGTGTGATTTACTTATAAACGGTCATGTGATTCTAAAATGACCATGCTTATCCCTGAGGGGGGGGGGGTTGTTACAACCCAGGGCCTGACGATTGACAGGTTGGCAGACACCTGACAACCTTAGTTATTTGTCTCTCAAATTACTGCCCCTACACAAAAGAATGCAATTAGGCTAATTAAGAGACGTCAAACAGTCATCAATTTTAATAGTAGTTTTTGTTGCCGAATAATCACCGTTCATAGAGAACGCACCCTAAGGTTGTCATTATCGAATGGCCAACTCGCCAGCTGCCTCATACTTTTAAGTGTTAATGCGTTTAGCTTTTTAATAATTTGTTTGCACAGGTAATTGGGGACTTAATTATTAGATAGTAATGTGTACAACAATACAAGATATAAATTCTGCCTAAATTCTAACTAAACTAATCGGACTTAAAATAATCCGATCACAGACTTTAAATATGCTTTCAGACTTACACTAGCTTGTTATGCCTTACAAAGCGCACAGCAACTGCAGTTATTGTCTACGAGACTAGAAAAATCCCTCTAACGTATATTTTCCTTACACAACAACCTGCGATAATATGGATATTAAACTGGAGTACTGGTTGCTATATGCGAGTTCAGCTGACACGTCGTTTCATTTTTCTGTTTTAAATTAACTCAAAGTGGGTGAGGCCTTTTCAGGAGGAGTGAAAAATTGACCCCCTTTAGAACAAGTAAACTTTTTAACCTCAGTCTAAATTGAAAACTAATCACGAGGGTTATCCTGGGCTATTTAGTAATTAGAGTAATTGCCCAGAGTTTATTTATGCAAACTAGTAATTACTAGGTCGCCAGTAACTGATGCGACTAGAAATCGCCGACATGTTTTTTAAAACAAAACCTTTGCACGAACACTTTCTTAGAGTAATACTCGTAATTACTTTCTTCAATCCCATATTAGCTTTACAGCTATTAAAACGGGCGCTATAAAGGTCTAGCAAATATCAGTAAAGTTTCTAGCAACAAATGTCACTCTCTCAGCTGTGTAAAGGATAGAAATGATTAAAATAATCTATCTATTATTAACTTCACAGACGACATCCGTATTACTGTGTCCCAAGTTAAATTCCTAATTCACAGCTTTCAATCTATATGCGTTTATGTCATGCAATATTTCTTGATACTTGTCTGTTTTTCAAGTTATCGTAACAAAATATCTCGATTCGACACAAAATGATTCGTCGTGATATTAGGCCAACATATTTCACTGCAACATATAGCACTGCTATGCTATTCTGTTTGTTATTTGTGTGCCCTTTCGAGGTTTGGAAGCAAAAAACCCTCAATGTTACCTGCCTCCTCGACACACCGGACAAACGAACGTTTAGCAATTGTTAGAACGTTTCTCTTGTCCTCGCATTTACTTTTAATGTTTCTCAGCTCTACGTAGGGGCGTAGTGCTGTAGCTTTTATAACTCAATTGTCCCAAAAACAAATATGTATTTCAGTAAAATATTAGTACCAAGTAAAGACATTCCTTTATATAACCTCTGATAGATTGCATCTGATCACCTTTAAAGGCAACTAATCTCTTTGTCAACCATATCTCTATGTATTCTTCGATCAGGCACAGTCCTTGCAGGTTCTTGGCTCAAAATACACTAACAAAACAAGCGACTATAACTATCGATGGGCGATTATTTTAAAGCTATGAACAACGAAATATTAGAAAAAGACGCCCCACCTCAAAATAGAAACAAAACAAAGCAATAAATTTCTCACCTGAAATGAATTTGAATCAACTTTAACTGAAACTAACTTAAAAAACGACCACAGCGGACGAACTTGTGACCGAAGTGATGGGAAAATTTCACTCCCTTTAGTGCACATACAGACCTCTGAATAATCATGAAGGTTGCTGCAATTTACTGGTCTGCAGATTATTCAAATTCATAAAGGAAAATGACTTCCGCTATCAGACGATGAATTGTAAACTGATATGCACGAACGAGTTCAGTAGCCAACCACGAATTTAATTCTTTAGTATTATCGCCGTCGAGTTCAAGTTAAAACCGTTGATTTGAATTAAAACAAAAGCGACGAATTTAAAAAAAGACTCACAGCGAAACTAAAAGAAACCACTACCTGATTAAATGCGCTCAGGCGGAACCGGCAGAATATATAATATTCATGTCTCGCTCAATCAGCCAAAACCACTCGCAAAAATAAATTTCATTTTCTTGAACAAGTGAGTAGCCTACTTTGCTTGCCAGCGGCCGCTAGCGACCGGACGCATGTCAATCAAAAACCAGAAGTCCTTCTGATTGGCCGAATATATGGTGACGCGTGAAGGGGCGGAAAGCTTTTTTCAAATGGAATTGTGTCAGGCTTTTTTCCACTCTCTCTCGTCCCTAATACCACATTTCCCCAGAAAAAAGCCTGAAACTCAGGCAACCCGCTTGGAGTGTCTCCAACTAGCGCGATGCTACAGCATTAGCGTCGTGATTATTACCCTCGCGGAGCTCGGGGATTACAAGTGAAAAATTCAGTCTCGATGCATCAAAACTGTATCTGATTGAGAAATACCTCTCTGTAACATTACTGCAATACTTTTAGAGGACATATACGCACTAATTCACTGTCTTATGCTCACGCTTCAACTCCGCAATGCAGCAAAGAAATGTCTCGAAATTCTTGTGCTAAACGATCACCTGCTTACTTAAAAGAAATTAAAGCACCAAGGCAAGTAATAACAGCGGAGTAGAAAATGCCACGGACACAGTTTGTAGTTCACATCGATCAGCATGCACCACTTGAATAGGCAAGGCGGAAACGTCACTGGCTGCTAGATCAGTTCAAGCAACCCGCATTCTGATGTTACCAATTAACCAATGAAAGTTCAGTAGTTTGAGAGTTATCGATGGAATTGCCTTTTGATTCTCAATTTC
Organism: Plumapathes pennacea; assembly: GCA_964036295.1. Classification (NCBI taxonomy): domain Eukaryota; kingdom Metazoa; phylum Cnidaria; class Anthozoa; order Antipatharia; family Myriopathidae; genus Plumapathes; species Plumapathes pennacea. The sequence continues at coordinate 22,135,940 of OZ038466.1, forward strand.
ACCAGCATTCATCAGTTTGTACTAAATTGAATATTCAGTTACCTAAAAGACTGCCTCGCCGGCTGAGCAGAGTACGATAAAGTTACTTCCATTCTGTTCGTGAGAGATTTTTGTATGTTTCTGATATTGTTGATAAAAAAACTCAGTAGCGCATGCGAACAACACCACTAAAATGTTTGGCTGAATAGAATTGCGCCTGCATACAGAAATGACTATCTAATATAATCGTAGTTAAGCAGCCTTGTTTCACTTATGTCAAGCATTCAAAACAGAGGATATAGCGTTTATATTACATAAGACGCATGAGAGAGGGTTGGTACAAACTGAACCATGGTTTAAGCCACCTTATGTGTTGAGAAAGAGTTGAGAATCACAAGTGAGTTTGCCGTCAAACAGCCGAATGAATTGAATACATTAGCACATAATTTTCTAGCATTCTATCAGTTGAAATTAATGGGCTGACACGTTGTGAAGATCACATCTTGTACTTTGTACCAAGTGTTTGTACCTTCGCAATACTTTTTAGCCGCCACTGCATCGCACTCTAGTGTCTACATTATAACGACTGCATTTCGACAGCAAAAAAAAAAAAAAAAAAAAACATGTTGACCTTGGCCTGCGTAGCTGGCGGTCTCATTCGATGCGGTTGAACAGTGTTCACGGGCGCCATTTTGTACTGATGGCAGATGGGAGATTAAGGGCGAGTGACAGCAAAGCCGAAAACATTCTACTCGTCAGAGATCTTTGTACGTTTCTGATGGCTGCAAAATGCGAAGCCCAAGAAGGCAAGCAAACAACGACACTGCGTTAGTAAATTTGTTGCGGCCCCAAAAATAAATTTAAAAAATGCTTGGCTTAATAGAATTGCGCCTGCACATTGAAAGTGATTATCAAATCTATCGCTAATCAAACACTCAAAAATGAAAGATAAAGCGCACTAGTTTGTAAAACATGTAGTCACCTTACCTCAAGTAAATGGATTTAACGTGTTGAGCAAAAGCGGAGAATCAATGGGTTTGCCGTCTAACAGCCGAATGAGTTAGAATTGTAAAACGCGAATAAGTCGACAGTCTCTTTGCGGTAACCATGACATATTTTCTTGAATATAGTCGTGCATTTTTGACAGGCTTAGCAAGGTTTAAAATTAAGCCACTATATTTCTTCGTTTCTGTCTAATAAATGTACGGCTGTATGAAACATTTATCCGTAGTTCTGAAATACGTCACATTCCTTGACATTTGGCAAAACTCGGCGAAGCGCCTCGTGGATTCACATCTCTTTGACAATGCTATGACGCGTTTCATCATCAGTAAAAGGACAGAAACATAAAAAACTGACATCACTTTGTTAATTGTGTAGCATTTGAGCGGTAACCATGCCAATTTAAAGTTGAACACGTCCCCCTGGCAACCTGGCAAGGCGTTATGCTTATTTCTTTACTGGTTATTCATTTTTTATTTTGTAGGCTGAGCGCCGTAAAACTAAACCTGAACCCCGAAAATGATTATTTTCAAATGACAGTTTTTTTTCTAAGTAGCATCTTCAACCAAACTAGCTTACTTTGTTTTTCAACTCAAATTATTCCACATCAGCTTCTACTAATTACTTCATCGTCACATTTTTTTAATACCACCGCCACAAACCTCGCCAGCAAAGAATATAATATTTTGTGTGGGTTTATTTTAAAGGAAGCCCGCAGAGTAGCCTTTGAGCGGTAACCATGCCAATTTGAAGTTGAACACGTCCCTGGCAACCTGGCAAGGTGTTATGCTTATTTCTTCACTGGTTTTTCATTTTTTTAATTTTATTTTGTAGGCTTAGCGCCGTAAAATCAAACCTGAACCCCGAAAATAATTTTTTGAATGAGTTTTTTTTAAGTAGCATCTTCAACCAAACTAGCTTACTCTATTTTTTCAACTCAGATTATTCCATATCAGCTTCCGCTAATTACTTCATCAACACAACATTTTTTAACAGCGCCAACAAGCCAAAAACCTCGCCAGCAAAGAATACAATATTTTGGGTGGGCTTATGTTAGAGGAAGCCGCAGTGTGCAGTCGTCCGGCGAATAGAAATTTAGCAACTCGAGATCGTGCTCAGGGGGCGAAATGCCTTGAGGCACTGAATTTAATGCGTGAGTTCAGTGATGAACAAGCAGCGTCAAATCTAGCCGCAGCTGATACAACTTCAAAGACGTCTACTGTGTATGCTGCATGAAGCGATGGCCTTTTGAATCGCGTGGGAAGCTTTGACTCTAAGCATTAAAAACATAGCATAAATGTTTCTTAATAGTAAACGCAGCCATCATATTCTGATCACAGTAAATACGCAGCCAGTCAGTCTTTCTTGTAAAATAACTATGATACTACGCGCGCCCTGATTGGCTAAATAACCGTGTTAGATGAGAGTATATTACACGCTGACACGATACGCGATGTTTTTTACTTGGCTAACTATCTTATAAAAGAAATATATAACGTGTTCCTGTGTAGTATAGCCTCATCTAAACACTTGGGAAGTTGGGAGAACACTCGAGTAGCGCCGGAAACCACGAGGCCGCCTCGTGGTTTCCTTACGCTACTCTCGTGTTCTCCCAGCTTCCCGCGTGTTTAGATGAGGCTATATCACACGGTGACCCGTTATATATTTAAGAAATATCACAGTTATTTTATAATTCTTGTATCTTATGTGCCGGGACTAAAAGAGAAATACTGGCACATTTTAGTTGCTTTGCAAGTAACGTCTAATTATCGGTGCTCTATTGAAAACTTTTAAAGATTCATACTACTACTATTAGTACATATTATTAAAGATTCATACAGGAAAAATAATATTTAATAAGCTCTGCTCAACAGGTCATGATTAATATTTCATTTGCAAAGGATAACAGTTTAGGAGTTTATGAAGACTTCAATCAAATTTGCAACGGTTTTAAACTGTGCATTTTCTGATGTCGAGAAAGCTAAATGCACCAGGTCAATTGTCACTTATTTATAAAAACAAATGTAATTGACAATCGAAAAATTATTTCACTAATGATATTTATATTTTCCGCCAATTGGGAGCAAATATAAACTTTAATTGACAAATCAGTTCAAAACTTGTTTTTTTTTTGTTAAAACTCGTGTACTTATTTTCCAAGAATATTTATTCAAGGTGAAGATGTATCCATTTAGAATGTGCTAAAAAAGAATTTTTTCTGGGTGTTTTGCAAAACATTCTAAAAGTGAATTTATTTCAACACGTCATATAAGACTTCCAAAGTTCTTAGCTATCAAAAATAACACCCTTTAAAGACCATACTCACTCGACTTCCATATTTAGTACATTAACATGTCGAAGTTCAAATTACTCGGTCCAAATAAAAGACAAAAATAAAATGCACTCATCAACGGCTTCTTATTTGAGGGGTTGGTGTGATTGACAGTTTAGGAGTTGGAAGTTTTTCTTTAGTGGAACAAGTACTGGCATATCAAAATAGAGTACATTTTAACGCCAATAGTGCATTAAATGATCAAGTCTAAACCATCCCATTTATTTACACAAACGAATGAAACTGAACTGGGATCCCACGTGAAATCAATAAATGTACACAGCTTCCAGTACTTGAGCAAACTAGTTGAAAGTACACGTTCTTAGCTCACACAACAAAGATCAAAATCACCGCTTTGCATTTGTATTTCTCGGCCAATTGGGAGTAAATGGCTTTAATTTACTTGGCATGCATTAGCTTTCAAGGGCACGGATCCCTTAATTTAAAATACAAAAAACTGAGACTTTAAATGCACTCTTACTTTAATCGAAGTCTTCAGTTGATTGCCTCAGGACATCGCAGTCATCATTGATAAAAGGTAAGACTCAAATGGAACCAAATCTGTAAAACAAAAACGTGTTGGTGCATGTGTTCCCATTTCTTTAGCACAAAGAAAGCTTTAATGCACGTCCTCACAATATTCGTTTCTCAAGGTTCTATTTTTGTAAAGGTTTTTTGAGGATATATCGTTATTGTTTCTCAATTGCAAATGGCAATTCTACTCTCAATCGCTTGTTCAGAGTACAGTGGATTATTGATTCAAATAGTCAATTGATAGCAGACGAATATCATCCTGTATATCCACCATATAAAGAGCAATACGGCGGAGTATTTTTACGAGTCGGTTTTATTTTTTCGAGCCTGCTTCAGCCGTATTGCACGACTTTTCGTGTAATAAATTGTTCTTTACACGACAAACGAAGCAGGGCAAACATTCTCGCCGCGCGCAAAATGGAACAAAAAATGACGCGTTCGTAAACTTTGCTTGCGAAAACCGATCACGTAAGCTAATAAACCAGTTGATCTGGTTCCTGACGAGTGCAATACGCTCCCATCTTTGCACTCGTTTTGGCCCGTATTTGCACTCGAAAATGTGAAGTCGTGTAATAATATGTATAATTTGCTACAATGTGTTATAAAGACCTCTCCTGTGTGTCACTATACAACAGTACTGCAGCTACACATGTGCAGATTAACATCAGATAAAAGCTGATTCCCAAAGTGAACAACGTGAGTATTATACATCGAAAAGCTGTGAACTCTCGCCTATTTCAATTTTAGGGGTAGCTCTCCTGGCCACATTTTGCTAAAATGTCTCACATTTGTCTTTTTTTTTTTTTTTTTTTTTTCTTGCAAAATATATCGTTTTAACTTTATACAGATTAGGGATTGTCATACGGAGGTGGAGTGATTGTTACTGTAATTTTTATTTATTTATTTTTTTAGCCCAAGATGCACATATCTTTGCTGGTCTTATCTCTTTGCGTTCTTGGATGTCAAAGTAAGCTTTCACCCTTTCAACAACAATTTTCGTTGTCCAAATTATAACCCAAAAATGCAACACATTTCGGCTCAATAATGAGAACACTGCTTTTAGAATGTACTCACGAGATCTTGCAATACACCTTAGTTCATGTTATTTGTAAGTTGAACTTCTTTAGCCTTACTTTCCTGTCTTCAAACTTTGAGCTCTGAATAAACTTTGAGCTCTGAATACATACAGACGTAGATTGTTATATCGACTGCATTTCTGGATGACAGTTTAAAAAAATCTTTGCTTCTACGCCGAATAATGTGGAAAAACAGTTTCATATTGAACCCCATTATATCTTTCTGATGGTATTGTACATTTGATATATAACGAGGGCTAACATACATGATTGACTTACCAGTGTTATCGCGTGGTTAATACAGGTGCATTCTTTCGTTTGTACACGCGCGAGGGAAGTCAGTCTGATGAATATCGCATAACCAAGAACCTCGACAGTTTACGAGCGTCCAACTTTGATGGCAGAAGAAAAACCGTTATTGTGATTCATGGTTATCTTGGTAAGAGCTCCTTCTCACTTTAAAGCTCCAAACACAGACTCTCCCAACCTTTTAAGAAGAAAATGTAAAAGGTGATATAGTGAGAGTTAGTAACTTTAATCAGATCTCGTCTGATTAGGTATCGAAAGCCAAGTCCTCCTTTATACTGAACGATATAGTTTTGGCGAGAAACTGAAGGAGAAAACTGAGGTTCATCACCCTTGAAGAGAAGTGAAAGGATTAAACTGCAACTTCTCGCTTCCTCTGTAGAAAACGGCCTGGTAACCTGGGTTACCCGATTAAGATACGCGCTACTAAAGCATAAAAATATCAATGTAATCACGACTGACTGGTCAGACAAGACTTGGTATAAAGATTACATCACCGCTTTCTCGGGCACTCGTCCGGCCGGGCTTCAGGTGGGAGATCTAATAAAGTTCCTGATAACAAACGCACCTTCTTCCGAGAAGCTCTTCCATGTTGTGGGCTTTAGCCTTGGTGCGCACGCTGCCGGTTTCGCTGGACAACATCTACAGAAAGAGTATGGAATTAAACTTGACCGTATCACTGGTAAGTGAGGCTTATACATATATACTTGTCTTAACAGAAGGTCTAGTATGTTTATTGAAGGCAAAATTACCAAGATTTTTTTCACATCATATCACATATACAGTCAACTCTCTCTAAGCGAACACCTCTCTAAGGTGGATGGCATGTATATTCGGTCCTTGCCGATTTTCACTTGTTTCTCTGTAACTGAACTCTCTCCAAGGCGGACACTAAATGCTAGTCTCGAGGTGTCCGCCTTGGAGAGAGTTCACTGTACTTATTTATATTCCTTATCTGTTGAGAGGCTACACGCGTTTACCTTTGTTATATGGTGGCCTCTCACCTCTTAGTATTTATGAGCTTTATGAATCTCTTCACCTTTATAAGGCCTTGACCCTGCGGGTCCGCTTTTCTGGCATGACAACTTCGACAAGAGGCTGGACCCTAGCGACGCAGACTTCGTGGATGTCATTCACACCGATGGAGGTACGTTTGGTTTGACCCGCGCTGTAGGCCACATAGACTTCTATCCAAATGGGGGAAAAGATCAGCCGAACTGCCCATATCAAGCAGGTAAGAAATCACGAGGGTTAGGGAGAGGCCACGGAGAACAAGAGGCGCGGGGGGTAGAGGCATAGGAAGCAGGCAAAGCATATTAAGTAATAACCAGAAAAGAAGGACGGGAGAAAGGAGGAAGGAAAGATGAGACTAAATGAAAGAAGGACAAAGGAAGAATGTAGAAATAAATGGGGGAGAAGGGAGACACAGATAGGAATGAGACAAGAAAAATAGATGGGAAAGAAGACAGAAAAATAAAGAGAGAAACATAAAGGAATAACGTACAAAAGGAAACAGAGAAAACAACAAAGAATGTGAAGCGGGGGGAGTGGGGGGATTCACAAAGAGGAGGGAACAGGTAAAGAGAAGAAGATAGCGAGAAAGGAAGAAATGTACGAAAAGCAAACTAATACATCACGACAGATCACGAGAACAGGGATGAGCTAACCTTTAAACCAAGCGTCACTGAAATCCAAGGCGTTTTTTACCCGACCTGCAGATCTTTCTTGGGTTTCTTGCAATCACATGCGCTGCCCAGATTTATTCATCGAATCTGTGACCCAGTCTACTATCCGCGCCTACCCATGCAGCAGACTCGACGACTTCGACCGTGGGCGCTGTTCGCAGTGCAGTGGTGGCCAGTGTCCCTCCATGGGGTATAACGCTGACCGAACAAGAGGACGAACATCTGGAAAACACTTTTTGTACACAAACAAGTCCCCACCTTACATTGGTAAAGGCTATTTGGTTTGTTTCACTCACATAAGTTAGATAATTATTCAACTTAATTTTTCTCGTCTCATTGTCTCCGTTGTAAGTCAATGATAAAACCCGAGTCAAATATCTACTCGGGTTTTATCATTTACCTACGTTTCGTGGATGCCATCACTCGATGTACTACGCAAGCATCTTGCGACGTCACAGTATTGGAGGGCTCTGTGGATGAGGATAATTAGGACAGAGCTTAATAGCGTTTTACGCATGTCACTGACGTCATCCAACATGGCGTCCCAAACAGAGTGTGCAAAGAAAGAGAAAGGGGTTCTTGAAAAAAAAATTATACATGTAGTCTACGCCCAGGCTTTTGACTCCATTACCTATTAATTCACCAGTTTAGGGTCGAATTAGTGGCTTGAATAGGGACCCCTTTCGGGCGGAGCCTTACTGTATATAGCCAATCATAGTGAGTGTCACCCCCTTCCTTCCCCGGGTGTTTCACCAACTATTTGTTCTCCACGTAATCAATATTAACTGTCTGTTTGCACAGCTTACCACTATCAGGTAAGCTTTAAGACGGGGTCCAGATGGTGGGCAGGAATCTGGGATTGGACCAAGATTATCGTCAAAATTACCGGAACAAAAGGGGACACTGGGAACGTGGCATTGAAAAGGTAATCTCGCAAGAACACGGGTTCTGGGAGTAAGGGGAGAGAGGAGGGAGGTGGTGGATTTACCAGATAGTTTATTTCAAAACTTTTAATGTACTCTCTATATATGTTAAATACTGTACGTTGAGAAAAAGAGAGAAACTCTCACATTACTTTGTGTATATATATATTGCTAACCAACTTTTCAACTCACCATAGTCGTAACGTGGACGCCAAAAGCACAGAAACCTTTGTCATGCCCTCTCCGAGAGATGTTGGAGAGCTGAGGAGGATTGACATTAAACTCGTGTGGCAGATGGGAGATGACAAATGGGATCTGGTGTCCGTTGTTGCCAGACCTGCATGGAGCAACCAACAGTGAGTACATGCTGTATTTACATTTACTTTGGTTTTGACAGTCCTCCGAAAATCTCTATAATACACAGGGCGCAGAGGAGTTAGCTTGCTTACCATTATGTAAAACCCTATATATTGACCTATATCAAGGATACCGCAGAACGATTTCATCGCGGGTGCGCAAAGGCAAACGTGCGTACATGACGCGTACTAAGTATCTTGTACGCATGCCTTCGCGCGCCCGCGATGCAATCGTCCTGCGGTATTCTTTATGTAGGTCAATATGTAAAGTTTTACATGATGGAAAGCAAGAGAACTTCTCTGCGTCTGTGTATACTGTAATAACAGAACAACTCAACTCACTTCGCTTGTCCCTGACAGGTACACAGCATGTTACAACACTTGGGTGAAAAAAAGTACCATCACAAGATCCTTCAGCACGGGTCACGTGTCTTGCTAACGTTCGTGACTGAAAACTAAAGAGACTTGTAGACCATGATCATGAACATTGAGTTAATAAAGACGTGAAATCTGGAGTTTTGTTACCTAAACAAAAAATCAACAGGTACTCTGATGACGTATGCGTCACTCAGAACACAAGCACCAGAACCGTTAGAAAACTCAGCACACCAGAACACAAACACATACACCACAATGTAAATAACAACACAAATGGTACACATTAACGAATAACACATACGCACACGTGCATGCCCATATTGTACAATCACTCATTCACTCACACACATGCATTTACATATGCAACACACTAGAAAGCTAGTAGACTAACTTACAACAGAATGCTAACCTAGCTTTTGGTCTAAAAGTCGGCTACTTTCCAATAATTTTTTATTTTTATTCCTTTTTTTCGTGTTGGGAACCAAACTCAACCTTGGATCATCATACGTGTACATGTTTTAGCTGTAAACAAGTACACTGAATTAGCTGAGAGGCCCTTCATTTGTTCAACTGCATGCGCTTAGCTATGGCAGCCACTGACAAAAGAAATCCCTATCAAACCAAACCCTAGACCATAAACCTATTATTAAACCTACATTTTGAATTTTCCAGTTGGTATAAGTCAAGATGATGTAAGGGATCTCGCTCTCTGGGCGGACACTATCGTATACAGACAGCTCTAGTTACGGACGCCTGTACGAAACCCTATTTTAAGTCTAGCTCAATCAAACTCTGTATTTACACATTCTCGTAAGCGGACACTTCCAGTTGCGGACACGTTTTCTGCTTCCCAAGAGTGTCCGCTTACGAAAGCTTCAACTGTTACCATTTCCCAGCTGCTCACTGCCGTTTCCCTTCCATGGACCAAACGCCGCGAGCCATGAGTTGCATGAGTCCAACTGTGCACAATACGCACAGACTGAGCATGATCGTCGCCGTTAGTTCGTACAGTAGCTTGGGCGAGAAAACGCTCCACACGAACAAGTGATACCTCTGTACAAAAACCAGTACAGTGTAGACCGACAAGAGCAAGGCTTGGCACAGGAGACGAACGTAGCACATTTGATGCACGGACAGGCACAATCTGGAGATTCAGTTTTTGAACAATGAGACAGTGTCTGAGAAAATAGAACCGGCGCATCACATGACACATAGGCCGATGTTTGCACTCACTCATTGCAACCTGGGGCAAATTCAAAGCATTTACAAGTGTACTTTACAAGTCGGACCAATTTCTCCACACATTAAAACACACTTTAATCCAATACAATGGCCAAACACTGTTGTGGTTGTGCACTGGGGACCTGTATCTGTAATATTGTACATAATTTGCAGGAGTAGAGTCCGTTTAGTGGTGTTTGAATAATGGTCCAACTTGTAAAATACACGTGTAAATGCTTATTGAATTGGCCCCTGCACGCAGGCTGCAAAAAGTAAAACATTGTTCTACTTTTTCTGCAACTTGTCTCGCAATTTTTCTTGTGTTGCACGTTTGTGATGAAGAGCAACTTGTCTCGCCGATCGCGCTGCGTTAAAAGTTACAAGAAAATTATAATGCTCCGTGTAACAATGTCAAAAGAAAGCGACATACCTTTCAATACTGAACGAGTGTCGCACGAAAAACAGGAGCACACTGGTAAACCACAGAATGGGCCCACAGTAAGTGGCCATACACAGCAAGGGCAGCACGAGGCTAGAAATATGGTCCTTGAGTCCTATGTACCCCGCAGCCAGGTCAACAGAAGCAAGACTGTTGGAGTTCCCTTGGGCAAAGTATGCTGCATGGCCCATCCAAAGACCACCCAAGACCACCAGCGAGGGCTCTTCAATGTGCCTGAAAAAAGTGTTAAAGGATCAAAGTTAACCAGGAGGGAGGGATGGGGTACTCGTTTTTCTTCACGGCGACGCAGTCAGAAACTAATTGCTTTGCAACAATTTATTACATAGTTACTAAATGATGTCAGTAGGTCTACAGTACACATACTGTACATGTTGTATAAATAGTTCTACCAACATAAAAAAGTAACTACACAATCGTGCTACAAAAAAACACTATAGTCGAAGCTCTCTGGGCGGACACTTTCGTAAGCGGACAGCTCTACTTACAGTACGGACGCCTGTCCGAAACCCTGTTTAAAGTCTAGCTCAACCAAACTCTGCATTTACACATTCTCGTATGCGGACAGTTTCAGTTGCGGACACGTTTTCTGCTTCCTAAGGGTGTCGAGAGCTTCAACTGTATGAAGCAATGACCGACTAAATCATTGAGCTAAAGTACACAATGCAGTAGTTAGCGCCTACCTCGGCCACACATAACGACTTAGCAGATGCTCCTGGACGACAAATACGGCCAACAAGACGATGTTGTGAGGTCTGAGAAGCAACATTTCCAACAAAAGAAGAGCGGAGAGAAAGTTCTCCACCACATCAAAATGATACTTCCTGACAGGGAATGGCCAACTAACTCTGGCTTCCCACGTGTATGCAATGAAGAAACAAGCCGCACTCCACACCACAGAGGCAGACACACAAAAATACACAAATCTTGCCTCCTCGATACCCTTCGTAACGGACGGTTTCCATGGTAACCACAGGGTCCCAGTTACGCTGCGATAATTGTACACTCCAATGCTGCCGACTAAAAGCGCGAAAGACGAGAATGAGTTATGACGGCCACGCCGAAGCGCCCATATCATCAATATAGAAATGGCGACGGTTAGTGACAGGGTTTTTTGGTTGTCGGGTTGCAGAAGCCAGTCTCCGATGTCCGCTTGATCCGCCCACTTAATTCCAGTTTGGTTCCAAGCTCTGGAGAGTCTCCCAAGTATAAGTAATAGCACGCTCGCTGCTAATTTACGCAAAAATGCCATGAGACCTCCCTTCTCAGTCTGTTCTTCTCCTTTCGTTGCCGTCTCTTGTTTTCCCAGTTCCTGTGGTTGAGCGACCGTATCCTCAAAGTGCTTCGACGTAAAACCAGCACGACTTACAGTGTGCTCATCCCGTCCTTGCAAACTCCTTTGCTTTAACTTGATGTCTTTTAAGTCGATATTTCTGGGATTTTTTCTCGGTCCAGGTGTAATTGTCTTGTTTGATTTCTCAATACGTTGTTGTCTAGTGTTCATCGTATCAAAAGGAACAAGTAAAAAGTAGGCAGTCGTCAAGAAATACCAAGTTTGGTGTTCCTCCTCCACAAAGCTGCTGGACAACAAACTGACGATGTGTAGGGCAGTTCCAGAGAACAGAAATTTCCCTGTGATGCTATCAGACCAGAACAGGGGGGCACTCCAGCCGCTCAAAAGGGACATTCTTAGAAAAGAGTGTTCCTGGAAAATGGATAACACTGCAGTGGCCAAAGTGGAAGCAGTTAAGAGGAAGAACGTCGTGCACAACAGAATGGCTTGAGGATGTGTGGAACACAAAATCTCACTTGCACCTGTAAACAGGGAGCAGAAAACAAACAAGTATTGGAACTGATACTGTAGGACTTTTGATTACTCCATAGCACAGCTTATATTTGCTGTCTTACTCTGCTGCGCATTTTGATTGGTCCAAACTATGCTTAGTTGGCAGCAGTCTTGGCCAATCAGGGACAAAAAGAAAACCCGACTGACATCTACTCCCGGAAGCAACCGAACTGACGATAGCGTTTTTTTGACTGGTCTCTTCAAAGTAAAACAAATTGCAAATTTATATGGCTTCTTGTTGGTCAAGAGTATTTTCTTACAGCTTCCTCCCTTCTATAAATACAATGTTTTCTAAAAGGTTCCTATGGGTTTACCTGTACGTGTGCCAGAGCACACAGAAAGGTGAATCACCACAACTATCAGGACAGCTCCCCCGGTGACAAAACGCCCAGTCACAGACTGTAAGCTAGCACTGCTTCCACCTATCCTCTGACACACAAGCCCATAAACACACCAAAAAAGAGTCTGCAATAAAACCACTATCCCAACAGCCAGTGCGTGCAGGTCATAACTTGCAAGCGAGGCTATAACACGACCGCTCATCTTCTGAAGTGCTGTCGCGTACAGCTTAGCAACCTGCTCAGCCCAAGCTTCTAAGCTCTCCGCAGTGTTCTGGTTATCTGTAGCTGCTTTTATCCAGTCAGAGTGGAGTTTCTTGGCTTGTTCTAATTCCCAGATATCGTGTGCTGAGTGACCGTTAGCCTCCAGGACTTTGGACACTTGTAGTGCATTTAGTTGCAGTGCTCTGAGTTTGTCTCTTGGTTCATGAAACTTGAAGGCTTGAGGGATCACTGTGCCAATACTGGTGACAAACAAAGAGAATGTAATTGTATGACACTGTATAAGCAAGAACTGTAGCTGAAATCCATTTACCCCCCGCCCCCCCCCCCCCCCCCCCCAAAAGAAAAAACAAAACAAAACAACAACAACAACAACAACAACAACAACAACAACAACAACAACAAAGAAACAACCAATAAAACAAATAAAAACAGACAAAAACAAAAACAGAAATCACAGACACAATGACCACAAACAGAAAGGGCCAAACAAACTAATTTTCAGTGTGAACATACATGTACGTATGTTATTAAATAGTTCCATGTGCTTAAAAAATGTTGTGGCAATCAAACAGCAAACAAACAAACAAACAAAAAACACCAAAGGCACAACAAAGAAATTTCAATGCATATTCTACATGTACATGGTTCAAAAATTATTTTTACCCTCAGTCCATACATTTACATGCTTACCTGTTCTGTGGTATGGGAACTTCTAACAGAAGAGCAAGGGTTGGCACAATGTCTATTTGTTGAACTTGCTGCATGGAGATTGCCGAGCCATGCCCATGCTGAAACAGTGAACTCATCAGCACAAGAGGAGTGAAGACCTCTGCAGCTGAGGCCCCACCATGACTCCCTGCATCACTCATTCCATGATCACCACAGAGCACCAGAAGTGAAGGGACCTGCCTGTCCTTGTCCCACTGAAGGATGCTCCTGTGTATTTGCTCTATGACTCGATCCATCTCCAGTAATTTTGGTCTCACCAGAGGGCTGGATGGTCCCGCTGTGTGACCAATGTGATCCAGACCCAAGTAGTGCAGAATCAGAACATCCCAGTCCTTTTTTTGCAGCTCACTAGTGATGTGTCTGGTTACATTTTTGTCAACCTGGGTTCAATTCAATAAAATACCATAAAAATAAAATAAAAATAAAATAAATCACTTTATTTAAGTATCAATGTATTTAGCACTTTGCCGTGCTAATTGGGGAGACTTGAAATGCAGAAACCAAATACCATAAACTGAATGCAAATGTGTTAAGAATCCCAAATGGTCGGAGGCTAACCAGTTGGCTATTTACAAAGTGTGGCTGAGGATTTGAACTCAGGGCTACCGTGCTGCAAATTCAGCTAGTGGTCAGAGTGGGACTTGAACCTGGGACCTCCGGATTTCAAGTCCGGCGCCCTAACCACTCAGCCACACTGCCTCACTACTACCATCTGACACAGTCATGTAAAAATAATGCATTTTGCAACTTTGACGCTTATTGTACTTAAAAGTATATTGTACCTGTACCTACAATAATTAATATAAACTATATTGTATTATTAATCTTTTAGTCTGTGAACATTTGTGATGTACAACATGAGAATTGGAGAAATTTACTGTATTGTACCTCAGTGTAGTCTGTCACAAAAAATGAAGTGGTACCATCCATTCTTGAGAAATGACCTGGGAAGAGCTTCAGCCATGTGTCATCACCATAGAACACTATTTTCTTGTGGGACTGTGTCATCTGAGTGATCAGGTTGTCTTCCAGGAAGGCTTCAGAATTTGCATTGAGAACAACATCAATAAAGCCAGGAACACCTCCAGAGGTCATCGCCTAAAAATTGTGATGGCTATTACTTATAGAAATTATGGGATTAGTGCTGTTTACATACAGTACTGTACTAAAGTTGTGCAATATTAATCTGTCAGTATGTGTGAATCACAATAAATGAATCTCATACAAATATTAGCCTCTTATGCTGACTACTGTTCTTTTAAAATCAGACATGCGTTTGGAAAGAGAATTGCAGAGCTGTCAGGTGTACTGGATATGGGTCTAATATGGCCGCATGTCGCACTGTATCCAACTAGATATCTTAATTTACTACAGTCTGATTTGTTACAAGTTGCTGGTATTTTTGGTAAGTTCGGTAAGCTTTAAGTTTGGTAAGCTTCAGCAAGCCAAATTACATACAAATAACAAGTAAAGATACACAGCTGTATGCTACACACTTACAGCGCATGAGGTAAGAATTACTAGAAATACGATAGTCACAGAAATCCTCTCACCCTGTAGGCGGGTTTATGGGATTCTTTATTTTCTCTACAAAGCCTGAACATTTTCTCCAAGTTCAAGGCATATTTCAACATGCAGGTTCTCACAAACTCTTGGCAAAACTACTGGACCCTAATTTTTGAAAGAGGGTCCGAAGGACCCCCAGTTTTGAAATCCTGGATAAGACACTGGAATTGTACACATTACTAACCTTGATTCTTGGCATGGTAACTGTCGGTGGGTGTGCCTTTGCAAGAATGCTGAAATTACAACGATTTTTCAATTATAATTAACCAACAGAGACCAGCTGAGATGGCACTTGGGTATACTGCACAGAGATGCCAACTCCAACAAATATTCAGGCAGGAGATTTTAGTCTGGCGTCTGGGGCCACTATAGTGGGAATGGGGTAGGAGAGGTGGGGTAGGGTGTAGGGATGAAACACAGATGCCAACTGTCACGTCTCTTGCATGAGTGCCTTATCTCCAGTTCACCCGCTAATTCATGTCAATCTCTCACATGAATCTGAAATCTCCAGCTTCCCACGATCAAAAACATATTTTGGTGAAACTTCTTCCCTTTAAATAAAAGTTAAATGCAACAAAAAAAGTCTTGTAAAAAGCACTAAAAGGCATAGTTTTGGCTTACCACGTTGGCTAAACTTCCTCAGCTCTGAAGCAAACTTATTTCACTTGCCAACTCCACACCCTACCCAATCCACCCCCTCCCCCCACCCCTCCCCCCCCCACCACAGAGACACGCCATCTGACCAATCTTCCACCTGAAAATGTTGGGGGTTGGCATCTCTGGCTGTACCTTGACATTGTATTGATGGCGGAAGGGAAGAGGGAGGGAGAGGGGAAGAGGGAAGGGAAGAGGGGTGGTCAGCTGTAAGTGATTGATCCATTGTGAGACAAAATTTGAATTTTGCATCTATTGAATCGCCACTCGCATAATCCTCCAACCCTTTTCTCTGCCTTCCTAAACAAAAGCTGTAGCTGAAAGTCTCACCTAATTGTCTCGTTGTTTTCTATCAGGCCCTGAGTGTAAGGCATCCTGTGATTGTCAGAAAACACAAAATCTGCCCTAAGAGCATCCACCAGCACAACAACAAGTCGGTCGAACTTCTTGGGAAGTGGCTTTCCTTTCCCATCCACGCCAGGTTCCGACGGAAGGTTCTCATGATCTGAAGTTCCTTTTATGGCTTTCTTCATGGGAAAGAAGCCTTGTAGATATGTTGCAAGGCCAATTAGCTCACAAATGACGAGTATCACTACATAAATGTTGTGAGAGACCTTCATTATTTCTCCTGAAAATATAACCGGTAGCTTTTAGCACGTGCAGAAGCTCATCTGATCGACCAAACTGGCCGCCATCTTGAAAATGTGGTCAGCGGATTCGCATATCCGCTGTAGTATACTTCATGTATCGTACTTTATACAAATTTATGACCCAAAGTTTGTGAAGTCGACCTTTAATAAGCAAGCACAACAAACATAAGCACAAGTACCGAGTTCTCATTTCACAAAGAAAACTAGTGGCTCGATGCTGGCTCAAGCACAGGGGTAAAATATCTTTTTATCTATGTGTTGTTTCGTCGCCGCATAACCCTTGCGACGCCCCTTGCCGCATACCTCTTGCGCTTGTAGTTGCGTCGCTCACAAAATGAGGCTTTAGTTATCAGCAACATCTTTCTCAAAGCATCTTTGCGAAGTAAACAACGAGTATCGATCAAGTGAATTCTAAAGTTAACTTATGCAACTTTATAATACCCATGAAGCTGAGCCAAAATTTTGTCCATTTGCGCTACATTTACCAAATTTTCATAAAGCAATTGGAACTTTAAATGCAAAAAGTAAAATTGTCGAGTGTATTGAGAAAATGCTGCATGTAGATGTAAATTTGTAAATTACTTTACACTTGACTGCATATTATACACACTATAGAAAGACTCGGATGGAGTTCCGAATCTGAACTGAAATCATCCACTCGACTGCTACGCCTCGACGTTGCGTGCATGGCATCGGCAAATTAAACAACCTGTACGCTCATCACCCAACCAAAGTGTAGTAGACCAACCACGAGTAGTTCATAACACAACTAATTTATTGAATATATTAACAAAGTTATATACAGGTGGTCACATGATCTGGTTCAACCAATGAACTACTACATTTCCTCCCCTCTAAATCACGAAATCAATCATCAACTTTTGAAACAACAGAACCTTAACTGTAGTGTTCAGTTCACCGACTTAATCTTTTAGTTATTCTGATGTGGTTCACTACTTATGCAGTTCACACACATAGTCTTTTAGGTGTGCTGGTAAAGTTCTCTGTCGCACAGGACGTGTACTTGGGGGGTTTGACTCAACAGGTTGCTGTGTGGCTCCAGCTGGCTGTGTTTCAGGGTGATTTGGTTGGTCACTAGTAGGTGGAGTCACAACTGCTTCAGGTGTGGGGCTTGTACCCTGGATGTCACTTGCATCCTGTTGTGCCATCTCTTGGTCCTGGCGGATGTGAACATGGTCCTGGTGCCGCCGGATGACTGTACCATCCTCGAGCTGTACTTGGGATGACACAGGGCCAGTTTTCCTAACAACTGTTCCTGGCATCCATGTCTTCTTGGATCTGAAATCCTTTGCATAGACTGCTTGACCCTCCTGGATCTCTCTCTCTTGGGCATGATAGTCGTGTGCTACCTTCTGCTGGGACTGCCTACTTTGGACGCGTTCGCCAACACTGGGCAGCATCAGATCCAGTTGAGTGCGTAGTTTCCTCTTCATTAGCAACTGTGCGGGTGGAACTCCAGTTGTTGTGTGAGGAGTAGTGCGGTAACTAAGCAGGAATCGAGAGAGTTTGGTTCTCACACTACCATGTTCCATCTTCTCGAACCCTTCCTTGAAGATGCGAACTGCCCGCTCTGCTTGACCATTTGAAGCTGGGTGGTAGGGTGATACTTGGATGTGCTTGATGCCGTTTCTTCGCATAAACTCCCCAAATTCTGAACTGGTGAAGTTGGTACCATTGTCACTGACCAGTGTCATAGGTAAACCATGGGTTGCGAAGATTTCCCTGAGCTTCTCAATAGTCGCAGTAGATGTGGTAGACTTCATGCAGTGTACCTCTAACCACTTTGAGCAAGCGTCCACTACAATGAGGAACATTTCCCCTTTGTATGGTCCTGCGTAATCAATATGAAGTCTTGACCATGGGTTTCCTGGCCACTCCCATGGGTGTAGGGGTGCCTCTGCTGGTGCATTTTGGTGCAATTGGCATTGCTTGCAGCGCTTCACTTCATTCACTATCTCCTGGTCCATTCCTGGCCACCACACATAACTGCGGGCTAGGGCTTTCATTCGTGAGGCTCCCGGATGGGCTTCGTGTAGTTCGGTGAGTACTTTTGACCTCCCTTGTGGTGGGATTATCACTCGAGCTCCCCATAATACACAGCCATCTGCAATGCTCAATTCTGCCTTCTTGCCAAGGTATGGCTTTAACTCTTCTGAGTAGCAGGCTGCTGGCCATCCCTCTAAGGTATAGCGTAATACCTGGGAGAGAATCGGATCTTTCCTGGTCCAATCCTTGATTTGGCTGCTACTAACTGGTGTCTCCTCCAAGTGTTCCATTAGGAAGATAGTTTCGCCTGGAATTGGAACCGATTCTGGCGCTTCCGGTAATGGTAGCCTGCTTAAGGCGTCTGCATTGCCATTCGTTGGACCAGCCTTGTAAGAGATAGTATACTCATACGCTGCTAAGGTCAGTGCCCATCGTTGGATTCGTGGGGCTGCCTGGGTGGGAATTCCTTTTTTCTCATTCAACAACCCTTCCAAGGGCTTATGGTCAGTCTTAATGGTGAATGGGTGTCCATAAAGAAACTGATGAAATTTCTTGACTCCAAAAATGACAGCAAGTGCCTCCTTCTCCATAGTTGAATAATTCCTTTCAGCTGTATTCAGCGATCTTGACACGTAGCCAATTGGTCGTTCAGTTCCATCCTCCATTCTGTGTGATAAAACTGCACCCACTCCATAATTGGAAGCATCACTGGCTAGGATAAGTTCCTTCTCTGGGTTGAAGTGTACGAGTAACTCAGCTGACTGCAAGAGCTCTTTAGCATGTTCGAATGCCACTTGTTGTTCCTTCAACCATTGCCACTTTGTTCCTTTCCTCAGGAGCTTGTGAAGGGGTTCCAAGACTGTTGCAGCATCTGGTAAGAATCGGTGGTAATAGTTAAGCATTCCAAGGAATGCACGCAACTGGCTGGTGTCCTTTGGCTCTGGGGCATTCTTGATCGCATTCACCTTGTCTGACACAGGTTGCAGGCCCTTTCCATTGATTACATATCCACAGTATGTAACTTCTGGCTGCATAAACAAGCATTTCTCCTTCCTGAGTTTCAATCCTGCAGCAGAAAGGGTGGTCAGCACTGCATCCAGATTTGCTAGGTGATCTGAATCATCTTTGCCGCTGACCAAGATGTCATCGATGCGTACAATCACATGGGATATGCCTTGGAGCAGATTTTCCATGGTGCGTTGAAATATCCCTGGTGCTGAGGATATCCCGAAGGGCAATCTGTTGTACTGGTAGAGCCCTTTGTGAGTATTAATGGTTGTATACTTCTTGGACTCATCCTCCAATCGTAGTTGCTGGTATGCCTGCGACATATCCAACTTTGTGAATTTCTTCCCTCCACCAAGTGTTGCCAACAAGTCCTCAGTTTTAGGGATTGGATAATTATCCAATTTTGAGGCCTGGTTGACTGTGCACTTGTAGTCTCCACAGATTCGAACTGACCCATTTTGCTTCACCACTGGAACAATGGGTGCTGCCCACTCGCTGAATTCTACTGGAGATACGATGCCTTCCCTCTGTAGTCTGTCTAGCTCCTGTTCAACCTTGACTTTGAGTGCATAGGGTACAGGACGTGCTTTCATGTACTTGGGTTCTGCA
This sequence comes from Plumapathes pennacea, assembly GCA_964036295.1. Classification (NCBI taxonomy): domain Eukaryota; kingdom Metazoa; phylum Cnidaria; class Anthozoa; order Antipatharia; family Myriopathidae; genus Plumapathes; species Plumapathes pennacea. The sequence continues at coordinate 22,155,821 of OZ038466.1, forward strand.
TTTGGATCCACATGAATCTTAGCTTTGGTACCATTTAGTGTACCCAGTCCCTCTTCAAAGACTTCTTTGTGACGGTCCAGGATCTGCTTCAGCTGGGGATTACAATCTTGGACCTGGAAGATAGTGTCCCATTTCAGCTTGATGACTTGCAACCAATCTCTTCCCAGTAGGTTTGGCCCTTGGCTCTTCACAACCATGGCTGGCAGCTCATGTTGTTGGCCCTCGTAGCTTACTGGAACCGTTACTGTGCCCAGTACAGGTATTTTCTCTCCTGTATAAGTGCTAAGCACGGCAGTTGTGCTTTTGAGCTCCAATTTGTCACGCAACTTGTCATACATTTCCTCATTGATGACAGTTCTGGTCGCACCGGTGTCGATTTCCATCTGATGTTTTTCTCCACAGAGTTCTATGTCCACTGTAAAGGCTTCCACCTTGTTTTCCCCGTAAATGTGGTACATAGACGCTGTATATCCAACATCGTCCTCGTCAGTAGTATCCTTGACTAGATTCATCTTTGTAGTCTGTTTTTTCTCTTGACCTTTCTTGTTGTGTCGTTTTCCGGGCTCGTGACTTCCTCCGGTTGTCTTCTTCTTTTCACCGCGGCACATTTTCGCCAAATGTCCTTTCTTCTCGCAGTTGAAACACTGTGCATCTCGAAATCGACAAGAAGATGCTTCGTGTTTCCCTCCACAGCGATGACATTCGCTAGCGCAAGCCTTCTGCTCTCTGTTGTTGACACGGTGTACTCTGCTGGGGGTCGCTTCAGGTTTCAATTCAACCACGTGCTTTGACGCCAATTCCATCGCTAAAGCTAGCTCGACGGCTTTCGGGAACTTCAGCTCTGGCTCTCCAAGCAGTCTCCGTTGAATTTTGTCGTCACTGATACCGCATACCAGTCGATCTCGAAGCATATCTTCTAGCGTCCCGCCAAACTTACAGTGTTCGCTTAATTTACGCAATCCGGCCACATATGCTGCTACTCCTTCGCCTTCCTTGCGATTCCGGCTGTGAAATTTAAACCGCTCGACGATTTCACTGGGCTTCGGTGTGAAATGTTTCTCCAGTTCTTCAACGATCTCCTTGAGTTCCGTATCTGCTGGTTTCTTTGGTTGGAGTAAATTCCTCGCTAGCGCGTACGTTTTGCTGCCACAAACACTGAGTAATATCGCTCGCTGCTTCTTCTCGTCTTTTACGTCGTTTGCCAAGAAATATTGTTCCAACCGTTCCACATATTGGGTCCATGTTTCCTCGGATTCTTTGAATTCGCCTACTGTTCCGTAGGTTGCCATAATTCCGTCACGAATCTCGAGCGAAAACAAAATCCTCGTCGCCAATGTAATAGACCAACCACGAGTAGTTCATAACACAACTAATTTATTGAATATATTAACAAAGTTATATACAGGTGGTCACATGATCTGGTTCAACCAATGAACTACTACACAAAGGATGTTAGGAACTACACCAGAGTTCATTAATTTTGCCTTGCCAAGTAACATGAAGTGCGCTTGACCGAGACAAAGCGTCTAAAAGAGCAGTTGTGCTGTGTAATATATCAGGGTTTGTGCAACAAGTCATCGCTTCTGTATTATTACTGGATTGAGGTGTATTGCTACTATACATGCACCAGTCGTTCGCTTCATTTGAAGGTACACTAAAAACTAACTATTTTTCAAAATATTCCAGGCTCCTTTTAACTCTACAGCATTGATAAATGATTAAATAGGAAATGAGTGGTGCTATAGGGAGGACCCAATTTTCACCTACAGTAGAATGATAGCTTCAGTTTAGTTTACCAGTAGTGGTTTAATGTTTCCTAATAAAGTTCTGAATAATAATAATATGCTTTTGTGGTCTGTGGGCGTAATGAATATAGAGCAACAAAGCAATTCGTCATCCCCCCATGATTCCATATTCAAGGATATTGTCCTTGAAAGTCATATACTTCCATATATTTCCTATATAGGGACGTTCCGCCCGATAGGGTATCATTTTCAGGGTCTTCTGTCTTAAACAGGGTATTAAATTTTACACTTTCGTATCTTAAACAGGGTTAATTTCCGTAGATTTTTTCCTCTTCCCCTCCCCCATCAACCACATTTTTGATCTCGCCATTTTCGCGCGATTTCTTCGTATGCTCCAGTGGAAACGCGTGCAACGCAGGGTAACTTATCTAAACTTAGTCTTAAACGGAGCTCTTGTTGGATACAAGGTTCTGTTTAGAAAGAAAGGACAGGACAGTTTTATCACCGAGACGCTTACTGGAGCAGCCACATCACACACATTGAGTTATTTAGAGAAATGGACAGAGTATGAAGTGAAAGTGCAGGTGTACAACATTAAAGGCGACAGTCCAGCAAGTGACGTAAAGAGTGCGCGCACTCTGGACGGTAAGTAAACGAACTACATTCAGGATTTATTAACTAGAAATCTATCCGTAGCTCAGTGCAGAGTCAGTACATAATTTTTCTACAAAAATGTAGTTCTTTGACTGTATTTATATTTTTATTGCCGCTGTTGGAAATATGCTTGCATGTATTCTGTATTCCACAGTGCAACTGCCAGTGTACAACGTGAAAGACAGCTCAGCAAATGGAGACGAATGCACGCACCATGAATAGTAAGCAATGGTTAAAGTAACTTTTGTACATAAAGACATATCAAGAGTAATTTAGTGGGAACCACGCGACCTGTTTTGTGACCAAAAAAAAAGTTTCTGTGCCACAAACAACTTCTACTGAAAAGACGGACTGTTTCAATCCAGGGTTCAGTTGATCAGTAAAAGTCTTACGACGATCAAAGAGGGGCAGAACAATACTACAGGGTTGAGTTCTGACTGTCGGTTAGTGTGGCACTTATTAGGAAATTACAGGAAACCAAAAGACTGTTTTATGAAGTGAGTGGCTTGTAGGCAATGGTCGTATATAAGCTAGTATCGCGTGTGATACAATCCACGTTTTGTAGGCCCTCTTTGTTTTTAGGTTCAATTTCTTCTTTTCCTTCCGCTCTGATTGCAGACAATACCCTTAACAACTCTGCTATCTTGGTTGTAGGTGGAACCATCTTAATCCTGTTGGTCGTCTTGATAATTCTTGTTGTCTACTTGATGATGAGATCGAGGGTGAAGAATCGCCCATCAAACGCGGAACCAGAAGAGGGCCGAACATTCAACGAAATCCAGGACAACACAAGTGAAAGTGACAGCAGGGCGTTTGTGGAGCTACGACCTTTAAACTCACCAAGTTACAAGAGGTTGTGAGGAACTAACTAATCTATGTGTTCATTTAATTTGTCTGCCAGTAGTAGACTAACCTAGACTAAAATAACTTTAATTTAGATAGAACAGTTGTGTGTGATGTAAGGAGTAAATTTTGCAACAGGTCAGCACTACTTCCGTATCTTTATGGATGTGCATTTAGTTAGTCAAAGGTCATTTTAGGGTTTTAAAATCAAATACACTGGTAGATGACAAATGACTGTGTTTAAAAGTCAAGCAGATACTCAGCACTACATTCAAGAAAGCTTTCGACTGCTGTGTGTACTGTATGAGAAACTCAAATGTAACCGAACCAAAAGTGTAACCAAACATACTCCGCTGCAACATTGATAAACGAGTTAACTAGTCGTAACTAGGTGGACAAGCCACCGCCCCCCCCCTCCCCCCCCCCCCCCCCCCCCTTAGAATCGTAAGCCTCAGTTCATTCTTGGCCGTTGGCCGTTTATACCAGATGTAGTCTGTTCATTACGTATTAAACAAGTGGAATAAATAATTGTTTTGCTGTAAGGTGTCGGCTGTGTTTTCTGGAGCAACAAAACAATCTGCCAACGACCTCAAGACATCATTTTCAATTAAACTATTGCCTAGAAATCAGGGTCTGTTTACACTTGGAGATCGATGCATTAGCCAAACACAAGCTGCCGAGTACAGCAGTCGACGTAATTGCTTGTGACGTCACAAGCTATAAAATGCAGCGATTTTTATTTTTTTTTATTTTTCTGGGTTAGAGATCTGCATGCGATGATTGGTTGATATTATCATGTGATTTGTGATGACGTTGTGATCACGTGACTTGTCGAGCAAGCAGTTTCGCCATTTTGAAGACAGCAAGTTGCTTGCCTTAGTTGGCTCTGTGGATTATTTTATGGACCGCTCATCTTACTTACAAACGCATACGCCGGCTGCGGTAGACCCATACTAAATTTCATTGAGCGGTTTTGGCTTGGGTCGGTCCGTTCAGCCTCAAAAGCCACATTGAAAGCCATGAAAGCAAATGCAATGAATTTATCAATGAACTGCATAACTATGCACAACTGTACAGAAATGTACGAAGAATCTAATATCCAGAACCTTGAGAACTTGAAGGAACAAGCTGAACGAAGGCGCTCGAGATACAAAGACGAGAACCTGTGTAAAGACGGCGATTCTTGACAAGCGCTTGATAGCGGATTATATGGAACTGTTTAGTATGAGGGTGAACTTGAAGGTACTTTGTATTCTTTTACTTTGTATTATTCTTGCTGATACAAGTAAAGCGTCAGAAAATCTGACTTTTGTTTGGAATCAAAATTTCACTCTGCGTGCATTTATGTTGTTGTTGCGAGATTTTGGCTCGGTGCCATGAAGGTCAAACAATCAGTGGAACAGATGGCGTTATTATTTGAAAATTAGGAAATGGCTGAGGAAAAAGTGACCGTTGGTAGATCTTGCTTCGCTCAGTTTTATTGTATTCCCATAAATGTTTATGTGAAAGAAAACCGAAGTCCTCCAAGACGAAGTCGTGAGCCAAGCCACGTACCATTGAATTACCTTTCACGCATTTTGAACAAGAGTAGAAAAAGCAGGCGACTAATACAAGAATACATTTCAAAGAATGTCCCAAAGTCGTCAAAAGTTCATGATTATACCCGAGCTTACGTACTTCACAATGCTAATGCGTTCCGTGAACGTGCATGTAAACAACATGGAAACAATAAAAAGCCACAGATGGAAATGGAAAGAGAAAATTAGGATCAATAAACCATCGCTGCGAGAAAGCTAGAAGCTCAAAAAGAAGATTGCCAAAAGTAACCGAGGTGCTAAGATACGTTTGTATTTTAAAATGTGTTAAAACACAGGCATTGCAAGATCAGACGTATTCAGAGATCAAAATCACAGAACCAAGTACAATGGGTTTTCTCTGTCAAGGGATATAGAAAAAAATTCCGGTCCTTCAGTTGTTGATCCAAACAAAACGATCATCGGTTGGTTTTCTGGATGCACGGAAGCCATACTTTAGGAGCGATTTTGGCTTGCATTGTTTTTAAGCGTCGGAAGACTTGAAAATAGCCGTACCCAAATGCTTGATGTGTTACCAGCGGGACCCCCGTAAAGTACGAAGGGTTGTGTTTTGCAAATGCTCGATTATAGATACCGCTTCAACCAATGTATCTGTGTTCTGAGCAACATTTGTGTGAAAGAACATCGAATAAGTAGTAGAAGACGTGTCGAAACTTGATAGAACTTGAACTTTTCCCTGCGGGCAGAGCGTCTCCCTTTGTCGGAAACTCTGCGGCTTTGTGTAACGCGCGGCGTATATGAACAGTCGGCGTTTAACTTCGTTTTGCGTGCAGTAAAGGTTCTTTGTTTATTGTCTGAGGATATTGAATTACTAATAGGATTGAGGCAAATATCACGCGAGATTAAGATACAAGATCTGTCAATGAAATGTCACGAGCATAATATCATAGAACGGGGAATCCCGAATCATCAGCTACTTAGCTTTCACTCACGCCGCTTTAACAAAAGCAGGAAAGACCGCCAAGCGATTACATCGAGAATATTTGTCACTGAATACCTCGAAGTCTTCAAGGTTGATATCCGACTATCCGAGCCGTAATGTTCGCTCCACAAGCCCGTGATGCACGCCTTTGTTGTCACGGTATTCAAACGTCTGCAGCTTCCGATAGAGATTAATTTCGTATCGACCCAGAATTTTGCGTTAAAGCTTAATGCATAGCAGTCTTGAACATATTAGTGATCAGACTTGTACATGTAGGATGCGTAACGTCTGAGATGGCTTTTTCATACGAAGTAATTTCATCATGGGAAGTGTCATGTTTTAGGCCCCGTCCACACTACGCCGGATAAATTTGAAAACGCAACTTTATTCTTACGGTTAGGAAAACGCTCTTCAAAGTGGATAAATTTGAAAGCGCCGGCTTTGCGTTTTGGTGTGGACGAAAAACATTTTGAAAACGGAACTTTTCGAAAACCCTGACTCACGTGGCCACGTCAAGTGGTTTCAAAGATTGTCAGGGACGTTTGTAGAGCAATAACAATACATTTGGGCCCGGAAACATTTTATCCGTTTTCCAGTGTGGACGGAAAAAATTTCTTGCGTTTTCAGAGTGAAAGTTGCGTTTTCAAATTTATCCGGCGTAGTGTGGACGGAGCCTTAATGTGCTACAGCTACTTGAACATGATGCACACGCTGGGAAGATGAGATAAGGCTATTACGCTGTCTTACAGCTACTTAAGATGTCGGGTATTCCCCAGTCAATCCCATTACAAAATGACAACACAGTTCCTCCACAAAACATGTCAGCTTGAAAATTCACTCAACAAGGTTGCCAGGTTGTATAGAAAGCGTCACACAAGTACTGTCACGTGCATCGGAAAGCAATGAAAACTGGGTTGTTGCAAACGAAGAATATTCCTACGGGGCCTTCGATAATTGTTTTCTCTCAATTATTATAATACACTTTTTCGTGAATATCTGTTTGACCAAAATTAGAAGAAAAGAGGGCAAGAAAAATAAAGGGAGCTCTTGGATCCGTCATTTGCAAAAACTGACTCGGCTATAATATCTTTTGCATATAAACGCACGACAAAAGTTCCTCTCCCGGGACCCCGCGTGTCTCTATTCATTGTACTAATGACGTCACAAGCGCACTGGCCACGGGCCTGTCTTGTTTTCTTTGATCAATGCAGTCAGATACATTTAACTTTTAATTCCATTGCACTGTTTATATCTGTGATTGACGTTGCTTCATAAATTAAAGTACAGTTTGGTTTGTGGCGTCTCGGCCATCATGGAGAAACAAACAAAAAGTCGATAGAAACGAAGAAACCGACAAACAAATGGCTGACAATATTCTTACATTCTTAGAATTGCATTTTATTTATTTAAGACAAATATCTTGGAAAATACGAAATCATCCATCTTTTCCCAATGAAACTACGACATTTTTTCTGACAGACACACGACTATACAAAGTTTTCAGCGTATAAAAGCCTCCTCCCCCCCCCCCCTCTCTTCTCTTTCTCTCTCTCTCTCTCTTTCAGATTGAAACATATTACTAATAGTTTGCCTTTCTTTTCACACTCGAAACGTTTTCGTCAGTTCAGTTCAATCATTCAATTCGGTACATACACTTATATAGAGGACTGGGAGAGAAATGGGGGAATTCTAACCCGGACCAGTCGGTGGAGACGTACAAATTGCAGACGTCCACAAATGGAACGACTTGGACAGACTATAAATAGTATTTTAAGACAACACGAACGTGACCAACGGAAAAGGAAGAATATATTTCCGTGCTGCCTGCAAGGCTGCAGGCGTGGACTATTACGCCAAGAAACTCAAAACTAAGACTCCACACTCAAGTATAAGATAGTCCTATACATGTTTTCATAGCACAAGTTGTGCAAAAGAAAACAGCGGCTTGCACACTTTCTGGAATCACCCTCGGGGGCGGCACGACCTCTGACCAACGGAAGCCTCAATGAACGCATTTCCTGCGGATGTGCTGAGCTCGCGTTTCCGGTCTAGAAAACTACTTAATAGCAGTTTGCTTCAGCTGAACCATATTGTGGAAAAGTTTCAATAAGAACAAAAGATGAAGACAAACAATTACTTATGCGTGGCTTCCATAGCTGTCTTCGCTCGCCTTGTGGCCGGTAAGATCGAAATACTCCCGTCACCATGTGTTTGTGCAGCTTGCACTTGCTGTCGTACTACCCCTTGCGCTTGCCGCGTTTAAGTTTGTAGTTGCGTCGATCTTATAAATGAGGGTTTAGTTATCAGCACCTTTTTCGAGACATTTCAATGCGCGGAACCACGAACTCGTATCAAACGGAAACTTATACACTTCTGTAATTTCTGTTTCTCGATCAAAGTTGTGGCCATGTGAGCTGTATTTATTGTGTTTTCATGAAGGAAATCGGATTTAAAATTCTAAAGCTGTTGACCGGATTGAGAGATATATACCAGTGAGACTTCAGATTGTGCGGTTATTGCACTCAGTCTCAATCTGCAAGAATTTTGCGCGACGTTGTACTCTTCTTTAATACGCCTATTGCACTAGAGGTTCCACATTGGAAGTTAAGTGCTGCCGTTTGTTCAGCTGAGTATCCGGCTGGCTCCTACTAAAGAAGGATATCAATTTACGACAAGCTTCATGGTTGTCAGGAATTCGCTGCATGAGTGGAACCTTCCGTCCCTTCGTTCATAGTGGTCGATTACGGGACTGTGGTCGCTTACTGGAATTTCCCACCATGGGAGACCAAAATGTCAAACTAGACTGGCGTTGCCAGTGAGCTCGCGGCGTTAGTTGGGTCGAGAGCAGAATAAACTATTACCCAACGAGTAAATCTGAGTAATGCGTGACTTGTCTTTGACAGTTTGACCTCGAACATTTAATTCTAATCAGAGGCCACGATTAATCCAGCCTTCGCTTCAATACTAGTCTGTCTTGTTTTTTAACTGAATGCGTTTCACTTCTATTAGGCAGTCGAGTATTCGTGCTTTGTAACAAATATAAAATTGAAAGCGACGAATGTAACGCGAGACATGTTTAAAATATTATTGCGGTTTTGTTCACAGTGTGTTCAGTCCATTTGCGACTGCAAACTTAATACTCAGGACTATTTCGGTGTATTTTTCATTTCTGGTATACAATGACCATTGCGAAACAAAGCCTACATGATCGAATGAAAGAAACATTTCAACAGGCAATGTACGATAAGCAACAGATGTCACGTACAGAGTAAAGCATAAATCGCCATTGTTTTGCGGCTAAAGCTCATCGTAGCCTTGGTTTCCGTTTTCGGCCTGTTTTCTTCCCAGAACTATTTCGTGTCGCCACAGAAAGCTTCGTCGGGACTAAATATTTAGCGGCGACAGAGATATTTGCAATCCCCCAGCGGTATCTGATCAAACATCTGTTTACGGCTATTCTCAAAGCTTCCGCGTTGAACTAAAGAACGCAAGCGGAAATAGTTCCCTAACATCCAGTTTATTAGTGCGTGTTCCACAAACCCAAACGGTGGAGTTTGGATTAAATGCAGTTAACTTTTACACACAAGTACCGAGCAATTCACTGGCCACAATCGAAGAATTGTTTAACGAAGTCAATTACGTCATTGCATATCACGTGATAATCTGAACCAATCATGGTGTGCAGATTCGTAACCCAGAAAAAAACTAACATGACGATAAAGACACGCCGTGTGATTTTAAGCTCGACGGGCCACGCCCGCGAGCAGTAACGCAGTTTTAGTGAGTGAAAAACAACTTGTTTCAGTTTTTTTCTGTTTCAACTCTTTTTGTTCGTAGGAACCTGCAGTGATGCTTCTTTGGGTATGGAGTCAAGGAAGATTTCCAGCAACAAAATATCAGCTTCTTCAGAATACAATATGAACACTCCAGCAAAGAACGGGCGACTGAGGTACACTACCGGACAGTCATGGTGTGCTGCAACACAAAACATCAGTGAATATCTACAGATTGATTTAGGGAAGGAGCACATTATCTGTGCTGTGGCTACACAGGGGAATTCTAAGAAGGACCAGTGGGTGAAGACGTACCAATTACAGACGTCCACAGATGGGACGGCTTGGACAGATTATGAAGAGGAAGGACGAGTCAGGGTATACGTGGTTGTCGTTATACTGGCCTTATTTGCATGTTTTCATACACAGTGTTTGATCACCCAGTTGGGCGAATATGACAAATGCCAAACCAATCTGTGAGTGAATAAAACACTTGAGCACAGTTATTAAAATGCACCTTTAAAAAGAGCTTTTGATAGTTTTCAAGAGTGGGTTAAATTTGCATTTGACAGGGAAAGACTCTTACCTCTGCGGAAGCCGTTGAGAGATAAGGTCTTTCCAGTTATATTCAAACTTTCGTTTAGTACTGAGGCTGCTGTCAAGTATTAAACGATCGTATTTAGGACTACAATCATGGTCAAAATTGTTGGGACGATTTCAAGTTTACCCCCTCCCCCCCATTCAATGTTGGGTAGTTGAGCATGGTTCGGCTTATAGCTGCACCACGGGCCAACATTGAATGGAGGGGAGGGGGAGGGACTTGAAAACAAGAAATATGAGACCCCCATAGGTTGTACGGATTTACATTGTGCTCCGGATGAACTTTCGTTTAGTACTGAGGCTGCTGTCAAGTATTACACGATCGTATTTTGGACTAGCTGCTTTAGCTTATAGGCGACTCGTGTATAAAGAGAGGATTGACTGATTGAAGTCGCCTAATTCATGATTTGATTTTCAGGTGTTCGTGGCGAACTCCAATCGTGACACGATAGTGAAGCATTTTTTGCTGAAAGGCGTTGCGGCAAAATTGATACGATTTCTACCCAAGAGTCACAGCGGACTTGTATGCCTCAGGGCAGAAGTCTTTGGCATTGAACACCAACTAGGTATATTTTAGAATTTCCCGGTATAATTACATACACAACTTGGGCGGGTATTGTAACAGTGGATAGGGCTTGTGAAAGTTTGCATTAAATAGCCAGGATTGTTTTCATGATACCCACTCAAACTAAGATCCTTTCTTTGCGTTAACAGTTAAAAAGCGCCCCCCTTCCCCCGTTTAATGTTCAAGTGACCTGCATTCTTTCTTACCTACGCGCAACATTGTGCTGGGGGGAAGGGGGAGGGGCCGGCCTATTTTTAAACAATTCACGATGACAATGTCCCGAGGAAATTAGTTCCCAATTTATTCATTTTGTTCGTAACAAACTTTAGTTCTCTACGCTGTCACTTTTTATAAATCTTTGCCATTCGTTTTGTATGTTCCTGCTCCAATTGAATTGTTCACTATCTCCTGTTTTCAGCTGAATCGGTCAACCTTGCCCGGGAGAAAAATACCAGCCAATCCAGTACAGGTCGGGGTGCAGTTTCGAGCAGAGCTGTTGACGGTGATCGTAGCGGAGAGTGGTCCCTAAATTCTTGTACACACACCGCCTATAAAACCGACCCGTGGTGGAGAGTGGACCTTGGAGCGGTTCAGCCAGTCTCAAGAGTTTATGTGGTATACAGGGAAAATGTGCGTGATAGATTTAATAACTTTGAGCTCAGGATCGGTAAGTGCTAAACACAGCCATTTGCAATATTTAAGAACTCTACTTTTACCGCCTCTACGAAATAATTCCAATTCGTAAATCAATTATTTCTGTACTTTTATTAATTATATCCCCGAGCGTAAGCGAGGGTAATAATCACGACGCTGATGCAGTACTATCGCCTTATTTGGAGATTCCAAGCGGGTCGCCATCTCGAAATTTAATGTTCGTCTGTCAGTTTTTCAGTCTGGCGTACGACCTCAGGCCCAGAATGCAGTGAGAGCACCTCACAGAGGATCGGTCACGCGTGACCGACAAAGAAAAGTGATTTGAACGAAGCAACGATATTGTACTACATTCACGAAAATGTGTTTGAAGACTGGAAAATTGGAAACACAACAGTCTTGCGAATCTCGTCTTCAAAAAAGAAGGGAACACGGGCAATCGTGGAAACGATCGAACAGTGAATTTCGACTCAAGAAAAGACGACATTCCGTGTGGGCGACAGCGTCGTGAACAGAATCTTGCCGATGAAAGGACGCCGCAAAGAGAACAGCGCATGAATGCCGATCAAAAGCGGCATGAACAGAACACCGCGTGAAAGGGAATTGGTAACTTCAGGAGAAAACGCGGGCTGAAGAACAGACTCCGCAAAAGAGACCCAAAAAAAAAAAAAAAAAAAAAAAAAGCGCATGAAAGCGGATCGAGAGTATCGAAAGCGGACTAGAAGGCGATTTCTTTGAGGCATCTGAGCACAACAAATTAAAGTACGATCGCGACGCCGTTTTGTGTTAAACCCAGGTACTTATTCAGCAAGGACAAGCTACAAAGGTCAGTGGAAATCGAAGAATTACCATGACAAATTGCAAGTACGCCGTCTATATTCTATCCCGTATCTTGTGACCCGATCACTTCAAGAAAATATTAAAATCTGCAAGCTGATCATTTTCTCTCTGTATTGTTTTAATACGCTTCTGTTGCCAGTTTCGGCTAGCGTATTCGCTCAGAGCAGTCGGAACCTGAGGTTTTAAATGATTTAGTCAGATGTCCGTTTTTCTTTCAAGATCAAAAACTGTAACTGTCTATTCAAGAAATGCTGCAATCTGACACGCGGTTATTGCAACGGGAATCATTCACAAGCCATTTGAAGTATGACTAGATTTGAAGCCTGTGTATAATTTGAAGAAAACAATTCGAGCTCATTAAATTGCATGTCTGGGTCCAGTGCATGCATTCCAGAGTTAAAAAAGGGAAAGAAAAAAAGAAATCGCACAGAAAGCCTATTTAGTTGTACTGCCTATGAATTCAAAGCTGGAAAATCAGTGTTCCTTTTTTTCCTTACCATGGCGGCCGACCAACTTTACAATTCAAGTACTAAATGTTTGAGAATGTGCCCTGCAGACTGCATGAATTAATTAGGCATGTCGACCGTGAGAAATACGTACGGCGTCACGCAATCGATTTTCTTTCTAACGCAAAAGTATAACACACACCATATTTTTCTCCTTTCTTTGCGTGCAGCACTTGACTTCGAAGAATTGATTGCGTCAAAACGTCGGTAAAAAAAGGCTGCTCTTGAGGAGCAGTACCAAAGTAATAGTCCAATCAATGCCAGAGCGAGGGGGTTTCTGCGATTATCGTATTTCTAGTTGATTAATGATCAGAATCGGATATCGTGATTTGTCAATGTCTTGCTAGCCCAATGTTTTGCATATATATATATTATGAATATTCATAATATATATATTCATAATATAATATATCATATCATAATATATATATATATATATATATATATATATATATATATATATATATATATATATATATATATATATATATATATATATATATATATATATATATATATATATATATATATATATATATATATATATATATATATATATATATATATATATATATATATATATATGTGTGTGTGTGTGTGGCAAGCACCAGTTGAACCATTTCAGGCATGCTCTACCTGATAGTCCTGGAATTCCTCTGATGTTACCGCGATTTTACCTGCCGCAGGTAACATCGACACTGATGGTGATACGCTGAATCCCAAGTGTGGTGACAAATACACCATGTCCAGTAATGAAGCCCTGAATATTTATTGTAAACCAGCCATGGAAGGAAGATATGTATTCATCCGTCTTCCAGGCTCAGGAAAATATCTGACTCTGTGTGAAGTGGAGGTTTACTCAGACGGCGACGGTAAAGTGCTTTTAGTAATTAACTTACTGATTCTCTCAACCTTTGAGATAATGTAATATGAGTGCTGTAGTGAGAATTGTTAGTTTAATCAGCTTTCATCTGAGCAAGGTATCTAGACTACGAGTTGTCCCTCCTTTTCCCTCTAAGATCGTGTACATTGGAGAAACCCTGATGAAAATCCTGCTCTGGGAAGCGCATCATCAAACAAGATTCATTACTCAAGTGGGGATACCACAAAGGATATTACCACTCAGTCACTGACTACCAGCCACAGTGTGACAGGATTAACACCTTACACAGAGTACAAAGTGAAAGTGTTGGTGCATAACAATGTTGGGCAGGGACTGTGGAGTGCCGAGGAGAGTTTTATAACGGATTCAGACGGTGAGTAGATGCAGAGTATATAAACAAAACCTTCGCTTCTCGGAACAGATAATATCCCCGGACAATGATCCGTGCATATTTCCTCGCCAAAAGTAATCCTTTGTTTATATAGTTCCAGAGCAGGCGCCCACTTTAACATCTGTAACAACACTGACGTCACAGAGTCTCCTGGTCACGTGGCAGGTGAGTCGCCAGTTCCCGGATAATGATATAGTAATAATGAAGGAAAGTAATAGTAATATGACTAATATATATATATACATCTAAGTGAGCTATCAAGCCCCAAATAATAGACAAACGTGGATTGATTAAATCACGTTACGATGATCTTCTTGTTAAATGCAAGTGTTTGAAACACCTATCATATCTCGTGTATATTTTGTTTAGCAGCTCATAAACTGTATAGGCTTCGTACATTACTTGTGAACATGCCTTTAGTTAGTTTCCCAGATTTACCAGAGGTCCAGATATTAGTAGGAAGTAAAGGCTTTGAAGTTGTCTTTATGTGCTGGGGCTACAGCTCGCTGACATGTAAATATTAATTCTTACAACAGAAGCCGGATAAAATAAACGGAGCTCTTGTTGGATACAAGGTTCTGTATAGAAAGAAAGGACAGAACAGTTTTATCACCGAGACGCTTACTGGAGCAGCCACGTCACACACATTGAGTTATTTAGAGAAATGGACAGAGTATGAAGTGAAAGTGCAGGTGTACAACATTAAAGGCGACAGTCCAGCAAGTGACGTAAAGCGTGGGTGCACTCTGGACGGTAAGTCAACGAACTACATTCAGGATTTATTAATTAGAAATCTATCCGTAGCTCAGTGCAGAGTCAGTACATAATTTTTCTACAAAAATGTATAGTTCTTGGACTGTATTTATATTTTTATTGCCCCTGTTGGAAATATGGTTGTATCAATGTATTCTGTATTCCACAGTGCAACTGCCAGTGTACAACGTGAAAGGCAGCAGTTCAGCAAATGGAGAAACGAACGCACGCACCATGAATAGTAAGCAATGGTTAAAGTAACTTTTGTACATAAGGACATATCAAGAGTAATTTAGTGGGAACCACGCGACCTGTTTTGTGACCAAAAAAAAAGTTTCTGTGCCACAAACAACTTCTACTGAAAAGAAGGACTGTTTCAATCCAGGGTTCAGTTGATCAGTAAAAGTCTTACGACGATCAAGGAGGGGCAGGACAATACTACAGGGTTGAGTTCTGACTGTCGGTTAGTGTGGCACTTATTAGGAAATTACAGGAAACCAAAAGACTGTTTTATGAAGTGAGTGGCTTGTAGGCAATGATCGTCTATAAGCCAGTATCGCGTGTGATACAGTCCACGTTTTGTAGGCCCTCTGTTTTTAGGTTCAATTTCTTCTTTTCCTCCCGCTCTGATTGCAGACAATACCCTTAACAACTCTGCTATCTTGGTTGTTGGTGGAACCATCTTAATCCTGTTGGTCGTCTTGATAATTCTTATTGTCTACTTGATGATGAGATCGAGGGTGAAGAATCGCCCATCAAACGCGGAACCAGAAGAGGGCCGAACATTCAACGAAATCCAGGACAACACAAGTGAAAGTGACAGCAGGGCGTTTGTGGAGCTACGACCTTTAAACTCACCAAGTTACAAGAGGTTGTGAGGAACTAACTAATCTATGTGTTCATTTAATTTGTCTGCCAGTAGTAAGTACCTAGACTAAAATAACTTCAATTTATAGAACGGTTTGATAGAACAGTTGTGTGTAATATAAGGGGTTAATTTTGCAACAGGTCAGCTCTACTTCTGTATCTTTATGAGATTCAGGTTGAACTACGTAATGTGCATTTAGTTAGTCAAACGTCATTTTAGGGTTTTAAAATTAAATACACGGGTAGATGACAAATGACTGTGTTTAAAAGTCAAGCAGATACTCAGCACTACATTAAAGAAAGCTTGCGACTGCTGTGTGTACTGTATGAGAAACTCAAATGTAACCGAACCAAAAGTGTAACCAAACATACTCCGCTGCAACATTGATAAACGAGTTAACTAGTCGTAACTAGGTGGACAAGCCACCCCCCCTTCGCATAGAATCGTAAGCCTCAGTTCAGCCTTGGCCGTTTATACCAGTTGTAGCCAAACACAAGCTGCCGAGTGCAGCAGTCGACGTAATTTTCTTTGATCAATGCAGTCAGATACATTTAACTTTTAATTCCATTGCACTGTTTATATCTGTGATTGACGTTCCTTCATAAATTAAAGTACAGTTTGGTTTGTGGCGTCTCGGCCATCATGGAGAAACAAACAAAAAGTCGATAGAAACGAAGAAACCGACAAACAAATGGCTGACAATATTCTTACATTCTTAGAATTGCATGTTATTTATTTAAGACAAATATCTTGGAAAATACAAAATCATCCATCTTTTCCCAATGAAACTACGACATTTTTTCTGACAGACACACGACTATACAAAGTTTTCAGCGTATAAAAGCCTCCTCCCCCCCCCCCCCCCTCTTCTCTTACTTTCTCTCTCTCTTTCAGATTGAAACATATTACTAATAGTTTGCCTTTCTTTTCACACTCGAAACGTTTTTCGTCAGTTCAGTTCAATCATTCAATTCGGTACATACACTTACATAGAGGACTGGGAGAGAAATGGGGGAATTCTAACCCGGACCAGTCGGTGGAGACGTACAAATTACAGACGTCCAGAAATGGAACAACTTGGACAGAC